>JAJALE010000851.1:0-674883 GCA_022627125.1 Fusarium chuoi
ATTATTAATTATTTATTAAATATATATATTATTTTAATTATAATTAATATTAATTTTATTAATTTTATAAAAAATAATTAATTTTATTAAAATTACTATTAATATTACTATTTATTGCCTTTTATAGTATTAATTATTATTTTATAAAAAGAATATATTTAATTAAGTAAATTCTATTTACTTAATTATAGCCTTTTTTTACTTATTAAAGCCTTTAACCTTTAAATATAAACTCTTTTTTATATATAAAACTTTTTATTTTATATATTAAACTTTAATAGAATTCTTTAAGTAATTCTATTATATATAAACTTTAAATACTATTTATAATATAAGAGCCTACTTATAAATTAATAATAATTATATTTATAAATATAATAATACTAAAGATTTATAGGCTATATTTAGTTTTTAATATATTAAAATATAAATCTATTAAACTTAAGGTATTTAACCTTTATATCTCTTTATTAAGTTACTTTTTATAATAAAAGCTTTTAATTACATAATAAAAAAGCTTATATTTAAAAATAATTAAATTAAGTAATTAATTAATTATTTAATAATTATACCTAATTATTAATAATTAATTAACTTTACTTTTAATTTTAACTTTAGCCTTATAAAGTATAGTCCTTTTTAAGGCTTTAATATATTTATTATAAATATTTTAAAGGTAGCTATAATTAGTTAAAATAGGCTATAAATATAGTTAATTAATATATATTAATTATATATTAAATATATTTATTATCTTAATTATAATTAAAGTTAGTATTATTAATTTAAGATAATTAAGGTAAAGAACTTATTAATTAGTTTATTTAGTTTATTAATAGTTTTATAATTATTACTATAACTTTAAAAAATAAATAAAAGAAAAAAGGTTAAAATTATAAAAGATTTATAGGCTTAATTAGGCTTTTTAAAGCTTTTTAGCTAATTAAGTAATATATTTATTATAATTAAAGTTACTTAAAATATTATAGCCTAAAGGTAATTTTATTAATTAAATTTATTAAAACTTTAATTTAGTTAGAGACTTTACTGTTAATACTTTTATAGCTTATTAAAATACTTAAATTCTATTTATTAGTTATTATTAAGTTAAAGTTATATAATAAAAAATAATTAAAATAAAGAATTTATTAATAATAAAAACTTATTTAATTTATTAATAATTTTATAATAATTAATATAATTTCTTTTTTAAAAAAAACTAAAATTATAAAAAACTTAAAGGCTTAATTAAGCTTTATAAGCTTTTTAGTTAATTAAATAATATATTTATTATAATTAAAGTTATTTAAAATATTATAGCCTAAAAGTAATTTTATTAATTAAATTTATTAAAACTTTAATTTAATTAAAGATTTTATTAACAATACTTTTATAGCCTATTAAAATACTTAAATCTTACTTATTAATTATTATTAAATTAAAATTATATAATATTATTTTATATAATTTATTAATAATAAATTTATATATTATATAATTAAAAAGTCAAAATGTCCTTATAGTAATATATAAGGTATAGCCAATCGGGGTCTTAAATAAGAAAATAACATAATAAGATACTTATTTTTCAGTATAATATAATATAAAGTATTATATACTACATTAAAAAACATAATAAGTATATTATATAATAAATTTAATTAAATATTAACTTTTAAGATTTTAAATTATTATAAAGTTTTTTAATATAATAAAAACCTAATTAATAAAATAATTAATATTTTAACTTTTAATTTAAATTTCTTAATATTAAGGTTTATTTAATATCAAAGTTTATTTGTAAATTAAACTTTTATATCTCTTTAAAATATTTTTTTAATAATTTATAATTTAATATTACTTTTATTATTTAAGCCTTTTATTTAAATATTAAAAGCTTAATAGTATTATATATACCTTATAGTAAAGCAAAAACCTTTTTAAATTCTTTAATTTACCTTCTCTTTACCCTGGCTTAAGCCAACAGGGTGATCTTATTCCTGTCAGCACCATGTTTCAGATGTCAGCATAGATGGAGCTGTCTCTACTATTCTTCATTTCAGTATGACCCTTGTGTTATAGAATTAAAATTCTTTCTGTAGTGCTTATGTTCAGGGGACTTCCTCATTCCAAAGCTTTCTTTATTGTCCTTCACCACAATCTGAAGTCGGCATTCAGAGCCACCTGGAGAGACCAAGGATGACTGTGTTTATTAACCCCCTCTTGTACCAAAGCCAAGAGATCGCGGTTTCTGACTGGATTACTCTTCTCACTCTGTGTTTGGCTCCGCTCATTGCGCATGTTCTTATCGGTGCACCTTCACCGACTTATCTTTCTCTGAGTCGGCCGCCTTGGCACGAACGAATATGCCACTATAATCCGACTTCCATTCTCTGGCGATACGGAGCCATCACTGACCGTCGCATTCGGGCCAAGAACTGGGATAGATTCGATCTCGCTGCCAGCAATGCCTTGTTTTGGACTGATCAAGGCTGGGATGGATCTGAAGAGATGATCGCGTACAGCCGACCGCGTTGTGTTCAACTGCCTGATGGAGACAGGGTTACCTTGCTATCAAGAGACGCGATCAAGACTCTCATTGTTACTGTTCAAGGCATGCAGGCCATAATCCTGCTATTGGGCAGTCAAATCGACCCTTCTGCCCCGAGTTTCACACTGTTGATGGCTGTCGACATCATTTTCTTTCCAATGGCACTTTTCGGATTGCTGAGGCTGTGCAGCTGTCTTTGGCTTACGGACGAGTTCTCATTCGCCTCGATGGAGGACATCCCTGCTGGTTCTCCACAACCCATGGTCTGCAGCACGACATCATTCGAGATATTGGCTGCGAATCCTACGACGATTGAACCCCAAAGATTTCACAACTCGGGTTTTTGGGGCAGCAGAACATTTCGATGCACTTATGCGTTGGTGCTCCTCGCTCTCCTGGGGTTGGCGCTGTCGTTCATGGTCCCACAGGGAAACACTTTCTACACTACGACGACTTTCGTGGTGATTATCTTCTACCTGGGCGTGATCGGGATGACTGCCCTCATAACAACCTGGTACATGGGCATCAATGGAGCCAAGTCTACTATCTTGCCTTGCATATCATCCACCTGGTACAAATTCTACACCGGCGTTCTGTTGGGCTTTGGAATTGCCGTGATTGTCATCGCATGCATTGAGACTCGCAAGACTCCCTGCGGAAAGTTCACAAGTGGTCCAGGTATACAGGCTGATCTGTTGGCGTGCTTGCGCGGCAAATTCGACAAGACCGAGCATCATGATATCGTTGACGGTCCATATAATGGCACCATTAGTTATGGCTTCCAACGCCCCAATAACGCAAGCTACGTGGTAGCTCACTACGAAGACGATCAGCAAAATGTTTTCAACTTTACTAGAATGTGTTTCAGTAGCATGTTTGGAATCTAAAGGGGGCGACAGCATCTATTAAGCAGAAAGAGGCAGAAATCTTTGACCACGGCCTGAACAAAAGTATATATAATACGGATATATTACGGGCCATAAAATAAACGAAATTAGAGAGGAGTCATAGCAAACCAGTGATAATCAGTATATGGTTAACAGTAAATAAATTGCCAATGAATGGTTAGTTGAAGTATAATAGAGGCAATAGGGACCGAAGACAAAACCCAAGTCTCGGGCTTGCTTTCAAGTTACGAGGTTTCAATGAAAGAAAGAGATAGCAGTAGATAAACAATTACATCACATGTTTATTATAGCAATCACATTCCAGAGGTTGGCAACCATCGATTTAAGGTTTGCGTTATCCCTTTCAACAACGTGCTACATGCACGGCACGCCAACCTGATTCGTTGAGTGTCAATTAGACTTTTCTCGCTTGCCAGTAAGAATAACGTCTTTGCTGCTTTTGCTCTAGACCTTCAATGATCCTCTCGTGTTAGCGGAGCCATTGTGTAAATCGGAGGTTGGCTGAGCAGCTGGCCATGCAAATCATCGCTTGCTCGACAGTAATTCAGCTGTGAGAGTGGTAAAAATATTATAATGACAGTGGCTGGGCTTTGTGTAGTGGGATGTTGATGTCAGATTCATGAGTCGACTGTCTTAACATTGGCAAAACCATTTGAAGAGTGGAGGCTTTTGATAGAGCCCTTTCTAGCTCAAACTTTGCGTTATGTCATGAGAGAAAAACGCACAGTAAGAAGGAGGTTGGGGTACCAACAGAATCAATGCTGAGCTTCACCATCTGACTATATAACCTCCAAGACATGTCGTCTGAGATTGAAACATCACCAACCGATAACATCACAGCATACCAGAGCACAAAGATATTTTCAATCTTCACGCCTTATTACCCACATAATAGTTCAACATCAACTATATCTCTTTCCCAGTCATGAACAAGCTCGTCTCAATCTTGACTCTCATCTCAGCTGTGTTGGCCCTTCCTCTTACATCCTATGATGAATGTGAGAAGGCTTTCAACGCTTGCATCACGGCTGGAACACCAGAAGTAGCATGCTCTTGCACCCTGACAGCCTGTGTTGGCGAAGATAGTGCACGAATTCGCGAGTATTGTTCTTCTGCCACGGCATCTCTTGCGCAGCCCACCAAGACAGAGATTGCATCTGCCAGCAAGAACGACACAGTTCCCGTTGAGACCTTCACTCCCATCCCTGGTATACCAGGAGGCTGCAATCCTGCTCATCCCGGATCATGCCCACCGCCTTATCATACGGGACTTCCCCCGACATTCACCCCAATCCCTATTGTCCCTGGGGGGTGCAGCCCAGCTCACCCAGAACTTTGCGTTTCAGCTCATATCACTCACACTTCGACTTCAACCGCAACTCACCCCTCCTCTCCCGTCCCGACCAACGGCACTCAACCAGTGGCCGGTATATACCCTATCCCCATGCCTGTTGTCGGCAAGACTTGGGCAATCCAGAATCTCACGCGCTATTGCGGTGAAGAAGGCGATGGATGTGACTATAACTTCATAGTTGAGGCTGATGGCAAGACTGAGCGATGTACCATCATCCGTATGCCTGGCTCCAGTGCTGCTACAGAAAGCTGGGCTAACGAACCTTGCACTGATGGATCCAGCTTGAGTATCTCTTGGGGCTATGCTACTGAGCCTGCTCCTCCTTTTGCTGTTATCACTGTCGTGAGAGATAAGGAGCTTGCTTGGTTCGGCGTGAGCGATGTGAACGGCCAGCAGGTCACACCATCCAACCCCTACGGCTCCGGGGACTATGTATCCCTAGGGCCGGAACAGGTTTACACTTACTAGGCAACGAAGATAGAAACATAGGCTCCACCCAGGAAACACAACAGAGACAGAGGATTTAATGAGGAGATATTGTGATGGGGAACAGGATAATATGGGAAGAATAGATCATACAAATAGATTAGAAGGTACTTTACTATATACGATTGTAATAGAAACGAATGGAAGAAATTGAACACAATCCTGAGCTATATTACTGCTTGTTGACTCATGGTTTCGATAGTCTTTGTATCTTGAGCATGAGATCATCAACTTTTAATAATGGATAACTCCATAACGGCCTACCTTGAGATTAGAGTGGAGTTTATATCATCGGTCAATGTCGTATTGAAGAATTGCCAAGGTCTTCTCTCGTGGCTTCAAACTCGCCAAGAGTCTTGATAGACTGACACGGCCCGATCGTTTCTTGGATATCTTGGCTTCAATCAAAACTCGGGACATTAGGCTCCGCAACAACCATTATGGGAATTACATCCGATTTTATAGTACAACGCGTGGCTTGGGGGAAGAAAAACTGACCAGAGATTCGAGATGAAACTCTCCGCCATTTGTGGAAATTTAAGCTTACTGCATCTTGGCTTTGGCTTGAGTTCTTACTCGTAGTCTTCAGTCAACCCAGACAGCCAAGAGTGCCGAGGCGCCAAGTGCCATGTTTCTAATGACAGTGGCATCGCTGGAAACCCGAGCTTCCAGAAGAACGTGTGAAAGCATGGGTGGATGAAGCTACAAAAGGAAAGAAGATATCCCGTGAAGCCAAAATTGAGCTTGAACCAAAATACTTTTCTCATTACTTTCTTTGTCGCTCCTTCATAGGCTCGTTTCCATCCACATTCATTTATCATGCTTCTCTTCAAGTACATACTCGCTGTGCTGCCTACAGCCCTGGCCAAAGACATCTTCGTCGCTCCGAACGGATCAAGCAGTGGTTCAGGCTCTAGCAGCTCCCCTCTGGCCGACATCCAGGCTGCAGTTAATGCTGCCAGCGCTGGAGACACCATATATCTCCGAAAGGGAGCCTACCGCCCGTCCAAGAACATCCACTTCACCAAGAAAGGTTCCTCTAGCAAGCCCTACACCATCAGGTCCTACAACAATGAAGAAGTCATCATTGACGGTGACAAGATGCCTGGTACTCCGGCTGCCCTTGGTGCCAGCCTTGCTGGCAAGGATCGCGGCATCTTTCATGTCGAAAAGGCAGAGTACTGGAGATTCATCCACATCACTCTCACCAAGGGCCCCTATGGTGTCTACGTGAAGGACTCACACAACAACTACTTCGAGCGCTTGACCACCCACAGCAACTATGAGACTGGCTTCCACATGCAGAACAGTATCTCAAACAACGAAATAGTCTATCTCGATACCTACAACAACGCTGATCCACGCAACAATGGCCAAAATGCTGATGGTATGGCCATCAAGGAAGGCTCAGGCGCTGGTAACATCATCCGTGGTATTCGCAGCTATGAGAATGCTGATGATGGTATCGATCTGTACGAGTTCAAATCTTCTGTCACCATCCTTGATAACATCATCTTCGACAATGGTGTGAACCGCTGGAACTTCAACCCTTACAGAGGAGATGGCATTGGCATCAAGCTGGGCGGTGGATCACCCGCCAACCGAGCCAACGTCAACCATGTCGCTCGCAACAACTTCTCTTTCCGTAACCGCCGTGGCTTCAGCGACAACAACATGCCCGGTGACATGACTCTCATCCACAACACTGCTTGGAAGAACCGCGAGGAAGGTTTCAACCAACGCTCTTCCAAGGCTACCTACGAGAACAACCTTGCTGCCAACAATGCCGGCTCCAGCAGCCTGAGCAAGCAGAACACGCTCACTTCGGTGAAGGGTAAGGGCAACAATTGGGAGAAGGGTGGATCTTGGCAGGATTCAGACTTCAAGGCTACCTCTACTAGCCTTATTAAGGGACGTCGACAGGCAAATGGTAAGATCACTCGAAGTGACTTTCTTCGCCCTGCTAATGGCGGAAACTACGGAGCCACCACTCACTGGGTCTGAGGCCTTCATATATGGCGATGGGCTGGCTTTCTCATTCGCTAGGTAGTTAGTAGTGCTGAGGTTTGAGCAGGGCAGGATCTTCAATACAGTCGAATCTCAGTCATCACCTTCACTCTTGTATCTCGTGTGAATGTTTTCAGGTTGCATGGAATGGAATGGTTCTGTCCAAATTACTTATATGTACATTGAAGGAGAACGAAAAAGCCATCGACCTCGTGCATTTGTACGAGAGACAGCTAGCACCGATCGCGCAGCTTAGGATACCGAGACAAGTTTACTGAAGACCAATCATTTTAACTTGATAAATACACTTGTATCGATCAAATCACGGTATTCTGGTTCGTTGAATGGTCATTTCGCCCAGACATAAGAGCTCGGTTCTTGCCACCACTCTCGTCAACCAAAGTTGGGGTATTCTTGAATCGCCAAGCAGGGATATTCCGAGCATAAAGTTCGTCGAGCTCCCAGTAACTTCGACCATAGGTCTAAGAATGTTAGTTCAAGTCGCTTTGTAGCCATTTGCGTAGCACTGACCTTGGGGTAGAAGAACCAAAGAAGAACAGTCGTGGGTACCAACAATCCAGCCCAGACAAACACCGCCTTGACGCCAAGGTTACCAGCATCCGGGCTGATCATGTAAGAAACGGTCCACTGGAAGACAACACTGAAGATTATATGTTAGCCAACAGTCCGTGAATTGGAAAAAGTAACTTACAATCCAAGACCATAGCAGCCCAAATTGAATGAAGTCGTCTGGGCTCGTAGACGAGGGGTAGAAGTTTCGCCAGCCGTAACAAAACCAATTGGTCCGGCTGAACAACCGTAAGCAATGACCCAGAGGAGTAGGCAACCCAAGGCAGCCTTGTCGGATGCTGGGTTCTTGAAGAAACCAGTAGTTCCTAGGCCGACGTTGAAAAGCATCATGGCGAAACATCCACTAGATAATCGGTTAGCATCGGTATCATCTGCTTTCTGGTTCAGACTCACCCGACAAGAAGAGGTCTGCGACCAATGAACTCGCAAGCGATTAGAGACGACACAATTGCGATAATAAGTAGAACGAAGCTGGCACAGTTAGTGAAAGAAGAACAATGGACTCGCGACTCATGTACTCACGTAATGATGGTGACGAGAAAGGGATCCTTCAGACCAGCAACAGCGAAGAAATACTGGCGACCTGTCAGCTCTGTATAACATACATACATGATTACAGACAAAACCTACTGTCGAGTACGAGAACACAATTGGTGCTCCTGCGGCCCATTGACTGCAGATACCCATGCATCCGGCCAATGTTCTTCGCCAGTTATGCTTGTCGAAGATCTCAAAGAAGGAAGAAGACTTGGACTCGAGATGCAGCTGTCGCTCAGCTTCGATACCGTGTTGGATGACACGGTACTCATGTTCCTAGCAAGGCAAATATTAAAACTGGTTGCTGGATCTGCTCATGAGAAGGTACTTACCACATCGTACCCATCAATGTTACCGTAGAGCGTGAGCATAGACTTCTTGGCTTTATCATCCTCTCCCTTACGAGCGTAGTAGATATGAGACTCGGGAACGAACCATACCATCAAGATAAGAAGCTTAAAGCGGACAGTCAGTCTCCCAACTCCCCAATTACTGGAGGGTAGATACATACTCCGGTAAAAATGAACTCGGTGGCAATCAAAGGTCTCCATTTGGTTGGCTGATGGATGGTAATGAGTTGTGTTGCGATCGCGCTGATAAGCTGTCCGATACCAAGGCACAGCTGATAGGCACCAATCATCAGACCTCGAATCTGGAAAGGTGTGAGCTCCGAGACATAGGTGATGAGGATCGACTGTGCAAGTCCAACACCAAGCCGGACCAGAACAGCAGCTCCGAGCCAACTCTTCCAGTCAGATGCTGTGATCTCTGCAATAGAGCCTCCGAGAAGTATAACGATCGCACCGCAGAGAGCCTTCCTGGAGACTAGTCAGTATATTGACAGGGTCGAGAAAGGTCAAAGACTAACTTTCTACCCAGTCTATCGGCAAAGTAACCACCAGTGAACATGCCGAGAGTCTTGGACATCTCAGCAAAACCCTGCCAGTAGGAGACAACTCGAGCGCTGACGGCTGGCTTGCCGTTGATGGTAGTATCGGACATGGTGTTGATGAAGGCTTGCATCGGGATGACGTTACCGGGGATTTGTTGCTGGAACTACAGGGAATTGTTAGCAGAGATAGAGAGAAACATAGCAGAGAACTGCGCTTACGCCATCATTCAGCGCTGCCCAATTCAAGATCATGCAGAAAAGGAGAGTCTTCCAAAAGGTCTTGACAACGGCCCATCGTCCAAGTGCTGACAGACCTTTAGTCAGTGGCCATAGAGTTATTCAGGCTCGTTAGAACATACATGCAAACTTGGTCTCGTAGACTTGGTTATCCATGCCCAGTGACTCCTTGGTAAAGAGGTCAATCGGTTCTGGGTCATGGACGATAGTTGGCTTCTCTGAATCTTTGGAAGTCATGTTGCTGCAATTATGGTCTGGGCAAATAGGGACACTTTAGAGATTGAAGTTGGTGTGATGGAACAAAGAGTTCAGTAAAAGAGGACCTAGTCGATTAAATAGTTGAGTTAACCTGTGAAGCAGAGAAATGCCCATACATAGTCTGACGGTCCACTGAACTCCGGGGGAGTTCCAGACCCCAGATCTTCCCCGCGGGGAATGCCCTCTTCGAGATTAGGTCCCGGGCTAGTGGGATCATTCGAAAGCTTTGCAAGGGCTAACACCAACTTTAGTTCCACAATGTTTGGGGAGCTAGAACCACGACTAGAGGAGTTGTAGGCTTTGTTGAAACAAGGCCGCTAACCCTTCAACCAAAAGGGATACTCCGGCGAGCTGGCGACAACGACGGACTGGCCTAAACAGTGTGCATTCGGTTCGATTGCCCTACGCCCACTCTCTACTTCTCTGCTTCTCTTCCTCTGTCTTGACGCCCGCAATATTGTGGGACATTGCTGTCTCTACAAAAGTTTCCCGGATTCCATCTAAGTACATGATAACATATCGCTTCTCTCCATGCTGTCCGCCTCTTACCCCGGATCCCCGACTCCCTGACAATACACATGGTCACGAAAGGAGAGAAAACTCCGACTTGAAGTTCTAGATTCTAGAAGTAAATTTGTGGTCACTGAATGGCCAGTTCCGTGGAACCAAAGCACCCAATCACGGCATTTACTGACCTCTCAATGGCGTCGGTCACTGTGAGCTGTGACCCCGCTTAAGACAGCACGAGGGCGAGTCAGTTGCGCCATTGCGCTTGCATCGGTCGACAAAACCCCGACAATGATGGAGATCAACAAATCGCCAGTAACACTATAAATATTCTCACCGTCATTGAGAATGTGGCCAATCCTCGTTCAACACCAAATTGCAAGATCGCCACTAAGATGTCTATGAACGAATCCGACTGTACCGTCCTGCGGGATGGCTTTCCTAGACCCTTTCTCGACACCCCTACCAATGTCTTGGAGCAATTCAAGATGACTGGCAAGGTAGTTGTCGTGACTGGTGGCGCTGACGGTATTGGCTATGCTGTCGCGGAGGGAATGGCTGAGGCCAACGCTCATGTCGTATTATGGTACAATTCGTAAGTCGTACTGTTCCTATCAAGACTCCTACTCAATCACTGACAATCTCCCAGGAACGACGTGGCTATCCAAAGAGCGCAGGATCTTGGGACTAAGCACAACGTCAAGACTGCTGCTTACAAAGTCGACGGTATGTTTGTGGCGTCGCGTTGAAACATGGGAACCTCAATTTAACATGACGACAGTATCCGATGCGGAGTCCGTACAAAAGACAGTTAGTCAGGTTGTACAAGACTTTGGCAGAATAGACGTTTTCGTCGCCAATGCTGGAATGGCTATCAGCAAGCCGATCCTAGAGCAGTCTCTCCCCGAGTTCGACAAACAAATGTCCGTGAACGGTATGTCAAATCCATCTCTTGTCCCCCACCGAGTACCCATCTGACCCTTCGCAGTCAATGGCGTTGTCTACTGCTCCAAATACGTCGGCGAGGTCTTCAAGCAACAAGGGAGCGGTGTTCTCATCATCACGTCCAGTATGAGCGCACACATCGTCAATGTTCCTGTTGACCAACCCATTTACAATGGCACGAAAGCATTCGTGACGCATTTTGGCAAGTCGTTGGCCCGCGAGTGGAGAGAGTTCGCCCGCGTGAACATTGTGTCCCCAGGCTTCTTCGATACCAAGATGGGGGCTGGTCCACTTGCACTCAACGAAGCTTATCGCATGTCGGTGCTAGGGAGACAGGGGCATGTGAAGGAAATCAAGGGCTTGTATTTGTATTTAGCCAGTGATGCGTCCACTTATACCACTGGATCAGACATCATCATTGATGGCGGTTATGTACTCCCTTAGTAACAAGCAATGCTAAGATACAGAGATTTCCCAAACAATTATTCTTCAAAAGTATCTTGGGGTAACCAGTCGTTAAACAGAGTATCCATGGGTGCATTATCAAGGTATCCCCATGGGGTATTATCCATAATCATCCTCATCGTAGGATCTGATCCATCGTCGTTCAGTGTCCACGTCCCCATGGAGAGATCTCCACCAAAGGTTTGTAGATCAGCTGGTGGAAGCGATGCCTCAGTGTCACCCACTGGGGGTTGCAGCGTAGCTAGTGCTTCTTCAACAAGCTCAGGTACAGTGAGGACAGTTCGACGAGTGTTCGCTGCTGTTTCTGCCCTTCTATCTATAAGTTCCAAGATCTCCAAGCACCGCTTGGCTGATCTACTTCTCGCTGAGAAAGTTACCAGGCAGCTCTGCGCCTTGTGGACCATCAATCGCCAATCGGCCGTCTCGCTATCTAGCTTGTCCTGGGCCTCACGATCCAGATAGCTCGCTTCAAGAACAAGAGCGGCTTGAAACAAGAAGTATGTGGCATACCAGACAATTCCCAGATGCAAGATACCTTCATTTGTACTGCAGAAAGCTGTTATGTCGTTTATGCTTTGCATAGCAGCATCAAGACAGCGTGTCTCCGCATCAGCCTTTTTCGGTAGATATGGATGGTTTCGTTTACTTCCACGCCAAAGAAGAATGCGCAGATTCTGTTCTTTCCATAGAACAACAGCCCGCGGACCAGCGAACCATACTGGGACGTCTGTAGATGTAAAGTATTGTGGAAGCTTCTGCCGCCAATCGGTGAGGGTCCGTTCTAGAGTCTCGGCGACTCGGTACTCGACCTTAGTGTTGGATGTCTTCGCGGTGAGATACTCCAGATATAGTGAATTTGCGTGTTTTGCAAGTTCTGCTTGTGCGATGATGGCAGATAGTGTCGTTGGTGTGTCGACTTCAGAAGGGAATGGCATGGTAGGTTCGAGGTCCTGCTGTTGTTAGCCCACATGTCACGATCAACGCCGCTACAGGAAAAATGAATTACCTTATCGTCAATATTTCTGGGTAGTGCGGTATCAATGATACCTTCCTGCGCATATGGCGGTCTCCCTGTTGTAATATTGAACCCGCTATCGAAGCAGTAAAGGACCCAGAACAACTGTCTCCGCCTTTCGAGTCCAACGTTATCTTGTAGCTTCGGCGATTCTCGATGCATCCCAAGTCCAAGCGCCATCTTGTACGCGATACCTGTGAACTGATAGCCTGTGTTTGGCTTGTCCATCTTCTGCAAATAATTGCTCATCAGAAGAAGCGCTTGCAAGGTTTCGAGCGTCCCAGATTCTAGCATATGGATTGACAACGAGTTCCTCGCAGCCGTGTAGAATCGCGACCCTGCGTGATGCCTATCTGACGTTGATATCCAGTGCCCGATGGCTAACACAAGGTAATAGATGATGTTCCACGATGACTTGCCACGTCGCATGCCCCGAGCGGCAAGTTTCTGGCGGAAGGATCGCTCGTGAAGAATTGGATACGATACATTATAGAATAAGAAGTAGGCATCGACGAAATAGTTTGTCAATGATTCGTTTGCTAGATTCGGCGGATCAAGGGACGGTTTTGACTTGTGCGTTTGGCTGGGAGACTTTCCATGGCTTGTGGCAGGTGAATTTGACGCCGCGAGTTCTGGAAGCATTGATGCGATTTCTTGTAGAAGGTTTGCGCCCGAACTACTGCCTGGTGGGAGTTAGATTCCGAACCTTTTGGTGTGATGGTGAGATGAATGATGGGCCGGCATACCTAGATATCCAGCATCAAGGCTGTTCAGCGTAGCCATACCATCCATAATCGCGGCTTCATCGTTTTGACTATCAAAATCTGGTGGTAATGATGGTTCACTCCACTCATACTCATGTGCTGGCTCCTCATGCTCAGGAGAGTCATCGTCCGACTCTGGCTCAGTTCGTCTGATGACTTGTTGGCCAGACTCTAGATTAGCGAGAGCAGCATCAATGTCCATATCAGGATGCAGCGACCGAATCAGAGCCTCAAGCTTGTTACAGCGTAGCTCAATCGCATCGAGGTTCTTCCGCGTAAGCCGTGTCCGATCTGGCGGGTTCACGAAGCTGCAGTCCTTGCCCGCGCGGGCGCAGTATGAACAAGGCCCAGGGCCATTGACGCTAGGTTGGCATCGGCTTTTGCGCTTCTGGCAATTGAGACAAGCTCGAGGTTGGCTCGAAGAACCGTGCATCGGAGGACGACCCATCTTTAGTCTCGCATATGCACGCGTTGTCACGAAGAGAAGGGGGAGTTATCATGAAGGCAAGGTTCGAAACTAGCGTCATTCGTTCATCGGAGCACTGTTGGCCGACACTTGCAACAGCCACCAAGTGCGGAGTAGCCACCTTCGGAGGCCTGGAGACCGACAAATATGGGGGTGATCAGAAGCTCGACGTTGACCAACTAGCCTCATGATCTTGTTGAACCCAAATTGCATTTTATTGACTAGGCGCAACTAGAGTAGTTCACGCGTCTTGAACACTTTTGACGATGATGTTGGGCTGAATCAGACCACGCCGTATATCCTCCCCATTCTTCATGTCATTGTTCCTTGCTCTATCCATCGCCGCCTCTAGTGTCCTCTCAATGCCGCATGCAACATGCCTTTTCGCAACTCTTTGTAATGCCAATTGAGGGTCGACATCAACGAACCAAGCATCGTCTGCAAAATTGACAATCTGGTTCCAAGGCTGTTCGTCGTACAAGAGCCAATTGCCCTCCACCAAAACAATTTTGACATCTGGGCCTATCTCAATGGCATCAGGAACCGGGTCTTTTATCTCATGGTCAAAGCTTGGCATGTACAGCGTAGGGAACGGCTTTTCTCGAGAAGCGTGTATTTGCTTGATCATGTCAAGAACCGCTTGACCATCAAATGTCCAATGTGCTCCCCTTCGTGCATGGGCTTCGACGTGGTTTGGGAGACTATCGAGATGCGAGCGCGAGTAATGATATCCATCCATTGGAAGGACCTTTGCCATCGGAGTTTGCTGGAAGGAATTGATCCTCTGTACGACTTGAGAAGCGATAGTTGACTTTCCCGATCCTGGAGGGCCAGCCAGAATAATAATGGCCCTGGCATCTGAGGATCGTTGGTGTAATTGATGCAGAAGGCTTAGGGCGCGTCGCTCAAGTTGTGCGTAGATATCATCCATTGTGATTACGGGCGAGAAAGAGTCAGAGAAACGAAACTGTAGAGAAGTTGGAATATGGCAGAATACTCAATAGAGCAAGAGCTGAATTTGTGGTTGTTATTGAACCTCGTCTCCACCGTTGTATGTACAACCTTTGTAACGTCTCGGGTGACAGTACTCCGACGAAGCATCGGACGTGGGGCACTTGCTCCGGGTTATAAGTGTGATTTTCGTGCGAAACTCACAGATCAGATCCTCTACGCTCATTCTAACATCTTTCCTGCATTCTCCGAGTTATAGACGTAACAAAAATGGCTCCCGGTGCTACAGAGTTTCCTGGTAGGGACGCGCTTACTGCGAGAGCAGTCCCCTCTATGATCCTCAGCGACGGCTCAGCATCGTCTTTGACTGCACCACCAAGCAACAAAGCCACAATCGATCCAGCCACTGGAGCCAAAGAGCGATTTTCTGTGCGCGGCAACTTTATCGTTACTGGGGGTACAGGTACCCTTGGACTTGCTTCATGCAACGCTCTGCTGGAACATGGACTTGAAGGTCTCGCAATCCTTGATGTTAATCCCGCACAAGCTAAGGACGAGGTCGCCTCTCTTCAAACACGTTTCCCTCATGCCAAAATCATGACAATGAAGGTCGATGTTACAGACGAAAAGGCAGTACAAGACGCCATTGAGGAGACAGTGGCAACTCTCGGCTCCATTAACGGTCTGGTCTGCTTTGTCGGTGTCGTTGGATGTGTCGAGACGTTGGAAATGCCTGTTTCTCAGTGGCGCAAGATCATTGACATCAACACTACTGGGTCATTCATCTGTGCACAAGCTGCAGCCCGTCAGATGGTCGAGCAAGGCACTGGAGGATCAATTACCTTCACGTCTTCCATCTCAGCGCACCGTGTTAACTACCCCCAACCCCAAGCGGCTTATAATGTCAGCAAGGCAGCCTTATTGACTCTCAAGAACTGCCTGGCTGCGGAGTGGGCTCGTTATGGCATTCGCACTAACACTATCAGCCCGGGATATATGGATACCATCTTGAATGAGGGTGACGGAATATCCGGGCATCGTAAGATTTGGGCGGAACGGAACCCCAGTGGTCGTATGGGTGCTCCTTGCGAGTTGACGGGTGCGGTCGTGCTGCTGGCAAGCTCTGCGGGAACTTACATGAACGGGACGGATATTGTCGTAGACGGAGGGGCGATCGTATTCTAGAAAGAGAGTCAACAGAGTTGCATATTTGATCCTAGACTTCCCTTGACCTTAGGTGTGGCCCCCAATCCAGGTCTACTCTCATACCCGGATCTACAGAGCGGTGCTGAATGCCTTTGAAGTGCTGACATGGATCCCAAAAAGAATCACTTAGCACCATCGCCAACGGCTTTTAATCAGGCATGTTTCCTAAAGAGATCTGATACACAGGGTATTCCATAATGAATCAAAGCTTGCATTCTTCGAGTCACAGTCCCAGGCAGAGAGTCCAAATGGTATTTGGGTTTCCGTTCCAGGCTGGGGCTGCAGTGAACGTAGATCAATCCACGAGAAAGTTCCTCACCAATTCAATGACACTTCGCGAGCTTTCTATTTAGCTGTGAAAGATGACTTGAGGTCGGCAGTGGGTAGAAAAACGTCCATTATGAGCTATATAGCTCCCTGCTTGTTGCTGCGATTTTGCTACAAACCATAACAGTTTCTAACGTCACCATCGATTCCAGCACAGCTTTAGCATTGATCAAGATCGGACTGCAACAATTGATACCGAAAACATGAAAACCAAAGCACAGGAACTCATCTATTGTGAAGGCGGTACACATTGCCTTGGCTGTGGATCCAAAATAGAACCCTGGTTCAGTTTGAGGTGCCAAGTCTGCTGGCAGAAGCAAGCCGAGACTCCTCGCGATACTTCATTCAAAGCACCCACGAAATCAGAAGACACTAGACATTCAGGGCGGTGCGTGATATGTGCCGCCCCAACCTTCGGCGCAGCAATCTTCTGCCGTTTCTGCGAACTCACTAGTTTTGCCAACCACCAGGGCAGGGATCTTCTCAGTGCTGAGCAAAAGAATGTTGCTATCCTGGAAGGTGTCTGCGAAAAATGCAAAATGAGGGAAACGCAAAAGAATTCAAAAACGTGCTTTTGGTGCAACTCACCTCTACGGAGAAAGCTTAAGGTTTGGAAATGCATGTCATGCCCCCAACCCATCTCGAAAACAGGTACCCAGAAGAATTACCAGTGCAACAGCTGTATTTTGAGCAAAGGAGCTGGGCAGGGAGATGCAAATTTTGCCACGACCCTCAAGAGCCAGGCAAAGATATCTGCAAGTCGTGTCGGGATACGAATCATAGCGAGAAGTTCTTTGACAAGTACATGGAGGTTGAACCCGAGATATGGGAACGTGCCTATATGGACCTCTATGGTAATGCTGGTAGCTCCGGAGCACAAGGGAATGCTTGAAAGTCTGTTCATTCACGACACAGAACCATCGTCATCCCAACAAGTAATCTTTATTACCTCTAGCATCTAGACGAGAATTAATAATTATCAATACTTAGAATGAAGAGGCTGTTGATAAAATAGTGAATACGTCTATACGAAAGATGATTTTGGTAGGTATATAGGCTCATTGAATCGCGAATAGTTTGTCATTGACTTCTATTTATGGTCTATCTCAGTGACGCCCGGTTGATCGGAGCCGGTTGGTGATGTGGGACTGAATCCAGGAGAAATAGGACTATACCGAGGCGACCTAGGACTGTATCCTGGTGACAGGGAGTTTTCTCGTGATAGATCGCGGGGCAAGCCTCCCTGACAGTATGATGAACTGCTAGCGGGATAGAAACATGGAGGAGGAGGGCTCGTCCTGCGATAAGCAGGCAGATCGTTGTAAGATGATTCAAGAATCCAATATCCTGCAACCTGAACATCCCTCATGAGGATATGATAAGGAGCTCTTGGGTAGCTGTCTACGTATGGCAACTGTAAAACAGTCATATCCCCATTAACATCCCGCCAGACTTGTCGATAAGGAGGACCTCTAGGGAGCATTTCCCATCCCTCCACTTCGTCTAGAGTAATACCTCTAGCAGCAGCGTCTATCCTTTCGAAGAAGCATTCAGGAAGAGCAAATGCACATTCTTGTAGATTGCTTCCTTCCTTTGCAAAAAGGTCCAATTGCTCGAAGATGGTTTTCTCATATGCCTCGACACCATTGACACCAAGCCAGCCGGGCCGGCCTTTGGCGAACCATATGTAAAGTCGACGGAGTGCAGGGAATTTCGAAGGTGATAGAAGATCAAATACAAGTTTCAGGTGACTCTCATCCATATCATCGTAGTCCTGATTAGAAGTGTAGTACGTTTTCAGCGTCCAGGTGATTTCCAGAGAAGTCATCATCTCTAGTCGCTGAGGGGGGATAAGAGAGGGAAGATGTTCGACCATGCAGACTTCACCCAGTATCAGCGTGTTGGTAGCGTACAAGACTTCAATTGTCTCCATGTAGCTGCGGTTATCTGTCAGTGCTATAAGAAATGATAGGTCTGAGAACGAATGAGATTGCGGCTTACTTCTGCCTACATGACAAGAGCCAACCCATGACCCCGATACTGCACGCAGAAGGACCTTCTTCCTCTCTCCAAGCTTCACAGATATCCGGGTCACCGCCATTGCAGCAGTAGTCATCCCACGGGCCTTGCAAACCACGGTGAGTCATCGGGCCTGGGTCTTTCGCCATGTTGGGGGGGTAGCGATGGCATCTAGAGCCCCGCCACTGCCATGCCTCTGCTTGGCTTTGATCGGTCACTGGAAAGCGTTTGTTGCCCCAATTTTCCGGCTCTGTGACCAATCTACAGTGGTATTTGGAGCTATGATCTGGAGGAAGGTTGGAATACTGATAATCCAGGTAAATGTGAAGGCGTGTATCTCCAAAGGCAAGTCGCAGAATATCTCTTCGGATATTGGGTGGGACATTGAACCAGAAGCAGGACCCTTGGTACAGTGGTCTGGGCGCTGGATTGGAGATACCATCATCGCCTGGAGTCAGACTCGGCGTCAAAGCGCGGGGTCGAGGGTTAGGCAGAAGTGGAAGTTGCTTGACTTGAGCCTCGCATAGCACATTCCACCACTTCTCCATCTTTTGCCTGTTTAGCGGTCGGGCAGAGTAATACATTGTTGAGCGACTTGGTATGTATGTGAGATGATGAGAGAGAAGAGTTGGGAAAGCTCATGGACGGATTTGTGGCTGGCATTATAGAAGTGTTGGTTGTTGGTGACTGATTTATGCAATGGATGTTACATTTGTTTTGTGTTTTGTTTCGGACATACTGGCTGGCGCCTAGCAAAAGCGGGGCGATCTGCTGATCACAGGGCGCCAAGGCACTGAAGCCAGTATGATCACCCCCCGGCCCCGGTTCTTCGAATCAGTCAGTTTCTTCAAGGCACATCCACTTCAAGTCGCGCTAGCCAGCCATGTATTGTCCTGTCCGATCTGGCATCGTACTCAAAAACACAGCCAGAGAGTTTGAAAACAAGTTTAATTGCAAATGACAACACAATGTTAAAGATCAACTCGTCCTCTCTCCAATGCTCCGGATACTTTAGCCATTTAATCGTCTTGTTGTGAATTTTCTCCTTCATTCTCCTTTTGCCTCTTTTTAGACCCTGGCTCTCTTGCACGAGCACCAGAACTCCAATCCCACTTATCACAGTACCTTCAATGGTGTTAGTATGGCGGATATCGGTTGACTATCATGACAAACGAAACTCACATTGCCAGGGCGAATAGTGCCAAAGAATCAGCATTTTTGGTCGCTTTTTCAGGACTACAGTAGTCTGTGTAGCGCGTCTCGTCGCAAATCGCCAGGTTACAAATGTGTTTAACGCCATCTGAAAATAGGTAGTCTTCACTCATGTCAGTTCAATGACTCGAATTAAAATCATGCTTCGAACAACTTACATGCCTCGACACGCTTCCAGCCCATTGCCTTGGCCTCTTCTCGTGACGGCTCCGGACGTTTACCTTCAATCTTCGTTCCGATCTTATAGAGTGCTTTACCTTCATCATCCAAAGCCGTTTGATCATCTGTTACTGTTTCGTTTCAGTTGCATTTTTCTAAACAAGATAGTCACGTATATAATCTTACCGGGATCTCCATTTTCGGTGATGCCACCGAACCAGTGAATAAGCTCGTGAACCATGACTATCGAAAGATGCGTGTCATATTCGCTCAACCTTTCTCCAGCGACAATACCAGAGTCTCTGAACTCCCTCGGAGATTGCTTGGCTTTAGCCTCAGCTGTGAGGAGCTGATGACAAAACACTACTAGGTCTTTGTCCCAAGCGACAGCGGCTAAAATGCTTGGGTCGCAGAGGATCGGTTTCTCCTTCTCCATGACTTTCCAAGTGAACCGAGGACCATAAACCCACACCCCGTAATTATCAAAGGCATACTTGGTAAGGCCAGGCATATTGGATATTGTCACTTGTTGGCCAGGAAGTATATCATCAACATCATACCACTTCCATTTATCCTCACCTTCTTCGTCTCGACACATTATCATGGGCTTGGCATCTGGCAGCTTGCCTAGCCTCTTGACATATCCTTTTGGGGGGTCGTTTTCCTGGCTAGGAATGATTCTTTCCATCTTCTCAAACAGATCTTGGCACTTGTTAGTTATGAGTATCGTATCATGCCAGTGTCGTCGAGGTTTACCTATAAGCTCATTGAGTTAGTTGGGTTGCGTATTAGTCATGAAGCCAAGGAAGACTTGAACTACGGGATGACTGCGGCCTATAAGGTTAACCTTTAGGCTGCAAACACAGGTAACGAATAGGAACACAGTAATTTTTTTCCATCAATATAAGCTTTTACCCAGAAGCTTTCACGATGGAAGACTTGAACAGATTTGTAGATGGTCACCCATCGCTGGTACCGACTCTCATCTTTATTCTTATCTGGTACCTTTTCTCTCATGAATTTGAGAGCAGAACGAGCGGCGGTAACGATATCGAGGGCAACACTCATGGAATTCTCCATGTACTCAAGCTCTTCATCGCAGCTTTTGTCCGCCTTCCAAATCTTGAGAATACTGGTGCTCGTGGCGGTGGAATCCCCTGCCGAAGTAGTTTGAGCCCCTTCGGCGGCGGACATGGGTACAGCGAGCAACCGGACGAAGAACCAGAGGTGGCTAAAGATTCTCATGGCGCTGAACAGTATATTTTATACCATTAATGAAGAGAATACAGTAAAGAAACGAATAGACAAGTGATCAACTGAACAGAGGTTCAGAAATGGCTGCTCTTGGAGGCTCTCAATAAACGAAAGTGAGTTGTGACAAAAGGAGATGGAAATGAAGAGTATGAACGAGAAACTGGAAGCCTCGTGGTAAAGGAAGACATATCTACTGATCTTGTGCCAGAACTGCAAGTCCTGGGAACTCTACAACGCTAATTGTAGAGTCTGTTGGTTGTTGGTTGTTGGTCGACAACCCTGTAAACGTCGCATCATGACCTGATGATTTATGCACAGGGGCTAGAGGGGCCAGAACAAAGCGCCAACATCCCCGCCAAGTCAATTTTAGTCCGTGGATTTCTTAGTTTCGACTGTTCCGCACGGTCGACTGCTTGGAGCGCTGATATAAAAAGGACTTGTGAAGTTGTTAGAACCAACAGCTACCCACTGATACAGCCCAACTGGTCGTGAACATTGGCCGGTTGGATTGGGTGACATTGCGCGTTACGCTCCTCGTAATCCCGGCGCGAAACTGATGTCTTTTCGAATAGATTACACCAGCCTCAATGTGTTGGTCAGACTGCTGTTGGCTTGTCACAACCATGCCGACATGTTGTTTCTGGTATCTCGCGATCCCCAGATTCGCAATGTTCAAAGATTCGACTTCTCCTCTATTGTTCCCCAATCGCAATTCAGTTTCTCATTCCATTGTTTCATCCATTCATTCCATTTTTCTTTCGATATCGCCTCCATACAATGGCACGCCGTTCCCTACTTTGTGTCATCTTTCTTGGCCTTTTGGCGACCTTGTCTCAAGCCAATCTTCTACGTGACGCTCACCTTTTGAAAAGATATTCACAGGTGTAGGATTTGCCACCAGTTTCTACTCATTCGTCCAACGATGTCTTTTCAGGTCATCGCAATGCCACCAGAACTTCCATTCGCAGTCTACTCCCAGCCTCAACACTTCGAATGGTCGATGGTACTATGCTTAGCTCAACGTCTCTATTCGAGAGTACTAGCCTCGAGACTGGAACCAAGACCAATGCTTACATTGATCATGGCACTTCGGAGGTTCTCAGCCAGACAACCGAGGGCATCTCTGACCCCGTCTCAGATGACCAGGGCATTTCTGCCACTTCCATTGAGGTCGACTGGACGGGATTGCTTCCCGTTACTCCTTCCACCCGGCAACCCTTCTTCAAAACGACGCGTCCGTTGATGGCAAAACCCGGCTGCCACCGACCCTGCCACTGGCGTCAAGCCAGATCCCAACACATCCTACGATACTGGTAGTAACAGTGCCACTGAACCAACTACTACAGATATCTCGCTTCAAATACCTCCAATTGCTAATCCGGGCAACTCTATCGCGCTTCCCGAAAATTCTGAAACTTCCAGAAGTGGATTTGAGTCCAAAGAGCTCGGTACCACTGATGAGACGACAATGTTTCCAAGCGAAACTTCGCAGGCTTTCCAGGACTCAACAAGCCGACTTTTCACGACGCTGCCAGACCAAACAAGTGGTACATGGGATTCAACAACTACAATTCAATCCAATGATGAGCTGGATAGTACAAGCCCATCCTCTGAAACCCTGACTATATCTGATGTAGCTTCTCGGGCCCTTGAAAGCTTGCAGCCAACCATGGAATCCGGCACGACCGAACTGGAAAGTTCAACGACACTGTCAGGTTCGGCAAATAGCTCTCCGCTCTCGACTACACTTGATAAAACCGAGCCAGTCACAAAGTCCAACACCAAGTCCTTAACTAGTGAAAAGACGTCAGAGGCCACCAATCTACCCATAGCGACGGGCAGCGTGGCCTCCTCAACGATGACAAATGGTATTATCACAGGGACGGATGGTACGGTGGCAACATATGTTCCTAAGCAGAATAAAGACTACATCTCATCCACTGGCACGACTACCATTACAGATGACAATGGAGCCGTCATTTTTATCTTTCCATTTGGCTTGTTTTGGAAGCTGCACGATGGTAGAGGAGGTAGTGCCGTAGCAAAGCTTCCTGGCCCGACTGCCAACCCTGTCCCAGAGAATGAACCTGGGCACAAGAACGAAGACGACGATGAGGCCTCGACTAAGGAAGACGACAGGTCTACAGTCCAATCTACGGTACTTTCAACCACTCAAGAGCCAACCTCGGCCAGCACCAGCAGTTCCGAGGAAACAACTTCAGAAGAATGTAGAGCTGTAACACAGCCAGACTGCACAAGGACCATCTCATACATGACTTCGGACGGAACCCAAATCATGTATGCACAAGCGTATCTCTCAGACACATTAGAAGGTAGCTGACTATACTGTTTAGGACCGAGTTTGGCAATTGTCCAACAATCATCAGCTGTGCTACAGAGACTCAGGCCACAGAAACCGTGACTTTGACAGCGGACTTTATCTGGGTTGGCGTTCCCAACACCAATCCCGCCATTTTCATTTCAGAGGATGCTTACACCGCTGATGTTGATCTAGAGATAGTCGCAGCTCTGGAAGCACAATGGGCAGAAATCTTTGGTGACGATGATGGTTGGAATGATACTAAGACGTCCACCATTTCTGGTTCTACAACTGTAGACGAGTCAATCATGACTAGTCTGACCGATACAGAAGCAACCTCTACCGTCACCTCCGAAAGTTCTACGACTGCACACTCTAACAGTTTGACTTCGAATACAGAAGCAGCTGCTACTTTCGCAAAAGCCTCTGATACATACTCTGGGACAACAGTCCCCAGCACGTTGATCACCAAGACCAGAGGCACTAGCGACACTACTGACATGCCAGTATCTACCGATGAAGAAGCGACTCGCATCTACTACCCATGCGTCATTCATGGAGGCCCTGCGGTTGAGACACCATATTGTCAGTGCTCAACTACAGTTAGCGGTGAAGGATACTAAGCAACGACTACCTTGGTCGACGACCAGTGTATCGCATACACAGAGTTTCCGTCACAAATCACTGCGGCACCTGAGACTGGTCCCATTACGGATGAGCCTATCCAGCAACCCATCACCACCACTACAGATGGGACGGTCTTGGTGTGGTCAGCTTGCGTGCTCGATTACATCAACATCCCAGGCATCACAAAGATCACCCAGTCAGTTGGCGTAGGTGAGCCTTCAACAGTGTCCACTCCTTTGCCGAGTCAGACTGCTGTAGATAACGATGGTGGTGGACAATGCGGCACCAGTGATGGTCTGTCTAAGAAGGGACTCCGTGAAGCTTGCGACAGAGCGATCAATAAGTATGGGGATGACACCGTATGTAGCGACTATGCTTCTCGCTACAGCCGCTCGACCAAAGGTATCCTTGTCGCAGCATCCGTGGGCCAAGCGGCATGCATTGCCAAATTTCAGTGCGACGACTATGGCATTGGCATGAAAGGTTCTGACATCAAAGCAGCGTAAGTCATAGTCCCTTAGGGTTTGAATCATGCTAACAGAAGTTCACTAGTCGTGAGAGTGCTAAGGAGAATGATGGCGTTGATATCTGCGGACATATACGCCTTTCCAAC
The DNA here is from genome assembly GCA_022627125.1 of Fusarium chuoi. NCBI lineage: Eukaryota > Fungi > Ascomycota > Sordariomycetes > Hypocreales > Nectriaceae > Fusarium > Fusarium chuoi. The sequence continues at coordinate 24,672 of JAJALE010000851.1, forward strand.
TCATGTAATATCATTATGGACTACTGTACCAACTGCAAAACTCGAGGCTAGACGTTCTGTTAAAGTTTTGAACGCTGGGTCTTTTTATGGGTCATATGTACTTCATTTATGCTTAATAATAAAAAGATTGTTTGCATGACATTCTGTGAGCTCGATCCTATAACTAAGCTTTCGCTTCGAATCCTTCAGGTATGAGTGCAGATAGCAAGCAACAATTCGCCAATCGTTGATATTCGGCAACTGGGTCTCGGAATGGTGCAAGCGGGTTTAGCCCACTTTTCACTATCCAATATCCTCTGCAAAGGGGTAGGTCACAAAGTCAAAGTGCCGAGCTGCCGTAGTATTGATTGAATCGTCCAGCAGCTGCTTGACCTTTTCACCACAGAATATAAAGATTTCGTAGTATTCCTCAACATATTTGAGCATCATAGAGGCATTTTATATTGGTGTCATGGAGGAAAGCATACCAGGAATTACAAAATGAGGGAGCCATAACAGTATGAGAGGAATGACCCGGAGTATTATTTCGCTCTTATATTATATCTCTCAGAACTTGAACAGAAGCTAATTTTAACTCCCATCACACCAAAATTTACCTCCATTCATCGTTGATGGTACTGCTGCTTCCACACTTGCTACCCGTTGCAGCACTATTGTTGGGGTCACTCTCCCATGTAACAGTTCCATCACTCGTCTTCTTGATGTACTTATACTCAAAGCTGGTATCGGAGGGAATCTTGACCTTCACGGTCCATAAGCCCTCGGTGCTCGTGGATTCCTCAAGTGCAATGCCGTCAGCAGGAGCCCAGTTGGAAAGCTGGGTGATACCGCCGACAATGTAAACCTTCTGGTCAGGCGTCACAGCAACATTCTTCACGTTGAATGTGATGGTGGTATCGCAGGCTGGAGCTGCTTCGCAAACAGCGGGCACCTTGTTGGCGCTGCTCTCGCCCCAAGCTGGAGGAACGACGCTAGTGCGGCGCTCAGCGGCGCCGACAAAAGAAGCGTAGGACCAGGTGAGGTGAACAGCCGACTTGGGAGTTCCAGTAGACTTATCGAACTGCTCTGCGAGAGAACCATCCTGGGGAGTGTAGGTTTGCACAACAGCCACGAAACCATCAGCATACGAAGTAACAGCCTTGACAATAGCCTTGTATGTCTTGCTGTTCTTGCGATAGGTACCCTTGGAGACCTTTGGCACAAGGTCACTGAAAAAGGCGAGCGACACGCTGTCGACGGTGATGGAGCCGATCTTGTTCCATTGGTAGACGGCAGCGTACAGTTGCTCGGCAGCGGCAAGAGTAGCCAAGTACCAAGGGTTGCCGTCGTAGTACACATCCTCGCTGTATCGACCGACAGCAGCAGCTTTACCTTTACCTCTGTTCTTGTTAACGCCGTAGATGGAGCGGAAAGAGTCCACGACCGCCTTGTGGTTCGCAAGAGCCCTTGATGAACAAGGCTGGAAGGTTGAATCTGTGCATTTCGAAGAAGGATCAAAGGTGTGAATAGACGACAGAATAGAGTTGGCATCAAGGCCCTTGCGGCCATCGTTGACGTTGATGTTGGAGTCGATGTAGCTGCCGGTCCAGAAGCTCTGCATGAAACAGAGAACACGAGGAGCGTTGGCTGTGCAGTCAGAGCAAGACTTGCCAAGCTTCTTAGCAAGAGCAGCTCCCTCAATGAGAGCACGATGCGAAGCAGAGAGGGTGAAGAATGAAGATCCGTTGACCTCCTCCCAAAGATCATAACCGGTTCTGTTCCAAAACTTGACTGTGTATGCGAGATCCTTCTCGATGACGGGCCAGACCTTGTTAACGGCCTTGGAGCGATCGCCCTGAGAAACAAGCCAGTTGGCGTACAGAGTCAATGCAGTAGCTCTCAAAGGAGGGCCATCGCGTTGCGGGCGACCCCAAGATCCTGTGAAAGCTGTGAGATTGACGTGGAACTTGGGCTCGCCAAGACCGCCTGTCTCGGGACCACCAGATGGGTTAGTGACGCCCTGGAGTTTGGCTTGGGCAGAGACATATTCGTCGATCTTGCGCTGGAGAGACTTGTCTCCATGGATGAAGCGCTCGACGAGGACCTTGTATGTCAAGGCGGAGTCCCGGGTCCATGTGTACCAGTCTGGAAAACATCTCAGTCATCAATTTTCGATACTATTCTGAGTATTGACTTACAGTCGGGGTCTGTTCTCGATGGACTTGCTACAACAGCACCAGGGGCAGCGCCCTGGGCTCGCTTGCCATCGGCACCAATGTTGGCAAGGACGCCCTTGATGGAGATGTCGGCCTCTTTTGAAATGAAGCGATCAAGGCTGGAACTGCCGGGCGATGCAGAGGCCTGGCCTTGGAGGGCCGACAAGGCCGTCAGGCCATACAAGATCTGAGTCAACATTCTCCGTGAGTTCCGGAAGAAAGAATGGCAGTGAAGAACTAAAGGCAAAGAGGACTGCTGATGCGAATTACTCGCAGGATGATCCGTCTTATATATCCAACTCAAAAAGACGCGGAATCATTCCCCGTCACGAAACCGTTACGTCTTGCATATTTCCGACTGCACTATCGAATTAATTACGCCGAGAATCTCGAGTCTCTGTAACCAATAGCAACGTCAACCCCAGAAACCCCGATTTAGCCTCATGACGTTTCTGGGGTAGGTTCGCTGATCATCCCATCATCCCCGCACTCGAGATGCTCCCCTAGGCTTAGCTCATCAGGTCACATCGGTCCTTTTGACGCACCAGATGATACTGATGAAATCGTGATTGCGGCACGGTAAATATGCTGTTCATAAGTATCGGGCCTTTTCACTTGTTTTATGAAGTGAACTGAATTGAATTGAGCGTTTTCTCCGGCGGCCGTTGAATCTGACGATATCACATGGCTCTCGGCTATGACTTCGATGAGCCGAAAGCTTAATGATTTGGTGGCTAGGCTGTTTCGGGTAATAACCGCGGCAGCCTGAATGTTGGGATGAGATGAGCGTCTATAGCCCCGATGTTTGACTCTCTTTTGACTCCTGTTTGTTTTGACTAGTGGTAATGTGATGATCTTATTTATAAGTGAGGTTTCACTGATATGCTAATGACTAGGCAGACACAGAGCCTACATCGATACTGATGCTAGATATAGGATATTTGAACTATAAGGGATTGGAAATATAATTACGAAATTGCAGGACATATTAATTTCTGAATAAACTATAGACCGTTATTGTTTCCATTTATCGTGATTTATAAAAACTTTAGGCAAAATATTTTAGTTTTAATTTTATTCTAGCTGGTAATATAGGGTAGTTATGCTGATATTAAACAGAAAGGAGCCGTGATAGCAACAGCCAGCCTTTCCAGCTAGCGAGTTAGCTAATAAACATAGAGTAAATTACCCTATTCTGGTCAATTTATTAGTCGATGTTCTAACACTCTTCTTGGTTGGTGTCGATTTGAGAAGAGAGTATCAATCTGCTTTTTTGAAGTATGCATTTAACAGCTATATCAATCTGCCTTTAGCCTTCCCAACAATATTCCAATAGAAGCAGGTCAATCTTATTGCAGCAACAAGATTTGTTGAGCAATCTAAAGCAAACGAGAATAACGCCAGTTCCTTTTCCACTTGGAACGTCTGCAAGAGTATGAGTCCCATGCTGTGAGCACCCTGATATCCATTACGTAAGGCGCAGTGGCAGAGTGGTCTAATGCGATAGACTAGAAATCTATTCTCCTCGGAGGCGTCTGTTCGAATCAGGCCTGCGTCGTTTGGATGTCTTTTTTGGAATTTCTTGGTATGTATCTAATGCCATGTTTTTATTTTTTGATCCAATACTTTGATGAATTGGCTCTATGCAACTTGCTCCTGCGGTTGAACTATCATTTGTGGATCGGGGATTAGTTGGTGGAGGATATACCGTATACGACTCTTGGTTGGAAAACCTTGTATAAATTACAGCTACTGGATCACTTAGCTGATAAACCCCTTACGTTAAGACCCTGATACTCTCCTTGATTACTTTGTGTCTAGAAACATGAACAGGAATGACTAGAGGCGAGTTTGTTTGTTTGACACAAATTAGGGCCGCTTCATGCAGGTAGTCGGAGTTGGCTTTTTGGATCAGCATTAATTCTCGATACGACTTCAAAGCCCGTCTCATCTGTACGGCACTATACGACCTACAACATTGTCTATCATTTAAATTGTTGATCTGAGCATTGAGAACCAGTAACCAAGACATCTCGGGATATGAGAGTGTTTCCAAGACCACAGGAATTCGGAGATAGTCAGCATACCTCATCCAAACCGTCTTACCAACAACCAACAACCAAGAGCCAACACCCACAAACCGGTTTTCAAACTGCATGCACGGAAGCCACAATTAATGGAATGGAATGAAAGTTGAACCAACTGAAACAGAAGTCAATTTCTCGTATACGGGTATCTAAAGTGGGTTTGACCCTTTCCTTCTAGAAGCGAAAACCCCTTGTTCTCGCCTGAAGGGTCAGCTCACGACATCATTCCACGCAATTCGCTTCTCGCTTCTCGCTTCTCGTCACCAACAATTCTTCGCCTAAGGGAGCTTCATCATGCGAGTCCTCTTGACTTCTGGGCCATCGTTTCCAAGATATCTGAATGTGTATAGACTGTAGCTCTCGTCAGCATATCAAAGTGAATGGAAAGGGGCGGCTGCACGTACCTCCAGTGAAGGTTACCGAGTGCGATATTTCGGCATCCATTGACAAACTTTATGACATCCCTGTCAATGCCCTCACCCCAGAACGGCAGATTCGCCAAGGCCATGTGCCATCTTCGGTAGCAGTCATAGAGCATCTCCCCAATCTGGTCAACCGCTTGCTGATCAGTCATGCCCTGATCCTTCAGGATGAAGATGATGTTACTCTCTTCACCCTGGATCAAATCTTTTCGGTACGAGCACAAGTCGTTTTGCCTGGCGTTATTAGCGGGCAGAATGGAAGGCTTCTGGAAGGTCTTACAATGTGACTAAATCGCAGGTGATTCGTGATATCGCCTGCATTGAGGGATGGTCCATGACGTATTGGGGGATATCGATGCCTTCGGCAAACCTGAATTGACCCAGTTAGTGATGTCCTGTCGCTATGATTGGCCAAATGTCAGGCCTGGAACTTTTTCGCTCAGTGGCCAATTGGGCGCCAATCGAGTCGAACTACCGTGGAATGATGGCTTGCAGCTTGGCCAGAACAAGGATAGCCTTAGGCGAAGGTGAAACCGCCGAAAAACTTAGAAGAGTTTTCCAACCACGCTTGTGGTCTATGGTCTTGTCCTTTTCTTTTTACAGTGACATTTACAGTGCAGCGACTGAAACCGCGGATCGCAATCAATGAGATGGTAGGGCACGGTACTTACTCCATGAGCCCGATGCAGGGGTAAGCTCCTACGCAACCAGCGCGCATGTCCATGTACTCTTCGATTGTAGGCCGTGTCGCCCTATGCTGGACGCCAACCTGCTGCAGCACGCCGACACAGTACATGGTGAGGTGCTTCTTCCATCTGTACTGTAGACTTGGGCTCGATCGCTCTCTGAAACGCATCCAGCAGGATTGGAGGGTATGTCGCAATGGGTTCTCGTCGGGCGATACTACGGGATGGATATTATCGAGCGTCGCGAGTGTATAGATGACTTCTTCAGCTGCTTTGATGGGGTCATTGGCAAATGTTCCCTCGTCAAAGGCTATTGTTCTGTTAGCGGAAGCCACCTTTTTTTCAGCCGTGGAATTGTCTGTATGTATGTATGCAAAAGCGGCGCGGGCCGTTCTAGAATATTGGAGTCTAGGTGATTTTGTTTGCTTGACTTACGGTCGTCGAATGCAAAGACCCATCCATTCCAGTCATTCATCAACTTAAGTGTTTCGAGATCAGCATGCGGGGCGCAGATTGCGCTCATGTAGGCAATGTCAAGCCGACTCCAGATGGCCGCTGTCTTATCGTTCATGCGCAAGGCGCTGTATAATAGGGCTGTTAGCGAGCAATGTCTCAAACATTACCGAGATGGACGGAGTTGGACTCTTGTCCCAAGTGGACTTACGTTTTCAGCCATTCGTCTGATAAAGCTTTCGATGTCCTGTACAAGGGATTGACTTCTGGTTCCACTGCCATAATCGACGAGAACAGTGCTTCTGGAAGCTTAATCCAGCGACCCTCGGGTTCGGCAACGTTGACCGGGTTCAGACAGGCATCTTTTGGTAGTGTGGCTTCTCCAGAGCGGCTTGGAGGCGGTGTGATTAGGCTGGGTACCATTGTGTGTATGAGGATTTTCGTTTAGGCCGCAAGGTAAAGAAAGGCTTGGACTTTGGGGTATTAGCAAACGAGCTGTTCGCCGACCGGAACGATGTAGGGGACTGGCTACTTTTTGAGAGCGAGCGGGAGCGGAAGATACGGGGTTTAAGGGACTTTGCAACTCCACCACTGACCTGCATGTTGGCTGTTGGTTGATACTCACTAGCTGGAGCACCTTACTAGTATGTAGGCCTGATTCTTGTTTGTATCTGGTCTGTTGGTCCGGTTTGATTGCAGAGGGAGTGTGCAGTGTGCAGGCAGTACAGTACAGTACAGTACGGGCACGACGCTAGAGATGGTCTCCGTGGACGGTTCCGTCTGCGTGCCGGGGATGGTTCCTAGGGGCAGTCTAGACCAGGTTAGTGCGCTGAGAGGGGGGGCGGGGATGTAATAAAAGTGGGAGCTTGGCCAGGGGGAGCAGGAGGAGGAAAAAAAGAATTGCCTGCTCTGAACCATCTTCTTGGGTTTACCCTTACATATTTGCTGACAAGCAGTGCCGAGAGTGGACTGCCATCACCTTCCTGACACATCGACGTGCATAAGATACGCGAACGAACCAACAACCAACAGACCAGACAGACGGACAAACCAACAGCCCGTCACGGAGGTTCGCATTAATTGACTGCCCATTGCATTGCATTGCAGTACAGTACGGCGTAGCTACCTATTGGTGCACCACCATACGAAAATGGCATCCGAATTACGACGTCCAAGGATCAATTACTCTAGATTGAGCACCTCCAAAGACGAGGTCCGTTTCCTCGAGATTGAACCTGCAAACACAGTCAACGACCAAGTCGTCTGTCGCCTCGTCACTCTCCCTTTAAGCCGAGACGTCGAATTCATCGCCATCTCCTCACTGCTCGGCGACCCCGCAGACCAAGACAGAATCATTCTCGACCGAAGTCCCATTCCCGTCCCCGTCCACATCGCCCTCGCCCTCAAACATGTCCGAGCCGTATTCTACCCCGCCGTGAGCAAATCGAGCGAGAGTCTGGGCAGGGAGAAGAAATCACCGAACTGGCTGAGGAGCCTTCTCAGGCATTTGGGCGGGAGAGAGGTGGACAACAGGCCGAAGCTGCGGGTATGGATCGACTGCATCTGCGTCAACTCGATGGACTCGAGGGAGAATTCCAAGAGCAGAGTCATCATGTACCACGTGTACCAGCGCGCCCAGATGGTAGTGGGCTGGGTGGGACTCAAGATACCGCAGACTGATCTTGGTATCCAGCTCATCCAAGCATTTGACAATGCCATGCCCGAGACGTGGCAGGAACCCGGCGATAAGGAGGAACATCCTGAGAACTACTCACCCCATCACGAGTGGGCGATTCCCATTATCCACTTATTCGACCCCCAAAGCGACGCTGCCATTGGAACTGCAGACTTTCTCAACAGGAACTTCTTCCACCGGCGCTGGATCCTCGAAGAGATGGCCATGGCCAGGGTACCGACCTTTTTAATTGGTGATGCGATCGTTTCGTGGAAACAATTACTACGACTCAATCTTGCCATGGAAGAGTTCAAGGATCACGAGTCAAACGTCTGCCCCGCATCTACAAGGCCCATGATACACGAGTTTCCATTGGGCACGATCCATGCATTGCTGGATGAGTTTGAAAAGAGGAAGAAGATGGCAAAGATGGAGTCACTCAATAGCACCTCTGTCACAGGAAGTGTCACGAGCGCAGACTCGATAAGCCACCAGGACTCAAACACGAGGTCGATACCATGAACAAAAGGTTACGGCGTAGAAGGGATATCCATGTTTCAGCAGCTTTGATACCGCTTGATTTCCAGCACTTACGGACTTAGTTCACGTTTCTTATGTTTCAATAAAAATACCAATTCGTTTCTAGAATCAACAAGTGGCATCCAGAATGGAGCCTCGGTGATAACGCGGACTAGATTCAAGTCAGTTGGGGTTGGTTGATCACCACTATCAAGTGTCCACATGAAACGTTATGGCTTGAGATAGGACCATGCAGCTTCATCACACTGATTCTAGTTCCCGATGGAAGAAGCTTTTCTGAAGCATCGTCGAAACCTGTATGAAGCGTGTTAATTAAACTCAATGTTGATTCCATGCGCTACGGCTGTTACGCTACACCTTGTTTTCTGATGACACTCTGAAGGTTACAACACCGCCTGTCACTAGAGCCAGAAACTCGGTACCGCCAAGGGCAATGCTACCACGATTCCAGAAATAGGGTCGTATTCCCAAGCCTTCCTGATCAGCGCAAAACACTGGAGAAAGGTAACAACGGCCACTAGAACAAATGAGGCCAAGATACCGAATGAAAAAGGGCTCAACCATGCAAGAGCTGGTGAGAGTTACGCAAACCACCACCATTACGGTTTACCCTTCACTGATTGCATCAGGTGGCTAACCCTGAGACCAGCTAGCTAGCCCGCAATCCCTAGAGCAACGAACGGCTTTCTTGAGCGGCACGAACTTGTTTCCAGCTGCGGGCTGGCGGGTGAGGCTTAGTGAGGGACCCTTGACCTTGCCAGAATGATATAGCTTCGCTAGCATTGGTTTAACACCTGATACTGACTCGGATCGGTATGACATGACGATAAAGTGGCAATTAGTGTCTTGTGCGACGTTTTACTGATCAACAGACGATTACAAGCAGATCGAGCCAAATCAGAGCCCGACACGTCTCTCTGCTGCCATTCAATTCCGTCTGTCCAAGTCTCTGGAAAGACCGTCACCTTACTAGCCAGGGACAGGGGTTATGACTGGGGCAAATTTGCTCTAGTGCAAACGGCTCTGAAAATAGCATGGCCATTCTCTGGTGGCTGTTGTTTAGTGCCGAGCTAAATGATAGTGGTATGAGGAAATGATAACGAGGGGGCAATTGTGTCATCTTTGCGAATTGATGCAATCCATTTTAATATTTAAACGTATTCAGTACGATTAATTAACCCAATCTCATTTTGTAGGTCAGTATGCCAAGCGACGCGGACACGGACAACATTGGCATATCTAGTGTTACACCACTAAAGCACCTGTCAAAGGGCAACCCGCAAGACATGCCCGCTATCTACGGAGTATCAACAGGCACTCCAGGACCCTCTTGCTGGGAACAAGTGGGTATCAGCACGCGTTGCAGCAATCAAGCATAGGCTCAATCGTACGCCCTCGTCTAACTAAATAAAATCACTCATCAACGACAAACCCCATCCCCATCCCCATCGCTGCTGTACGGAGGTCGCGGTCAAAAGTTTGGTCTTAACCCCCTATTAGGCAAAAGGGCACTAGCAGGGAAAACCCCTGTCGGTACTTGGAAGGTATAAGAGGTCTCTTATCGATAGTAAAGGAAGCGCTATAATTATAGTTATAGTAGATCCTAAGGCATAAGCTATAGAGCTCTTAGGACTGATAAGATAAGGCCAAAGTACCGAAGTACCAAGCTAGCTATAATTGGCTTAGCCTGTATCTCAGTGAGCAGGGGGTCAAGACCAAACTTTTGACCGCGACCTCCGTAGAGTAACATGGTCTTGTCTAGTGTGCCCTGAAAATCCAGGCAGTAACCTTGTAGACTGTCCTTTTGCGGTTTGGCGCGGCCTGCGACATGAGCATTACGAATACTTTAGAAGTGCTAGTGGCTCTTCTGCAATTTGTTGTCTAGCTCCGGATAGCCTCCGGTCCGCTCCCGTACGTGCCGTTTAGTTTTATATTAACTCGGTGCTGCTCCGTAAAGCATGTGTCTCGTATGTATGTATGTTGGTTGTTGGTTGTTGGTTCTAACGTTACAACTCTCACCGGAACTGCATGCATACTTACACAAACTTTGTTGGGTTCACCTTGCTTCGTGCCGAACTTGCATGATCAGAAATTCGGCATTTGCCTGCCAAGTTATCTGTTGCAGTAGCGTTGACGTACCCAGTCGTAACGCCGAGGCAAGCTCATTCTGGCCACTGGGCCGCAATGATATATCACATTTCTGCAATCCTCGCCTGCCATGTGGATAAGCGGGATCCACGACGTTTCTCAGCCTAGCAGTCGACAAAATATTTGAGACTCAGATTAGTGGTAGATGGGTGGGATCTAGTGGAGGCCAGTCTGACGTTCTCTGTCAGACAGGGGTCAATTAAGATATAGACAGCGGCAATCCCACGTTCAAGATGCAAGACCGGCATGTCGATCCATCGCCTGACATGTCGAATGTCGAATGAGGGAATATTCAGCGTTTAGATATGCGTAAGATGTTACCCAGTCTAGTATAGTGAGTGTTGCGGATGTAGATACCCTTTACAAAAACAATTCATCTGATCTGATATTCCATCCTATCGATGTTCAAGCCTGGCCTTCTCGGAGCGATGAGTCAAACGCCGACTAGGACTTTCGGAGCAAGTCCTCCATGACTTGGATGGTCTTTTGGATAGACTCCAGCCCCTCCCGAGCCTGCAGATATGCATCTTCCTTCTCTTTGACCTCTTGAGCCATTCGCTTAAACTTCTTTTTCATTTCTCTCAGCAATGATTCCTCACTCCAGTCATTATCCTTTTCTGGCCTCGATCTTTTCCTGACGCTGCTGTCCCCTGATGAACCCTCTGATGGTGGTTCCGCTGGCTGTAGCTCATCAGGTAAGGCTGGCGTTGAAACTGAATGAGACAATGGCCGCTCTTCCGTTACGTCCGACTCGGCCGATGAGGTTGAAACATTTGGATTGTGTTTACAAACCTGAAGATGTCTATTCAGGTTGTAAAGACGTTTGAAGGAAGACCCTCTCTCGGACCTCTTGCAGCCTCTGTTCGGGCATGGAAATGAGTCTTCAGGGCTGGATGCTGCATCCTTGTGCGCTTCTGTCTGATGTCGGTTGAGAGTAAAGGGATTCGCAAATGTCTGTTGGCATTTTGGGCATGCAAAGTAAGATGTGCTCTTCTGGCCACTGCTTGCAGTTGAGTTTAGTACTTGATGTGATGTCACGTAGGTCTTCCGTTACGTACCCAGTATGTTGAACTTCCTGACCAACCGATGCAACATTAACTATTGGGCTGAATGGCTCTTGGCGGGTCGTATCTCCGTAGGTCTGTATTATTGGATCTGGGGTGACAGCAGCTGGTAGCTCTCTAGTGAGGTCTTCCTTCGCGGACGTTTCCACGATCCCTGCACTGTTCCTCGGTAACACGTCGAAGGACAAGAAGTCTGGATCTTGAGGAGCATGTTGGACTAAGTAAATCGGATCAATGCCGGCGCCATCATCATTGAATAGGAGGTTGTCGATAGTAGGGTGCTGATCAAAGCCTGTAGTACTAAGTTCGGGCATAAGAATGCTCTGTAGGCCAACTACTAATCGTTAGAAGTGTCTAGTGAAGCAATATCAAAGTATCTTACGTTCGTAGTAAGCTGGGCCAGAATTCGCAAGGAAGTCATAGGCAGCTGGAGCTGGCGAGAACGTCGGGATAGAAGCTTTGAACTTCTCGGGCTCAAGATCACCAGGACCGATGATGAACATCCAACAAACACCCCATAATACCAGCAATGCAGGCAATATAGTCCAAGGCATTGTCGTACAGACATGCCGCCTATTATTGGGAAACTCAAATATTATCTGAGTCGAGGCGTTCCTGCACTTCAGTTCCTCATATGCGCATCTGAATCTCAAGTTCAACCTTCTGATGATCGACGTGATCAAATCAAACAACCCGGCAAGAATTGTGTCTGTGAAATCTGGCAACGAACTGTATTTTATGATGATGTTGGAGAGAGCTTCAATCAATGTCATGAATTCGACAAACCGTACATTTAACGGCGTACCATTTCCAGCTTGCAAAAGTGGTAGTAATCGACTGTTGAGGCGGCAGAATCTCTGCGAGCGTAGAGAAACTTCCGACAGAAGGGCTCCAAGGTCGTGAGCCTGCGATGCCTCGACAGTAGTAATGTTGTCAGGATCGAGACTCTCATACATTAACTGGCGATGGAGCGCATTGTGCGCCAGCCAGTATTCGCTGCTGTAATTTGAGTTTGCAGACGCAGCTTTGTCGACTTCGATACATTTTGTTTCGATCATAATAAGGCCGGCATAAATACCTCTGACCTCGGCTACCAACTCATCCTGGCTAAAAGGTATAGTAAATGGTTGCCGCATCATCTTTGACTCGCTCCCAGGGGCTGGGTTTGGAAGGGAATCGTTTTGGGCTGTGTCTCTTGCAAGGCTCCTTGGGGTGTTTGATGGGCTATCTTTGCTGGCACAATTTCTTGGTGGCACGGGTGCAGGAAGTCTTGCTCCGGAACGGCTGTGAGGAGTCTCATACTTTGAGTCCACTGCCGGCTCTGGCAGCCTACGGATATCCATGTCGTCTCTCGCGTATGCTTTACGAGGCCTGGGCTGTATTTTTTGATGATTGTCCGAGTCAGCCATGGGCGTAGCAACTCTCAAGTCACTAGTCTCTACTTTGTTTGTCTCAGACCAGACGTGGCGACCTGAGAGTGGTTGTGCTCTCTGTGACTGAGTTTGGCGCAGACATTTCAACTCCTCTTCGATATATTGATCATGGCCAAGCTGAGGATTGGCCATGGGGGGATGATGCGGTAAACTCTGTCAGAAGGATTGTAAAAGAAAGAGAGTGACGAGATATTCAAGGCACGTACTGGAAGGCTGGTTCGCTGAGGCAAGCTCGACTCTTTTGAAAGATTGGATCTTGGGGGCAAGGTCGAGGTTAATGAGTTGGAGGTGCATTTCGGGGTGTAGCGGGGTTCGTTTTGGGGTGCGAGGTGAGGCAGTCAGCAAACCAGTTGCCTTACAGAACGGGGCCAATCAAGAATGTTTAGAGACGCCTCATTCGCCCCGAAACAGGAAACGTAATTGGCCTTTTGTGTTGGGCATAATTCTTAAGCACTTGAAGATAAAAATAGAACGCACCATACATAGACTATTGGTCAACTCATCAAGTCCTGTATAAACGCTGCATATGGCCTGGAGATCTTACTACCTAAGTTTTGCCAGCAAATAGTAAACGCCAATGAGATATGCCAACTCAAAGATCACCGCTTTATCACGGTTCAGACTCGAGAGCAGACTCCTGATCAAGTTTCGTAGCAAAATGGCTCTACAGTGGAAGTCTCAACAAAAGATTGCCTATGCTGCTATCACATTTTGTGAATGACGGTAAGGATCTCTCAGACATTATTTACCAGAACCAATTCGTACCTGATATGGTTGTCTTTGATCGGACCGTAAACTTGGGCCAACGACATCACTGCTCTTACTGCGAATGGTGATAAGCGATATGACTAGGAGCGAACTGTCCCAACATTATAATCAAGGTCGAATGCAGAGAAACTGTCAAACAATTGGCCATGATACTTGGTGTATGTGTTTACAGAGGCGTTTGCAAGATTATATACATGAAAGGTACTAATGAGGATCCATTTTCCAATTCCGTTGATGGCACCTTGGTAAATGTGATTCCGTGACGATAAGATACATCGATCCCACTCTTCCATCTACTGATCACAACCCGCCTTCTTACCAGACACCCAGCCAACTGCGGGTGCAGTCGCATAGTCCAAGGACGAGACCAAGTAACAACTAACGCCGTTGTGAGAAAAGCCAGCACAACCCGAGTTGCCATTGCAAGCAGCAACACAGTCGTCCAGAGTCGACTGGAAAGGCGTACCGAAGCCCCCTGTGATGATGTAACCGCATTCGATCTTGAGGGCGCTAAAGCACTGGCCGTGTGATGCAAGACAAGTGACGCCCTGTGGAGGTGCCGTAGCCTCTGTAGTCGTGGTGGCTGCCTCGGTGGTAGTCTCAGCCGATATAAAGGTTGTCACGGCAGTGGTCGTTGCAGTTTCGGCGGCAGAGGTTATCGATGATTCAATGATAGTAGTGCTTGTTGGCTCGGACGGCGTCGTCTCGCTGGATACTGCGGGGGAAGTCGTCTCAAGGAGCGCGGTGGTAAGGGTTGTTTCAGAGAAAACGACTGAAGAACTTTGGGGCTTGCAAGGCCCAGCTACAGCAACGGCAGCGGTCATAGAAAGCAAGAGGAAATGAGTGGCGACCATGGTGAAGACCAGTGATTTTGAGCAGCTAAATGAGTGACTGAAGAAGACAAGAAGAGAGTGAAGTTGAAGGTCGAATGAGCCTGACTGCGCAATAAAAGTTCTTGGCCTTTATTTATCTGTTTATGGCCCCATCATATTCCCCAGAGAAATGTCTCATTTCCACCAGATGCATCTGCGTCAACTCTAATAGGGATGCTTGACTGGAGTGGGAAATACATTTGCGGAATCGAATTTGACAGACCAGTCATTTTGGTGCAAGCAATTCCGCATCACCCCCCCCCTGTGGCTTGCCACCATTCAGATAGTTTACATGCCGAATGGGCGTTGCGCTAATGTATAATCACGGACCTCAAATTCAATAGCGCGAGTCAAGCTGAGCAGAATTGCTTTTCGGCAGAGTAATACCGTTATGTAAGCTTAATTTCATACTACCAGTTAATACCGATAGCTAAAGCTTATTGCACATTTGGCTTACACCTGAAACGTAGGGCCAAAGATCCTTCTAGACGGATAAGCTAGAAGCCAGCGAGAAATGTTTCCTCGTGATCAGGACCCCATTTGCTTCGGCAGATCATGCTACCATGTTCCTCTTTTCACTGCTTGCCCATAAACTTGTGCCTTTCTCGTCATGGGACGATACCCAGCCTTTCTTTATAGGTAAGCTCCTCGCCAAGCTGTGCACCCTCCTTCGCCAACCGATCCGCTTCAGTATTCCACTCTCGCGGGATCTTCCAAAGCTGAATCTTGACACCATACTCATGCCAGCGCTCTACCTCCCCAAGAAATACCTGCCACATATCCACATTGCTTACAACCGCTCCATCGCTTTTCCTCCATCCCCTCCGCAGCCATGCTCGGATCCACTCTGTTGCACCTTTAACGACATATTCTGAATCAGTCGCCAGGACAAGAGTGGTGAATCCTTCGCTTGCCCAATTCCTGTAACGAAGGGCGCCGATGATAGCTCGAAGCTCTGCTCTGTTGCTGGTTTGGTTGGCATAATCGCCCAATGGACCCTGGTTTTCCAGACGTTCGTTTACACTCGCAGTGGTGTTTGATTCTCGAGGTCCAAAAACAAATGCCCATCCTCCCTTGGGCTCGACTTGTCCATTGCCGAGGCATGCACCGTCGGTGTAGATAAGAAGAGACTCTGGATCATCCGCTCGAATAAATCGTGTTACAGGTGGGTGAGCTTTGCGTCCAACGCCTGCGGGGAACAGACTTTGCGGAGTTGCTGAAGGGGGCGGTACAAAGACTGTTGGTAGGACTGACCCGCTGCCTCGAGATATTTCCATGCGGCGGATGGGGTCCAGTCTCTCAATATCTAGAGAGCCAGCGCGGTCGAGATCGTCTTCATATTCTTCTGGACGTCTCACTCGCCCTTCGATTGAGTCATCGTCAAGGACGTCATCCATGAAACTGTAGTCGACGCAGCAGCGTCCGCAAACAACCAAGCCATGATTCCCACAGACCAAACGGCCATCAGGTAATTCAACCGGGGAGTCGGGGGCCCAACTCATGTTGATCAAGTCTATCCTTTAGGATGGTTACATTGCCTTGCTAGGAAAAAATACGTCTTGCGTGGAGAAACCCATGCCGTGGATATGAGGCTTGAAGTTTGGCAGCGAATGCTGGGTATTCAATTCAGAGAAAATCTCAGCAAATAATCAGAGAATGAGAACTACTAGAAGGATGAAATTGAGTAAACCAGTTTCAGATTAATAGCTCGCGAATAATCTCTGCTATTTAGTGCTGCAAGCCCCAACCGCCCAAAAAATGAATTTGTTCAGAGTTGCAACAGTTACTCAAACTCATTGCGAGTCCCGGTGTTAGTCTTCTAACGAAGTGACTTCGACTCACGAGTAGTATAGGTGGTGGATAAAGTACTCCACAATAAGCCTGGCGGAAGCGATTGCACGGACCCTTCTCCATGAGCATAGGGTCATTACTTGGATAATTTGACCTTCTATGGAAACACCAAAACCAATGACATATGAAAAGATGCAATGAATTGTAGGGACACAAGAAGAAGAGTGCCGAGACCCAGACCTTGTGTCTCCAAAGAGAATACATACTAGATAGGTAGTATTTTCTTATTTTTGACTTCGGCCAATCCTTCCACACAGGTACGACAGTGAGCTGTAACTTGTAAGTTTGGGACAAATCACAGCCTATACTCAGCACTGCAGTAATACAAACCGTTTGGTTAAGTATTAATTGCTTCAATACAAAAACCCCATTATCCTTGCGAGAGTGGCCAGTAAATTCTGTTGGCAACTACTATCACGAGAGTCGTTTTTCGAGGAGCGGACGATGAAACCTCCGTGGACATTTGTTCCTCCGGCAGATCAGGTCACCCCACGGCAATCATTGGTCAATTCCATACCCTCCAACGCTGTCAACAAATATCGATTGATAATCGTAACAAGTATCCCAGTATCGTTAGTCGCATCATGACAATATTCAAGCCCAAATAGAAACATCAGCAGGTAGCCTTGAAAACGAGAACTCGAAGCACATAGGCTGTTAACCGCGTACATGCCGAGACAATGACGCAAAGGCTCGGGTGACAGCGCTGTATACCGTAATGAAGGAACGTTGAAGGAGGCATGATGAGGCTTCGTGGCACTCAATTGCAAGCACATGCCATATCATGAGCTTGGCAATAGCATCTGATTTGAAGGCTCACTCTGCACTCCAAAGACCCCAACAGAGGTTCTCCAAAGCCTTTTAACTGAATCAAGTAATTGCAAGCGTCTCAAACCCATCATAAACATGCCCCTTCAACAGCCGTGTTGCTCCCCCGCACTCCAACGGCGGCCTTTTGTTCCTCCGCCACTAAACCACGAGAGTATGAGGCGTCGAGGTCTGGACTGGATCTAACAAATGTTGATCTGGGGGAATCCGGGGCCCCAGGAAACTCACCCATGGAGAAGTTCTCCTACTAGCACGAGACTCAGATATATAACATGCCAGACCACTCGCTTCAATCTTGGCCTCCTCAGACTCAACTCACCTCTACAACTTATTGACAAATCATCATGACTGCCTACTCCAAGCGTGGAAGCATCGAGCAAAAACCTGAAGACAACTTTGTCGAAATGTCTGTTGCTGATGGAGTTGAGAAGCCTGGTGTCCTTGTTGATCCAGAGGCGGATTATTCTGGTGCGGTGAAGAAGACGGATCCAGCTGAGATTCGTCTTGTTCGCAAGTTGGACTTTCGCATCATGCCTACTCTTTGGGCGATGTATTTCCTCAACTACGTGAGTTTAGTCCTGGCTGTGTTGGTAGACTGTACTGACATTGCTAGCTTGATCGAAATGCTATTGCCCAAGCGCGTTTGAACGGTCTCGAAGACCATCTTGGCCTCAAGGGAACGCAGTACAACACGTGTATCTCGATCCTTTTCGTCGGGTATGATGAATGCTTTTTTCTTTCGTTGCGAAGATGCTAACCTGTGATAAGTTACTTGCTCATGCAGATTCCATCCAACATGCTCATCTCCTCGAAACGCGTCCGTCCCTCGCTGTACATGTCCATCTGCATGATGGGCTGGGCCATCGTGTCTGCCTGCACCGCCCTTGTCAAAGACTACAAAGGTCTCGTCGTCGTTCGATTCTTCCTCGGTGTCGCTGAAGCCCCCTTTTATCCCGGAGCTCTGTATCTACTGGCAATCTTCTATACACGAAAGGAGATTGCTATGCGACTGTCGATCTTATACTCAGGCAACATCTTCGCGACGTCCTTCTCTGGCTTGATCGCAGCGGTCACTTTCGGAACAATCGATGGACATCACAGACTCAAAGGCTGGCAGTGGCTCTTCATTATTGAAGGTGTCTTGACCTTTGCAGTCGGCATTATCGGAATCTTCACTCTGGCTGATAGTCCCTTGACGACTCGATGGTTGACCGAAGAAGAGCGACAACTTGCACACGAACGAATGCTGCGCGATACTGTTGGCCTGGAGGAGAGCAAGGGAGCTCGAGCTGGACTTTTCCAAGCCATCCGTGACCCTCGCCTGTGGCTCTTTTGCTTCATCCAGAACATGCATCTTTCTGCTTGTTCTTTCAACAACTTCTTCCCTACTGTTGTCGGCTCCCTCGGCTTCAACAGCACCATCACTCTGGTTCTGACTTGCCCACCTTACCTTGTCTCTGGTTTCTTTGGATACCTCGCAGGATGGTCTTCAGGCCGATTCAACGAGCGAACTTGGCATATCACCGCCTGCATGGGAATGGCACTCGTCGGATACATCATCTCCTGTGTTACTCTCAATACGCCTGCCCGATACATTGCTTGTTTTCTGTTCGCCAGTGGTGCATATGCAGTCAACTCAATGATTCTTGGCTGGGTTTCCGCAACGCTTGGATCAACGGCGGAGAAGAAGTCGGTCAGCTTGTCCATCGTCAACGTTATCGCCAACGCTTCGTACATCTACACGGCGTACCTGTACCCTAAGTCAGATGGACCGCGATATCTGATTGGAATGGCAAGCAATGCTGGATTTGCGACTATGTGTATTGCGGGCGTTTGGGCTATGAAGATCTGGCTTGTCAAGACTAACAAGAAGCTTGATCGGGAAGGAAACACAGGCGCTACACGTTACGCTTACTAGAGCTTGGCCTAGCTGGTTATTTACTGAGAATGGGTATAATCTGATAATGGATTGTGTCATCTATGAGAATGAATCATAACATCTTAATGATCCTTCGTCAGTTTGTCAGAATAAAGTCATCAACAATCAATCACACATACCTTACTACATCCATCTGTATGCGCACCGTGAACTAGAAGCATCAGTGATTTAAACCCGGTTGGTAGATGCCCGTAGAGACCCCTTATCCTGACGGGCAACATCCACCTCATCAATAGTCATTTGCCCCATAGAGTGCGCCTATGTTTGAACCTTGTATTCAATGTTGAAGTGACCTACTGTGAATGAATGGCCCAATGCCTCTCATCGGGGCGATGTAATCCGTGACACATGGTTTACTCTGACTGATGGATTCAGCAGACAGCATTGAACGAAAGCTGATGCAAAAGCGCATCCAACCGGGCATCACGGCATGGAATAACCTATAAAAGGCGAACAAGGGCGAGCATGTTCTTCCAGTAAATATTTTGTACCGACTACATTCCGCTGGCCAAAGAGCTCACCACAACTCCCTGCATTCCACATAAGTCTCCGTCAAAATAACTCACCAATAATGGAGTATCATCCGTACAACACCGCTGAGCGGAGGCCTAACCGCTCACCATCCCCCCAATTTCCAAATGAGTGGGAGGGGAACACTATGGAAGTAAGAAACACTCACGATGGCCGTATCGAATTCCACATAACTCTGTTCGAATGGCCCTGCTCTAGCTTTGACTACATAGTGCCTTTAGACGAAGCAGAGAACCAGCGACTTGTCTACAAGACTCAATGGCAACGGAGGCATTGGTAAGCGAGAAGGTTCAGATAGAACTGGATCTCTTCACTGGCGGTATGTTTGAGGATGATGGCTTTTTGCGCCAGCTGAGGCAACTTGTACAGCTATCGCATGATATGTTGATGGGCGAGTTAATGTTGCATTGCCTTAAATGCTGGCCCCATGAGGCTGCCTTGGGACCCGATTACAGACGTTGGATGGTCGGCAGAGGATAGTCTACGACGATTCTCAGTCTGAGAGTATCGCTTCCTGATATAAGGAGCTTAGTCACTCAGTATAGTAATTAGTACTCATGATATTCTCATGACATTGGCGATCCAGGCGGGCGGAGACCGTTGGTGAATTGCATGCAAATTGAGGCTGGAGCTTGAACCTGGCCCTCATAAATCTTATACATGGATGGGCTGGCAACTAGACATTGGAAAATACAACATCCCATACTGTTCGAGAACCTTCAAGCTCAGTAGAGTGTGACGCAACTGCAACCATGCTGCACAAGAAAAAGAAATACATTCCCTGTGCAACGTGATGTCGCGTGCACTACAGCGCTTTAGCACCAGTAATCAGTGCGATCGATAGGGGAGCAACCACTGCCAGGCCCACTGAAGAGCCTGTATTCTCTCCAAACGTTGAATCAACAAACCTCCACTTTTTGTCAACCATTGGCGGATTCAACCAAATGGTCAGCACATACTCACACACGTAGAATCACCAAGATCACAAAGGCAAAACAGGCCCAGTTTGTCTATCGGCTAGAGAGAGTGACAGAAGAACAGATCAACGCAGAATTCGAACCGACATATGTTTATACAAGACTACAATCTGTCATGAACTTCTATAGAACTCAAGAGCCGAAATACCTAAAGTTAGAACGAGATTTAGGCACCATGGCTCTTTAACATCAAATTCATTATTCGGCCGAGCTTCGAACAGTCTGGTAGCTATGTATCAGTTTCATCAATGCGTTATATTTCGAGTTTCTGGGAAGCTCAAAACGCACTCCATGCATAAAGACATAGTTGGCACAACCCGGCTCAATTATGGCAGCTGCGGAATCTTGGAGGATTGATGGCCCCTGAATTCAGGTCCGGAAAGACGATGCACTTCAAAGTCATAAGTCCACCTCGCCTCTGCAACGCGTCTGTCAGCGCTTGTGCAGACAGTATTAACTAGCCATCTTATGCACAGCTGTCAAATGCGGTGGCCCAATTGTCATGACCCCGATCATATGAGAAGCAGAATGAAGCACACCGCTGAGCAAGCTATTGAGTAGGTATGCATCTGTGAAAGACATACAGTACTCAACCAGACTTGCATTGAGCACCAAACATTCACTATTATGTCGTGCTCGGACCTGCCGGTTCCTTTGAACGTGGAAAAGATCACCAGCTAGCTCAAAGCTGACCTTGCACTAAAAAATGTGACAGCTCACTTATATTCTCTAGTGAAACCCTTGTTATCCAACTAGTTGGTCTAGGTGATATACAAAGTTGGAAAGTATGCTCGTAGATATATCATGTACGGGCGCACTTGATTCGTAAAGACTTAATGAAACATAGTTTAAAATTATAGATCACTACTTTCAATCAGGAGTGCATGTGCTCCGTCTATTATCGGCGTTCCTAGGCTTTTCAATGACATGGGTACTTGAGCATTTCAGACACACGGCTGATCGAAAGTTGGTAATTGCGCAGAGATAGTTTGGACTTCCTATACTGATGACTAGTGTTATCTTGGAAAAGCAATCTATGATCAAAATGGCAACGGTGCTTTGATTCTGATGACGCAATGCATATCTTGTCTCACGACCCAAGGTTGAAAAGTCATTTGAAGACCATCGATTCGTCAATGAGTAGTTGGCAACTTGATTTCCACATTTACTAATCTCTTAGTTGCTGCGTAAAGACGTCAACCGTGCATATTATAGCTAATGCGCCAAGCGGCATGAGACATGAGACATGCAGGGCGCTATTGAAAGCGTCAAATGTCAATTGGACATCTTCCGAAATGATAATCTCTCATCCTCAACAAACCCCTCAAAAAACTTGCTTTCAGTGCAGATCAATTCCCTGGCCTCGAAGTATCTGCTTTGATGCAGGAAAGATCAGCCAGTAGCTGAAAGCTGACGCGAAACTAGTGGGCAGTCTGCGATACGTATTCTGTCTCATCGCTTTGACACTGATAGGCAGTGAAATTCTTAAGCATTGTAGAAGCGGCAAATTTGTGCCTCCTTCTACAACATGAGCAGCGCGAGCAATGACGGAATTTTCTGGATTTGAAGTATTTATATTGAGGTCATCCTACTTGAAAACCTCTTCTCTTTCCCTGTCCAACAACAACAAGCCATATCCTACAAACATTCCATACTTAGCCTTTAAATTCACATATTCAAGGTCAGTCACTTATATGTATTGATCAATACTGCAAGCCTCTAACCCCTTCACAGATGTCTTCTACGCAGGGATTCATCAAGTCTAGCCAGCCCGGTAGATTCACTGCTACATTCAACATCGACGGCAATTTATACCTCTTCTCAGGCAACGTCAACCCGCCAACTCCGCCCTTCGAGAGCAACTCTGCGACCCTGGAGTACAACTCTGTTAAGAACTTCGAGGGGTCCCAGCAGTTTACCGGAATAATCGGAAGTCACAACGAGGTTTCATTCACGTTTGACGATGGCACGTCAATCAAGGGGCCTCTGAATATTCCGATAAGCCCTGCTTCTCGAGTTGATGGCACGGGATACTGGTCCCAGGGGTCGTCTATCTAGATTGTAATTCAATAGGTGACAGATCCCAGTTGGGAGTGGTTCGGTAGAAGGGGGGACAGTATGCAAAGCCAGGGCCTATTTCGCGGCCACTCATAAGAGACAAGTCAATGCTACAAAAGTTCCCCAATGAAACAGTCCTGCATAGTGATGCAATGTGTGACCAACAACCATTAGTGAAGGTTGAACAGAAATGAGTTCATACTAGATCTGACGGAATGGCCTGAAAACGCTGAATGAGCACGCTGCGCTCCGCTGAACACATAGCACACAAGAAACTAGTAGGACTGCCCAGCTTCTTCCTTCAAATATCTGTCATGTCCTCAAAGCCGCTCCTGCCATCATCTCGCCTAGAGATTCCCACCATGGAAAAAGAAACGATCGACGCCTAGTTGCGAGCTGAAGAGAAGCTATAGGATAGCCAAGACCTTGCGCACTCCATATAAACCAATCAATTAGATTGCCGAATTCGCCTTGCGCTAATGCGACTTGAAGGTTAAAGCGGAATGCTTGAACTTTCCGGAATATGGTGTCAACATTCTCATCGCCCCAATCCCCAGCTATATCTCTGATGGATTGACAGGCCAGCCTCAAACCATTTATCATTTGCACCCCATGTCGAATGTCCGCTTCGAAAAGTGCAATCAAAAACTCATTCATCTTCCTGTCTCCTTCTTCATAAGTATGCAAAGTTCTGTATCAGAGTAGTCACCGAACAAGAGACCGATCTACCTAATCACTCAATCAACGCCTTCCGTAGAGAGCACAATTATACAGCGAACTCAAAGCCGTCTTTGATATCAAAGGCCATAATTACAGCTAGTCTGGGACAATAGACCTCAAATGCAGGTATCAGGCCACCAAATCGTCAACCTACTGTCGAAATCAGAAGGTGTTCTTTATATGGTGCAAATATCAAGTTCGGCAGTGCTTCTTATGATATCAATAAAGTTACTAATGCTGTAGATTAAGAAAAGTGTGCTCAACTCAGTGCTAATGAAGACCTCAATCACAACAAGAGTCAATGTTTTGCCAATAATGGGCCAATTTTAGAACCGAGACTCATACACCATGACTTAGATATCCTCCGCTGTATAGCAGTAGGTCTCATATCTCACTCGAATGGGCTACATGATAGCCAGCTGGTGAAGTCTGGAGTGAGAGGGTATACTGGCAACGTAAAAAGACATAAAAACACTGCTAAGATTGATAGAATATGACCTGTGAGCTTGATCCTTCCATCCTCTCGTCGGCGTAAGAGACGACCCGGTCTTTGAACTCATCTAGATCAAACTGCGTTACCCAACCTTGCTCCTGGAGGGCCTGTACAGCATACACGATCCAAGTCACACAGCTCTGCTGTGGATGCGTGTTCTTTACCGGCAGAGATATAGAGTGAAACAGGTCATCTAGTTGAGGAAACGTGACATCCTCTGGCACTTCTCCGATGATGATACACCCAAGCGGTTTGGCGTTTTCATCTGGCTTGACATTTTCCTCGGCTCGGAGCCACCAAGTCATGGTAGGGTTATGCATGCGAAAGGTGACTGGATTGATCTCGGATACATCGGTAGCTGAGAAGGCGTGGTAGTCTCGCTCCTCGTGACCATCGGGCATGATGATGATGGCCCAGTGATATGCCTCGTAGCCAAAGACCCGCCGCTTGTCCCCGCGAGAGAAGTCACCCCGGTCATACAATGCCACAGCGACTTGCTGTACCATGGCGAGCAACTACGGTTATCAGTCTCATAGTATCACAATACTGCACGATGACTAACCAGTTGAAGGCTTCATCCGAAGCCTGAAAGCTCTAGAAAAAACGATCGGCCTTGCCGGAACACGATGCGGGCCGGTTGAAAGTCGATACCCTGGTGCCAGACCAGGTCTTTATGATGACCAGTTTCGCAATCCACGGGTCGTGCCGTCCTCAACAAGAGATTGGGCTGGAGTTTAGGCGCGCGATATATGAAACTGATCATCTTGGGATTTCTCCGCGCCCAACGTTTAAAGTGGAGTGACGATCGGCATCGCTTGCAATCAAGATTCGTCGAGAGCTTACACGTGATTTGAAGCGAGAGCCAATAAGGCGACGGACAGTTCACAGCGGACTCGAAAAGAGGAAACAGAGTGGGCTTTAAAAAAAGGTGCAGTGAACATACAAATCAGAAGATAGCAATTTCGTAAACATTCGATTGGTGCCCCATTACGAGACAGGAGCTGGCACCGTAAGCTTATTGGCGTAGGACCAATATTGGCTCAGATCATCCAGAGTGGATTCTATGCACCTTGTCTCTGGGGAATTACGATAATAGGATTTTCAGCCAGGGCATAGCCTCATGCAGTCATCCAGGTCAGCTTAACAAGGTTGGCTCGGAGTCCCGGATAAATAACTCTATCGACTGAGCTTACTCGCTCTGAGGATTCTCGCATTCGCGCGTCTTCTACTAATGTCGGCTTACTCTTTATGTCACGCGATCCATTACTTAGATGATTCCTTTGTAGTTCGTATATCTGTTCTCAACATCAATAGCTCGTGTAAGTCTGCCCCAATGTAGCAGCGGCCGTAAGGGTGTCTTGGTATAGGCTATTCGTTTTTGCCAGTTTTGAACTGTGTCCACTTTGAGCGGGGTTTCTGTCAAGGCCACTCTGTTGCGGAGAACGACAAGGGTTATGGTAATGAGAGCCTCGAAGCAAAATCAGAGGGCTGCTTACTCTGGAAAGATTGGGAACTGGCCGACTGTTACGTGGCCTGACAGAATATGCATTAATGCTGCAATTTTCGTTTAGCCAAAACATGGCATCGAATAAAGTATAAAGGGCCGTCTTGTTCCCAAGTAAATTAAGACATCAGACAACAAAGCAACTCCATCATCGAAGAACATCATCACCAAAAAGAATATCGCCCATCATGCATTTCCCAACTCTTCTTGCTGGCCTTGCCTCTTTCTCTACCGCTGTAACCGCCATCCCTGCCGAAAAGCCTCACGTTGGCGTCGCCATCCTCACCGTCAACGAGCCAGAGGACAGCACTCTTCCCCTCAACGTCCCCCTCGGTGTTCTCACCCACCAGAAGAACAACAAGCTCACAGAACTGGAGTTTGTCAACGTATATTCTACTGTCAAGGGCGTCAAACCCCCCAAGATGGACCAGATCAGATGCCAGATGTATAAGGATCAATATGGTACTGTGCCTATCACCAAGGATCTCACTGCAGGAAATGGTGTTGTCAGCAAGAAGCCAATCTACCTTGGATGGGTTCTCTGCCGTGTCAAGGCGCAGAAGTAGGCTGTGATAGCTGGAGTCATTTGGATGTTTATCTGTCCTATCATGCGATAGGCAGAGCTTTGCGAGTGTAACGAAATTATCTTCAATTTGATGCCAATCAACATTCTAAGAGACCCTGTATCCGCAATTTCGTTCCATGCTACCCAGGGTGCATCTCCCTCGTAGGAAGTTGAGGACAGATTGAGTCTCGCCCCTCTCTGTCGACAAAGTAGGTGAATCTAGCCACACCAAGGCCAGAACAAGCATCGAAGAGCTCATCAGCGGAATCACAGTATGTAGTATTTTCGGTGGTTGAGCCGGAAGGACAGTAGTAGCCTCGTCATCTTCATCACTGGGGGTAATGTTTCTCGTGAATGGCATGGAATTTTCAGCAAATGATGCCCTGGACAATGAGACGTTCATGGACTTCTGCCACTGAGGTTAGGACCAGGTAACTGAAGAGGTTATGGCGGTTACACAAGCGCCAAAGGTTGAAATCGTTGTTGGCTCGGTCTTAGAGGCTTCCATAGCGGTCAGGAACTTGCGGACTGATACCACTACATCTTCTTAGAGTTTGTAGAACATCATTCGCAGAGGCGTCAGTCCCGGGTTCAGTTGGCATTTCTGATCTGTTTGTTGTCGTCGAACAATTATTTGACGTGGATAACTCAACTGGTATGTTCTGCTATGTAGCGGAGCCGTCAGATGATGCTGCATCCGAGACTGATAGACTGATGTTGTCCTAGAGATCTTTTCTTGTAATACAGAAGACGGCTGTGCTCCCTTAAGGTCAGATCTGCCTGCTTCGGAAGAGTTGGAGGATTCAAGGACGACGAAAGTGGTGAGACCATAGTTATAGTAGACAAGCAGGGCGTTGGAGAGGTCATCGTTCCTGAAGGTGCTGCTATAGTGTCAGTGTTTCTAGTACTCGAGAAGCTTGACGAAGTGTATGCCTTGACTAATATGAAGTCACATGCCTGTGCAGAGGAGAGTTGGGATCAAACGAATGTACTATCTGTTGGAGTGATTATAGCGCCGTCTATGGACTCGGCATCGGGTTGAGATTCGACGCCCACGAGCTTCTTCTCAGAGCTGAAGAGTTCGTGTCATCTATGCTGTTAGCATCCCTATATGATAGTTCTCCGAAGGCGATGTACCGGTATCTAATTGAGCCACGAACCAGGCAGTTGTCACGTTCAATACCGCGGCCAGGCTTGAGAATATGGTTGTACGCCAATCTCTGTCAACTTCGGAGAATCCTACATGGGGATAAGGCAGGTTGACACGTGAGTAATGTCCCGAGTTTCCTATCTCCATGCTGCAGGGAGAATGAACTCGGCTGGCCAAGAAGTGCAACAGCTGTTCAACTTGGCCCGAACTCCCTCTGTTAATCAAAACCATTCCGCCAATCCACAACAACGGCCTAGGGAGGCTATCAAAATTCCATGTGATGGATCTCGTTGCTGTAAACCCCTGGGCTCCAATTGCAGTTTCGTCGTCAACAACATCCAATAGCGTAATTGGTTTAGTGGTAAAATTCTCCGTTGCCATTCGAGCAACGTCGGGGAGCCCAGGGTTCGATTCCCTGATTACGCATTACGATCTTAGAAGCCTTGGGAGTTTCTCTTTTGCTGTTCGAGGTTCATTTTTGTGGTGTTTTGCAGGACACAATTATGCTCAGCAAAGTGAGTAGGTATAGGTAAGGTAGTTTTGCCTTCCTTTGTCGGTTGATCGAGAGCGAGGTGGGGCAGAGTTACAGGGCTTTATAGCGGCCCTGAGGCATGTGACCCACTAGACCAATCCCTCTAACAAACATGCTGGGCAGTGAACGAAGTTTATCTCACAACTTCATCTTTCGATGCCATTACCTTCCGCACGGCTTTAATCTTGCTCTTCTAGGACCAACAATGAGCGCCGCTCGTTGAATAGTCAGATCCTCCACGTATTAGCTCTAGTCGCAGGCTTGCCATTGCTCCTATATCATTTAGAAACTTACAATCGTGTGTCACTTCTTTTAACTCGAGCGCATCACCATACTTAAACCTACATACATGACGGACTCAGCGATATTCAAACACGTAACCAACTTCACACGTTGTCTAAAGGCTCAAACTGTAACGGCAAAGCGGCCGCAGCTCAACCTTCTTACGCATCTTCAGAACTCCCCCTTTGTCTCTCATGCTCCGCCTGTCGTTCTCTTCCTTTACGCGACGCGTGTTACCGGCACGCTTCCGTTCTTTCGACACCCAGTATTCTGCGACTCATCGCCCTTACTCCACCGCGCACCAAAAGGCTAAGTCTATGCCAAGTGTCAGATATAAATACATTGAAGAAGTTGAGGTACTTGAAGATTATCAACCTGGAGGCTACCATCCTGTTCAGATAAACGATACCTTGCATAATGATCGCTACCAGATAGTGCACAAACTTGGGCATGGTACATTCTCAACCGCCTGGCTTGCCCTAGACCGCAATTCATCCACCTACGTTGCAGTGAAGGTTGGAACTGCAGACGCAGATAAAGGTGAAGTCGATATTCTCTCAAGGCTCGCAATGGCGGATGTGGATGAAATATTGATCCCACGATTTCTTGACTCTTTCATTGTTAAAGGGCCAAACTGATCACATCCATTTCTTGTCACGACACCTGCACGATGCAGTCTTATAGATACAAAAGATTCGTCTGAGTCAGGCTTGTTTCAACTAGACGTGGCCAGATCTCTGGCTGTCCAAGTTATAAAAGCTGTGGCCCATGTTCACTCGCGCGGCTATACCCATGGAGGTTAGTTTCTAATGCCTTCATCCAACCACTTACTAAACACTATCGCAAGATCTTCACTTGGGAAATATATTGCTACGACTTCCAGCCTCGCTCAACAACTT
Source organism: Fusarium chuoi (assembly GCA_022627125.1). Taxonomy (NCBI): domain Eukaryota; kingdom Fungi; phylum Ascomycota; class Sordariomycetes; order Hypocreales; family Nectriaceae; genus Fusarium; species Fusarium chuoi. Next base: position 53,344 of record JAJALE010000851.1, read on the forward strand.
GACGATCGATCAGCTTTATGCAAAGTTCGGGGCTCCAAAACTGGAACCGATTGTTCGTCTAGACGGGTCTGCAGAACCATTACCAACTGGCGTGCCTTCTCATGCTGTTCTTCCTGTCTGGCTTGGTTTACCAAGTGATGATCTCTCCCTATACGATGCCAAACTCTTACTGAGTGACTTTGATGTCGCCTTCCGGCCATCAGATAAGACAAAATGCGAATCCAATGCGCCCCTTGTTGTCCGCCCTCCTGAGTCGTATTTCGAGCCAACAAAGCCTCTCACCTTCGAATCAGACATATGGAGCCTCGGCTGTCTGATATTTGAGTTATTTGCCCATCGCTCCCTCATTGATGGCATCATCGCTCCCCAGGACGACATCATTGCGCAACAAGTTCACCTGCAGGGAATTCCGCCGCCTGAATGGTGGGACAAATGGGACAAGCGCTCAAAATGGTTTGATAGTAAAGGTCAGGCGCTCAGTAACGAGCGGGATATCTGGTCATGGGACAGGCGTTTCAAACAATGGGTGCAAGAGCCGAGGAAATCGGAGGGTATGGAAACCATCAACTCAGAGGAGGCGGCCGCGCTGTTGGACTTACTAAAACGGATGCTTGCACGGAAGCCTGAGAATCGACCTCAGCTGCAACAAATTTTGGTTTCAGGATGGGTGACAAAATGGGCTTTGCCAGCCAACGACAAAGCTGAGAGAACTTCAGAAGTCAAAAGAGAATGAAATTTTGTATAGCTGAGACACATGCCTGCAATAGAAAAGAGGCATAGAAAAGGATTAATAAGCCTATCTGCTCTGTTGAGGATCGGTCAATTGGCATTGTCCGAACCGTCATACAGACTTTGGGGCGGTGAAACGTTGTGACTCTTTATACCTTGGCACATGTCCATATACCCAGCCACCACGGGATCCTCGGGACACCTCCATCACCATCCCACGCAAGCCGAAGTCCCTTGTGCCTCAAAATAAGAAAAACATCACTTGATTCCAAACCAATTCAGGCCATTATCTTATCTAGTCAGTTATATTCGGACTCCACGTCATCCCCGGCATTTGAATCTCTTCCGCGCCCCCCGAAACGATGATGTCAGCAAGCCCCCACACGAACCCCTGCCCAAGGCTGAGAATTCGCATTCATCACAGGGGTTGTGAGGCGCATCGACACGGCGATTGGTCAGAGTCCGAGTCTATTTTTGTGATCGACAGATTGAGGAGTTGGGATTCGTCCACGCCACGGAGCAAGCCTCGTTCTGACTACTCATCGAGTGGCTCATGTTAGACAGGACTTACGAAGCCCGCCGGAGAAGTCAGCTCTGCTACGGAAGCCATGGGAAATCGGTCTTTAAATATGCGCTGGCGTTCGGATATCTGGTGGCAATTTATCTCAGCCGCATTCGGTCCTTTTTTGCTCCTCGTGTTTTGCATGTTTTAGTTCGTTCGTTCTGCAAGCGCTCTAGTTTCAATGGATAGTTACGACGATTTTCAGAGCACGCCAACTGGCAAAGTCTCAAAAGCGAAAAAGGGAAAGCCAGTTCATGTGTGTTCCGAATGTCAAAAGGTACGTCGTTCTATACCAGAGGTAGATTACCTGCTAACAAAATAAGGTATACACTCGAGCTGAGCATTTGAGGTACAACTTCTGCACTTACACTTGAGATGAAGATAGTATGCTCATCACTTGATAGGCGACATCAGTCTTCCCACCAAGAACCCCAGTTCGAATGCCCAGTATGTCAAAGGCGTTTCCATCGCAAGGATCTACTAGAAAGGCACTACAAACGGTGAGTTGAAAAGTCTTCACAAACGCGAAATTTTGCTGACGACAATTTGCATAAGACATGAAGAAGGAATCGAGGATCCTTCGGGCCCTCAATACATGGAGTAATGATGTGATGTTGAAGGAGTTTGGGGGGTTTATCAATTATGAATTCGGTTGTCGTCACTAAAGTACACGCACGGATGGGCCAGCGATGAATCAATAGAGGTAATATCATGAGGGACGATAGTGGGTAAATAGCTATGGATCAAACGTTTGTTTAGAGAATAGATACACCGTACATACAAGTTAGTCTCAATGACTTGGTTTTGATAGTGATAAGTGGATTCAATTATATCCTGAATCTATTCTATGCTTACGATGGGTGTTTGATCTAAACATTTAAAGTACCTAAGACCCTAACGTACTGGAAGTGATTGCGATTTTGGTCCGATTCTTGCGGCTACAAACTTGTAGTTTCTTTCTCAAAGTCTAAAATGTACCTTGTTTGAAGCAGTTCATTGTTTAGATAGCACTGTAATAGCTTATAAGTTTCTAGAATCCAAGTGAGCAAGAATATTACCAGTAGCTGGGTGCACCTTACAGGGTAGCGCAGCCCCAGTCTTCTCCGTCTCACGCCATCCTATTGGTCACCTGCTTCGAACAGCCCCTTACTGTTTTAGTGGCTTTCCATATTTTCGTACAAAACACTAAGGCAAAATTCTTTGAACAATTGTCGCATCCGTTCATCGGGCTGCATGTCTCTGATGCTCATGAATGGGCTTTTACCCGCAGAAAACATAGCTTTCCAGGAGAGAAGAGAACATATCACTTGGTCTCTGAGCACAAATTCCAACATAGAAGTACTTTCTGGCATACTTTGTCTTGGACGTTAGCAATGAGGTACATCCGTCGTTCTGAAGGTTTTCCCTCATAGAAAGCATTATTGACACTGATTCATAGCGCGGCTACTGTCCCAAACATGGTAGATAAGCCAATACGCCCATACCAAGAAAAGGGAACAGAGATTGAGGGGGTTGTTAACTACTTAAGCTTTAACATGCACCCAGATCACAGAGGCTTCAGTTTTGAAGAGTATAGGTTGGAGTCTTACAACAAAACGAAAACGAATTCCTCTTGTGGCCTTCTCACCGACCGATACAGCGTGCCGCATGTAGCTCAAGGAAGACCCTTGGATCTGTTTGTCTGCCACCAAATTATCGATGAAACGAAACTAATCTTGACAGACTCCGTGGGGCTAGTACCTGCATCACAGTTGGCTCGACCACCGAGGCTAGGGCAGCCAATATGTGGTCACTGCCTGTCGCATTGATCTCACGTCATTCCCCTTACTTGAAGACAATGTCCTCGAGTGCTGGTTTCTTTCCCAAATCGCACATCAACCTCCCAGATGATGATGCTGTAGCATTTGGCCTTTTCGTGGAATGGCTATACTATGGAACTTATGATGGGTTCCAATCACCGTCATCATCGAACATTCATGCACGATGTTGGGTTCTTGGCGACAAGCTCCTCTGCAATGAGTTCAAGAACCACGCTATGGGCCGTCTGTATAAACAACACATGGAGTTTTCGATGACATACCAGGATGTGGAGTTTACATATGAGAACACGTCTTCTGCTTCCAAATTAAGACAATTCTATATGGATTACGTGAAACAACACTTCTCGGACCCGAAGAAGCTGCGTGGACCTGTTGGAAACTGGGATGCAATTTTGCAGAAGGATGCAGACCTTCGCATTTCATTGCTCTTAAGCATCCGACAGAATTCATTCTGCAAGTGCCACGTCAAGTACCTGAGAGACTATCTGGATTTCGACGAAGTATTCTTCACAGCGATTGCACCGCCAGCTGTAGAACCTTTACAATTGCCAGTTAGGCAGAAGAGAAGAAACAAGAAAAAGGCTTCAATGGCCAAAATGAGAAGTCAGGGAAATGTAAGTGTAAGAACCGCTTGGTGTTGGGTTCAAACTGGATCTATCTATGCGATAGGAGCGTCTGGAGGATCCTTATGACTAAAACATGTAGAAGGACAGAACTTTGGCTAACAAATATTATAGGCCGAGTCTCCTGGGTCCAGTGTTGGAGGTCCAAGTCTCAAACAGGAATCTCCTGGATGTAATGAATCTGAACCAGTACGAGCTTCAGTCAGCGGCGATAATAATAAACCGGTATGCCCGAGCCTGGAAAAGGCTACAGCCTCGCTCCAGACGGTAGAAAGCAAGGATTACACCGAGGGTAGTGTCAAGCCAGAGTGACTCATGCCATAAGAGAAGATGTCTTGAGGGTTTATCTAAAAGAGAATACACGAGTAGCTGCTAAATGGGATGGCTTGTTGGTTCCGGTGAAAGTGTTAGGTGAAAGTGTCATCAAGCTGAGCTCAAATCCACAATATGCAATTATTGCAGGCGTCTATTTGTCAGTGCCTTTGAGGATATGTATACTCTCGCAGTATCATGAGGCCTCTATCTTATATCCAAAAATTATCCTAATGCCACTTGTCTGCATGAATCAATGGGGGGCCACTGCAGCAATTGAGCGCAATCGACAATGGTGAACACAAATATCTGGTAAGTGGAGAGTTGAGCAAATGGTAAAGATCAACCGACGCTGTTGGGGTTGCATCTCTCACTTTGGCTGCACCTGGGGGGTAGCATGTCAGAAATCAATGCCCCCCATTGGCCGGCAACACCATGAGGATGTACCTACAGCCAGTCTATATAATCTGCGACTAATGGCTTATTGGTACATACGACCAAAGCTCGTAGAAAATACGGGATCCCGTCCGCTCTCCCATAGTCAAGCTGCGAAGCGCTGGATTAGTAGTTGGGTCGGTGACGACCAGCGAATCCCCGGTGTTGTATGTCTTTTTGCCGGTTGGCTAATCATAGTTAGTTAGTTAGTCAATGGTGAGGTATAGCGATTGGAACGATTTATCACTGTGCAGTGCTGTATTCTCTTGCTGGCGCTTTCTTTTTATGCTTCTGGCTCTGACTCTTCTACTGGCATCTCGACCCCGAGACCAACTAAAAACTCGGCAATGTCGGGTTTCTCGCGGGAGCACTCTAATAAATCCTCCTCTTCTAGCGCATTTATATCTGCACCGTGGCTAATGAGCAGTCTCACCGATTCTAAGCACCCATATACTATCGCATGAGCCAAAGGTGTAAGCCCATCTTCATCAACTGCAGCGACATTGGCCCCGCATTCCAGCAACCTCTTGAGTGTATGTGAAGAATCTCCAATCTCAGCTGCGATATGCAACGCTGTTTGCCCATTCGCCGCTTGAGCCTCAATGCCGTCACCGCTATCAACAAGCGACTGGATCAGTGTCTCTCTGGCTCCAAAATGAGCAGCGAGGTGAAGGGGAGTATATCCTGTTGTATAACAATGCCATCTCTCTTCTTCAGCTTCAAACTCATCATAGCTCTCTTCATCAATGTACGGCCATGCTTCGACAGCTTGAAGATAAGAGTCTACCGACCTATGTGAAGTTGTCATTCTTAGGAAGTCTCTGTCGTAAAGCAGCGACGGCAAAGCTGCGAGGCTTGGTGAGAGGGTTCTGGCGGCATAGCAAAGAAACGGATGAGCCTTTAACCGCTCTTTGAGCTCCTGGGATGACCTGCACGCGCCTTCGTGGTCGCTTCTTGTCAAGTACAGAAATGTCGCCTTGATGTGGCGCGCATGGTATTTATTGCCAAACACTTCATTTCGTAAGTAGTCCAGTAGCAACGGAGATCGCAACTTCATAATCTTCGTTGTCGTGTCGATGAAGGCAAAGTCGGCGCAGGCGTCCGAGATTTGTGTAAGAGTAAACACTGTGTTATATTCTTCGTCTCTGATTCCCCAAGCGATGAGAGCTTCCCACAACATCGATGGAGTAAACGTGTATCCGTTTTCTTCGCCATGGACCAGGTAGTAAAGTGAGCAGAGGACCATGTCTGAATGCTTTGAAGTTTCGATCCTGTTGACTAGAGCTCTGCAAAAGGCTTGGGAGACATCTACACTAGAGTTTGATGACCAGGACTCTACCAGATTGAGAAAAGGCGTGGTCGGTTGTGATGCGATGTTACTCAACCAAGCCGGTATGATAGGAAGAAACCTAGTAGACTTTCAGCGGATGCTACCACAAATATGCAGCAAGACTTACCGGCCGTCAGCCATTTCCATGAGTTTCCGATATGGAAAAAGCTTAGTATGGGTATCATGCAGCACCTCTGCACTGATAGGTGCCTCGTCAATAGCTCTGGCGTGGTACAGGCTCAAATCCTCGTCGGTAGCGCGTGCTGTGATCATGTTGATACCAAAGGCGTTAGAAAGGGCGTGTGAAGGCGGATTCCGACTGGTGAGCATTATTTGCAATTGGGTCTTTTCTTTCAGCAGAAGCTGCATCAGCTCACGCAAGCCTGCCTCATTTGAGGAGTCGACCCCATCTAGAATGATGACAATCCTACGGAACTCAGATGCCAGCAGCTGCAGTATAGCCACGGTACTTTCGGCATCTCCCAAGCCATCGTCAATAGTCTCCAAAACTTGGGCTGGGAGGGTAGATTTCTCCGAGAGTTGTGATACCAACTGTCTGGTGACTGAGCGAAGCGCAAGGTCGTAGTCAGCGAGGTTGAACTGCAGCTCATGCCGCCCAAAATGGTATACGGCGGCTCCGGTGTTTGGTAGGACCTGATCATCTAGAATACGGCTCACGAGATTCGAGGTGATAAAAGTCTTGCCTGTTGCGCCTGATAGTCGTTAGCCAGGCACAGAGAAGTAATGAAAGTAGCCGACATACTATGTCCATGGAGCCAAAGCACGCAACCGTGATTCCCGCTCAGCCAATCCTGTGTCGTCTCATGATCGAAAAACCACTGCCCGATGCCGGGAATACGCGCATCGTTGAGAAGTCGCTGTTGAGTGGCTGATTGATCGCCCGGATTTAACCTTCGAAGCGGGGGTTTCCGGTCACTCAGCTGCATAATGAAATATGTCATGCAAGTATAAATAAACGGTTAAATATTTAATAACTCAGGGCTCGGTATTTATCTGATGTTACCGTGGTCGAATGACTGTGGCTCAGCGGAGAAAATTACAGCCGCTACTCAAGGATTGGCTGCATCGTATACTAATCGCCCCCACTCACTCGCTCGCTAGTTTTGAAACAAGCCTCGTATTACAAAAAGGGAGCCTGTTCCTGTTCCAGGCATCAACTAATTTAATTGTTCCTAGTCGTAAGATTCTGGAAGATCAGATCAATTCTCTGTTTGCCTTTCGGGTCATATTTGTCAACGTATCTCTCCCCAAAAGGTTGCATCCAAGTGTCTGCACCATACGTATTAGTAGAGGCCACGCAATAGGCAGCAGAATTACTCACCATATGTCGTCTGGGGCTTCGTGTCACAAAGCCAGATGATAGTGTCATTGACACTGTCTTTGAGATCACTTTTCGGAAAAGCTTTTGTAATTGCAGCATATTTCTCTCCAGAGACGCCATGAGCTGGTCCCGAAAAGTCCATTGCGATGCCCTTCGATACAACCTGCACATCCAGTTCCTTAAAATATGATATAGACCTTTCTGTATGAAGCGCGATCGCATCCCATACGAGCTGGACATTCCTCTCATGCCAGAACTTTCCATCTTGGTGCTCTTGTATGAACTCGCGTGCTGCGAAAGCCCCATCGACTTCGAACCGACGGTCAGCGCTGATGATGGGCGACGCCTCTGTCGTGTCCCAGCCAAGGTCGTGCAAGAGTGTGGCGACGGCGTGAACTTCGAGGTCGACACTATCACTGAGGGTTTCGTTGACATTGATCATGAGGACTCCGTAGAGCCAAGATCGCATGACGTGCTTGTAGATTGGGTAGGTACTATGCTTCAACGCAAAAGCTTCAGCATCTTGAACAATTGGTGTGTTGATCACTGTTATGCCAGCGACTTTTCGCGTAGGAAATGAGAATCCATTGCTGTTAGCTTTGCAAACGCCACAGAAAAATGTCGCAAGAAAAACAAGAAGCCTGATCCGATAGATGAACATGATGCTGGTATTCACATGGTACTTCTCACTTCAGATCCATGAAATTCATTTGAACTTTGACCAATATATAGTGCATATGATTAGAAATCACCGAAATCGGGTAATTAATAATTCACCAACTTTGAGCAAGAATTGCTGACGTGAGACCACAATGCATGAGGTGAATGTCCTACGGACCGACGGTATACGTTCACAAAAGAGACACTAAAGTTCTTGCGCAGATCCCTCGGCGTTCTTCAGTGTCGTGGCAGTAGCATATAGTCTTGTACTGGAGATAAGAGTCACTCATCCTATATAATGTGTTATGTGCGCGAAGGTCTAAGCCCATACGTCAACAGTCTATTGTGATCTATAATTTATTGCCACGCCCATGGATTTCTTGCTAATAGCTAGTCTGCTTCTAAGACCCAAGAGAGATTGTATTATTAAGTCTTGCTAACCTCCTGAAGAGGCCAGACCATGTCAGGAATGCGATATCCCAGTCTGTCCATGTAGTACGAGGTATCGAGTCCGTGAACTCTCCAAGCAATGACTCTCTCACCTCGTTCTTCCACTAAAGCAAAGTTAGGTTTCATTATCTCCAGATGAGGACTTACATGTCTCGCAGCATCGGGCGCCTCCCAAATTGTCATCATCAGCAGCTCGTCTCCGGTCAAAAGACTCATCAGCTGTACGAACTTATCATTCGAAACCGTGATGACTTCGATATCGCCAGGTTTCATCATCTGACAGCATTGGCGACTGCCTGGTGGGACGTCCTTTGATTTCGATAGCGTGAAACCTGTCCATGATGTCCATTTACCCATGAACATATTGAGGGGGAACGGCTGAGGGGTAGTGCTTGAAGGGATCGGATGACGCCTAAAGAGGTGAGAAGTTGCAGCTTTGCGGTCCAGGAGGAATGAAACTAGATCATGTGCAATCGAGAGCTTAGGATGGGGATTGGCGGTGGCGATCAGGCCATTCTCATCGGTAGCCTCCCTGCGAACGAAATCGATGGCTGAATTCATGAGTATTTCCTCCTGCTTACGGTATTCCGCATCCTTCATTTCATGACCAACTTCATGCCTGTCAGAATAAGACTCAACGAACGACAGAACATCGAAGTCATTATCGGCCTCGACATCCGATCGTCGAATTGGAATACCTTCCGACTCCTCCTTAACAGGTTTGATGAGAGAGTTGTAAAGATCCATGGTGCAAAATGGAGCTTTAATTTCGGATATGTTGTTGTTATTTGGTACTAGTAACTCTGTTGTTAGTCAACAAGATAGAGAACAGAAAGAATAAATGGAAGCCCAGGCTCTTAAATACTAAGAGACTAGAAGTGTTCGCGCAATCTGGTGTTTTATTCTCGTGTTCAGCATCATGGCTTCAAATTGTCAAAGGACTTCGTGTCGACAAAGGGCGATTCTTTAGAGCACTGAACAAACGCATTAGGTCCTAAGTATTACCGGACAAAAATAGCTGACGGCACAAAGGCTAAGAAGACAATTTATTGTAGTTCGATGAACATGATGCCACCTAAACAGACACTTCAATCGTCGCCCAAACCCGTCTAGCGTGCACTAGGAACTTTTGCATCTTAAGCTTATTCGTATGGTTCATGATCCCTGTCCCCAAGGTCGTCATCCACCTTCCAAAACAGTGCAACCTCAAGAAAAAACTCGCCATTGCCCAATCAAAGCCTCTTGGTGCTCTTGGTCTCGCGGGGTTATCGTTCTTTGCCAAGATGACCCTCACCTGGTGCAACGTCGATCGGGCTTGGTCACATTTTAGTGCAGTAAATGTTCGACTCTCGTTGGTGCGAGCAAAAGTGCCTGGGAGTCGTCACCGCTAGCGATAAGGCCTCCACTGAACAAGTCCGCTGGCGATCATCATAGCAGCTGCTTGGCTAGATATGACCTTCCAGAAGCGAAACTGTTTCCGTGGACTTGTGTTCGTCATGATTCCCCGCCACGGAATGTCTTTCTTGGCATTGCGATTGCCTCTGATTGCGTGACTTGTTTATCTGTATAAATAGAGACTCTCCGTCTTTGTGCGACTCCCCGCTTTCGTTGCCACTACCAGTTCAACTATCGTACATCGTCAATATGAAGTTCAGCACTGGTGTCGCCACATTGTTGGCGCTGGCTCCCAGCCATGGCCTCGCCAAGACTCACAAGCTGGAGTCGAAGAAGATCCAAGCTGACATGAAGACTAAGAAGTAATTATACTCGCTCCTTACACCAGTGAAAGGCTAAAAAGGTGCAGTCTCATGTCAAACCTCGAGGCCTTCAACGACATTGCCTTTGCCAACGGTGGCAACAGAGCTTTCGGTCTTCCCGGGTATGACGCTTCAGTAGATTACATCTTCAAGCGCATCTCAAAAGTCAAGAACGCCAAAGTCTGGAAGCAAAACTTCCCCGCCCTCTTTGCCTTTGTAGACTCAATTGAGCTCAAGGTCGACGACACACCTGTCTATGTCTATGGCCTGACCTACTCCCCCTCAACCTCCGAAGAAGGCATTACCGCCGAGATCGCGCTCGGTCCCGAAGGTGCAGCAGGTTGCGACGCCTCATCATACGATGATCTCGACGTCAAGGGTAAAATCGTTCTCGTCCAGCGCTTCCGCTGTCCTACCGGCGGAACACTTGCTGGAAGAGTGATCCCTGCTGCTGCAGCTGGTGCATCCGCCGTCATCATCTACCATGATCTCACCACGAATGTTACTGCTGGTTCTCTTAGTCAACCTGATCCCGAGAAGCACGTCCCAGCTGGATTTATCAATCTTGTGGATGGTGAGAAGATCAAGGAGAGGATCGAGGCTGGTGAGACCGTCACAGCGCATTTTCAGCAGACGCAGACCATTGAGGAGAGGATTACCCAGAATGTTATTGCTGAGACCAAGGGTGGTGATCCCCGCAATGTCATCATGGTTTGTCACCCACTCCATTGATTGATAACCGTACTGATGACTACCCAGCTCGGTGCCCATCTTGATAGTGTTCAGGCTGGCCCTGGTATCAATGACGATGGTATGTCCCCCTGCCGCGTTCTATCATGACTCCACTAACATAGCTAGGCTCCGGCTCATCCCTCATCCTAGAACTCTTCCTCGCCCTCTCAAAGTACAAGACCAAGAACAAGATCCGCTTCGCATGGTGGGGCGCCGAAGAAAATGGCCTCCTCGGCAGCAAGCACTACACCTCTACCCTTCCCGCCAAGGATGTCAATAACCTTCTCGTCTATCTCAATTTCGACATGGTTTCCAAGGGCTTTTTCGGCGTTGCTGACACTGATGGAAGTTCTCATGGATCTAAAGCTCCCAAGGGCTCTGAGGTCACGGAGAAGATCTTTACAGAATATTTTGAGAGCCAGGGCATTGAAGTCACCCCTGCTGTTTTGACCAATGGTAGTGATTATGCGCCTTTCTGGCAGAACTTGAACAAGCCTTTTGGTTTCTTGCATACTGTAAGTCAAGCCATTCTATCATGCTTTTATGACTAACCGATGTTTAGGGCACGGCTGTTGCGCAGGATCCTTGCTACCACCAAGCTTGCGACACCATTGACAACCCTGATTCCAAGACTCTCACCATCAACGCCAAGGTAAGTCTTCTACTCAGGTTCTTACTACTTACGACCCTAACATAAACAGGCTGCTGCACACATTCTGGCTGTCCTCGACGACAGAGGAACAAAGCTCATTCCCAAGACTAAGACTACTGCCTCTTCGTTGCAGGGTCTCCAGGAACGAAGCGTCGGACCTGACCTGGCTCAAATTGACGAGCTTGAGGCGATGGGCATTCGACATTTGGGATGCGGTATTCACGAGATTTAGAACTCTACCTGGAGAAGTTGAGTTTATTATAAAATGATGTGATGAGTTATGAGGAGTAGTTTGTTGATAGATGAAAACAATCTGAGCGTATTCGACGCACGACCTTATTCGCCAGTGAATGTGTCAACAGACCTCCACTTCCAGTTCCTAAATATCTCACAAGATATTGGATCGATGCTCCAATAGTTACATATGTCTTCCGCCGTCAAGATTCTCCAATCCCTTTCAAACTCAGGCGGTCTCGGCGCCGACGTATCAACCCCTTCATCCCACGCTATCACATCTTTTCTCTTGGCCCAATCTTCGCCCGTCACTTTACACCCTTTACTGCGCTTACATCTCTGCCCGCAAGATTCGCACTTGTAGTTCTTCCAATCTTCTGCGTGATGGAGTTTCCAAGCGTCGGATTTGCCGTGCGGATATGAACATGACGGTGTGGTATGGCCCATCTTATTCCTAAGTCTGTTGTCGTAGTATCGTTGTGAGAGTTCTTCGGTGTTATAGCGTTGGGGATGGCCGTGGCGAAGAGAGTCGCGGTAGAGTACGTTTGATGTTATCCAACAGCTCGAACCTCTTTCTAAATATGTTTCGAGAACGTAATCGCTTTTAGTAAGCATCACTCCATCACATATATCTTCCGTATCAAATTGGTTCGGCATGAATGAGTCGACTACCGTAATCTTCACGCGCTCTTGTTCAAGCTTCTGAAGCAGTTCTTTGCTTGCTGGGTCCTTAATCTGCGCCGCAGAAAGGTAAACCTCAAAATCATCGCGAGACATCCTCCAACTATCGGGCTTGGAGTTCTCTAGAAGCCATTTGAGCACAAAAGCATCAATAGCATTAGAATGGCCGATTATGTAATGGTGTCGTAGGCTAGGTGGAGGTGAGCTGCGCAGTCGCGGTGCACCAGTTCCAGCAGGGTCGTTATGAACTTTCTGGCCGACCCATGACCATAGAAGCATCTTGAGATTGAACCAACAGCCCTCGTAGTATTCTACTTTTTTTCTTTGTCGATGATGGTGCGTATGTAAGCGATTCTCGTTGTTGTTGTTGTTGTCTTTGGAGTCGGCGTGTCTTCCATCGCTGCTGGAACAAGTCGATTTACGTGTTGGATGGGATTGAGGATCAACGCCTGGGCAGTAGCACAGGTAGTAGAAGCAAGAAAATCAGTATTGAGAGCTTTTTGTTTCTAGTCTTGCTCAGAGATTTGGCGATTTTAATCGCTACCAGGTGCAACATTAAAGATGAAGTCGGCAAGTGACTCACCGCAAATCGAACCATCTCAAATACGAAAAAGACCTGGTGTTGGCATTCGCATCATAAGAAAAGTAACTCCAAGTACCAGTTGTACTAATTGAGGTTGGAAGTGACCCTAGGGGTACCCGCCTCACACCCGACGCTAAAATAGGTCAGCCTTTGTCATGCGGCTGTCAGACTTGTTCCAATCTCTCATGGCAGCAAATCAATGCAAGACTAACATAAATTCCATATCAAAAATAATATATGTCTTATGTCTATAGGTATTTCTACACTTCGCTTCTTCTATAATCTATAACCAATCCTTTTACTGAAACCTGATGGCCTCAGCCTTCTCATAAGCATAAGGAACGCTGGGCGTCTTCCATCTCGGCGTCATCTCTCCATCACTCAAACTAACAACAGGCTTCAAGATACTCAGTTTCTTTCCATCAAAGGCGCTTGTCTCAAAGGTCTGGTACCATCCACCATCTTCCGCCAACTCCCTACCAAGGACTCTCTTCCAGCCATCCCAAACCGTCATCATAAGATCAAGAACATGATGCGATCCTCTCATCTCGGCCCACTGGAAACGCTTAGCACACTCGGCGACTGTTTCGGGTGAGTAGAGGCCGACGTCGGATCGAAGAGCGAACGCGTTGACTGCGACAAGAGATGCGTGAACAGCATAGCTTCCGCCCTTGGTGGCGCGATCGCGAAGCGCCAGAAGAGCACCTACTGCGCCGAGAACACCAGTAGTCATGTCACTAACAGGTAGCGAAGGCAGGACAGCTTCGTTGTTAGGTAGGTTGAGAGAACGACCAGTGACGTATGCTGATCCCGCAGCTGCATCAGCAATTTGTTGCCAGCCAGGTCTCTCAGCGTAATATCCATCAGGGCCATAACAGTTCTCCGAAACGTGAACTATACCACGACCTCGCTCTCCAGCAATCTTGAGGATATCGTTCAATCCAAGGCCAAACTTCGGCATCTTGTTCATACGGAAGCCTTGGATGAATACATCTGCCTGGGCTAAAAGAGACTTGATGATAGCTGCATCCTCGGGTTTCCGCAGATCAATAGCGATGGTACGCTTTCCAGCGTTGAGAGTCAGTTGCATAATGTTGATATCGGGCAAGTGAGGAGGGTTGACCCGGATAACATCAGCGCCGAAACTGGAAAGTATCGTGCCGATTTGAGGACCGGCGATAACACGGGTCATCTCAACGACTTTGATACCGGCTAGCGGGCGCTTATCGGCTAGATCAAGAGGAGGGAAAGCAACGGGAGGTGTAGGGATAGCTTGGGGTTGAGCCTTTACGTTGATGAGAGGATGAGCAGCGAGTGACTTGCCCATCTCACTTTCGTTCCATTGCTTGGGTGTGAAGCAGATACTGCCGCAATTGCCGTTGACAAGGTTTGTGAATTCAAGCTTCTCAGGTGAGAGCTTGCCTGTGAACTTTGCGATGTGCGCGGCTGCTTCTTCGTTGGAGGTGATAGCCTCAGATGGGTCTACGCCAATAGACTTGAAAACTGGCTCTGCGTTCATAGAGCCATGGAGTGAGTACCAAACGTCGGGGTCAGAGGTAGGATAAAGACCTGTGGTGCGATACTTGAGAGGTGTATCAATCCATCCTCGTTCCCAATCTGGCAACAGCGTCTTCAGTTCTCCAGACTTGGCCAATGCAAGGGCATCCTTGCCATCAACATACGCTGTAGCGATGTTGCCAAACCAAAGTCCAGCATGTGTAGTATTGACAGTCATTTTTCGCTCCTTGTTTTGGACACCTCGAAGAGTAAGGATCTCATCAGCTACTACCCCAGCCATGGCATGCAGAGCGGCAGCTACTGAGATAGCCTTGATAGGACCGGAGATGACTGGGAACTCGTCGCCAGTGAATCTGACTTTCGAAAGGATGGAATCATCTTGGGTGAAGCCGGGTGTTTGAGAAGCGATGAGACGGAAGATGCGCTGTGTGTCTTGGGGAACAGGGACGAATGTACGGTCGGTATGAGTACCGGGACCGTATACATCCGGGATTCTGGGGTCTTGTGACATATTGAAGGCTGCGAGATTAGGAGCAGCAAGTGAAGAGGTGAGGTAGGTCAAGATGCAGATGGGGGATATAGCTTGGACTATGGTCGGATGCCTGACTTTTATTACTTTAGAATGATGTTAAAGTCGGTGTAAAGACTAGTTCTCGGTCACAAATCTTCAATCACCAGGGATCACATTTTTCAACTCCACAGGAATCATGCATCGTCACCATCTCCATAATAGGCCCCCGATCCGCAGAACTGCAAATCGGCAATCTTAAACGCGAGCGCGAGCGGAAATCGGACGTAGGAAGAATAAGTGGAATTCCATCTCCACGCAATTGCAACATGAGGCTCAAAAAGCCGCCACGAGAAAAGGCATTTCCAGGGACGAGAAGCTGATTTGTTGCATCTTCTCCACGATGACGCAGGGACGGAACGGTAGAGTGGGGAAACGCGGACACTTCCGCACGAGAGAAGATGTAGAAATTTTCTGGAAGATGAAGAAGAAGAAATCGAGACAAGTACTCGGAGATTGGATTATCCGATGGAGATTCTACCACTTGAAGTGATCCAAGTGCCGATGCATGACATTGACGAGATCAAATACCAAAGCACGATGCAGATGCGGAATTATGTTATCGAGAATTAGAGGAGTGAGATTGACAGCGTCTTTAAATCTGTTAGACTCATGGAATGAGTAACACTTTCTGGAAGTAAAACTTATCATCAGAACCTGAACCAAGTATTATTCTCCATTTTGCTATTTCTCGTCCCCTGGAATCCTGTCTCGAATAGTTGCCATGAGTAGCTCGTACGCCGCATCATCCATTCGGACAGTCTCCTTTTCTGGTGCCCAACCATCGTCTGGTTGACTTCTTCCCCGGGTCGGATATGGATTGTCCCATGGCCCACACATGCCGATATCATACTTGATATACTGCATTCGTGCTGTCCTTCGTTGTAACAATCCCGCACCATGAAGGTATCTCCGAGCCAATATTGGGTCCTTGGTATTGCTGACCTCCACGCCTGCAGGTTTGCAAGAGTTTCTATGAACATTCTCACTAAACATTTGACTCAGCTCATCGTAACTGAGATAGACAAAACCTTCGTATTCTATCAAAGCTTTGGTACTCGGCCATTGATACGACCAATCGCCATGACCCATGGTGAACTTCCTGAGGCCTTTCATACGTCCTCTCCAGGTTCCGAGGACATTGTGCCATCTGATGTCATACTTTTTGGTTACAGCAGTAGCATGATTATCCTTCAAGACAGCGCGCGGATCGGGGTATCCATCACTGGTCAGGGGGCTGTGTTGACGGGCTTTGAATAAGATAGGACAGTCATCCAGATAGAGCTCCTCTAGACCAGCGCTTGCGTTGCTTTCTCCGATGGTTGCAATCCAGTCTGTTTGTCGCTCATCGGTAAAGACATATTGCCCAAGAGCTAGAACCCTGAGTTGAGGTAGCATTCCAATCTCACAGAGGTTCATTCTGGGAAACCAGCCCCAGTACTCAGTGTAGTAGAGAGATAGAGTTCTGAGGCAATCACTCAGACTTGGTGACAGCCAAGTTGAGGGGAGCTTCTGGAAGAATTAGTGCCTTTCTTGGGGGAAGCAAATCTGGTGCTGCGATCTATGATACTCTGTAGTAACCAAGAGCTTCGAGTCTTGCACGTGAGGCAGGCGGAGTAATTTCTGCCAAGCTTTTGAAGAAGCCAGATTGGGATCATGATAATCGGCCAAGTTGGAAATGGTGAGCTCTTGGAGGTGCTCTGCGCACTCAGCGACGAACTCTGGGTCATCTAGGTACCTTGCTTCGAAATCACGAATATTCGCCCTCTCATCTATTTCGACTTGCTTTGCCCGTGTCCACAATCCCACGATGCAGTGAGAGACAATATCAAGGATTCTATACCGAAACGGCCAGTCTTCCTCGATCCATGCCCAATCAAATTCTCTTCTGTTATCCCCGCAGTATTGACTGAACCTTAAGTGCAGCTTGGTGAGCTTGGAGAGGTAGCGCAGAGAAGGAAGGGCGTTGAAGAAGCCACTGGGGAATTCATAGGACTCGTTGGAGGCGTATTCATAATCTTGGCCAATATTCGTGTCAATGGTTATTTCTTTAACGTGGTTCCGTAGACGAGCCGATGTTGCAATGGAACTGAAATTCGTAGCCGCGGTTCCATAAGCTCGAAGGTAAAACGCCCTGAAAGCGAATGGAGTCGCTGCATCATGCTATCTATGAGTAACCAATCCCAAGCGAAGCAGGTCGGGTTTCGGCAGAGTCGAACATATCAAGGTGACGATCTCGGGCGGAAGAGGAAGGTCACTTTGATATGCGGTCTCCATTGTCGAATACGAAGGTCTTTGTGTTCGAGAATGTGATGATGCAGATGCAGCGATGTCCGAGCTGAGGGAACTTTGTCTAGCCGCACAGAAAATTGATGATTGACCCACTACTCCGTATATTAGACTTCAGCTTGCCCAGAAGTACGATGTCGGTTTACGCCGATTGGGTAGAAATTTATCTACCGGATACTCCAGAATGCGCCGTAGATACAGTGATTATATATCTAACGAGAATATATAATGTCTTCGAGAGAAATAAGATCTCGGCTTTTTGCAGTCATGGATCTTATCTGGTAAGAACAGAGTAAAGAAAGAATAATAAGAATGGATCGACTTTGCAATGAGGCAAGAATCGGCGTCTGAAATGAAGCACATGCTATTTTGACCTTCTCGAAACGACAGAGACATTCATGGTCTATGCTGAGATGAATAAATGTAGCACTGCAGATACGTAATTAAATGTTACATATACGAGCTTTATAATATGTCTGCAGCTTATGAAGCATTACAAACATAGTACCAAAACGGAATGGTCCACGAAACCCATATGCCGCTGGCGGCCGAACCATACATGGAACATACGATAGCCTCATCCCTGTGATGATCCAAAGCACTTTTGCGGCAGGACTAGAATCTACCACATCTGCCGTGGCCTTGGGGATGAATCTGTGAGCGACATGCCGAGGATAGTGCTCATAGCATATTTGTCTTTGCATGTGTACCAACAACTCAGCGAGGGGGAGCTATGTATAAATAAAATGATATTAAGTCCACCGCCTCACCAAGAACCAATTTCAAGTCAGAACTCCTGTCAACCTGAATTATCCCCTACTAACAAGTATGATTCAGAATGCAGTTCACTACTCTCATCGCTTCTGCTGTCCTTGCTCTTGGTGTCTCTGCCGAGGGCATCAACTGCCATGGCAGCAGCAACTGCGCCAACGCTGGTTTCAAGCTGACTGGCCTCCTCCAAACCGCCCAGGGCCTGAACGACAACAAGTGGTATTACAACGGCCAGCACATCGCTTGCTGGCAGGCTCTCGACAAGACCGGATTCTGTGCTTTCCTCCAGAACACCGGTGGCCTTCCTGGCAAGGACATCAAGAAGCTGCTCCAGGAGCTGGTCAACCATGGATGCGCCAAGTGCGGCAGTGTTCCTGCGTTCTACCCTAGCGACAACGATATCAAGTCTCACGGAATGCTCACTGTCAACTACGTCTCCAAGACGAACTGCAACGGACTTTGCTAGATGCTAGGCGGGTGAAGGCAGCTGTCATCAGCAATCTCTCTCGAAAATCACCTCATCGCACACGTTTCCGAGGACATGTTCTTTATCAAGTCTATAGATTTGACAGAATATCGTTCCATTCTTTCTTAGTTTAGCTTCCTAGACTATCCTATCTTTTATAGAAAATAACCAAAGACTTTCGAAACAGCATGAATACCAAAAGCTCTAGCTTCTTAAAGATATGGAATCATTTCAATCATATATCTGCTAATGGGCTTCCCCGCTCATAAGTAAATACTCTGGGAGGCTGTCTGATACCATTAGTATAATGAGGACAGATGACAACCCTGCCCTATCTGTATTTGTTAAGTACACGCGTGCCTAAAGTGAAATCTCCACAGCGTTTCACATTGGTGCTTAGTCGATCCAATATGCTAGAGAGGTTGATCAAGTTCCGTACGCGTCCATTGCTGAATGACTTCAAAGCTTCATGGCAAGACAACTAATACTCATTAAGCTCGTGATTCGTTACCAAAATTATATCAGCCAAAAAAAAAACCTAATTCTACCCGGCAACATGATACAGACTCAGTAATAGCTAGATATTAGACATTAGGCGCTATCTCTTTCGTGTTTGGGGACACGACTCAACATCTTTCTGTAGCCTCATGGCTAGAGATACCGCTACGGTCTTCCCCCCCCTTTATGATGTGCATGTTCAAATCCATTTGTATTCAGGTTGCCCGCTTTGACTCCAGCTTTGATGATGATGCCCCACGTGCAACTGTCCTTGAGGAGTAGTCTATCCATTTCCTGATTGCGGATTACATCAATGCGGACCTTCAGTGACTGCAAAGTTCTCCGTTTCCCTCAAGATTAGTATACTACTCTTCGAATTAAGGTGCGAGCCATTGTTCCGCTAAACTTCTTTCCAGCTTCATCTCTCATGAGCGGTATGTGAACTGGAGAAGATATTGGGCATATAATGCAGCGTCTGCCGCTCCTTAACGGCGTCGTGAACATAGCCCGCTAGACTTGTTTACCGCTCTTAGTGGCCTACATACTAATGTATGCAATAACCTAATGGGGCTATAGCGGGACGTAAAAGGGTTGACGGAGACGTGGAAGAAGGACACTGCCATCGTGGTCTGTTGCGTCACAAGATCGATCCAGGGATATTAAACGCGATGATCCGGCCGATTCTATCAAGAAATCGGCAAGTTTTGGTAGTGAAAAGCCTTGATTAGCCCGGGGTGCAGATCCCTGCTTGAATGTCGCCGATATGGTAGTACATTGAACGAGTTCGGCAATACTCGGAAGCTTCGTGTCATTTCGAAGTGGTAGCTGTTTCTTAATCGGGGCCAGCTCTGACTCTGGGGTCTCTGCGATAAGGGATGCCAAAGATAGCGGAAGCGCCGAATGATGTAGTTCTTCTAGAAAGACAACGCTTTGATTGCGCCTGGGCATCGAACATTGTTTCTTCAAAGGTGCCGGGGGGAGCAAAGGCGTATAGCAGAGAGCTGGAGGCAGTGCGTCACAGTCCTGACAGGCCTCCACCGTACTCTTCTCTTGATCCCGTTTTTTCGGTGAGATTTTGGGCTTGATTGGGGCGTAACCATCACAGATCACTCCATGAGTGAGACAGCGACGGCACTGAGGGCGACTTTCATCGCATTTTATGTGTCGGATCCTATCTAGGTAGTAAGCAATCTTATCTTGCAGATTGCCACGGAACGAACCGAAGTCGATGGATGGGTTCGTAGACTTACTTGCTGCAACGATCAGGTTAGCATATGTCACCTCACTCCACTTGGCGATTCTGGGACTAACCATGTTCTACAGCCTGTTCGGACCTTGCGAGCAGATGCACGTCTGTACTTGGGCTTGGCACTCTCAGAAGCGTCTGCCTTGGCTGTCATTCTACTTGAGCAGATGTCGCAACAGTACGGCTGGAAGAAGTAGAAAATACGGGCAGGTTATAAGTCAAGCCCAACTCGTATACTACATGACTCAAGCAGCCGAATAGCGAGTGTTATTCGTAAGCTGAATCAAAAGTGGGCGCGGATCAAGGAAAGTGGGTGTCTTCCCGATCAAAGATTACGCGTCAACAACGAAGCAGCCAGCCTCGGCCGCGTCAGCTGAGCTTAAAACTCCCTTGGACAGAATCGTCTCAATCGCCACGATATATAAATGCTGAGCTGCTGGATACTCAGGAAATATCACTATCGGCCGTAGGAGGACCCTAGGCACAAGACCTATGATCAATGCTGCAAGGATTGTCGACGCAACGCGACATACTTATTTCACAACAGCCATTGCACTGGAGACAGTGGCAAGAATTTACATAGAGTATCTAACTTACATTCCCGGTGTTCGTGAATAGATACTCCCCCAACAAGACCGATGGAAGAGCGTGCAGCACCGGTTGTAATCCAGTACCAGGCAATCGAGAGGAAGTACCTCAATTTAGGCCAGGCTGAAAATACAGTAGCTACAACGCAAAGTAGACGGGCTAAATAATCAATAAATGTTTTATAAGTACTTTGTATTAGGTATAAAGAGAAGTTTAATACTTATAGAGTAATCTTTCTGGTTCTTTAGATCTACGGTTCTATAACCAGAGCTAAGTAATAACTTATAATGATATGACAAACCCAGAATTTGTTCTCACAATGCATCAATTGGCGTCAATTAAACCCCTAAAATTACAGGGTGAGACCGCTCCAAGCTGACCAGTGTCCGTAATGCTAGACAAACTCCCTCGCCGAGATCCTCTTCAACAAGGGACTTGAGCACGCGCGATGGCTTGACTACTTGTGGAGAGGTGGCAGAACAGTTGGGCCTTTGCACAGCCTGCCTATCACGCTCAAGGCACTTTATCAATCAAGAAAATGCTACTAAGTACCTCATGCCTAACTATACCTTTCTCCTTGTGGCAGCAGCGCGGGAGAAACAGCACAGCTCGATATTGGCGACTCTATCATGGGCGTTGGCTCCGGCATTACTGGCCAAGTTCGATATTCCGCGTTGGTCAGTTGTGACATGTATTCCAGTCTACAGTCAACCATTCGCCATGGCCGAGATAGGCAAAGTTCGCGTCCAAGGGATGGCGCCGCAGGGATTTGTGGATATCATGATGACCTCAAACACAAAGCAGCTTGATTGTGCATTTAGGCCCTTGGTGGCTTGCTTCCTGTACCCAGAGTATGGAGACCACATGACCCAATTGGTCAGACATCTTGGTATAATGTCTAAGTTGTGAGCGTGAAGTGTTATTTGCCGCTGAGACTTATGGCCGAGAGCTTAATCCAGCCGAGAGAGCCTAGACCACATGACCAATATTCTCAACAAAGTTGCAAGATGACTAGTTGGGCTGACCATGTTCTTTCTACTTGTAGGGTGATGCTGATGCAGGTTTTGTTTCAGGCGACTGTCCCATAAACCGCTAGGCCCGGCGCGCGGATCTGTGTCCACTTGATCTCCGATGAGAACACTGTGATGAAGTTTCACCGCCTCTTAGACACCTCAGAACGGAGAAAGGTCCTCTGTGACCACGATTTTCGAGTGCTCGGAGCTGGAATAGAACATATGCGTCCATCTTGCGCGACAGAGTAAAAAGTTGTACTGGTGCGATAGAGACGGAATTTAAGGTTATGCGTTGTAATCTTGACGCTGGTGTTCTGGTTTCAACTGGTTCAGGTACAGAGGACAGAAAAGATAGGTATCGTTGGTGCGTTAGCATCACACTAGACGAGTTAGAAGAATGCTTCTACTGTTCACAAAAGGCCCATCAAAAGGATCCCAAAGACGTATCCTCGAGCCAAGATTGATGAAATAACACAATTCCAGAGAGTATTTGACACAAATCCTGGGCCTGCTGAACTGGGTAGTCGACGAGAGTAGACAGACTTTGTACTAGATGGATCGTGGCTATCGTTCATCTAGAAATTCGCCGAGTCGTACTTTATCTGAGATCGTAGGGCAAAAAATACTGTGTTCTTATTCGTTACCTGTGTTTGCAGCCTAAAGGTTAACTTTATAGGTCGCATTCATCCCCATAATCTGAGATCGTAGCTCCGAGCTTGAGTAGAAGGTTTTAGCCAGGCGACTACGCGAGAAGATTGGGCATGAGTTGGATAAGAACACTGCAGTGGCGTATGTAAGGGAACTGTCAGGGCGTGTATACGCAGTGGATCTGAAGACGAAGACGAGGACGAAGACAGTTCTGTTTCCTGAGCTGGGAAGTATCACAGGTATAGCATTGACCTAAACGAAGGTAGAACGATAAAAATGGGCTACTAAATAATTGTGATATATTTTTTGATCCACGATGTGTTCGATTTGTTGCACGTGCAGCGCCAACTTCTTCATCGAATAGTCAAAGCTATATCCTAGATGAGTGGATCTGTTGTTAGAGGCATTCATTCCATGCTGTCCTAACACCAATCTGTTGAGCCGCTAGCAAGTCATCAGTCGTATCTGTCGTGGACTTTTTCAATGTAGACAATTCGGAGCTAATGCGTAAAGTAAAGCAGATAATAACGTTATACCTCAGAAGTGAAATACAGTAAGTTCCAGTATTATATCATAAATCTCGATGAACGAAAGGCTGAACGAAAGGCTATGTAACTGTCCAGCAATCAATGGCCTCCAATTCTGGAAGTATAATACTGTATGCAAAAAGAACGCAACTTTAACACAGAAAAGCTTTCTATCAAATGGTGTCAGGAATCTTAAATATTAACGCATGTAGATATAAGAACCTAGCCCATACCCTTCAATATGCCATCCTGTTTATAAAGTCCTGATATATTGCTCAATCCTTTTTCTTCACCTGAAACTAATACCTCAATATGGCCTTTCAGAAAAAGAGAAAGAGATCGATTAAAAAATCGCCAAAAGCCCGGGGTGCTCCATCCCACTCGACAAATACTACCAAAGACGGTGAGACGGGAGACTCACGTCCCAAGAGCTCAGGAGGATCCAGCACCCCTCCACCTGACGTGAACCCCGGAACATCGATACGAACCGTTCGGGTACCTCAACTTCAGGCCCTGCCAGAGGGTGTACCCCCTCCCCCGACAGCGTTGGAGACAGAAGACTACTACGGTCTCTGGCGAAACAAACCCCGACTCCTGGCACGATCAAACTACCCCGATGATCAGTGGTCGGGCCTATGCAACGACTGGTCGTATGTGGAAGACTCCCATCCATTGAGACGTCTCTGGTCGGATCCTGAGAGAATCCTTCAGAAGGAACTTGCTGGTGCGCTGGAGTATACAAAGTGGAACTGCTTTGAGGTCTGCCGCATCGGAAGCGCACAGCAAGAAAGTCAGGTGAAGGTCCTGGTTATAGTCGAGGCTGATTCTACGACATGGCCGCATGCCTGGGTTGTCGCAAGGATGTGTAGGAATATCTTGAGAGGTCACGACATTACGGATGTTGAGGTTGAGGTTCAGGAGTGTACCGGTTGTTGGGTTATCGCGAGGATACGAGAGTCGGTGGGACCCGAGGTTACTGTACAAGATTGCCCCATTTGTCAGTGACCCTGGACAACCGGGAATTTTGTCTTGCGGCTGACAAGTTTGATGTATTGGAGGCATTTGTTCCTATCTTTGCTGCGACACCCTGCACCCTCTTCACTTGGATTTCAGTCAGGACGGTTTCGAGCATATAGATCTGGTTTTTATTCTGCAGAGTACCTTGTGGTGGTATTTAGAGTCATTGTTGTTGTTAATTGTGGAGAAATATCGCCTTGGATGGGTTTGACCTTGACGTAGTGAAGCTTATCGTGTCACGTTGTGCGCTATTGGTTCAAGGCTCCTGAAAGGGCTGAACATGACAAGGAAATAGTGGGTCAAGTCAACCTTGCATGACGCCTCAGACTCATCGTCTCAACTTGGACATGACATCTCTACTAGCGAATGGCTCGTCAATATGGAACGAAACGACGAAGAAACCAGCGTCAATGCTGGTACTAATGTAGTCCCGGGCGAATTTACCGAGTTTAGTGATCTGCTAGACCAGGCCGGCTTTTCTGACCTTGGCCTCGTCTCGCAGAATCCGTTCAGTAATGGAGTCAATCCTCAATTATTGCACCCAGTCTCAGGCTTAGAAGACGTCCCAGGAGTCAACTCATTTTCTCCGTTCGGATCCACCGAGATTATTGGCTCCGTCGTATCGGATGCACGGGCTGAAACAAGTACTATCTCAAACCCACCGCCCAAGACTGGGAAGCGACTCTCTCTAAACTCAGTCCGCATTCTCAACAAATGGCTCTTGAATCATACACGTCACCCTTATCCCAGCGTCCGAGACATCGAGGCGATAGAGAGGCAGACAGGCTTGACTCGACAACAAATCTTGAACTGGTTCGCCAACGCTCGACGTAGGAAGAAGTTTAACCCACCAGAAACAACGGATACAAGTTCGGCAGAGGTTAGCCCCCGAGAAATACCCTTGCGTCGACCACCTACGCCGATCGTCCAACAAAGTCCACTCGAGCGATGGGAGAACTCACCACCTGAGGAAGAGCCATCCACCATGGCCGCTATTGTAAGGGCGGTATCGGGCGCAAGTAGTTCCATCAATCAACCCCACAGCACGCGAGCGAGACACGGCAGGGCACCATCGTCGACTGGTACATGGGCAACAACCGACACCTCTGATTCAAGTCGAAGCTCGAAAGCCTCGGGCTACTCACATACATCCAATAGGTCACTCAACAGAGTCATCAAGAAGCGTCGGCGAGGAGGTCTACGGACCAGAGGCGATGAGAAGAGAGGTCTCTCTGTTGCTTGCCATCGCTTTCAATGCACCTTTTGCACCGAGACGTTCAAGTTAAAACATACGTGGTCCAGACACGAGAAGACACAGCACCTGTCTCTTGAGCAATGGGAATGTTCTCCTCTTGGCCCAACAGCTCTCAACGAGGGTTCCGAAACCGTCTGTGTTTACTGCGGATTTGGGGAGCCAGATGAATCTCACTTCGAGGAGCATAATCATGACCTCTGCCATAAACGTGAAAGAGGAGAGCGGATATTCTACAGAAAGGATCATCTACGACAACACCTTCGTCTCGTCCACGGATCAGAATTTATGAAGTGGCCAATGGAGGAATGGAAGTCTAAACATGAGGATGTCATATCACGTTGCGGTTTCTGTGATATTACTATGACGACATGGTCGGAGCGGGTGAATCATCTAGCAGAGCACTTCAAGGAGGGGAAGACCATGGC
Source organism: Fusarium chuoi (assembly GCA_022627125.1). Classification (NCBI taxonomy): domain Eukaryota; kingdom Fungi; phylum Ascomycota; class Sordariomycetes; order Hypocreales; family Nectriaceae; genus Fusarium; species Fusarium chuoi. The sequence goes on from JAJALE010000851.1 coordinate 79,075, forward strand.
AGACTGGAGAGGGAACTGGGGATTTGATGCTGCAACGCTAGATATGGTGGAGAATCACATGCCCCCATGTAAGTGAGTAACTCCAAGCTCAGGCATCTTACTCATGATCGTGCAGACCTCATTGATTACGAGCGCAACTCGCCTCTTCCGTTTTCTACGCAACAGGGTGCACCGTATAGTTCAACAAGCGCCTTCGAACTACTACAACTAGAGCTAGACTACTTCTTCTCTAACTATACCGACATCAATCACTGCATTCCGTCTCATGAGACTCTTCATCTTGAAGCCTGCTGCATCATCTTCGGAGCGGAAATGAACTACCAACACCCTTCAACAGCAACATCCTGGCTTCGCGATCTCATAATGAGCACACAAGATATCATCAACAAAGCACGAATGACGCCTATGAAGAGTGCAGCTAGGTCGAGGTTCTCAGAGTTGAAGATTCATAGCAAGAAAGATATCTTTGAGGACTGCAAGCTTGAGACGGCGCTGAGGCAGTATGTTGATATGCTCGAGTTGTTGAACCTGGAGATTGGAGATGGCGAGTTGCAGAAGGAGGCTTGTTCAATCATCAACCATATGCCTGATGCTTCGCCCATGTTCAGTCAGTTGTTGATTGGTTTGGTTTATGGGTCAACAAGGTGGCTGGCCTCGTTCCGAGAGAGAGTAGGACTGCCGTCATCTGAAGTTGTTCCATCAAACATAGAAGAAGGCCTCATTCCTCCTCTACTTTCATCCAGTCCTTTTCCCGTTATATCCAGTGGCGATCATGAGCATTGGATATCACCGAACATTCCCAGCGCCGCACCTATATCTCTGGGACAGAAGATAGTGTCGCTGAACGATGGCAACATGTACAGAGGTCTGACCAGAGACTTGACTCGCTACGTCGCGAGAACCATTTCACCTTTGAATCCAACAAGTCACATCCCGACTGACGAAGAACTCCAATACCAAGCACGTTGGATTATGTATGACAGGTAAGAACCCCGATCCTCTCATGCAAAACCCCCCACTGACCTGGTTTCCAGCCACGACGTATGGAATCAGACTCCAGCAGATAATCTGGATTGGCTGACCGAGTTCAAGAGAGACTCTGGCTTTTTCTAGTTCTCGCCAAGATCGATAGTTGCATATCAAATAAGAACCGTTGTGGACATGAGGGCTGATGCTTACTTTAAATCGCTCACACCTTTCCGGCCTTGTTTAGTGTCGAACCGAGAGACTGGATATGCCAAGCCGTATTCCCCGATAAATAAACCTCGTTTGGTCTCGTTTGGCAGGGTAGACCAAGTCAGCGGCCGACCCTTGAATGAAGTCCCACTGAGTCATGTAAAATTACTGGTCCGCATGAAGAAATTTCCACCTGCAAATAAGCATAACCCCAAAGCAAAAAGCCTGCTGATGATTCAGGGACAAAACATCTCAAAACTCGGCAAGCAAACGTCCACAGTGACTGGTACGACTGGTACGACTGGGGGGGGGGGGAACTCACATAGCATGCTCACATTTACCTTCTCCCTTGAAACTCAAATCTTCCAAAATGCTACAGTCTCTTGGCAAAAACAAGCCTAGATCACCATCATCAGCTCAGGGTCCACTCCACACTAAACCATTCCTGACCCTACGCCGCCGAAATACGACGTTAGCTTCGGCAGTTCAACCAAACTTTATTGGCGATGTCACCCTTTGAGGCTAGGAAGAGAAATTTTGCTTGTTTATCTTATAAATCTGATAATCAGAGTGGAGAAGGTGAGGAGGAGTAACTGATTGATAAGTCTGATCATTTCTCTCTTGTTGCTTTGGCTTTGGCTCTGGATCATAAACGTCTTGGTAAATTTATTTGCTTATCACAATGGCTGAAAAGGCTGGATTTGGCGAAAGCCTTCGCAGTGAGTAGTTACTGGCATCTTGGTTTGGTTGTGTACTGATGGTACTCAGCGTTCTTCTTGGGGGCGGCTGCCAAGTCGAAGGAGGAGAGACGCCTTGTCAGGAAATTAGGTTCGTTCATTCATAGCCGCTGGTAATTGCCGACGCTGACATTTGGCAGATTTCTTCATCATGGTATGCGGCCAAGGCGTTCAATCAGGTACATTGGCAAAGCAATACTGACATTATTAGACCTACTGCTGTCTCAGCTACTTCTTCAACTTCCTTGGTGAGACGGATCCTCATGATTCATCAGACCATCCAACTGATCAATGATACACAGACCGTGCGGCATTCGCAAACGCCTATGTAAGCTTAAGTGGCCATTTCCGTTGGCATCAATACTGACAACCTAGGTTGCTGGCCTTCGTGAATCTCTCAACATGACTGGCCATGATTACAACACTGTCCTCTCCGTCACCACTGCAGGGTACGTTCCCTGAACCAGAACCATACCCAAAACGACTACTCACCATGATTAGAATGGCTATTGGCCAGCTTCCTCATGGCATCATCATCCAAAAAATTGCACCCAGAATCTGGTTCCCATCCATGGTCGTCATCTGGGCTGGTCTCACAGTAGGCTCACTACACATCAGTATTATCAAAATGGTCGACTGACATTTCACAGATGGCTAGTGCCGCTGCCAAGACCGTGACTCAACTCTGCGTCATCAGATTCTTCCTCGGTCTGGCTGAAGCCAGTACGTATGCAGGAACTATTTACATCATCGGAGCATGGTATAAGCCTGAAGAGATCTCCAAGCGAACCGCCCTCTTCACTGCCTCGGGTCAAGTCGGTACCATGTTTGCTGGTGTCATGATGACAGCCATCCACAAAGGCATGAGAGGCATGTCAGGCCTCCAAGGATGGCAGTGGGTGTTCTTGATCGGTAAGTCAAGTCATCCACATGGACAACTCGAACTGACCGCTGTAGATGGTATCATTACCCTTCCCATTGCCCTGTTTGGCTTCCTTTACTTCCCCGATATTCCAGAAATCACCAAGGCGAAATACCTATCCCAAGATGAGAGAAAGCTGGCAGTTTCCCGGCTCCCCCCAATCAAGAGCGATGGCCACAATATTACGCCCTTGTCTCTGATCAAGCGAGTCTTCCTTACTCCCATGTTGTATGTTTCTCCGTGAAGCCTTTGGCAATTTGCTTCTGACTACCCCAACAGCTGGATCCTCTTCTTTTGGTCACCTGTCTGCGCCAGCGTTGAGGGGTTCCCCTTTCAAAACATCTTCCTCCTCTGGCTCAAGTACTACAAGGACAAGTTCTCGCAAACCCAAATCAACACTTACCCTCTTGGCGTGCAGGCTGTTGGTATCGCTGCGAATATGCTTGCAGCATGGCACATGGACGCAACCCGCCAGCGTGTCCCAATGGCCATCCTCGCCGTTCTTCTTCAGGTTGTTGTAGGAGCTATGCTTCTCGTGAAGAATCTGTCTGATGCTGGGGTCATGTTTGCCTTTTATCTCGCTGGATCAGCGTACATGGTCAACCCCCTCATCTTTGGCTGGGCCAACATCATCCTGCAGCGAACAGGCGACGATGCCGTGCGCAGTGTGACGCTGTACTCCATGAATATCGGCTCCATGGTTCTTTGGACATTTTGGGGCATCATCTTCTACAGTGCTGCTGATGCGCCTTATTGGAAGAAGGGCGCTATCTCGCTTCTTGCTTGCTGTGGTGTCATGTTCTGTTACATCTGGCTGGTCAATTATGTAAGTGCTATATTCCTGAGTGCCGTTTCACAGCCGCTTACCAAGTATTTCTAGCTCGACAAACTCACCATGAAGAAGTATGGTGACCGAACTGTTGAAGATCTCGAGGGACCCATTGAAGTGAGCGAATCTGACAAGGGTGAGGCTACCAAGGTGTCGGAGAAGAGCGTGACTTCATGAGTGACGATTGTCCGAGGGACACGCGAAGAAACAATACTACAGGGACGGTGTAAAATAATTTTGGATCGCGGTTTATGTCGCATATGAGTTATGCCGATTCATGTGGATTGGTCATAAACCTTCAGAGCTGTCACATAGCCCAAAGAAATGAAATAAGATAAGTTTCAAATACATCTAGGCAAAGGTATATCATTGGTATGATCATAATCCCTCTCACAGAGCTATGCTATAGTCTCGATCGAGCCTTGGCTTAGCTATGGCTTGACTGCGGCCTATAAGGTTAACGTTTAGGCTGCAAACACAGGTGATGAATGAGAACACAATATTCCCCCCCCCCCAAAAAAAAGGCTTTTACCCATAAACTTTCACGATGACCAATAAATCTTGTTGCAAGCCTTGGATTAGAGGTGCTGATCTCCATATCCCACCTCCGATATCCTGGTTATACCTAGGCTCTCAGCCACTGGCCTCCCGTTTTTCTCAATATTCATTGACTCCTGATCAGTTCTGAAGGGGTATTACTAGTGATGCAGCACTCGCTCGGTGCTAATGAGAACTAGGTTATGATGTTTTTAGACGTAGTTTATGACGCTCCCTTGTCATAGGCACTTACTGTCATAACTGAGTCAAAACACATAGAAGCAATCATTGATCATCCGTCATCATACCTCATTGACTACAGCTAATGTAGATGAAAATAACAAAATTATTTCAGCTATTAATGCATATATAATCTCAAAGCTCGTAGTAATAGCCTGGTCGCTGCCCCAAATGCTGCCCATATGAGCCCTTGAGAGAAGTATCCAGACTGTAGGGCTTGATAGCATGGTTCTCAGAGATATGAGCATTAAGGTCGTTTAGATCATACTTATTGAAACTTCCAGGTTTATCATTGACGCATGCCCGACACATGTACTCATTCGGTGCACCCTCAACGTGCGACCAGAGGACGCCGTTTTGCTTCAACAAGAAGTAGTGAACGGTGAGGTCGTCCACTGCCTGTCGTAATCATGCCAGCCGCAGCCACAAACAAACCTTCCAGTACCTGTCTTATGAGGGACCTTGTCACAGAACGTGGGATGCCCCGGCTTTCCGGGACCTGACTGGATATTCGTACCCCAGAACATGACTCCTCCTGATTGTTTATGGTGTTAAATAACTTAAATTGAGAATGGTCAGGGACGGCTGTCGGCTTACCAAAGGTCTGGATGCGGTTATCCGTTGAGGGGTCAAGCCTCTGGATGATACGCCGGCCTTGTTCGTCATTCATGCTCTTGATGGCAAGTAAGACACGAGGGATCTGATTGCTATCGAGGCCTTGAACTGTGCGGTTCAATTGAGTATTGTTGAGTCGCTGCAGAGCGCCCGGAAGTTCAGCGTCGTCAATGTCCTCGACGAAAAGATGATCACTCATGTTATCCTAACTCTTATGTAGTTTTGCAATAGTTCTGTTGTGTATGTTGAGCTTCCGGACAGAAGACAAACCGACAGACAGTCAGAGCAGTCTTTATAGCCGTTGATTGGGCTTCTATAGCATTAATCACATGCTGCCTTCACTGACCATTCTCTCCCAACCCATCCTCATTCAGCCTCAATTGCGTCACCTCACGTCAGACTAGAGTGTCAGAGAACCACATTCCAACCCTTTTACCAATCACTGTGGCAGTCTCACCATGTAGTATGCTGTAAAGGCAGAGATATTAGGCCGCAAATCCGAAATTCAGCAAGGTAGTCAGCGAATAGTATGCTTCTAATGACATTTCGATAAGAACTGATGCGGTAGGATGCTGTCTTGATTCGGCGACTGTTCAGCCGCAGAGGCAGAGGATGGTGTAACTCAGAGCCTGATGGGAAGGGATGGTTGCAATATAATAAATCACAATCCTTCAAATTTTAGCCTAAATTGATAGCCGCTCATTGGAGACACCGTAGTGATTTCTCACAATATTGCAAAAATGGTTCGATTCAGAATTTGGGACAAATAATATTGGACTTGTAACTCTGGTCGTGGTGTTGATGCCATCTGCCAACTGATTTGTATATTCAAGGGACGGGGACTACAACTTCCTTTCAGTGAGGCTCAAATGACTCGACATGTAGTTTTGGCCCCGACCTATTGATCAAAACTGATCATTACAGAGATTCCACGAAAATTTTCCAAATCATGTAAGTCTCCTGTAGAGTGACCTATTGGGGACTCTGTATCGATTGAGCGGCACATAATACCACGTAGGGTACCATACAACTGGTGCCCACCAATACTCATAGCTGAGGTAATAATCCCCACAGTATGGAACATTGTTAGTTGAGCTATCATAGTAATACCAGTTCCAGTCGTATGTGTAGTATCCTGTCCCCGGATAGTTCTGGTAATTGTTCTGATATGGGCTCTGGTAGTAGTATTCGTTCATTTCTTGGGGATCGCGCGGCCAAGGCTGAACTTCAACAGTTGATTGCACGTCTCGAGGCCAAGGTTGAACTTCTATAAATGGTAGTTGTTAGAGGATATCATCACCGAACAAACTTGGGTTTTGAAAGAAAAGGATAACACTACCGTTCTGATCAAGGCGTCGATTCCCACGTAAGCACCGAATGATGCGGTGAACTTGATCAGTATCAATTGCTCTTAAACTGGCGGCGAGTTGGGTGTCGTCTAGACCTTGGACGACCTCTTGAAGGCTGTGGCTAGGGTGGTTCGGTACAGCCAGCTGTTCCACCATGTTCTCGGCTTCTTGCTGACTGTTATGCGAGATGGCCTCGACGCAACGTGTGAGTTTGATGGGGAGGATGGGCCGGGAAAGGGGACCAGTATCAAATATGGTGGTGTGATCTTGCGTCCACATTCACTAGCTCAGCTGTATATTCATAGAAGCATTGTTTGGTACTAGAAGGAGGGCGTATAAAGTCATCCGCCTTAAACGTTCTTTGCCTAATGACAGATTGGGCATAGAAAAAGAGCCTCGTTTCAACCTCTGCCCCAACCAGTACAGGCCGAACACAAAGGTCTACGTGGCAGTAGATGCATATGACGTGCCGGAAATTGAAGATAGCATGAAAAGCCAATTAATTACCACTTTGGGTTACGCCATAGATGTAGACTGGTCTGGTGTAAGCTTTGTGTATCGTGGTGCTAACGAAAACGGGAGTTGGACAACTAGCAACGCGACAAGTAAAGGTTGTTGTTCAGGCGGGGATGACCAGTTGCGGTAGTGCATCAAACCAAGAGTGCCTAAGACTGCAAAACCCCATATGACTATTGACATGTCTACAATTAGACTAAGATCTTTGGTGTTGTCTCTAGGCCACTTGTATACTTAGGGAGAAGACGTCAACTTAACCTGAAGCCGACTCTAGGTGGGCACTGGCCTGTTCACGTTTGTCTCCAGTTGATCAGTCACTGGCTATAACTCTAAGTGACAGCGAAATAGGCACATACGACCATACCTGCAGGAAAATACGGGATCCCGTCCGCTCTCCCATAGTCAAGCCTGTAAGGGGCGGATTAGTAGTTGGGTCGGTGACGACCAGCGAATCCCCGCTGTTATATGTTTTTTGGTCCTATGCATAACTGACTGAATCGATGGATTGACGATTGATCCCATCGACCAAAAGACTTCTGCTTGATTTTTGCAGATAATGACAACTCTTGCCACGGTCGCTTATTAATTGTGATATCCTAGTACTTATCCCAGCTGCGCGCCATTCTATTTCCCGACTCCCTAAACTACGGGATCGAATTAGTGAATCTCATGATCACCACAGCAGATAAATGCCTGGAAGTGTTACGGTATACCGAGGGAAAGCCTACAGTTGGTCCTCGGCTTCCAAAGCACCATTGTTAGCGGGTAAGCCGAATGGTGTCCGTTTCTTACAAACTGGAATTCAGTAGCATCCAATGTGATCTGGCGCCCCGCAAACCGTACCACTCCAGAGTAGGGCAGTTATATGATTGTCAGTTTGCAGTGCTTCGAGTAAGGCCGAATATCTTTGAAAGGAAACACTTTTCCCAATGTGGGCAAAAAGTGCGATGTGCGGGGAGATTGACTTTGTTTCTGTGTTGAGGCGCATCCTTACCTTGGGCCTACAATCATCCTTAGTCTCAATTATCTGACAAAATCATCGACTGGCTCACAGGACTACAGCTATTATGTCTACTGTTAATTCCGAAGTTCCGGGTTCCGGATGTCCGTCATTATTTAATAGACACCTTTGGCGATAGATTCTGAAGCGATACCATATCCATATTGTGGCTATCATACGCGTATCGACTAAAGTATTCGGATATCAAAATGAAACAATATGGTGCTGCGTTCATACACGGCCGCGTGTACAGGGTAAATGACAAATGCCCATGGGCCGAAGCCTTCATTGTTTCCCCATCCGGGCGTTTTGAGGCCTCATCTTCTCGTAGCCTCGATGCAGAAAATGAGTGAAATCAGCATCGGATCTGATAGCACCGCTGCAACTATTGCAGAGAACATCAAGAAAGGACAGGCCAGTTGTGCCTGTGCCCAAGCGCATTTCAGAGGTGATTGGCTTGTTGCAAACTTCTATGCAGGTCAGAACTTTCCGGGTGGAAGGATGGATCGGAAGTATCTGGACGATACCGTTCCTGAGCAGCCGGTGCTTGTTAGAGATGTCTCTTGTCACAACGTCGCTCTCAACACTGCAGCTCTCATGCGCGCCGGGTATGGGCCTGGTGTCGAGGACCCCCCTGGAGGCCAGTACATGCGAAGGCCGGATGGTCAGTTGACTGGTGAACTGGTGGAATCAGCATCAGCTGAGGTCTTGTCCAGCCTACCTCAGCCACCGGTGTCGTTTGTCAAAGAAGCTCTCATCTATGGGATCAAGATGTCTCATAAGTTCAGTATCACTTCGCTACAAGAGGCGTCCGCTAATACCCTCTATCTTCACGCCCTTCGAGAGCTCGATGCCGAAGGGCGACTTGACATGCAAATCTTCCCTCACATTGTCCATGCGCCTGAGAGTTTTGCTCAGGAGAAAGCCGGGAGTCTGCATCGTCTCATCGATGCTGCTGAAAGCTTCTGTAGTCAGCACGTTGAGGCACGGTTTGTCAAGTTTTGGATGGATGGGGCGCCCATACCGCCTCATTTCACGCAATGCGATATTGGGCCAGATGGACATCCCCAACGAGGAGAGGCTGCTGCTTACGTTCGAAGAGTTGTTGGAAGCTTTGACTAAGCATGATGCGAAGGGTTTGACTTGCAAGATCTATTGTGCCGGTGACGGCTCTGCAAGACGAGCGCTTGATGTTCTTGAGCGAGTGCGGCAGTTAAATCCTTTATATTAAAATATATATTATATATTAATTAAAGAGATAAGAACTAACTAGATAGATAGAGATATAACTATATATATAATAAATCACGGAATCGGATAAATGATAATCCTGACTTTCAACACTTCAGGCGCAGTGCACGAGCTGGCACACTGCAACACTATTCATAAAGGTGATTCCCCATCTTAATTTTCCAAGTGAATACTAAACTTCATCTTTTAAGACGACATAAAACGCATGGTGGAATTACGAATCACGGCCGAGATGTCACCCGCAATATTTCATGACACAAATCTCACATCCAACTATCCCCATATCTTCAAATGGCCGTTCAAGGAGCTCCAGGATACCGGTGTCCATGTCACCGTAGGTTCCGACTGGTTCTTGACCGATACGCCAGACCTGTTTCCAGCCCTATCGGCCGTGGTGGAGCGCTTTGGTATGCAGGAGGGCAAGACGGCGAAAGAGGTTGGAGGTGCAAAGATCTGCCGTATCATAACGCTAGCGGGTGCTGAGGCAGTAGGAAGGGCTTAGGAGATGGGAAGTATTGAGACAGGAAAGAAGGCGAATTTCATTGCTGTTGATCGAGACTTTAGTCGTGGTGAATTTAGTGGAGCAAGGGTCCTGAAGACGTGGTTTGAGGGAAAGATGGTCTGGGAAGACACAGACAATGCAGTATTTGTGTAGCAGGATCAAACTACGGGGGCTTGTCCTGGATACCATGTCCCTGCATTACTGAGGCTAAATACAACTGGTGCCCTGATTTCTCTTTCTCGAGAAAGTCTTGATACGGCATCCCCATCAGAAAAGCCCATTTCACTCAGTCCATCCAATTCATCAGCCTCTCGCAGAACTTCAGCAGGGGCTTCTACTTCAAACACAGCCTGTATGTCGCCATGCGGTGAGAAACCAGTAAACTTCCACATTCTCGAGACTTTGGGTGCGTTGGGTCCAAAAGTCCATAGGCGTCGCCGCTCATAGAAGCCGATGCAAAACAGAAGAGGTGCATTAACAACTCGTGCGAGAAAGACATGAATCGAGTAGAACTCAAGCGGCGACAGGAATGGTTTCATAGGAAGCAGTATGAGTAGAGCAAAGAGGTTGAAGGGTGGCGGGTATGCAAAGATGGCGTCACTTTTCACGCCCTCAAATGTAAGAACTGTCTTTCGAAACTGGATCTCAACATCTTCAGACGTAACGATAGTGCTGAACCGGTTGGTGAGGAGTGAGACGAGAATCGTGAGAAATAGAGTATTGCCAAGGAAGGCAAAAGCAATTGTCATTGCCGGCCCTAAAATGGCGTGAAATTGAACAGATTCCTCAATTCCTGTTCCATCTAGTCCGAACCAGATCCAAAGTAGCCATTTGATGATGGTGAAATCGTTTGGAATCGAGCCATCCCCTGGAGAAAGCCACTGCAGAGCTAACAGGAAGCCCGTAAAACACCATATCGCGAGGAATGTCAGGATCAGAAACTCTTTCATCATCGCGTGGAGCGAAATGAAGACGATATGATCTGGTAAAATGTTGAACGCCAGTCTTGTTAGCAGGATAGGAGCGGCGAGGCAGAGTATGTTATGTGCCATGCCATTTTGCACGCTGCTTACAGCCAGCTCATATGCCCGGGAAGTGATGTAGGCCATGAAGATGACGGTGTATGAGAGATCCAAGAATGACCATAGCGTTTGTGAGTGGATCATCCATCCATGCTCAATGATGGCAGCAAGCTCATGAAGTACCCAACCAGCAGAATAGAGAATGAAGACAACCTCGTTTCCGGTCAAGTTCTCAGGATCACGATACTGCATCGTGTAAACATACAGAAGAGTGAGAATGATATAGTGCACTAGCTCGATCATGTATCGGGTGCGCGGAACCACCAGGCGGTGATGGTCGAGCAGCGGTGCCTTTCGCGGCTCATACAAAGACACAGGAAGGTACTCATAATGGTTTGGGAGGATATCAACGAACGACAAAGGGGTGTAGACGATCTGACCACGATACACCGCATCAATCACTCGTTTACATCCCGAAGAACTGACAAAGTTCTTGCTCTCGGATATGATGGCGAGTTCGAGTGCTGTCAACTTCCTCTCATGGCCGCCGCGTTTCTGTATCGGCCATTGCGGATAGCGCCCGTACTGTTCAACTTCAGGCGGAGCGCCATGGAAGGGATCAAAGCCCTGGACCAGGATCTTGGAGAGCAACAAGAGACCATCTAGACCTGGATTGTCGTCGTGAAAGTTGCGCAGAATCTTGATTGCCAAAAGCTCGCATAGGGTTGCGCGAGCTATGCTGGTGCTCTGGTCGATGACGCTGGACTGTTCGCGTAAGAACTGTACTCGGTTTGCGAGGAGACAGTAGACTGCAGTGGTCAGTATTACGACGATATGTATCTTGGTAGTGAATGGTGTATCGCGTACCGATGGAGTAGTCGTTCTCATCATACAGACGATCTACTAAAGGCCGGACGATGAGATGGTTGACTCTTGGGCTCTTTAATTGATCCAAAGAATAAGGGTCGTCTGGTTAACACTATTAGACGGGATACATCGGCAGTCCATTGGCATTTATTTACCTATGCTTGCAAGTACAAATTTTCTTATACTACAGTAAATACTGTCAGCGTTACACTTATGCGAATGTTAAAGATCAATACCGATGCAGGGTGACAAAGACGGAGGGTTGAGGCCATTCGCTCTCGTGCTCAGTATCTGTCTCGGTCCTGAAACTTGCAGTCGCATCATTCAACAAGGTGCCCTCGTCAGGCTCGTCTGGCTCGATGGCGTTCCCGAAATTTGAGGATAGGCCATCTAGATCTTGGCTCATCGTGCTCTCGCAAGAGCATAGATCAAATACAGGGGACAAAGAAACAGGTGCAGCCACCAAAAAGTTGCGTCTCACAACATGTTTTATTCACGGAAGCGGGGTGGAGCTCTCATCTTAGCTGGATTTGTGGATCGAAGCCCTGAGGTCGATGATGCTAATCTACAAGTAGAGAGCAGTTGACCATGGTCCATTAGACACTGTCATTTCTACCAAGCTCTCTTCAACCAACTCAATCGCAGTTATGCTTATCGCCCCCCAGCCCTGCTCCTTTGATCTGGTGAACTGTTCCAGTGGTTGGTCAAAGTTGCCTCTTCTCTCAACGGTCATTGTGATACACCAAGTGAGTCTCAGTTGGCATGACTTGCAGGAATTCTTGGATGGGGGGTTTGACAAAACGACGATCTGTTTGGGGCTGTGTACTAAGTGAAATGGCTGCGCCCCCTTCGGTTGCACCCGGCTTGGCCAGCTCCAAGCATTTTATAGCTCCAGCATGTCAACGAAAAGGCGAAAGCTCTTGTGCCGTGTCTGTGAATATGACGTACGCGCCAATTTCCTTGGCGTGTTTGTTTGCGGGGAATGGATCGCCAGTGTCAGATGCTTGGTTTTGTAACTACGGAGTAGCCCTGGCGAGATTGCACAGAGCAGCGGTGTGAGTGAGTCAAGGTGAGCATGATATGACTGGGCGACAAACGAGCACGAAACGGTGTTGAAGAGGGACAGACTGAAACAAGAGGGTGTGTAAGTATATACAATATCATCCGGTACTGAACCTCAATTGCAGCAATCACAATTGAGTGGATGCTTATTTCAGACAAGCTTTTTAGCGTCGGGGGTACAATTCAAGGGTCTACGATGATAATGCATGCACGCCTCGGAGAATTGAGGCGAACCCAGGGCAGTCCAGTCTCTCATGTGTTCAAAGACAGGCTCGTGACAGTTTGTTTACGAGGCGGGGTCGGATTGGAATTGTCTCGACCATGAATGCATGCGGCATTTATTTTATTTCGCTGTCACTCTTTTTTGTGAGCGCCAAATTACGGCTGCGACGATGCTGTTCTCGGACTGATCATCAGCCCTTTTGTAGTCGGGTGGCATCAATTGTAGCTGACAGGTATTTATCTCAGCTTGCGATTAAGCTTAGAGACTACAGCGGTACAGTGTGGTCTGTGCCCTGTAACTTTGGGGAGCTTTGACAGGATCAGCAACTGGAAAGTGGAGGCACACTGCAATTGGATGTGCCCCTCACAGACGGCCTCTGGAACTGCAGGGAGCTGGAGTTTGGTCATGAATGAGACAGATTGAGTAACGAGAATGATATTCCGAGGTAGTTTTTGAACCTGGCTTAATGCTCATTTGGCAAGACCTGAGTATTTCTCTGGTCCTCGTTGATGCTGCTGTAAAGCCTTTGGTGTCTTTGGCAGTACATACAAAGCTCACCTTGCACTTATTATGAGATCGACAACGGATCACCATGTAGTCTAACTAATTGCCGCTTTCGCAGCAAGGAAGAAACATGCTTTGTACTTTTATCTTAAAAAAAAGATGCTTTACACAGTGAAGCTCCCTGGCCATGCCACTCGCCGTAAATCGCTAGTCATTATCTCATGCGCATTTCGTAGTATCCGTCATCATCTTGTTGCTTGCGAATGATATGCACGTTCTCGTGCAGCAAACGAATACACCGCTTGTGGTTTCGTCAAGTTAATTAAAGTAGCCAGATCGACGCGACTTTATAAAATAGAGGTGCTTTGTTAGCTGGATGGACTTCGTTGTGCATGGTGAATACTGGCCATAATGGGCAAGTCCGTGATCTTCCAATCAACCATGGATCGATGCATTGTGGATGAAAGAGGTGGCCGCACGGCAACTTTCTCAAATTTGTTCCCTCAATGAAATCTTCAGTGCAGATAGAACACGCCGGAGAAGTACACTCATCTGCCTGGCGTGTGCTTCGGTCGCTGACGTTTGGAGAACGGATCGACAGGTTGGGCATGGTGAAATAGCGCTGCAGCTTTTCGAGTTTTGGTTTTCTTTGCTTTCGAAACATGTATGGGGTCATTTGAACTTGCTTGTGAATCTGTTTCGAGTGTATCCGATGATGATAAGTCACGGTGGGCATGCTCTCCACGGCAAGCTTTCCCAGACCGGAGCTCGTTCGAAACCGCGGAAGCTGTGTTTCCAGAGGCCGCGGCATATGATTATTTCGCAGGAGCCAGTGTACGAAGCAAATGATGCAGATGACGAGAATGACTACGACACAGAAGATAATCCCCCACATTGTCGTCGTTTTGCTATCATGGTTGGTGTCATGGCTGTTTGACGGGTCCTCGGATTGTGCCATGCGTGCCACGAGTAATACTAGTTGTAATGAGATAGAAACAAGATGTAAATGGATCTCGGGTGTTATTTCTTCAAAAGCATTTTCCCTGGTTGGTCTGGACGATTGGTTCTTGTTTTTCTGACATCAAACATCTGAAAGAAGAGCGCTGATTGGTGTATGCGGGATTTCTTTCCGAAGGTCTGAGAGCACATGTCTGATCCCCTTGTCATGCCGGGAATGCGGGCAAGAGGATGGCTGAGGGGTGAGTCTAAAACTCTAAAGTACTCCAACACAAGGGGAAAAGAAGCTTGGCCCAAATTGAGGCCAGTATCATCAGAGTGCATATCCTTCAATGCCTGATTCGGCAGCATGTTGGGTTCTGGCTGGCATCATCCCAAATTGAGGGCATTGGCCCCAGAGCCACAAAGGCTACAGCTAACGGCTGCTAAGCCTCTATGATTCCGGGCTTATGGTTGCAGCAATAGTCATTCCCATAGAAGAGATGGTTTTATCAACTGAATCTTCGCCTTCAGAACTGACTGCGTAGTTACTACCAAGAGAGAGGGATGTCCAGTATATAATTGTCCCCTGGTTTCGAATGAGTCCCCACGACCGAATTCTGGAAACTAGCCGCTTATATGTGACGAAAGACCTTTATTTCAAGTTGAGACCAGAGGCTGAGAGCTTACACTCGCACATATAACTTAGCACGCCCGCTCGTCAAGTCGTGGCATGCACTCTTTGTACTGTTATCCCTGCCTTGCGCCCCTCCTGCCATTTGTGCTGCTCGTGACGCCATGAGGGCAAGGGTTGTAACCCCCGTTTGTGCCAACTTGTGTTTTTCCTTCTCCTGCGTTGAGGCTGAAGCCTCTTTTAGACTCTCAACCTTATCACAATGAATCCATAAAGCTTACACTGGAGATGGGGCACAGTCATTTGCTTACGCAGAATCGCAAATTCTCTTAATAGTTTTCTTCAGAATAGAATAGATAGGACGGAAGTCGAAATTATGGCCAAAGGCTTAAAATCCTGCTTGTCGGTCACATAACTTGGACAACGCAACATCACGGTGAAGCTTGTGTTACTGGAGGCACCTATTATCATTAATAAGGGCTGTCTCTGACATCTAAGGCGCTTCCGTGCTATTGCGTCTTCTTTCTTGACTTTGATGGATCTCAAAGTCTGAACACGCAGTGAGGTAGACCGTCATTCCCCTCGTAGCACGTGACAGTCATTCCTCCTGGTATCGTCACCCAAATGTTTTTCTGTTTTTCGATGGATACTAACTCAGATCCAGGGAGGGCTGACTGGACGAAGAAAGTTTTATTGGGGAAGGTGAATGCATGGACTTGACGGGTTGGGAAAAGGGGGAATCCACTGAGGGTTTCTCCAGCAGTTACGTTGAACTGCCTGCACCTAGGCTTCTTATTGCCCAGAATCTTTTGGGCCACTGAAGCAAACAGAGAATCCCTTGGCATTGGGCACTTGTGGGGTAGGCTCTGATTCTTAGGTCCATCAGGTATCTTTTGTATGGCACCTTCCAGAGGCCAGGTCGTGTTATTCTCTAGAACCTGGGGGCGAAATCGGAAATCTTGGGCAGCAGATGCATCGCTGAGGAGGAGAGCTCCGAAAGCCAGGATAGTAGAGAGTTTCATGGGGGCCTTAGGGGCGACCAAGTTAGCTCTTAAGCATACTGGCAAAGTCAACGTGATTTGAGGAAGCTTACAGTCGCAAATTGACGCTTGGTCGTGATGCTTCTGGTTTAGCCTGTCTAGAGATGCGAGGGCGGTCGAGCTTTATACCTGTCAGCCACTGCCGTTCACAATTGTCAAGCCTCAATCTCGTAGTACAGTCAAGTCAACCTGTAGTTCCGAGCTTGGATTTGCAGAAGTTGGCAGCCTAGTGCCTAACCTTATGGCCAGCATATGGCTCTGTACCTTGTGTTGGCTGATACCTTTGCGGCTCACATAGACAAGGTTTTCAACTTTGCCGCCATCATTTGTGTTGAACACAACAACAGTGTCCTCGCTATGCTTAGGTAGTGATAGGAAAGTAAGGATTACTTCTCCCCAGAGGTCTGCTACAGGATATGATCTACTAGAGTCTATATCTTGACGATCAAACTCTTGTTGCGTTCAGGTCCCACTATTCCATCTGAAGTGTCAACTTATTAGTGTACAATACAGGGCGGCTACCTTGTGCGATGATATAAGGTGATGAGGTAATTACAGCGACAGTTCCAACATGAACAACAATAACAGAATCTAGCTGAGACAGGGGATCTGTGCCTCGTACCTACCCTCGTGAGCACCAAGAGGCGTTAGACTTAAGAAGAAGTCTATTCTCGGCTCATTAGAAATTCTTGTTGTTTTAGATTTGAGGCGGATGGAATCTTTGTTCCAAGCTCAACGGTTCTTGGTATGTATTTTGTTGTGTAGATATGTTCTAAGTTAGCAAGGAGTGGGGGAAGTGACTTGGAGAACGGCATTGAAAATAATTTGATCTATTCGGTGTCATTTACTCCTTTAAGAAGCTATCACTCATTTTTCTCTATTTTCTTTTTGATGTTTTTAGGAGCATATACATGGTCATTTCCACCGTCGTATGGGCGTGTTCGCCGCCAAGAATAACAAACGCCACTGTCTTGCCTTAAAGTCTAATCCAGATGTTGAAAAGCAAAGAACACCAAAGGAATTACACATCTCCTCTCTTCCCTTTGCAATCATTCCTGGAAATCATCGGCATGACCACAGGTTGTCACTAGAGGAATATCTTAGCATTTCTTTTGACGTAGCTACTGCGAAGCACCTTTTATCAAGTGAGGGGAATGGCTGTCATTATTGCACTATTCTGATTTGTTCGTTGGGTTAACGGTAGACTCTACCTCTTTGGGTTTGACACCGCAACGCCCCGGCCTCTGCCAATCGGAACCTGTCCAAATGCCTGACACCAGACCACTTCTCAGCGGCTGGGACCAGTGAGGAAGCGGTTCTTTCAGGGTCTTGCAAGGAATGGCAACAGGCGGAACTTCGGCAATCGCTTCACTGCACATATTTGGCAGCGTGTGCAACGCTGTGTTGGTTCGTGTCATGCATGTTGGTCGTCAGTTCTGTAGCACAGCATCGGACGAGAAAGAGAAAACAATGCAGGTTTTCCAAGCTCGGATCATGTGCGTACCACATGCGGCATCTAAGTTCCAATTGACAGACAAACAAACATTCATTTCACGATAGTTTTTGGGGCTTCTTGTAATTCGAGAGCAAAGATCTGTAATCGACAATGACGACCATTGAAGCGCATCCCGTCGTAGACGCTGACGATAACGTTAGTTCCCGCTGGAACTGACCCACTGAAGCTAGATAGCTAACTAACGGCCACAGCACTCTGACGCAGACTCGTCACTTGGTGCAGTATGAGATCAGCCCATGGCCATCATTACAGACTTTTGTTGCTGATATTATGGCGTAGGATAATGCATCTTCAACAGACAGCTTGAGAAGCTCAATTCTTGACTTTCGTCAAGAAAACGGAAGAACGTATCATGCTTTTCGAGACGGCAGTATGGAGCTAACTCCTCTACTATACGAGGCTTATCATTGACGTGCCCAATCGCAGAATACAATCTCCCGAACGATGACGAGGAGAACGAAAGACTGGGTATGTAATCTCAAATGCCACCGAACGCAGCACAACAATAACAATAACATAATAACACAGATCTACAGCATAACTTGTTCCTGCTCACTCTTGATAACAAGCTCGGTCTAAGCCCTCCTAATCTTCCCGACTCCAAGGTTAAGCGCGTCCTCGACGTTGGTACTGGAACCGGAATCTGGGCAATTGACTTTGGCGACGAGCATCCCGAGGCAACAGTGAGCTGCGCCATTAAAGCTTATCCAGAATAGCCGCTGACAAGATAGGTAATTGGCGTTGACCTCTCGCCGAGCCAGCCGAACTTGTATGAGCCAAGCTTATAGCCAAACGTGGATGAGACTGATGATTCATAGTGTGCCACCAAATGTTCGCTTTGAGATTGATGATATCGACGAGGAATGAACTTACAGTGAACCGTTTGATTTTATTCACAGCAGATTTATGAATTTCAGCATTCAGAACTGGAAGTCGTACTTCACCAAGATCTATCAGTAAACCAAATTTCACTATCCACCGAATGAACTGCACTGACATAAGCAGGAACTTGGCCCCAGGCGGCTATGTTGAACTGCAAGATGTCGATGTCATCATGGGCAGCGACGATGGCACCCTCAAGGAAGACCATACCATGTACAAATGGTGCCGACTTCTCGACGAAGCAGCCGGAAAGTTCAACCGCTCATTCGAACGCACCACCAACTTCAAGGATATGCTGAAAGAGGTCGGATTCGTTGATGTTGTTGAGACGCGCTACAAGTGGCCTACCAACCATTGGCCCAAGGACAAGAAGTACAAGGAGCTGGGCCAGTGGAACAACGTCAACGCAGCCTCTGCTCTGGAGGCGCTGACTATGGCGCCTTTCACGAGAGGACTGGGCTGGAGCCGTGAGGAGTTGGAGGTGTTTTTGGTGCAGCTGAGACAGGACTGGAACAACCCCAAGATCCATGCTTATTGGCCCATGTGAGTATTTTTGTTTCTTGGGAGAGATTGTGGCTAACTGTCAGTAGTTGCGTTACGTATGCTAAGAAGCCCGAAGCGTAGTGCTGGTTACAAGATCCAGATCTTTAGTGGGGTTTAGACTGGATGGAATGATTGGCATTTTATTTAGTATAAAATAAGAGCTGGCGATAGAATTGATCTCAACAATTGTGCATCGTGTTTGATACGCTTTGAGGCAGCTCTTCTTTACACTTTCTTCAAACTCAGTTCGTGCGGCGTGTTCGTTCTCGGCCGTGTCCTCCCTATACGGCGAAATAAAAATAAAAATCTGGAATTTTCGCCAAGCAACAGAACAGAATTAAGTAACACAGTCGGTCCTCACGTGTTATGCATAATTTACCAGTTTTGCGTGCGTGTATACGTCCGCAATCTGGCCATCGATGCCCAACGAACTCAGGACAACGTGGCCGAGTGGTTAAGGCGATGCCCTGCTATCTCTTCCGAGACATCATAGGCATTGTGTTCGCACGCGTAGGTTCGAATCCTGCCGTTGTCGATGTTCTTTTTGGATCTTTTGTCGTTTTTCTGGTCCCGTTTAGTTGTTTCAGGATATTGAGAAATACCTGCATGTTGGTGATTGAACATCTTGAGCTTATGAGACCCCCACTGTGGCTTGCCTGTTTCTCTTGACACCAGTCGACAAAAGGCTTTTGTGAGTTAATTCCTTTATCCTGTGTATCTTCATTCTGGGATTGAACATTAAATAATATCAACAAGTCTATTGCTTTGGCTCTGGTAGTTCCTAGCAAGACCAGTTTCTCTACATTCGTAATTCGCCTCGTTGGTGGGGCTCCACAATGCGACGCGATCTCGGGCAAACATAAATCGGTGCGATTACTGTCCTGCAATAGTCACAATAATATTGACGCGTGCTTTGGTAATCACTTTACTCAGTCTATAAGTATTTGGTTAACTCTGCGATGTTGGTGTTCTTTGGTTTGTGTACATCGAGATGCAATGCCACATTGGGGTTGCGCTCAATAGTGTCATTGCCGACAACCAGTCTATCCTTGACTTCAAAATATTCCCTTGTGGTAAGTTTACTAAACTTATCAACGGACTGGTTCTCTTTGTCTCCACGCAACTGCATTTTATTGAAGTTTCCACAATCATAATGCTCAGGCGCTTATTTCACTCTCTCGATTGTCTGAGAACTGTTCTTTAGGGTAACCCAAGCGCCTGACATATTGCCCAGAGCAGCCCTACAGCATGCAAGCTCTCGTGTTACTACGAGTTCAGGAACATTAAAAAATAAACGCAGATATACAGCATCACTGCGGATAATATGCATTGTATGTTATCAATCAACATAAGCGATAGGACAATTAGCAAAAAGAATCGCCTGTGTATCACAGGTGGCTGGATCTCTCCCGCCGGGAATTGAACCCGGGTCTCAAGCGTGACAAGCTTGCATACTGACCACTATACTACGGAAGATAAACAGGTTGAAACCTGCTGTAGTGGGGTTGCGGTTGGCAGTCGCAGCAAGGTCCATAGACGCATGCGCCACAGGCGACACTGAAAAAAAGTTGTGAAAACTTTTTTCATGACTCGCCTTAACAGCACATCCGCGCCCGCACCTCACAACCACACAATTGTCTGACGAAAGCGAAGACCGAAAAGGCAATTGCTGTAATTTGCAAAAAACATGCAACAGCGGGGATTCGCTGGTCGTCACCGACCCAACTACTAATCCGCCGGTTAGTGGCTTGACTATGGGAGAGCGGACGGGATCCCGTATTTTCCACTACCTTTGGTCGCATGTATGAGCTGTGGCTCCGAAACGACCTATGTCCACAATGATTTGCTGGAAGCCACAGGCTGGAGAACCTTTTGTTGGCGGCACAGTATTGTGCGGCGATAATCCACGACAGTGATCTGGCAACCGAAGGCACTGAAAAGGGTTGCCTCCTTCAATCGCTTAGAACATGCAATACAATAGTAACGAGATTCCAGGTGTCTTGATTATTGTTTGATCTACCTAGAGAGCTTCGCGTGCCGGTTCACATCCTTGTATAGCAAGTATCTGAACTTGCCAGGTCCCCCAGCATAGCACGCCTGGGGACAAAAGGCCCGCAACCACATAAAATCACCAGCTTCAACCTCAACCCAATCCTGGTTCAGTCGGTAAACAGCCTTTCCCTCAAGAACATAAAGACCGTGCTCCATCACATGTGTCTCAGCGAAGGGAATGATCCCACCAGGCTGGAAAGTCACAATGTTCACATGCATGTCGTGTCGAACATCGGTAGGGTCAACAAAGCGTGTTGTTGCCCAAGCTCCATTTGTATCTGGCATTTCTCTAGGCTCAATATCCTTCTCATTGGCGAAGAAGGCCTCGGGTGCATCAAGACCAGGCACTGATTCGTAGGCTTTGCGGACCCAGTGGAAGCGAGCTGGTTCGCTGGAGTTGTTGCGGAGCGTCCAGCCGCTCTTGGGAGGGAGGAAGGCATAACCTCCCGATGAAAGAGTGTGAGATTCGCCAGCTAGTGTAACGGTGATTTCACCCTCGACAACGAACAAGACACCCTCAGCAGTCTCATCCATCTCGGCACGGTCACTGCCACCGCCTGGTTGAACCTCCATGATGTACTGAGAGAATGTCTCAGCGAAGCCCGAAAGTGGGCGAGCAATAACCCATAGTCGTGTTTGCTCCCAGAATGGAAGAAAGCTGGTGACGATGTCGCTGAAGCAGCCTTTGGGGATGACGGCGTAAGACTCGGTGAACATAGCCCGGTCGGTGAGGATTTGGGTTTGTGGGGGCAGGCCGCCCTTTGGTGCGTAGTAAGCACCCACTGTGTTGTTGTTGCCGCCCATTTTGAGACCTGATTTGAGTATGTTAAGAGAAACAGTTTCAAGCCGTAAGATTGAAGATTATTTTTAAGAGGGAGATTAAAATTCTCGGTCATCAAGTCCGATATCGAAAAGAACTCACTTGCTACACCAAAAGTACCCCGCATGAACCCCTCCGAAGCGGACTGGACCCTTTTTGGAATGTGACCAATTGGGCCTTTGGCAATTCAGTCGCTTTCGTCTGAAGTTTGTGCTATTCCTAATTCAGCTACGAAATAGCGACTTAGCAACGGACTTCGGAAGAGTAGCCCGAAGAATCGGGTTTGTCAAAAACACTAGCATTCGTATTGCAGAACTGTATGAGCATGAAGTGCGCTAAGTAATGTTTTAGTTAGAGCGGCATGAAGACCCCTGAGACTGTGTGCAATCGCTACGAGACAGAGAAAGAGTTGCCTCTTTCTTTGCAGACGCATTAATGGACACAGGATCCTCGACGATAATCTCCTGTAACCCTTCCGGAGCAGGACGAGTTATAGAGAACTCATCCAGCTTGTAGGCAGACTTCCCAGTCAACGCCATCTCAGCAAGTGCTTTGCCCAGAGTAGGCACAAACTTCATAGCCCAACCAGCCGTGAAAATAGCAATACTCTTCTCTGCACCGCCTTGGAGATACTTCTCTGGCAAAAAGTCCAACACAAACATGTTATCTACTTATGTTAGCTTGTACATATAGGCAGTGGTGCCGTGGTCTTACCGAAAACATTGGTCTGGAGACAACTAACAGTCGAGGCCGGAACGGTAGCGTCAACGCCGACGACATGATCTCTGACGAAATCTTGAGTGTCTTGAATGTCTCTTGGATCAAAGACATTGGCTTGGCGTTGGCTCGGGTCGTCAATTGTTCGAGTAGCAGCATCCACTGCAATTCGCACAACATTCGGTGGGCCCCATGGCAAGGCTGGGAAGCCGTAGAAGAGTTGGGATCTGCCGTTCACCGATGGCCCGAACTGGAACCACATACCTTACACTGTTAGTAGAGTAGATCACAGCATGGAGATGCACCTACTAGGAAAGATAGTGCCGTTTGGTCCGGGATTGGTGTTGAAGTAGGTAGCAACCATTTCCCAAATATCCAGTCTCAGACCAATGCTGAAACTCGGCTTTAAGACATGGTTGACGTACGCTCCACTGGTAATAATGATCTTCTTTGTCAAATACTTAACCTCTTTGTCATGAACTATCGCGTGGACTTCCCAGACGGACTTATCACTGTCTAGAGGACGAAGCTGCTTGACCTGTGTGTGCTGCTTTGCCTGTGCGCCGTAGTCCTTTGCGAGACCGTACAGAGTGCGGAGAAGGAGCTGGACGTTGATGACACCGTTATCAGGGGCGAAGAGTCCGATCCATTTGGGATCAAGGTTCTTGAAGGGATATTGCCCTTCGATCTGCTCAGCAGTGACTGTCTTGGTCAGAATATAAAGAGAGAATGGGAGTGAGCATACATACGCTCTTTATAGGTCATTCCAAACTTGTCCAAGTTCTCCTTGGGTCCCAGAAGCGATCCTATCACCGTCAGTTCAGCCTCGTAGACGCACAAATATCTTACCTTCTGGAGTATCGCCACCCATGTCCTTATCACCAAAGTTCAAGAGACCTCCCATCCAACGAAGCGACACTCCAGCATCTTTCTCAAGAGCATCCCAATGCTTCATAGCCTCAATCGCGAGCTTGGCCATGAACTCCTCAGTGTACCTACTCTATCAGCAGGGTCCTCGGGTTGTATTATGTAGTAAACTTACATAGTTCGAAACATGCGGGCTAGGTCACCGGAACTACCGGCTTGGTTGAAGAAATTGTTCTGTTCAAGGATCATCACCTTGCTGCCAGCTTTGGCAACTTCGTATCCTGCAGCCAGACCAACAGGTCCTCCGCCAATGACCACGACATCAAAGACGTCTGAGTTTGAGTTTGAGTAGGCCATTATGCTTAAAATGGTATCGTAAAGTTCAGGTCTCGCTGTTGCTGTTCTAGCATACAGAGTTTCACCTGGTAATGGCAGCCCAGAGCCTCGGTTCAAGGTCAAAGGCGAGGACCTCGCCCTTCTTGTAAGGAGATATGGTACTGTGGACTAGGAACGGCCCGACATCTCTGCCGTTACCGTCACATTCCATCCTGCAGATAATTACGATAGTTTCTCATGCAGAATGCAGAATGTGCTGTAAGTAGTATAAGTGAGGGGTAAATCTCACACATCGTCTCCAGCTTGCTGCCGTGTCTCAGCTCGTGCAGGACCCCAAGTATTTATACAACATTCAACACACTAGTAGGAGAGAAAACCTAGTACAAGCTACACAAACAGTGACGCTGCTATGCATGTCACGCTTTCACCGCGTTAGCAAGTGGTTTCTGTAATGTGTTAGGACTATCGACTACGCTTCTGCATTTGGACCACGTATTGATTCAGGCGCAGCTGAATGTAAGACAAAATACGCCACTTCTGTTATGGACCAGCGGTGTGATATGATAGTGGTTGTTCAAGCAACTGCAAATATGTGCAGGTGACGGAAACAATTTGTTCTCACGCAGTCATCGTGCATTGGTCGTGTTTCGTTGACATAGAATTACAAGGGGAGACTTTTGTCCTCTGGCGAATCAAAAGCTCTTACCAATGGGAACCAGCTTTGAAGTTCTGTCTAGGCCGAGGCCAAGATCACATATGCGAAGAACGTCTTGCTGATAACGTGTTCCAGAACAAATAGATTATTCAGGTCGCTTCAAGGGCTTTCATTCGCGAGCCATAATTGATAAGAGTCAGACTTACCTGCCCATTGGATATCTATGCATCTTCAAGCTGACAATAAGGATTGCATGAGTCGCTTCTTTGTCCCAAAACTGTAGCAAATGCAGCCCAGTTTCAGTGGAGGAGAGGTTTGGCGGTTGACACTCAGAATATTGGTCGCACCTAGCTGTAAGATGCATGCGATAAGAATGGTGGAGGGAATCCAAAGTCATTCGCACTTCCCTTTATCAGCTATTCATGCTGTTGGGATATTCAAGCACCACGTTGGGCTGGAATTTATAATCCATTGAGTTGATACAGCTTCGAGAGGTGATGCGCATATGGCAGGCCTTGCCCTGTCGACAAGATTGATTTGCTTCAGAGCATTCTGACTTACTGAGCTGTGGCCTTTCGAAAAACAGATACCCTTAAATCAGATGAAGAACGAGGTTTCGTGGTTCTTTCTTGGCAAGATCTTGCAGTTTGTCTAGTATGTTGAGGCTTGCCATATGTTAAGGAAACCGGCCTTTCACCATACAGTCTAGCAAGATCTGGGAGATACACCACAAAGCCGAGAATCAAAAGTCAAATAAGCTTCTGGGGTTAGCGCTTACTCTTGAGACGATGGCTTGAGTCAGCCGTCGAAATCGCTGAAGAACATTGGTATCAATGTTGCGATTGTTGCGGAAGCCAAATGATGCGCTTGGGGCCACTGAATATTGAAGTATCATTCCGGATGGATCTTGAGTGAATTAGACTTATCAATCGGAATCCGAACAACCTTTTCTAAACAAGGTGTCTTAGATTTATTCCCATTGCAACGCCCGTATTCCATGATGACTAGAACATTCATCTCTGTTTGGACAAGGCGCCAAGTCCAGTACGATCTAATCAGCCATGAGGCGTTGAGATGGGCTCCCTGATAGGTCTGTCAGATCTGGGCGCCGCTTAAACCCGAATTCATCCACGAAGCTGGGATAGCCACATTCCAGGGCCTGCCACCACCAACCCTAAACAGGTCAGCACGGACGCAGGAGCGGCAACATATGGGAATGACGGTTCGATTATCCTCCGATCGACTGGGGAATAACAGGAGGATGAACCCCGTCCCCTGACCCTGAAATCAACGTTTTTTCATAGTGACGTTGCACCCTCGACCCCTGTGTCGATATCCACAACACCATGAATATGACTGCCGAAGAGATGGCAGAAAAGGCGGGCGACTCTAGGTCCGGAGTCGTAATTGGAGTATCGGCTTTTTTGATGGCTCTAGCAACTGTCATGGTTGGGCTACGACTCTGGTGTCGACGGGAGAGACAGATGCTTGGGTTTGACGATGTGACTACCGTGGTGGCTCTGGTAAGTCACGTCAAGATGTCTCGAGATAAAGGTTTCTGACACCGTTTACTTTAGGCTTGTATCTTAGGATGTGGATCGTCAATCGTCGCCAGTATATCTCTCTTTTCTATATCGATAACACCAGCTAAGATACAATCGCAGTGACGAATTATGGACTGGGCCGACATATCTATACATTATCCCCCCAAACAAATAACCCTTTACCTCCGAGTACGTGGGCCAGATCCCTACCCATATCGAGACTCCCCTGACACTTATTCTGCAGTGCTTCTGGATATCAATCGTGTTCTACACCTACGCGCTCTTTGCCATCAAGTTGACGTTCCTAATTCACTATTACCGAATCATGTCCGTCTCCAACGTGAGATGGCTATACTTGGGCGCACTCGGTTTCATTATCCTCTGGGGTACCTACCAAGGCATTGCCGTATTCTTCTTTTGCATCCCAATCCAATCTTTTTGGGATTCAGGTGTCAAGGGACACTGCCTTCTTGCTCAGCCTACGATGTGGATTATCAGTGGTATCGTGCACATCGTCACTGACTTCGCAATCATCGTCATGCCTCTACCCATTGTTTGGAAGCTCCAGCTGCCACGATCTCAGAAGCTTTACCTCACTGGCATTTTTGGTCTAGGAACACTGTAAGTATCACCTCTGAGTTTCCATATCATTTACTAACTTTCCTTCAGTACTCTCGCGATCGCTATTCTCCGCGTGCAGTGGCTTGACCCCGTTGCAGATATCACATGGTGGAACGTCACAGCAGCTTTGTGGTCCATGGCAGAGATCGTGTCTGGAATAACTTGTGCTTGCCTTCCGACTTTTAAGCCCTTGCTGGTTGGTATAAAGAACTGGCTCCCTCGATCGAATGAGGGAGACAGCACCATCTGTCTTCAGGAACAAGGAGTTTACGGGCTCACTGGATCAACCTTGGCTACATTCGAGGGTCATGGAGGTGTCGGTACTGGACCGAAAGTACCCACCAGGATCTTGTACGGAACCCAGACGAGTATATCGGCATTCCAGGGCGGAAACAAATCGAAGAAAAAGCAGGTACAGACAGTTTAGTGGTACTAGCATATGTAGATATTGATGCCCATATAAGCCTGTAATATAAAAGAAATTGGCTCGGCGAAACACAAAGATGTATAACCTCATTCAGTGGGATCGATAAGGTTTTCTGCCCTCGTGCATCACCGATGTCAGGTACAAATGCAAAATCATTGCATATACCCACAAGAGACTATTTCTGCTACGACATGTTGACGAAAGTACGCAAATATGAATTGGATCCTTTTGCGAGTCTACAGCGTTCAGTGGCAGCAGAACGATCGTCGTGGGGCGAAATGGGAACCAATGCCATGTCATCTAGGGCGCAACTTTAGTGGATCTCTACTCCGCCATTGCTGGCTTCACCTGCTTCTCACTGTTCATCCATCAAAGAACGTCTCAGCTTTGTATTACGCCGAAACCATGACAATCCGCTTGATTGAAGCCTCAGAAGAGCATCTTCCTACCATAGCTCGTATCGCAACTTCGGCTTTCCACCCAAACACAGATGCTCTGTCACGACGCTTATTTCCCCCTCATCTACAACCTACAGACCTCCCTGATGGCGAAGCAGCGTATGACTGGCGCTTTGCACGCAAAGCATCAAGTCTAGCATCCTCAGAGTCTCATCTAGTTGTAGCCATCGATGACGAAAAGGCACAAGATGACCAAGTCGTTGGCTTCTCGCTTTGGGATGCCCCTCCTGCTACTGGCGGTGACTCAGGGCCCAGCAAGGAGATACAATGCACAGCGCTCGATAAGGAGGCCTATAATGAGATGAAAAAGACTGTGAATCAAGATGCTGTTGATACTTTTGGAGAACAAGGCATAGCTGGTGTTTGGCGTACGTTTCCCATTTCACTTTCTCGGCTACAGTGACTGACCGCCTAGATCTCGACTACATCGGTGTCAGCCCAGGTAATCAGAGACGCGGTATCGGAAAGATGCTGTTACAGTGGGGTCTTGATCACGCAGCTGAGGAAGGAAAAGATTGCTATTTAGTAGCTACTGAGGCAGGCCGGCCATTGTATGTGGCTGCAGGCTTCGAGGACATTCGAGTTGTATCGATTCTCGGCATTCCTCACTATTCAATGATTCTCAGAGCTAAGAGTTCAGGACACATGCAAACGGCACAGGTTATAGAGTGAGAGTACATGAATATATGACCAAAACCTAACTTGTCACTGTTCATGTATTGTTTGTGAGAGAAGTGATTGATTCGATGACTTCTTAGGAACTGTGCCCAGATTCACGACAGCATTTGATGCACTGTCAGCAGTCAGTCGAGGCCTCGAACACGGAGATGATTCGTCATGTAATATTAATCCTATTCCCCAAGTGTTCCTTTTTCTCCGGATAAGATAAGAAACCACGCGTGAGCTGGCATACAGTAATCACTATACCACATCGAGAGTGGTCTATTGGCTTGGCGCAACAAATTGTCAACATTTATCAGCGAACTATTGATTTTCATCAGACGTTAGCGCCCATGTAATTTTAAATGCCCCATAGTTAGTGACAGCTCAAGCAAGCACTAAACACTTGAGCGCTATGAGACCGTTTTCTGTCAGTCCTCGACCTTTGTCTACATTCTCTCATTCCTTTCCATTTGGATCATCACGTTCGCTACAGCGACTATCTTATTCACTCATTCTAAGATGGCTTCGCAAATACTTTTCGCTGCGTTCGCGGCCCTCTCCATCATCATTGGGTGTGAGGCTAGCCCCTGCAAGCCGATTTCTTCCACCACTGAGATCCAGGCTACATCAACCTTCTCTTCTGAGACTGAGACTACCACTGCTAGCGACGCCACTTTAACCACTGGGCTGACTTCAACTAAGTCGAGCTACGTCACGGACATCACCATCACCGAGAGTGAGACAGCGACATCCAGTGCAGCTGAGTCAACTTCGACCGTGGTTGTTTCTACCACCGAGACTTCTGCCTTCATTTCTACCACGGAGGCTGCCTCTACTACCTCGGCTGCACCTGTTGAGACACCTACTATCCTCATCAACGGTGACTTTGAAAGCGGCAGCGTTGCTCCATGGTCCATCTTTGGTCTCGGCGCCTACGCCAACATTGACACCTCAACAGTCCATGCAGGCTCTTACTCTCTCAAGATGGGCTCTCGGGCTAGCGACTGGTCAAACACCTTCCAAGTTCTCAGCAAGTCATCACTCGTCGCAAATCAGCCCTACAGTCTTTCTCTCTACGCCAAGGTCAGCTCCGGATCTTCTTGCACTGCTTTCGAGGCATTCATTGACAACAACGACCTCAATGATTCGTTTGGACTGAGGATTAGTGTTTCTGGTGCCCAGATCGCTAGTGGCTTTACTGCTCTTTCGGGCGAGTTTTCTTTGACACAGACTGCTTTGGACGGTAGCAATCCTATTCGCGTTGTCATCAGAGCGAAGTGCGGTAACGGTTACGTGGCCTGGGTGGATGACGTTCAGCTGGCTATTTCGGACTAATTTTACTCATCTTGAGACAGTTAAGGCCAATGGCTCGAAGGAGCAGCGGCCAAGAGCTAAGGACCATTTTTAGACATGTTTCATTATCGCAGGAAACCTGATTCGCAATCAGGGCTTCGCTATGTATAATTACCTATTGCAGCCATCCTCCGATGGCTGTTAGACAAATAGACTTTCGATTCTTAAGATGTTATTTAATCCCACTACACAACTCTTTGAATTGCAGTGATGATAAAGGTGTCCAACACTCAGCGTGATGACCGTACGGCTGACAGTTCCAAAGTAGAACACAAAACTACTTATAAGAAAATGCAAAAAAGAAAGCCTCGCATTCGCTCGCAATCGTAATATAGGAACAGCCCGATGCGGGGGTCGAACCCGCAACCTTGAGATCGCGTACTCGTAAGAGTCTCACGCTCTACCGATTGAGCTAACCGGGCGTGGCTCTTAATGATGGTCGGCGAGGCCCGGGGAACAACCAAGAGCGGGTGGGTCCGATGCAGTCGGCAGTTGAGCTGCGAAGTGTTGCTAACGAGAGAATGTGTCTGTGTATGAAAATGTGCGATTTTACATTGAGAGTTCTCTTAGGTTGATTGCTAATGCTCGCTAAAATCGGTGGTACAGGGTGGCCATTTTTTGTTAGTGAAACGTGTAAAGTTTGTGGTGTGAGCCCGGGCTACACTGGTTCCTCAGCAAATTTCAAAATAGTGTGATAATGCGATCTTGTGGTGTCATTTGTGATAAAACTTCATCGTAGAACCCAAAGGAGAAAAAGAAGGGCGCGCATTCCCTAACTAGATCTGTTCGAAAACATCGCTCAACTGTGGCTGCACATCTGCTAGTGAAACGACTTAGTCCCAGCCCGCATCGCCGATAAGTGTTTCCATGCAATAGAACCAATTAGAAAGGAACCATTAATCTCAACTTTGAACGTGAAAGGTTTTGAAAGCTCGATCGAAACTTGGTTCAGGGGCAAATGAACTCTCAGTTCCCCGCCAATCTGGCCCTATCAACAGAGCACCATACGGCTCTTGAATGACTCAGCGCGAAAGAATGATCACTCTGAAGAGACGTTCAGGTCTTTCTATTTGTTTCTTTATTTTGTTTCCCAAGAAAGCACAAGAGTGGGAAAGAGAACCACTGTAGAAAGATGCAGAGGATCCTCGTTCAGCATGGGCTGCGTGCTTAAGTATATGTTTGGGGGCTCAAAGATGCCTCAGTGACCTGGATTCCTTGCCCCTTGGAATTTCTAATTACCTTACTTTAACCCCGAAGACGTATTTGTTCTGTTCAATAGCAATATTCTCGCCGATCATGAATTCACATCAATCTGAGTCTATAGTAAATCTTTCCCATTGTTACATGTGGCTCAAGCTGCTTTAAAATAGTTAGAGAGATTATACTTGAATCCTTTTTCATGTAAATTCTTTATGCAAACCAATGCCGCCATAGAAAAGCCTTGGTAGAGCATATGCTGCACACGCCACGTTATTATAGTAGACAGTAGACATCATGTCTTGGCGTCGTATGATCAAATCCTAGGCTAGGTCTCTGCTGTGTCTTGGTCAATGAGCAAAGTCCGCCAGCATGACAGCAGGAATTGGAGAATCCGTTGAGAAAGCGGACTGTAAGGAGTTCTTGTTTGAGCCGCCCAGACTGAAGCCGAAAGGATGAAGCTCTTGAACATAAACTTTGAAGAATTTTGATTATGATGTTGTTTTGGACTGCATTTTTAGAAGACGAATATGAGAAAGACTGCATGTAGCAAAAGTTGCTATGCGATTTCGGTGCAGATAGAGCCGGTGCAGACTTAACGTACAATAAAAGAAGCAAGAAACTGTATTATGTAGAAAGAAGTAGAAAGGGACTGGAGCATCTGGTATTCGCTCTATACCTAGTCTTCTGAACAATAGCCAGACAGGTTTGAGTTTAGGTGGGATATGTGGGACCTGAAAATCAGGATCAAAAGGTCTTGCATATTGCGTCTCTTGGTTGATAGACCAAACAAGGCATAGTCGGAACTGCCGATACCAGATAAAATAAATATTTCAAGTCATTCCTGGTGAGATTTGCTGTCTTACCCGCCAATGCTTGGCGACCTGATGAATCAAGGCTTCGCCATTCATCACACACGCAACTGCAGCCCGATAGGCATCTTCAAGTCTAGCATGCTCTGGTTCGGGAAGATTCAATAAACACTAGGCTTTTGTTTCCTTTGTTCCTTGTTCATTGGCCCAGAGATGAAACGGGAAGGCGTTCATGTCTGGCCAAGTTTGCCAGTTGTATTACGCCGGAGCTGGAATTTATTTTTCCGCCCCCTAAAGGTTGGCTCAGCCGTTCGGGTACACACGCCAAAACACGTGACCGAGTTGGACCGTGTTTACCGTTTACCTCATGCGTCGCAAACACATCACCACCCTTTCAATAATCAATCACATCAGCTCATCTTGAGCACATTCAGTTTCAAGCACACTCACAACAACCATCAACTTATTCAAAAATTTCATCATTTCTCATGACGCCGAGGAACTCATCCACGCGTCATCGCGGTCGACCGCCGCCAGGCGTCAAAGGTCAATCATCACCAGAATATCCATCTTATCGGGCTTATCACGCAGCGTCGCGCATTCATCAGCTCAGCGGATTGTGGCCAAATGAACTGTGCAAAGGCTTTGTTCCTGACATGTGGGGGATTCGACTCATCGAGGGTCTCTCTGCGCTGGTGTCGCTCGTGGTGTCCAACAAAGTCGATATTGAGGACGTGCGACGCAGACTCAAAGGTCATGCGAACCACCATCCACGCACAAAGTATCCCCAGCTTCGCAAATCCGATATCCTCAAAGTCCGGAAATGGCTTCGTGGTATTGGGATTGATACCAAGCATACGAATCCAAATGAGTCTGCAGCAACAGTGAATGAGCAGAGCGACGATGAGATGGACTACAGTGACGCGACTGATGCAGACTCGGAACCAGTTGATGAAATTGTAGCTTTGGGTTTGCCTGAGGATCTGATGGAAGAGGATACCGATGAAGACGAGGATGAAAGCGAAGAGGAGGAGGCGGAAGAACAAGTCGAGGACCCTGAGCCAGTTCAAGAGGATGAAGCCGAAGAGCAGGAAGAGGAAGAGGAGGAAGTGGAGGAGCTGGAGGACGAGAATGATCTCGACTGGGCTGCGCCAAAGAAACAGAGTACGCCCCGAGAAAGACGTCGCTCACCAGCCAAAGAAATCGTCGAGATTGAGGATGACGAGTCAGATGAGGAAACAGTTGTGGATCCAGGTGCTGATGACTTCATGCCGGACGATAGTCCAGAGCCCATACAGCAAAATGGCCAAGCTGAACCCGATTACGAAGCATCAACACCCAACTCTGTATCAGCAACCTCAAGCCGTCCGCGGCGCAGTATCCAACAGCCATCTCGATTGGCTTCAGATACACCCAGGAGCTCTGTTCGGCAAAGCACTGACTCAGCAGAGTACACGTCTGCGACTCTCGCTGTGAGGAGTCCACCGGGATCACAGCAACAAACTCCAAGCTCTCAAGTACCGTTGCCCAAACCTGCAACTTCTCAGGGCAATATGCGCCCTCCTCAACAACCTACACCAACTGCCTCTCCAGCAAACACAATCCAGAACTTTGTGAAACCTCGCCCACAATCACATACAGCAGTGCCTCTTCCTCCAATCCCTGGCACTAAAAGTGCAACGCAACTCCAACGTTCCAATAGCCAGCCATCGGCTTCAGCCTCCGCTTCAAATTCTCAAAGCTCCGCAACTCCCCGCACACAAGCAAGCTCTCAGCCAGTGGCGTCGCCCCGCACCAGTGCTACCTCTCTGACTCCCCAGCAACAATCGGGCAACTGGTCATCGGCATCTAATCCCGTGGCTCCTCAAGGTGCTTACAACCAATTGGCGAGCAGTCAGCAATCGACGCCTCATCACCTGGCTCCGTCTCGGGGCAATAAGCGTCCGGCTGAATCATCACCAACAACATCATATGCGAGCAATACTTCATCGAACGCTTCACGATCTGGAGCAAAGAGGCACAGATCATCTAATGCTGTACCGCATCGTCAATCTCAAGTGTCGAGAGCAATCAATTGGGACGCAGTCTTGGTAAGAACCCTGCCTTTTGATTTTTCGTAATCTAACCATTTGCAGCCGTCTGGAGATGAATTCAAGGAAAACTTGAAACATGCTTCTGATGCCATAAAACCAGTTCTGCGCAAGTTCGAAGAGCTATTGGCCGACATCAACGACGAGCAACGTAAGCTTTCTACCGTTCAGAGCAGCCTTTTCCAGAAAAAGAATGGTTACGTAAACGACCAAAAGAAAGCCCAGGACGCCCTCAAAGACGTTGAGAACTCCACAGCCAACGAAAACACAACGCTAAGGGGCCTTGAAGAAGTTTACCAGCAGAACCCCGGCGATGCTGAGCTCCGCACCTTCATCAACAAGCGGAAGCAGACTATTCTCGAGCACAAGGAGGTATATGTTATTGTCAAAACCCAGCTCGACAAGACTATCGCTGGAATATACAAGACCGATCATGAGATTGCGCTTGTTACTAAGAGGCTTGGGCAGCTTGATGCTGAAAGAGCGGATGTTCTGAGAGAGAAGGAGGGCGTTGACAAGGCGGCGAAGCGGGTGACGATCATGTCGAAATTCATGGAACCTTCATGGCAAGCTACGCTGGACATGCTTCTGCAGTCTGTGGGCCCTGAGGTTCTGGAGAAGGCTTTCTGAGAGGGATATTCATTGTTATAGTTCTATTTCGAAGGTGTAATATCTAGGGAAAAGGCTTTATCAAGCAGGGCGTTTCTTGGAGGGGATACCTTGTATGTTTACAGTGTAGTCTAATCAGAATGCTTCAAACTTCTATAACGCTAGGGACCACACCATTGTCAAGCTGGACATGTACAAGCTGAATGAAACTGCTCCAAAAGACGGAAGCTACATAATTGGATGTTGGTGGTGTAATCCTGAGTCTGGTGGCTTTTTTGTTGGGCACGTCGAGGAACTCTGTCCAAGAATCCTACGTAATCCAGTGATGCCTTTCCAGAACTATACTAAAGCGAGGTGGTATAACTCAAGTATCTATTTCACTCTCAATTAAAGTACAGAGGAGACCAAATATCAAACTTGAGTATAATACTCTTTCCTTTCAACCGAAAGACTCAATATTCACTGGGCTTCCATGAGGTACATATCAGCTACGGCGAACCGGCTTGAGTACTACCCTGTCAGCGTCACGCGAGCGCCGAATTATGCTAACCGAAAGGTTTTTGTAAAGATATTACTTTGAGATAAGTCATGATCCCAGTAAGTCGTTTCGAGAATCTCTGCGTCGTGAGTGCGACAGTACATTACTGGTTCGCAGGTACCGGTAAAGTTGAGGCGGTATAACACATTCCCTGAACAAAGCGATGGACAGCAAGTAAACACATTGGTTCTTCAGAGATGCAGTCAGCTCATGAAGCCGTATTACTCTCTCGTTAGAATTGGGTTGACACATGGTGGAAGAGTCGAGGAATAGCTCATAGACTTCAGCCTTTGGAAGCGTTGTTCAGAGAAGCACCATTTGGAATCACTAATACATAGTATTAGGGTTTTAATTGAATCTACCAGAATTGCAGGGATATGGTTCATTACTTCAACTTAGCTGTTTCCCTCGATGGCCGATCTGATGAGCTCGTGGAGGGACCAAGTAGCAGCCTCGTATCAGTTTGTTGACAGTCCAAGTCGGCCTAGTAGCTTTTGCATGTATGTTGACCCTTCGTCGCGTCCACTCGTAAGCCACAAGGTCTTCACAGCTGTTACATGTTTCAAATCCTCCATGTTTACAATGTAGAATCGTTATCATGTCCTTATCACCTATGATAGCACTGTACAGCTTAACTTATAAGAAGAAATTATCTGCTTAGCTGTAGAATGTCAAAGTGATGAATGCATATCTCAGTCGTCTCACAGTATTTCAAATAACATGAAATCTCTTGAGAAGAACAAACATACGTATTTGTGAAGCCTCAAGCACCAATTCTTTACAGGTAAAAAGTGCTGAAGTCAAAAGCAGACTCATTCTTTCCTGCAGAAAGTACAACAGCCTTCAAAATATTCCAGTTCACATCGATGATGGCGAGTACGTCGAACTTACCGCAAGTCAAACAGGCATCAATGAAAGAGTTGTCTAGGTAGGCGACGCCGTCGGTGGTGACAAGGATCTTCAACATTGAGGTTGTCATTGGTGCTTTTGGCGATCGTGCACTGCCAGAAGGTCAAGGTTTGTGGGATCCCCTGTGCTGTAAGAGGATAATTCAAGTACATGACGCTGCCCGGGGAACAAAAATCTGCGTATCTGCGGATGCATAACTTCGTTCTGGTTCTGAAAGGCGAAGGTGTAGTCAGAGCTCTGGGCCAGCGTTTTGCCCATCTTGGGATATTTATGCGCAAGATCGTGAGCGATGCGGTCTGTAAACTGACTTATAGCTTTACTGCTCATGTAAAAGTCGCCGGTATCGTACCATCTTCCGCAGAAATCACTTTTGTTCTCGAGAGCATTTGGTGTGTGAATGGAGATGAGAAGTTTGTTACCATACCCATTAGCCTTAAGTATCTATTCGGCTCCGCACGGAGCCACCCTACTCATCCGGATTAGTGCCTTGCGAGCAATGAAGCCGTTGATGGGCGTTCCCTTTGTATCTTTGGATAGGTCTCAAACATGATCAGTCCTGGCGATACGCTGTGCAGTGTGATGGGGGTGACGGTCTCTTACCATCAGGCCACACAGTATTAATTCAAGGCCTAGCGCTTCACTGTTGATCCCAGTGCAGCTCTCGCTTCTTCAGGCTGCCACACTGATGGTACCATCTGCGCCTACACTGGCACTTATACTGTCGGCGTTTTGTAGCAAAGGCTTAAAAAGACAAATTTCCTTGGGGTGCACCATCCACTTAGTTGGGGCCTTGGGCGCCAGCGCTTCAGTTGAGCTTTAACAAATGACAAAATGCCCAAATAGCGGAATAATAATTCAGGCAATAATAAGAAAAGAGAAGTACAATTTCTATTGGTAATACTTGAGCGGGAAAAAGTAAGTGCCTTTAGTAGACTCCGCCGATATACACACATTCTTTTCTTGGTGAACTCACCTTACTTAGTCTTTTATTCCCATGATTCTCCCAAACCCTTTGGCGGTTGCAATCGTTGCATTCGCGATACCGTCCTTCATCCTCAGCGACCTCGAGCCAGGCCACCACTACCATCATGAGTAACGCTGAACCAGTGAAGGCGGCCATTACTTCTATTGAAGATACGACCGAGGCTACTGCCGCGACATCCGTTGAGTTTGATGTGTCCACATTTGCCTGAGACTTCAGCAGCCACTCTTCACGACCACCAATCAGGAGCTTTTCACCGCCATTACTACTACCGTGGCCACTCCTGGCTCTGGATGTCCCTGCACTGTAATGTTTTGATCTCCTGGGCTTGTTGTCTCTAGAAAGAGGCTGAATTCATATAGGGCGTCGTCAACTAGCTAGATGTTGTTCTGCTTACATCTTTGTTCCGTGGCAAGTGTTGGTTCGGTATCTTAACTCATTTGGTTGGGCTGTCATTTATGTATGGTATATGCTTTTGAGTATGCGATTTGCCAGCTAGTACAAGTTGTCATGGAAGTAAGTTTGGCGATTGATATTTATAAGACTTCCATATGTCAAATCAATACTGGGATGCCTCTCTTTCTATCAAAACAGCATCATCAAGATAGAAAGTGACAGAGGCGCAGACAATCGTCACAGAAACGGAGGCTCCAGCATCAAGCTGAGCTTGATTCCAAGTGCAGCTAGTTACTCCCAAAGCCCATGTATTCAAAGACCCCCCGAACTCCGCCGATCCAGCTGGGGTTGTTGATCCGGCACCGCATCCTAGCCGCGGGACACCACAGCTGCCAGACGCTGTGGTCTTGAGAAAAATTGAAAAGCGATACTCTTTTCCGGCAACAATCTTGGAAGGGTCAATATCTTGCTTGACATACCAAGTATACGGTTGGATAAGTCTGCGCCTGAGTCCTCCTGAAGGCGAGATTGAAGAATCGAAAACGCCGACCTGTAGTGATCCTGGGCGAGACGTGTCGCTACGGACAGATAGCCATCCGCGAGTTCCTATCTTTTGTGTCTCCCAGGGCGCGAAGGTAGGGTCTTCAAAGCCGGGGTTGCGAATCAAGTTGGTGGGTTGTCGCTCAACAGATGTTGTAGTGGTAGATATTTCCTCAGTTGATGTCTCAGTTGAAGTTGCGTCTGAGCTTGTAGAGGCCAAAGGTTCATATGTCGTGGTGCTTTGGGCAATAGTTGTTGTTTCAGCAGAGGCTATGTTCGATGATTCTGTCTCTCTAACCGAAGCTGATGACGGAGCGGCTGTCGATGTGACAGACTCAGTTTCTGTGGAAGGGACACTGGAAGACAAGGCCGTAACTAGGGCAGAATCCGTTGTTATTGAGGTTGTCGACAATATGTCTATACTGGTCGTCTCAGCCTCGCTAGTGACGGAGGTACTGAGAGATGTAATTGAATGGGAAGTATGAGAAGAAGGCTTGCATGGTGAGGCTAAAGTCAACTTGTACAGCGCCAGAAGCTGAACGAATGGGTACGTGAGTCTCATAACCACGATTTCGACGTCCTTGCGAGACTGTGACGATACCAGAGAAAAGAAAACAGAACACAAGGTAGCCAGGGAAGAAACAACGGGAACCAGGCAAGATTAAGCATAAGAGCTCACGCTAAATTAGCTCGAACAACAAATCAGTTCATTCTCACAGATCAAGTCCGCGGGCCAAATTTTCTTTTCTTGGCTGTTGGTAGCTGCTCATCGTCTAGTGTAAAACTATTGAATGTGGCGTTGCTGACTTGAACCTCGGACCAACATGCCCCCCTGCTTTGCATGCAAGCGAAGAGCTAATATTGATGGGTCTCCACCGTAATGAGAGGATACAAAAGATAAGTGCTCAGCGGTCTGCAGACGGACATCTAGTATTGACAAGGTCGTTGGTTTCGTGGACATATAATTCAAAACCATCGCATTACCCCAACCAACAGTTTAAATTAATCCGATGCTTCAGTTGCGACCAAAGAAGCATCATCAGCCAGAAAAGTCAGAGCATTGCACACTCCCGCGACCTGGACGCTCGGTCCAGCATCTAGCTGAGCCTGACTCCACGAGCAAGTAACCGTTGTCAGTATCCAACCATTCGCCTGCATTGCACCCCAATTCGACGAGTTCACCCAACCTGTTCCTGCACCACATGCGATTGTCTGCGAGATGCAAAAGTTGGAGGCTGTAACTTTGGTGTATACAGAAAAGCGATACTCTTTATCGGCGATGATCAAAGATGGATCAAGTTCTTGTCTGATGCCCATGTTGCTGAGGTTCTCTCCAGAGGCGCTGAATTGTCCTGCTTGGGTTGATGGGGGAATGCCTGAATCGCTGTCTATACTCAAGGTTCCGATGTTGTTGTATACGGTCCAAGGCGCGACGGTTGAGTCTTCAAAGCCGGGGTTGCTAATCAGATTGGTAGGGCCCGATGCGGCAGTGGTGGTTGTCGTTGGCTCAACCTCAACGGTTGAGGTTGCAACCGAAGTGGTGATGGTAGACGAGTCGGACAATGTCTCATACTCGGTAGTGGCTGTAGTTTCATACGCAAAGGCCGTGGATGACTCTGTCTCGCTGGTCTCAGTGGTACTTGATGGCGCTACAGAAATGGCAATTGAAGAAGAAGGCTTGCATGGCGATGCTAACGTGATGTGGCAAAGCGCCAAAAGCTGAAGAACTGAAGATGTAAATTGCATGATCACGGTAATGACAGTATGGATATTGCGAAAAGAGAAAACAAGGCGTAAAGATGCTCGAGCAATGGGAAAATGTGGCAGTTAAGCCAAATGCCTGAAACTCAAATTGACCTAACAACGCACCGTTTCTTTCTGACAGCTTCAATTCATGCCTAGTAAAGAATTCCTCCTTTTCTTGGCCGTGAAAACAGTGTAGGTCGGTCTTGGTTCTGCCAAACTATTGAATGTGGCGTCGCCGGAACCAACAATCTCCCCTGCATTCTGACATTAGTGGGGCTGTGGAAATGAGATGCAGGGCTGTCAATCAAGCTGCCTGCACATAATTTTATCGACTAGTATTTGTGGTTTGCCTCATCTTTTACATACAGATGTCTATTATTAGATTCTCAATTACAAACCGTTGTATACGACACTCAAAAACTCGATATTATCATATTTCACTGGTCTTTTTTATTTGGTGAATTGAACTTGGGCCGTCTGCGGCTATAGCAAATAGAAATGGACATCAAACCAACGTAGATAAAGCTCTCCCATGAAAGAATCACTACTGCTCACTGCTTTAATTTCGTAAACTTGATCAGACATTTAGATTCCTGTTGCTAGTCAGTCACCCGTCGTATCAATAAGAATGAGAAGAACACTAACCTGAACCTTGGGGAATCGATCATCATAGAAAGTCTCCACGCGAGCTGTAATAGCAGGTGTAGTATCCTCGAACCCTGGAGCAATCGTCGTTCTGAATTGTCGGTACATGGTAGCTGTGAGTGTTGTCATCTCAGCCATAGCAAGACTATTTCGTGTTAGTAATTGAGATTGACCGAACCCGAATCGAGAGAAGCAACTTACTGCATGCCAACGCACATTCGCCCTCCACTTGAGAATCCCCAGAACCATCGGTTTAGCTCCGATGCATCAGATCCAAGCCATCGATCAGGATTAAAGACCAAGGGATCCTTGAATACCGACTCGTTGCGGTGCATGATCCAGGGCGACATGCCGACAACAGTGTTGCCAGGAATCGTATATCCATCAATAACCGAATCAATATCGATCGAACGAGGTTCAGTGCTTGGCAAAGGAGCATAGAGTCGTAGAGTCTCTTTAATGACGGCATTGATATATGTGCATCGATCACTTGCTTCCGCTCTTGGATTACCCCATTGGTTCAATCCATCGCCTGAGATGGCCATGACTTCTTCTCTCAGCTTTTCCTGGTACTTCTCGTTGCCCGGAAGTGAGAGTGCCCAAACGAGGAACATCAGCGTGTCACTAGTAGTGTCGATGCCAGCGAGGAAATGGTCAGCGCATTCGGATGCCATCTGCAAATCGCGGAGTCCACCTGGTTTCTGAGATTCGTGATGTTGCCAGAGATTTTCCACAATCGAAACATGCTCATCTGCCATATTTGTCAGCTGTATTCATAAAGAAGTCTCAAATCCCACTTACCCTCTGAATGAGTGATCTTCTCCACATCAGCTCGGAAAGCCTCAAAAGCCCGCAGAGCATATCCTCGGATACCGGTGTACGTAGTGGGCTGCTGCATTGGAAGAACAGGCTTGACGAGTTGGCCCATCAATCCTGACTGGCGATACAGCCATTGAGTCAAAGTCTTCAGATGCACGATGGACCAAGAAAGCTTTCGACGAGAGGGATGCAGAATGTCTGCGATGAGTTCCCGATGAATCTTTGAGCCTCGAATCGCTGCAGTCTGGCCATACTTTCCGTAAACAAAGGCGGTGATGTTGTCCAGCGAGTAATAATGCAGAGTGCTGAAAATCTCACTGACATTCTCAGGCTCGGCTTCAATCAGATCCAGGTATTGACAAACTCTCCTCTCAACCATCTTCGCAGTCGGCGGCTTGA
The DNA here is from genome assembly GCA_022627125.1 of Fusarium chuoi. Lineage (NCBI taxonomy): Eukaryota > Fungi > Ascomycota > Sordariomycetes > Hypocreales > Nectriaceae > Fusarium > Fusarium chuoi. Next base: position 120,173 of record JAJALE010000851.1, read on the forward strand.
GAACAACGGATTTGGAATAAGCGTGCGACAGCAACTTCTTTCTATCGCCATGCTCCTTGGGTGAGTGGAATGTGAATAGATTCTGCTCGCCATAGACATCAAACATGCGATAGAAAGTGGTTCGGCCATATCGGCTTCCGGGTCCGTAGATGGTTCTCAGTGCTGACAGGCTGTTGAAAGAGACCTCATGAGGACCGATGCGCACAACTGGTCCGTATTGTTGGTGCAGTTTAAAAATAGTGCGAGTCCGCGTTCCCTTCCAGTCTTCGTAGGCGAGACGCCATTTTGTCGCGGCGAATGATTTGGGGCCTGGGACGTGCCGAAGAGGGCTGAGGACGAGGGGATCGAGAAAGATGTGCTTGATGAAGAGCACGACAGCGAGTACAGCTGCGGCAATTGGGAGGATGGCCATCTCGAGAGCCTATTCAGCTGTCGAAGTAAATGAAGTCGTTGTCAAGCCAAGCAAATGATACACGTTGGATATCAAGGTTCTTTAAGCATCACGCAACTGGTCAATCAAACCCTTGTCGGACCGTCAAATCGGTAGTTCCCCGCACATGATACAACTTGTTGCGCCAGGGCGTAGACTTCAGAGCAAGGGCGCGCCTTTTTCTACCTACAAACGGATCATCTGAGCGACCGGCAGATAAAGACCGCAGTGGATCTGATACACAGCTTGGCACAGGACTCAGTGTTTATCAGCGAAGAAAGGTCATGATTTCCGAGGCGCGGAGGCCTTGGACCGACGGGGCTCGGCAATTGACGCCGTGTGTGTTCGGGGGACTAGGCTAGGCTTGATGCAGGTCATGTAAATTGGAGAAGACACTCCCTGAACCAATTAGACATGGGGCATTCCCAAGATTGACTTATCTGATAAGGGCTTCATGATGTGCCCCGCCAAGGGATGTCCGATGTGATCATAGTCGGACAAACATTGAGACACATCACCGTGGTAAACGAATTGCCCCCACAAGTGAGTGTCAGTCATTCAGAGTCGAATGTATACAGACTCTGAAACTGGCTCAAGCAACATGAAACCTCTACAGGATAGAGACTACATAATGTGACGGAAAGCCTCAATTGCTTGATGAAAAAAATGCAAGTCTGGGCATTCTTGTACCCTTACTAAGGAATTTACATGCTATCAAGAATGACACACGAAAATAGAACCCAAAACTGCCGGTCAGATCAAGGCCACCGCACTATACGAGCCATTGTACTTTAGAGGCTCATGCTGATGCTTCTTCGCTCCTCTCAGCATCTTGCGAACAGCCCCAGCGGTGTACATCAAGAATGTCACGAGATCAACCACGCCATAGCCAATAATGAGCTTCATGGATGCACCAGCAAGCTGCAGACCGAGCCCGCCGTTCACAATTCCAAGGACCATTAGAGCTCTCCCGTACCAGATGTGAGCGTGGCTGATGCCTGTTCGGCGCTGGTGCTTGACGAAGTTCCTGTGATGTAGCCCTCCCAAGATTGGCTGGATAACCATCAGACCGCAGACTACTGTGCCGATGATTACATGCGGAGTGTTGAACCACTGATCAAGAGTTAGTGAATACTTCCAGATGATAGGCTTGGCTACTTACATTACCGGTACGGTCAGCAGCCAACTTGCCAGTAACAAACCCAGCCCACATGCCGATAAAGACGATCATCTGCCACGTAGCGTGGATGAACCACTTTCCGATTATAGGCATCAACAGCGAACCCAGCGGGTAGCCTAATAGGAAGACCACCGACATGATAATACCGTGGATGGTGCTAGTATTGCCTTCTCCTCCACCGCCAGACGCTGCACCACTCGGCGTAGCAGTTGTCATGTGAGCGAAAGGGTTGCTGTTAGAGTTTACAACAGCTTCGGAGAAGTCAATTGAGAAGCTATTGTGTCCATCATGTTCTTCGATATTCACATCAATGTCAGTCGTGTGCAAGGAACTCCCAGTCTTCCAAGCACTGATCCAGTGATTTGACCCTTTGAAGTGCATATTTCCGAGATCGCCACAGTGGATGTTGGCTACCATCGTCTTATTCACGACACCACTGCCCTCGATAAGCCTCACAGAACGCATGCGGCTGTGCTCTGGCATCTCATGGCCATGGCCCATCCTCGTGCTCAAGGTGACTTTGCCAGTACCGTCTTGGTAGATGACGAACATGGTGGAGCCGCTCATCTTGTCGCCGGTGCCGAGGCCGACCCATTGGTATTCCACGGGAGCTTGGATACGGACGAACAAGTTGCCAGAACTAGATGAGGCTGTTGAGGAAGGGACGGCCCAGGTGTAGCATATCTTGTTGGATTTGCCGTTGCAGTACGAGGTCGAGGATGCTGAGGAACTGCCGGCGACTGAGAAGGGATTGTTGAGCTATGATTCGTTTTTCAGGGCTGCCTTTTACTTACAAAGTGCTAAGGCCGCTGCGATAGCGATACTGGTAAAAGACTTCATGTTGCCGACTATAGGTCACCAATATGATTGTATGTCCTTGTGTGCAAAGATGGCAGAGAGAGTAATTGATCGGCTCTGTAGCTCATCTCCTGGATCGAGCGGCTTCTTATGCAAGGTCGTCACTCCAGTCAGCTTCCGCCCAAGCACATGATAAACCGGTAGCTTCCAAGTCACTCAGCCCAGTGAGCGTCATCTTCCCCGACAGCTTAGGTACTACAAAAATAGGTTCGGCCCAAGCCCCTGTGTTCTTCCAATCAAGAGCACAATTGGCCTCCCTAGAACTCGGTAGGGCTTACTCAACTGGATGAATGCCGCCGACCGGGTAAGATGCCGAACCTTGATGCAGGGCAATGTCAGCATCCGTTGGAACGGCTGAGAATGAGCCTCAGCTGGCGTCTGTGCACCAGCCGCACTGCGTTGAGATCTCCCGTCTTGGCATTTCAGTGACATGCTGTAACAAAAATACTGGTGAGCCACGGATTTTTATTCCTTTGAGCCTCCTTTAGCTCCAGGCAGTCTAAGTGATCGAGTCGCTCACAGGCTCGCGCTCCTTTCATGCAACGCGCGGGAGCGAGGACAACCGGACAGTAGTTAATGTCGAGAGCAGTTCTGTATTGAAGGTCTTTATCTATGTTAAACTTGTTGAGCTCAATGCTTCAGAAGTCCCATAGGGTTCAATGCGGAACATGTGTCGGCTTATTGGTCTCGAAAGGGCTGCCTCGGGTGGTGGGGTAGTCCGTTACACTGGGTTGAGGTAAGCAGCGATTAAGTTTCCGGCCATGAGCAGTAGCAAATAATGCTCGTTGTTCGCAATCTAGACAGACCGTAAGCATTGTAGTCTGGACTCGCGGGTGACAAGCTTTGTGCTGCCGTGGGCACCTAAAACAATTGGGCAAAGGTTATTAGGACCTTCAGTACCGAGCTGAAAACACGATAGGGGAACCTTGAACCGCAGCTCAACTTTGGCATGCAACCGGGAAAGGTATCGTCTTACTATACTTTGTCCTGAATGAAGGCTCTTCGGAACTGGTTGCTGCTCGTCAAGATTGGAGCTTACATTTCAACGGCATTCCCCTTGCACAATACGCGGATTATGTCAGGGAAGACTCGGGGCCATTGCAAAAACGGTCTTTCCCACGACTTGACATGCAGAAAATCAGAAATGGGAATGGGCAGTAGAAGAAGACCATGTCGCTTGGGCTCGGAATCTTCCGAGTGGTCGGTTGTGGCGTGAAACAGTGCAAAGTCTAAATCATCAACGGTAGCACAGTGGAAGAAAGCGAGTGATTCGTTTCTTGAACAATGAAGAAGATGTTCCGTTTCTCGTCGGTAAGAGCGGAAATAATTCATGTCTACCGGGCTATAATCTATGGTGGTCACACAACTATTCTAAGGCCTCCACATAAATCCAGGATGCTTCCAATCCATGACACGAATCTCAGCATCAGTCTTCCCTGCCAGAGCCTGACCGACCTCAATTGCAGCTCTCCTTCTGTTATCCCAAGTCATGTAAACTTGTAGCACGATGGTAAGAAGGAAGATCGATGAGCACGCGCCGAGGTTGAGTCCATTGCCGATTGGATAGTTTGGTCCATCGAAGGGCAAAAAGCACCATGTCGAGATCAATCCTCCAATATTACCAAGCATGACGTTCAAGCCAATACCTGAAGCGCGTGCTGTGTCGCTGACCAAGTTGGCTGATACTTGAGCATTGGATAGAGCGCCGTTTGCGAAGGTGCCTGCGCAGATGAGGAACGTGCCAGCGTAGCGGACATAAGCTGAGGTGAGTGAGTTAGTTAGGTTCCCAGGATGGAGCGACGACTGAACTTACGGTTCGTGGTGCTGAGAAACATGATGTATCCCGCGATGACCGGAAGCTGTGACAAGTTGATAAAGATGTTTCGCTTATCAATGCGAGTCGACAGGAAGCTGATGGTGATAGTACAGAAGGTACCGACGATATAAGGCGGCACAGTACGCAATTGCTGTTGAACGACTGAGTGGTTGGGGTAGATGGTCCTCACAATCGTAGGTGCGAAGAAAGCAAGGCCCTGTACGGTGATGTTTGTGAACAGGAAGATGGTGGACGTTCCGATGGTAACAGGCGAGCTGATACCACGTCGGGCCAGTTTCCAGGAGAACTTCTCAAGAACTTCGGTGGCACCAACACGCTCAGACTTGATACGCGCAATAGCCAGGTCCTTCTCCTCTTCTGACAACCATCGCGCAGTGCTAGGTCGATCAGTCATAGTAAAGAAGGCAATCAGCGCCAGACCAATAGTACAGATACCCTCAATAGCAAAGATCATTCGCCATCTCGTCAATGAACCAAAATTATCTAGCTTTAGAATACCAGAGGCCAGAAGACCACCGAAAGCTCCGCCGAAGGAACCCATGGCGACATATATAGCCAATCGGAAGGCAAGCTCGCTGCGTCTGTACCAGCGGCTGAGGTAGTATGCGATACCGGGCAACATGCCTGCTTCGAAGATGCCGAGGATGAAGCGCACGGCACAAGCTTGGCCCATTGTGTGAACGAAAGCGGTTCCGAGGGAGGCGACGCCGAATGCTACGGATGTAGCGGGGATGAACCAGCCGGGCCCGATCCATTTGCACACCATGTTGAGGGGGAGTTCGAAGACGATGTAAGACTACCAAACAGATTTGTGTTAGGGTGAGATACTACAGATAAGGGGCCAGTACGTACGATGTAGAAGACTGTGAGCAACAAGTTGTAGTCATAGCCAGTAAGACCAAGATCTTCCTCGAGACCAGCCAATCGAGCATTGCCGATATTGGCACGATCGACAAAGCACATCAAGTACAAGATAGTGACTGATGGCAGAATATACCAGTCTAGCTTACGACGGAGCTTCTTCTCAGCCTCTGCGTCGAAAGTCGCAATGGGATTGCCATGCCTAGCAACGTCAACAGAGCTCAAACAAAGGGGCAGTCAACTTACTCATCAGTGGCAAGATGTCCTCTGGCAGCAGCATCATGAGCATCAGCATGCTCAAACTCTTTGCTCCAAGGCTCCTTTCCATTGCCCCTCTCTGCGTCAGAATCTCTTGCAGTCATGATGTACAGATTCACAAATGTCCTGAAGATGACTGTGACAAAAAAGAACAGCTGTCGATCAGGGAAAAGAGAGCCGTTTAATACTGGCTCTGGTCAGCACGATGTCCCATCTCGAGCGTGCCGAGAATGCCAAGAGTGAGGGGGAGTCGATAGTGCATCGGATGACGGACCCAACAGTGTCGGATACCGGGTCGAGCTATCTTTCTGGACGAAAGGAGTAATCAGTGACAGTCCAAGGAGGGAATTGGCCAGTAGGAACAGTTGTATTTGGCATGGGTGGTAAAAGATAAGCTTAATGATGGGGGTAGAATCTGGGGAATCAGATTGTGGGGGAGACCCGCTGGCGGCTATGGGATCATCACCGTCGTTGCATTCGAGGGGTTATATCCGGTGATTGACCTTGTCGCTCAAATAGCTTGCGGTTTGTCGTTTTTTATCTGATAAATCTCTCACATTTTCTCTATATTACCATGAGATACGAAGATTGTATGATCCCACGGCGGTCATATCTGCTCGGCACCAACAATCACGGCTCTCCAAGCTTCCAGAGATGGACACTGGGTTCAGAGAACCATGGAGACATTAGATATAATCAAGCCTGTCATTACCCAGCCTATCAAATACTTTCAGCGATGAAGTATAGATAGTAATAATCGACTGTGCCAATGAGTTATTGTTGGTCAATGTGTTTTCCCGACGTGCTCCCTCGCTCCACATGATGAGGCGCGTCAGTTTGCCTGTGCATCACCATGTCTGGACACGTTGCTAGGTAGGCCATAGAGTGCTCTCAGTGCTGAATGCAATGGCTCGTGGTCCAGTCTCCCATCCTCCAAGTTCAAATCCGCGGGCTTCCATTATAACGTGATCATATCCTTGATGTTGCCGATCAGACAAACCGCGTCTGACACGCGTTGAACTAATTTTGTTGTGACGGCTTCTGAGTGCAAATCATTCGAACACACATTTACGTTCTATAAATCTCCTATTTTACCAGATCGACAGACAGCTTAGCGTAAATTCAATGCTTTTTTGTGAATGCTGACAACTCATCGCGTCGCGTTGATAAGGAGGATAGAATTCGCACGACTCGGCAATCCACCCAACACTTCCTGTTTACAATAAAATGGTTTCGATGTACTTTTACGCGTGATTAGATTTGACATGGATTCATCCAGGTACGTAGGCAGCTATGACCTCTTCCTAGAACAGAAGACTACATGCATTTGAACCTCGAACGCATGATTGTTGCTATACTTTGCTTTTGTTTCACAGTTTGCTCTGTGTAGGTCTTCCTATCAGCCCGGCATACTTTTTGAACAAATTGTCTATCAACTTGGCAAGAGAGTATTAACTATACTAATACTCCAATGGTAGGCCCTAGGCAATCTCTAGATAGCCTCATTTCGTGATCTAGATTATACGAAAATTCAATAGTGCAGGGTAACCAAACTTCCTCGGCCAGAATTGGAGAAATCTAGAACCTGATAGCGTACGTACCAATACTCCAAGCGCGCACTAAATCCAGGCGCCATTGAAGTACCCATACTTGCTCCTCCAAGTTTTCGTGACCCACTGGAATGGGGGACACGCGACAGCTAGAATTTTTACGCGGGGCCCCAGGTTCCTCTGACGAACCGTGGGCGCGTTATGTAGGTAGCCTAAACCCAGTCGTCAGCGCAAAGAACCCCCCTTTTGGGTAAATACATGACCAATGCCAACTTGGATGTCCACTTGGACTGTTTTGAAGGTGGTTGTAGTTGGAGATGTCTCATGTTTGATCGAGGGGTTGATGAGAAGTGATGATGTTGGAGTAGTATAGTGGTGACCAGGCGTTAATTGAAGTTATAGCACAAGTCAATTGCAGTCGCCGCGATGCGAGGGAGAAGCGCCCGTTCAAGATAACATGAGGTACAAGTAAATTTAGCAATGAGCCTGTTCATTGACTTAAGAGCTGGTACCTCTGGTGATCAGTCTCCAATTGAAGATGTCATCACCCCAATTCTCTCGAGCCTCCGGCACTCGCTCGCCGGTGGTGGTCAGACCCCAACACCCACTATTCCCAAACAAGGGGTCTTAGCCTACCACTTTGTCGCCCATAATGTCGTAAACTCCAGAAAATTAGATCCCCCAGTCAAACTGCCTGGGGTACGAAAATGGTTAAAAGACACAGACTTTCTCCCCATACCCCAGATTTCATCACATCAACCTCCCCCCACAGCTTCGTCCTCACTTCACCATGCCTACCTCGGACGGTCCTTATGCCTTGGAGCCTACAGCTCCCAAGAAGACTATCTGGAAGTCTATTCGGGAGAATCCCAAGGTCATCTTTATTGCATTTTTCGCTTCGTAAGTGTTAACCTCTGTATAAGTTTATAGACGACTTATTGACTGGTGGTAGACTCGGTGGTTTTGAGTATGGTTACCAGCAGGGTGTCTTGGGTCAATCCCTCGTCATGACCCGCTTCACACAAAACTTTCCCTCTGTTGTTGAGTCGTCCTCTGCAACAGGATGGCTCACATCTATCCTCCAACTAGGCGGTATTCTTGGATCACTATCTGCTGGTGTTTCCAGCGAACTCATCTCGCGAAAGTACACCATGTTCATCGCCTGCTTATGGGTCGTCCTCGGCAGTTATCTTTACGTCGGTGCCACTGCAGGAAACCCCCAGCTTCTCTATGCTGGCCGATTCTTGACCGGTGTTGGCGTTGGTCTTTTCAGCGGCGTTGGACCTCTCTACAACGCTGAGCTTTCGTCGCCTGAGATGCGAGGTCTTCTTGTGTCGTTTTATCAACTTGCGACTATTTTGGGCATTATGCTTTCGTTCTGGTGCGGGTATGGAAGTAACTACATCGGCGGAACAGGCGACTCTCAGTCCGACCTCGCCTGGCGTCTTCCCTCTATCATCCAGGGAATCCCCGCTGCCATGCTCGCTGTCGGTATCTGGTTCATGCCCTTCTCTCCCCGATGGCTCGTCAAGGTTGGCCGCGACGAGGAAGCCAAGTCTACTCTTGCCTGGATGCGAAAGCTCCCCATTGACGACGACGCTGTTCAGGTTGAGTATCTCGAGATCAAGGCTGAGGCAGTCTTTGAGCAGAAGGTTTTCGCTAGAGACTTTCCTCACCTCGCTGAGAGGAACAAGAGCCGTTTCATGCAGCAGATTGCTCAATATGTGACCTGCTTCCGATCAATGGATAACCTCAAGCGTGTCTGCACTGCTTGGCTTATCATGTTCTTCCAGCAGTGGTCAGGTATTGATGCTATCATCTACTACGCTTCCAACGTCTTCATCAGCCTGGGTCTTACTGGAGGAACTATTGCTCTTCTTGCTACTGGTGTTACTGGTGTTGTCTTCCTCATCAGCACCATTCCTTCTATGGTAAGTCGCTCAGTTACTCAATGCCCTGAACGTGTCCTAACATTGACTTTCGCAGTTGATCATTGATCGCGTTGGTCGCAAGCCTCTTCTGTTGATCGGCTCCGTTGTCATGGGTGCCAGTATGATCACTGTCGGTATCATCGTCGCCAAGTTCCGCCACGACTGGCCTAACCACGTCGCTGCTGGTTGGACTGCAGTTGGTAAGTCAATGCTTCGTCTACCAACATTTACTCATCACTGACATAAAATCAGCTCTCATCTGGGTCTATATCGCTGGCTTTGGTGCTACATGGGGTCCCGTCTCCTGGACCCTCGTCTCCGAGATCTTCCCTCTCTCCATCCGCGCCAAGGGAGCTTCCATTGGTGCCTCAAGCAACTGGGTCAACAACTTCGCCATCGCCTTCTTTGTTCCTCCCATGCTCGAGTCTTGGGAGTGGGGAACCTACATCTTCTTCGCCGTCTTCCTATTTGTCGGTATTCTCTGGGTCTGGTTCTTCTTGCCTGAGACCAAGAACGCTTCTCTTGAGAAGATGGACCGCGTCTTCAAGAGCCGTGCTGGTGAACAGGATGCTGAGTTGCTTCGTGAGGCTCAGGCCGAAGTTGGACTTATGGGTTCTGCAGCGGGCCGCAAGGCTTCTTTTGAGAAGGAGGGTGAGAAGCATGTTGAGGCTCTGTGAAAGAGAGATGGCTCGTGTTGATAGGATAGGCTGGATCGGGGATGAGATGCTCATGGCGATGACGAGGTTGTAATGTTAGATACCACGCTATGCATAATGATCATTTTGGATATTTCTTAAACTCTGTGCCCATAATATCCAGCTTGATAGTTACTAATTGATAGGGTATAGTCTAATGCACTTGTACAAACATGTGCATCCAATCAAGACTTATCCCAATGCCAAGATAACCACGGAAGATAATCTATAGTGCTGGCGCTAGCCAAATCTGCATTTATCGTATATAGTAATCGTATACCCAGATATAATCTCTGGCAAGGTTTATACCATCTCATCGCAGAACAAACGGACTCTGACTGGCAGCTGGGACGAGCAGATGACAATGACATCATCAAAGATCCACGAATGCCACAGCAGCTTGTAAGTGATTAAACAACACATTTCAGAACACTCCAATCATAACATCAGAGTATAGCTTTTGTACCGAAAGACTCGGCCTCTACAGAAGTCAGACAGAATGACCGGCGAAGTGCGTGGTGAAATCGCATGTTTACGTGAGCGGGCCCAATCGCCACTATTAGCATACGAAGAGTCTGATTTAAAGTCACGGACTTGCGCGGGGAACTTTACCTTGTCGCAGTCTGTGCTTTCTGGGGCAATTCAGTCCCAAATTGAAGGTCAAGTTACGTAGAAAATGGAGCCTTTGCTTCCTCCGGCTGTTACGTTACCGAGTCATGGCATCAAGATCGCGTCGCCTACGACCCCCGAATGCGGCTTAGTCCGTCGACATCGAAACTTTCAAGAACTTGATGATTGGCCAATTGCAATTCCAATTGGTGAGTGATCACCTTGGAATGGATCCTTCGGGGATCACCGGCTTCTGGAAAATTACCTTGTTTCTGTCACACTTGACACATGAATTGAGTGAGCAGGAGGAGGCTACAATTCCGCTTTGGGACCGTATTTGCACTCATCGTCACATTCTTCCTTGATGTCGCTCATGTTGTGCCTTGTATAGGCGATCAACCTGGCTCTCCATACTCCACTCATCATCTCACAATGGCCTTCTTCCCATCAGAAGACTTCTCCCTCGATCCCCGCTTCATCGAGCTCCAAGAAGAGCTCCGCACAGTCCTCTTTGCGGGCCTGTCTGGCCTATCACCCAGCGCATCAGTCACACCCGAAGCAGACTCATCATCTCCACCAACATCATCCCTCAACCTCTCCAGCGTAACAGTCAATGTTCCCAATGATAGATTAATATGCTATCTTCAGAACTGGGTAACAGAATGTGCGCCGTATCTGGACAAGTTTGACGAGGATAAGCATTTCCAGATCCACGTTCCGCTCATGGCGCAAAAGAGTCCGGCGCTGTTATATGCCATGCTTGCGTTTTCATCACGCCAGATGGAACGGAGAGGATTGACGCAGGAAGGTGGTTGTGATAGTCTTGAGTTGTATCAGGAGAGCATTAGGCTTTTGAGTCCTGGATTACAGGCCAAGGATCCCAATATGCTTGTCACGGCCTGCATTCTTGCAGTTTTTGAACTCATGTCTGGCGGTTCCAAGAACTGGAAGCGTCATGTCGAGGGCTGCGCATCGCTGTTTGAGTTCTTTGGAGTTGATGGTTTCTCCGGTGGCCTACCGCAAGCTGTCTTCTGGTGCTATGCGAGGATGGAGTTGTGTGGAGCAATTATATCCGACGGCACAGAAACAGCTGTTCTTCCTCTGTCAAAATGGGCTCCATCGCCACCCGAGTCATTGGTGTCATCTGAACAAGTCGAGCGATATGTGCGGGACATGTTTCATCGAAGGAGCCGAGACTGTCCAGACATGCAGGCTAACTGGGCTATTTATCTCTGCACAAAAGTCTGCGATCTGAAATTTCGAAGAACACAGAGTCTAGAACTCGGGAGAGTAGATGTTCAAGATAACAGACCGTTTCAAGAACAATGGCAACAGCTCTGGAACGAGCTCCAATACTGGCTTGACGAGCGCCCAGCAACAATGAAGCAAATCAGTATGGTCGAAGCAGGCGACAAACAGATATTTCCAGCCATGCTCTTCCCCCACTGGGCAGCTATCTCCAGTAATCAGATCTATCACACTGCATGTATACTCATGCTTGAAATGCGTCATGACTTAGACTCTCAGTGCTTGGCGCTGTGGCATGCACGACAAGTCTGCGGAATATCCTGCGCAAACCTTCATCCCGGAAGTCTTGTAAACTCTATACAGCCACTGTATATAGCTGGGAAGCTCTTCTCACACGCTAACGAGAGGAAACAGATTGCTAGGCTGTTAAAGAGCATTGATAGGACGACGGGATGGGGAGCTTTGTGGAGGTTGACGGATCTTGAGGCTGAATGGGGCTACGACGTTGGCGCGCTGCTAAAGACTCTGTAAGGACTGACGACAGGGATTTTAGCGAACAAGAGGCCCGGAGAACTGGTAACATATCATAATAATGAGCATGATTCCACTAGACCCCATTCACATGCTTCTTGATCGACTATCCGCCATCGCATAACACACCCATTTTCAGGATAGCGTGCCCAGAACGAGTGGAGTCCATCGCCAACACTCAGCAGCCATGCACTGCCCGTATAAAGGGTTTCGTCTTTTAGAATATCCCTGCTCCCTCTTTCATTACCTACAAACAATCGTATTCCCCAAATAAACGCCATGTCGTCACCAAGACCAGTCATCAGTGTCCTCGGATCACTGAACATCGACCTCGTATCATATGTCCCTCATCATCCCCTCCCCGGTGAGACAATAACTTCAAGCCAGTTCAATGTCTTCCCTGGCGGAAAGGGCGCCAACCAAGCTGTTGCTTGCGCGAAGCTTTCGAGGACTTCTGACCTGAAGAACCCAAGCGTTGATGTTGCCATGATTGGTGCCATAGGAGCTGATGCTTATGGTTCCGTACTCCTTGACAGTCTCAAGTCATATGATGTTGGAACAAACTCTATCATTGTGAACAAGGACGGGGGAGCCGGACACCAGAGCGGAATTGCCATGATAATCGTCGATGAACCAACTGGCCAGAACCGCATTATCTTATCACCGGGTGCCAACAATTCCCTGCAACCAAGCCACTTCGCCGAGATCCCTGGCCCAACGCCGTCATTGCTCATCATGCAGCTTGAGATCCCCCTGGAGACAGTCATCCAGGCGTTCAAAGCCGCCAAGACGACAGGAACTCCCGTTCTGCTCAACCCTGCCCCCGCCCAAGTACTCCCAGCAGAGATCTACCAAGGTCTAGCTCACCTGATCCTCAACGAGACCGAAGCGGCTCTGTTGTCAAACAAAGACGAGTCTGAGTTTGAAAACATCTCAGTTGTTGAAAAGGCCGCTGCTGATTTCCTGGCTCGAGGCGTGCGGAACGTTGTGATTACTCTGGGTGGGAAAGGTGCATACTATGCCAGCGACACAGGTGCCAAGGGCCTCATCCCAGCTCTGAAAGTTGAAGTCGTGGACACGACTGCTGCTGGTGACACATTCATTGGTGCTTATGCAGTTGAGCTTGCGGGTGCTGAGCAAAGGTCGGAGCAGTTCGACATTGAGAAAGCCGTCAGGTCAGGTATCTGGGCGTCATCGAAGACAGTCGTACGAAGGGGAGCGCAGGTATCTATACCATGGAAGGATGAATTAGAATCAAAGAAGTGACGGAAAATAATTTATTACGATTCTCATGGTACTATCTTGTCCGGTTCGCTCTCATAAAATGTCAAGGGTGCGCATTTGTCGGTGCGCTGGTATTCCGAGAAGAAGCCCAAAATTGCTGCAGATCCGCAATCTCGCTTTGGAGAGGGATCTTTGTTGCATCCCCAATTCGCTGAAAACATGAGAGTAATGCCTCCTGCTGGGACGGATATGTCATATCTCTCGCTATACGGACAAGAGTTGCGACCACGACAGGGTCCCATTGATCAGAAAAGTTGTTCCACAGAGCAAGTTTGGCGAGTTTTTGAGCATGCCAGCTTCTTGAGGCTAAGCGATGTGGAACCGATGATAATTTGACTAAGCGTGGTTTATATGAAAGCAGTATAAGGGCTGAAAAATGAATCGCTAGGTTTGCTTGAACCGCAATGGCGCTTGAATAGACGTCCGCTGTAAATGGGGTATTGGTGGAGGCTGCGTGGTCAACTTCAGGGCTTTCCAGCAAGGGGATCATATCGGGAGGACGATCTCGAAACCATTGTATGCAGCGTGCCCATAATTTGGACCATGTTGCCCATACAAGCGAGTAGGAATCGTGAGTTGGTGATTGCACGGGTGCGATCCCGTTGAAGAGAGGGATGATTTCGTCGTGGATCAAGTGGCAGCATGCCGCGAGATGTGTTAGACAGTCGTCGTAAATGCTCGGCGGTGTCAGGGCGGAGGTTAAGAATGTGTCATTTATTAGTGGTAGAGACTGGAGTGACGGGGATTTGGTGGTAATAATGGAAGCAGCAAGCTCTGTTGGCCAAGGTTAGCTCGTCTCTTACATGACATGAGATCGAACATAATACCTGTCTTGAAATGAAAGCGATCTAGAGTCTTGAGAGGTTCCTCCTGACTCTCAAAGAACTGGCATCGCTCTCTCACATCCACGCAATCAGAGTGCAGATTTGACCACTCAGATGGGCCAGTATAAAAGAAGTTGCCGAGGGCAAGTAGTGACCGCCCGATGTTAGCGATAAAAGCATCCTCGAGGGATAGCCGATGCTGGAACTGCTGAACCAGATGAGTATCGCCTTCATGGCTGGTGGAGCTCGAACTCCGCCCACTGCGGCGCATCGCAACCCATATGATGATATCCATTATGGTAGACTTCTCTGCTGCTAATGTCATGATCTTTGGTCCAAAGGTGGATCTGGGGGCATTTGAGTCTAGCCAGGGCACTATCTGATAGCGAAAGCGAAGCATTGCTGTTTGTCTCTCTGAGGAGTTCTGCTCTGAAAGAACTGTTTCGTTCCATCTTGACGGCGTGGGTATTTGGTTACCGTCGTGTTGGTGATGGCTATTGGTTGAAGGGATTGGGTGAGGAACATCTGTAGTCGTGTTGTGAATAGACTCAAGCCTCTCTGTCCGAGCAGTACTGATTATGGGGCTCTCAAAAACTGGCTCGGCGGGAGCAGGACTTGACTCGACAAAGGACAACAAACTATCTTGAATGGGCTGAAGGTAGTGTTAGTGCTAGATCGACTGACTCGTGGAAGATAATAGGACTGACCAGAGATGAATCAGCATCATCGCGGTTGTCCCCCTGCACGCTACCATCTTTCCGCAGTGATGAGCGAACCCCTGGTACAAAGGTCCACTCTTTGAACTCGCAGGTCACATTCCTCCCGATACAACTGCCGCATTGAGGTCTTTGTTCATCACCTTGAGTCCAAATGTTAGACCAAGTCACCAGGAGAGACGCGACTGACTAACATTTTCTTCGACGTCTTCGACAGGGGATACAGCCTGTGCGGGACCGTCTTTTGTTATCGGGTATTCGTCTTACGACTGGCATTGCGATAAGGTACGGTACGCACGCGTTTTTGACGAGGAAAAGATGGAGCGATGGGAAAAGAGGAGTCTTGAGGGCGGTGGAGATGGGCAGAAGCTAAACTTTGTTCCTTGGGGCCGACGATTTGATTAACAGGAACAAATATCGGATTTTGGGATATCATTGCTGATTCCCATATTAAAGGACACTCTGGGGAATAAGTAATGAAACTCATGAGAAGAGTTCTTCATCTGTTTCTTGGCTGACGAAATGGCATGCAACCGCCAGCGGCACATTCCCAGGCCGTGATACTAGACCAGAACAGGAAAGGTTCTCGAAATCCTGTGTAAATGGTGTTATCAATACTGTGCATCTCTGTGTAACTGAGCCAAAGCCTTGAATATGAATCAGGATGGTTAAGGTTACCACAAAGAAGCAGTAGTGACCTCACATAAAACTCATCAGCACTCAATTTGTAGTTAGGTTATCAGTCACCACTGGAGCGGATCAAAAGTCCAGAGCAGAAGGTCACTCAGCAAAAGGTCGCTGGGTCTGATTAATGAACTGAATCATGGAAACCGTTGACGAGAAGCTCACTAATAGCATAGCATAAACCGTTAGATTCAAGACGCAGCAAGAAACCAATAATCTAACATTTCGAGGCCAATCTTCTTGCGCTGTAGTGTTGCAACCATGATCGTTTGGCTTGAGTCTTGCCTGGGGAGGGCGTGGTCAAAGAGCGACGCCATCGTGGAAAAGCAATCTCAGCCCCAGAAGCCTGGACCACCGACTATCGATGCGGCTGAGAACACTCAAGTCATCATTGGTCTTTTCTGCGTGGGTTTAATGAGAGGCGCTCCTAGGCTGCAGGAGAATGTCACACCTCCGCAATGAAACGGCTCAAATATTATACGCAGGATGTGCAGACGTTATATATACACTTGGGTAACCGATCAAATTAAACTAATAAAAAATTGAAATACCTCTCTTCATCTTTCTATCACGGCGAAGATGCAGTTGTTGCTCTTCGTCCTCTTTGCATCTGTTGCACAAGCCCAGTGGAAGGGTTGTTCTAGTCCCTGGCCCAGCATAACCCCTGGGAAACAATTCACCCTTAAGGATAAATGTCGCACTCTGGCAGGCTATCCAAAGACATTTGGACAACCCAAGACAGAAGTCACCGTGACGTATACGCAGCAATGGAGCCGTCTACCCAGCAAGACCAAAGCAGCCGTAACCCCAATTCTCAAAGAATCTCTCGAGAAAAGCTTGGAGGTCTACCGCAAATTCGCAAAACTTCCATCGAGCATTGTCGTCATCCTCACAACAGAAAGCGACGAAGAGTTTACGGCCGAGACTTACTATCCTAATCTCAGGAAGCCACCGTGTCAGATCAAGTTGTTCAAGAGATGGACTACTGAAGCAACGACTAATAAACCTCGAGTTCTACAGGCTCTTGCGCATGAGATATATCACTGCGTACAAGGTCTTGGAAAACTTGGGAATCATCCTGATCCGCAGTGGGTTCGTGAGGGCTCTGCGAATTATTTCAGTAACCTCGTCTTTCCTGACTCCAACGCCGAATGGCCTGATAAGAAGCATAGTGGTGTCGCGTATAAGCCGAATCTGCCAATCTATGCACACGTTGGTTTAGAAGCCTACGCGGCTAGCATCTTTTTCCAAGCGCAAGACAAGATGGATGAGGATGATTTGAACAAGTTTGTTCTGGCGACGCCTGGAGGATCAAGCGGGCTTGAAGAACGAGCTCGTCTATCACAACTATCAGGATTTACTGACGAGTTTTTCACTTTCGCCAAAGATTTCGCACTGCAGCAGATCAAAGACACCAATGGAGATGTCATTCCGATCGACAAGATTAACCCCGTTTCTGCGTCAATCCAGTTCGACAAAGCGGGCACTACCGGCACCGCAACGCTCACAAGCACGCCGTTCACTGTTTCGGTATTCAAAATTACTATTGACCCCGGGAGGACGGCAAAGATTTACTCATCGGCGACTGCTAACCAGAAGGTTGCCTACCGAAAGTCAGACGCCAGATCGTGGACCGACATGGCCGCCGATTCCTCTTCTGGACGTACTATCGATCTTCCATGCAATCAGAAAAACACTAAACAGACTTACTTCGTTTTGTTCATCTCAACGAAGGATGTGAAGAGTGACAAAGTTAAAATCACGGTTGCGACGGGTAAGCCGAAAGAGTGCGGTGCAAGAAGCGGCTTCATTCTGTATCCTCTCTACAATCCGACCACTAGTGGCGGATACTGTCCCAAGGGAACACATTCTTCCAGGCTAGCCATTTGGTGCTGCCCAGATGGAACACAGTTGGATGAACATGTAGCCCAGCAAGTCAGCATATGCTGTCCAACAGGTCAGTCTCGTATTGCAAATGTTGATGCTGATAAGCTGATGGTCAAAGACGCGGATTGCAGCAACGAAATCATCCCGAATCATCTCAGATGCGCTAAGCCTGAGTGGATACTCTGGAACAAGCAGAACAGAGAAGTCGGATGCTGTCAAGTTGGATTTTACCCAACAGCAAACAGATATTGCACCACGGATCCTGCGGCATGGGATAAACGCTTCGTACAGGTATTCACACTTTCACTAAATCTCACAAGAGTTTACTAACGGCAAGATCGGCAGATTTCACAGAGTAGTTAGTCGAGCTTCACCGATCAAATCACAGATTTTTATCAACAATGGGAATTTTGACGACATTCACTTCTGCTTCATCGTATTTGCGGTATTTCGTGGATAAATTCAAAGCAATAGGGTAGTCTTAAAACTCAAAATTGAACTTGTCGCACTGCTTAGCCTATCACGGCATAAGTGATCTTCCTCCCAAGCCATATTCGGATCTAGTCAAGCTTCAAAAACCTCAGTGTCTGGAACCCTCGAGAAGCGAATCCTCGGTAAGGATACAAACCGACGGATGCACAATCTTCACCGAGGATAGCTTAGCAAGCGTTGTGGTTTGCCTGCTGTTGAACATGGCATCCTGGTATGCGCGTTACGATTTCGCTGCGTTTGGACTGGTCAAAGACTATATTGTGATGGGATGCACCATTGGACGGCTCGTATGACTACTGAACTCAAAACGTTGATATCTCTACTCGCGGTTGCAACATGGTATGACTCTGTCTGTATGAGTACGCTTTCGATAAGGCTGGACCAGATACAATTGAAAGATCGGGAACATGTATCGGACTGTCTCATCCGGTTCGCTCTAAGCCGCATCGCGAACGTTTTGCCGAGTCAAACAATAGAACGCCCGTCTTACGAGGCGCATGTTAAAGCCGCATCATGCAAGGGCGAGGCTTGACGAACTGTTATGCTTAATCGATAGCTGCCAAAGCTGCATGCAGCTCGATAGCTAGTTCCAGGCCAGCAATCACATCGTCCCTCACGCCATGGCTCAAGCTCGGAGACGCGCAAACATGGGCTTTGGGGAATAGTGTAGCAAAATGGCGCAGCTGAGGGAGAAAAGGTGCATTGTCTGATAGCCCGAAGTGGGAAAGGTCGTACGAGCACGTTATTGACTCTCTGCCACGTTTGTGTGTAGGTTACGGGGCTAAATGTTTTGGTTGAGTCGCGCAACTCTGTTTGGTGATAGTGTTATCGGTAATAAGCAGAGTCGAGACGGCGAGACTCCAAAGATTGTCTGTTTTGGTGATGACTGACTGTGATAGTGACAGGACTACCTGGGGCTAGGCTCTGGATTAATACGAGCCGCTCTGTGAATGGCTTGCGCTATGGACGAATACGTAGCTAGATCCGAGGCGAGCCAATAGGTGGTGAGAAAAGAGGGTCGCGATGCCGCCTAGTCCGGGTTTTACATACCAGAGCGACAAGGCACGACATACCGACCCTGGCTTCTGTAATGGGCAGTGACAGTCGAGAGCTCTGCAGAATGTCATTGGAACACGGGGAACCCTGCTCGAGTGGACCATGATTTGCGTCTGGATGTTTGCAGATCAACGAGTGACTAAAAAGCTTGTCTGGGTGATCGTCCGGCGTTGGAAAGTAAATTCATTCGTCTGGCCGTCACGGTCCATTGAATCGCGGCCTCCGCCAAAAGGTCAGTGGAGATGATTCCAGTGCTTTGGAAATTACAGATAGTGACTTATTACCGCTTGGGATTGAGGTTGCAGAATGATGGCGATGTCGAGATATGGCGGCTTGATGGAGATAAGCCCAGATCCAAGCCTCTCGGCGAAACAGCACACGGGTGAGAGACATGGCTTAGCCTCTGCTCCGTCAGCAGAAGATGAGAAAACAGTAGTGAATGGTTTTGTAATACCTACACAAGAAAACAATCTAGACCGAACCCAACGCCACAAGGAGGAGCCGCACAGTTGCCAAGGTGTCTCTGCAGCGGGAGCCCGGGTACAGTGCTTCTGCCAAGGAAACTAGATCCGCGTGGCTCTGCAAGGGGCAAAGACTCGTTCTGTGTTAAGAATGGAAAGGATCAGCCTGGAATGTAAAGGGACCTGCGTCTTTCCCGGCCTGTGGCGCCGCGGGTAGGCCCGTTTTGCATGCCGTTATTGGAATGGTGTCCTCTGTCTCGGTTCAGCCCTCCGATCTAGACCGTGCCTCTCGAGACAGGGGACTTGAGTCACTGGAAGAAGACCTCAATTCACCATTTCCTTGGTTATTTCGATCTAGGAGAATTATTCCGACAATTGATTCAGATGGTAATTGATTGCAACGGGAATAGCCATTCTCTGCCTTGTTTTTCTATCTCCATATCATGTCACTACTAGCATCATCCTGTCACCGTTCACTGTCCCTCTGCCAAAGAGTCCCAGTCTCCTGGTACTCTTATCACTCACAATTCCATATGCGGAAAGCTGAAAATAGAAATTGAGTTCACACAACAGTCCATACCTTTTTTAGCCCTGGTCCCTGGAAGGGTCTTGTTGTGGCTAGAATGAGGCTCGAATGGCACATTGAGTTTATACTGAATATCTCGACTAAACAAACTTTCAACCCAGACGGATTAGGAAACACGCCAACTTGAAGATATCGGCCATCGGCCAAGATGAAGAGCAACAGTTATTATAAAAAACCCTCATAGATCAGACCAGAATTCGATTTATTCTCATCAGCAATCTCACAGTCTACTACATTCATCGAGAGTAGTATATTCGCTACATTGTCTTTTCCGCAATGCATTTCATCAAGGCTATCGTCTGGGGTATATCCCTTGCTACTGTCAACGCGGCTGCTTTGCCCGCAGATGGATCTGGTGTTTCGACCTGCGAGTACTCCGGCGGCGACCGAGCCTGCGAAGCTCATGTGAGTGCAACGCCTCATCGATCTGGTATCAATATGGGCTAACGATTTCAACAGTGCATCGAGAAGGGTAAAACCTTTGTATCCTGTGCACCGTGAGTATTCAGCTGAGTCAGCTGTGAGATGTAGCTAACATTTGATAGTGAATGCACATGCTCCGGCCGCTTGGGCAATCCTTTGAGACGTCTCCTCAAGAGGAAGACTACATCGTCTGCCAAGCCTACCACTGTCAAGGTCCAGGCTACTACATCCAAGAAGCATACCACCACTTCCAAGCCTGCTACAACATCCAAGAAGCCTACCACTACATCCAAGCCTGCTACTACCTCTAAGAAGCCTACTACCACTTCAAAGCCAGCAACCACTAGCAAGAAGCCTACTACCACCTCAAAGCCGGCAACCACGAGCAAGAAGCCTACTACCACCTCCAAGCCGGCAACCACGAGCAAGAAGCCTACTACCACTTCGAAACCGGCAACCACGAGCAAGAAGCCTACTACCACTTCGAAACCGGCAACCACTAGCAAGAAGCCCACCACTACTTCGAAGCCGGTTACGACTTCCAAGAAGCCAACGACCACGTCTAAACCTGCTACAACTTCCAAGCCTGTGACTACTTCCAAGAAGCCCACTACTACTTCAAAGCCTGCCACTACCTCTAAGCCTGTCACCACTTCCAAGAAGCCAACGACTACGTCCAAGCCGGCTACCACTTCCAAGCCGGCTACTACTTCCAAGCCGGCTACCACCTCCAAGCCTGCTACCACCTCGAAGCCTACTACAACCTCCAAGGCTTCATCAAGCTCATCCTCCTCCAGTACCAGCTCCAAGGCTTCAACTTCTACTAGTGCCCCTGCTTCCACTAGCAAGGCTTCCACCTCCACCAGTGCTCCCGCTTCTACAAGCAAGGCTTCGACCAGTACAAGCTCAGCTGCAGCTTCTACTAGCTCTTCTGCCTCTACCTCTGCTGCTGCTTCCACCTCATCTTCTGCCGCAGTCTCATCTTCTTCTGCTGCTGCCTCATCCAGTGCTGCATCTAGCCAGGCCACTGGTGCCCCTGCTGGCGGTGTCACAACCTCCACTTCCGATGATGATGAGTCTACTACTAGCACTCCTGCCAGCCAGTCCTCCAGTGCAGCAGCTTCTTCAAGCACTGCTGTGACTTCTGATGAGTCTGATGACGAGACTACCACTGCTGTCTCCTCTACTTCTGCTGGCCAGTCTTCTTCCACTGCCGCTGTTGATGATGAGACCACCACAACATCTGCTGCTGCTGGATCTACTACTACTGAGGCCGATGAGGAGACCACTACTTCCGCTGCTGAGGAAGAGACCACTTCCTCTTCCGCTGCCGGAGCTGGTACTACCACCACTGAGGCTGACGAGGAAACTAGCACCTCTGCTGCTGCTTCCACTACCTCTACCACTGAGGAGGCTGATGAGACCAGCACCTCAGCTACTGCCGCCGGTACTACCACTGAGGCTGGTGATGAGACCACCTCTTCATCTGCTGCTGTTGGAGCTGGTACTACCACCACTGAGGCTGACGAGGAAACTAGCACCTCCGCTGCTGCTTCCACTACCGAAGTCGATGAGGAGACCTCTACTTCTGCCGCCGCTGCTAGCACCACTGATGAGGCTGATGAGACTACCACTTCTGCTGCTGATGAGGAGACCACTACATCCGCTGCTGGTGCTTCTACCACTGATGCTGATGAGGAAACCAGCACTTCGGCTGCTGCTGCTGGCACCACCACTTCTGAGGCTGACGAAGAGACCACTTCATCTGACGCTGGTACTTCCACCTCAGTTGCTGATGATGAGACATCCAGCACTACTACTTTCATCACCCTGACCCGCACTACCAGCACTGCCGATGAGGAGTCATCCACTGCTACATCTGAAGATCTCACCGGTGCCCCTGCTGGAATCTCTACTACCTCTTCTGCCGTTGACGAGGAGTCTACCAGCGAGGCTGCTACCACTTCGTCCGTCGCTGATGAGGAGTCATCCACTCAGGCCGCTTCTTCTACATCTGTTGCTGATGATGAGACCTCATCCAGCCAAGCTGCTTCGTCTACCACTGCTGCCGATGAGGAGTCTACTAGCCAGGCTGCCTCCAGCACTTCTGTTGCTGATGACGAGACCTCTACTTCCGCAGCTGCCTCTACCACCTCCGTCGCTGATGAAACCACCAGCCAGGCCGCTAGCAGCACCTCTGCTGATGAGGAGTCTTCTACTCAGGTTGCCTCTACCAGCTCTGCTGATCAGAGCACTAGCCAAGCTGCTTCCTCCACCTCGGTCGCTGATGATGAGACTACTTCCAGCCAGGCTGCCTCCTCTACTACCGCTGCTGACGACGAGACTACCAGCCAAGCTGCTGCCACAACATCTTCATCTGCTGATGAGTCCACCAGCCAGGCTGCTTCCAGCACCTCCGCCGCTGATGAGACTACTACTTCTGCTGCCGCGACAACCTCATCAGCTGCCGATGAGACATCTAGCCAAGGCGCTTCATCCACCTCCGAGCAGTTGACCGGTAACCCCGCTGGAATTTCCACCTCTTCATCCGCTGAGGAGTCCACCTCTGCTGCTGCCACCACCTCTGAAGCTGAGTCTACCTCTGCTGCTGCCACTACCTCATCCTCTGCCGACCAGTCTTCCAGCCAGGCCGCCAGCACCAGTTCTGCCGCTGCTGATGAGACTACCAGCTCCGCTGCCGCCTCTACCTCATCCGATGCTGAGACATCTTCCTCCGCTGCTGATGTCACATCCACTTCAGCCGCTGAGACCTCTTCTTCCGTCGCCGAGTCTAGCAGCTCTGCCGCCGCCTCCACTTCGGCTGATCAGACCTCTTCCTCGGCCGCCGAGACATCCTCTTCTGCTGCTGAGACTTCTTCGTCTGTTGCTGAGTCTACCTCAGCTGCTGTCACTACCTCGTCCGCCGACCAGTCTTCCAGCCAGCCGGCCAGCACCAGCTCTGCCGCTGAAACCTCTTCCTCCGCCGCCGAGTCTACCTCTGCTGCTGAAACCTCCAGCTCTGCCGCTGAGACTTCATCTTCTGTTGCTGCCTCCAGCACCTCTGCAGCTGATGCTACATCTACTTCAGCTGCCGAGACATCTTCATCTGTTGCAACCTCCAGTTCTGCTGAGACCTCTTCCTCTGCCGCCGTCGAGACCTCTTCCGCGGCTGAGACTACCTCTTCAGCTGCCGAGACCTCTTCCTCTGCCGCCGTCGAGACCTCTTCTTCTGCTGAGACTTCCTCATCCGCCGCTGCAACCTCCTCCTCCGCGGCTGACACCTCTTCCTCAGCTCCTGCAACCTCTAGTTCTGCTGCCGAGACTTCCTCATCTGCTGCTACAACCTCCTCCGCCGCTGAGACTACCTCTTCAGCTGACACTACATCTTCCTCTGCCGCTGAAACTTCTTCCTCAGCCGCTGCAACCTCCAGCTCCGCTGCCGAGACCTCTAGCTCTGCCGCTGAGACTTCCTCTTCTGCTGCTGCCTCTAGCACCTCTAGCTCTGCTGACGCTACATCTTCCTCTGCCGCCGAAACCTCTTCCTCCGCAGCTGAGACTTCCTCCTCTGCCGCCGAGACCTCTTCCTCCGCTGCTGCAACCTCTAGTTCTGCTGCTGAGACCTCTTCTTCGTCAGCTGCTGAAACCACTTCCTCAGCAGCTGAAACCTCTTCTTCGGCCGCCGAGACCTCCAGTTCTGCTGCTGAGACATCCTCTTCAGCTGCTCAGACCTCGTCCTCTGCCGCTGAAACTACGTCCTCGGCAGCTGAGACCTCTTCCTCTGCTGCCTCCACCACTTCAGAAGCTGATGCTACATCAAGCTCTTCCGCTACTGATGAGACTTCAAGCCAGCCCACGACCTTCTCCACGGTCACGCGAACTGAGTCGGAGTCGGAGTCCTCTACATCTGAGGCTGCTACCACCACTACTGCCTAGATCTAGACGATGGGGTCTGAGACGCGATGTCTGAGACGCGATTGCGCATTGCGATGGTGACAGGTCTATAGAGAGACCAACCTAATACACATGATAATCTACTTACTATTAGAGACTGTGATATAGTTTAGATTAGCTTGAATCTCATTACTGTTTCATCCTTTATTTGCTTGACTCATTTGGTGACTTTGTGAACCTACCCACTGTCTTGTTCTCGCGTTGAAATCCACTCTTTCATTCCAGCTTCACTTGGTAATTAGCAAGCATCGGACAGAGCGACTTGAGAGTGATTGAATGGTAAGACGCGTCATACTTGGAGTTTTTGACAGAGTTTGTCTCTTTATTCATCATAAATTTGGAATAAGAGCCGCCTGTTTTAATTCGAGAACAACAGAGAGCGCGCATCATCCATCCACTGTGACCCACCCGGACTGTCGCGTCAAGTGCTATACCCTAGACCTGAGTCACCGGACTGATAATGATAATTATGTGAGTGCCGGCTTGTAAATATAAAGTGCTCAATTCAATATTGTCCAAGTTCTGTATAATCCAATTCCGCGCGAAATACATCACGTTGGTCATTTTGTTGTAAGTTTGCCTGACCGACATTGGCCAGCATTGCCAGTTTCGACCGAACCTTTCGCCTCTGACGTGTCGCGAATCGTAACTTGTTACGCCCTAAAGTCTTTGATCCCAGAGCCGGCTAAGACTCGGCTAACGTCCAATAATTTGAACATGACAGCTGGATCAAGTAAATGCTCATTATCTTTCCGCTTGCATCATCCTTTGGGCCAGGCACATAAGCTGCTGGTTACATGTAAGCAAGTATAGGTTAATCTAGTGTGTATTGGCCTCAATTTCTTGGCTTTAGCGCCGATTGTTTATCCCGTTATTGACCTTCGCCAAGATGCGCGTCGCCACGTTTTCCAAGTCCCTTTCCTTTCTGTCCCGCGGCCAAACAAAACGCCCAACTGCGGCTCCCGCACCAACGACAGCATCATTGCATCTGTTATTCTAGGTCGGTCTGGTGGTCTAGTGGTATGATTCTCGCTTAGGGAAAACCCTACAGCTCAGCTTGCGAGAGGTCCCGGGTTCAATCCCCGGCCAGACCCTGATTTTTTGGTACCCTTTTGCTCCTTTTTTGACTGTGATTGTGATGGAACAAGCAGTATCCCTCCTGTCAGGGCTTTTAATTTTCTTAAATGTGCCTATTTCTATGTAGCCTAAACATACTTCATGCCACAGCCAATGTTGACTCAACCATAGCAACAGGCACCCCAGAGTCAAAGCCTCATAACCACCAAGAATGACAACCAGTCTTGAAAAGAGTTATAGGAACAACCCTAAAGTGCCGACTTCCATCTGCCTCAAGTGGCAAATAACAATTGACACCACTGCTGGGGCGATCCTCGTTCGTTTCCTGCTTTGGTTCATCCACGTTTCATCATTGCCCATATTCTTCCGCTAAAGGAAATAAAGTATGATGATGAGAGTGATGGATTATTGAGAATGAGGATCTCATCCTGCTAGTAAAGCTTGGTTCTATGTCGGAGAGGGAGTCGCGCGGTTGGAGATGCGTGTAGTCAACATTGGATTGGTTGATAGGGCTTGAGGGATGAGCACTACAGCTGTGAGAATAAGTCAGCAAAGTTGACTGACCGAATCCCGACCGCATCAAAATAAAATTCCATTGTGGCCAACAATGGAAAGCTCCTCGAGGCACGAATGTGTCCTCGTTTCCGTGAAAGTGCCATCGGTACGGCCAAAGCTCCCATGGGATTTTCATCTCAGTCCATCCAAAGCGCTGTCTTTTAGAATCATTTTGTGATCTGAACGCGAAATGAGGGAAGCCGACTTTCTCCTCCTGATGACAAACGGATTGCCGTCCGTCACTCGCTGATGACTGGGGGCGAATACTCCGTGAAGTCCAAGCCAACATGTATCCGGCTTGTCGCTGTAGCCTCAGCTAGGAGTGCTCGAGTAAGGCGTATTGAAGGTCTGGATAAATGGCCAGATGCATCGGACAACGCCGGGGTTTGAGTGACTCAGAACGCCTCGGTCTTTGCCGTGAAGCAAAGGCCTGATGTGGTGCTTCTTCTTCTTGACTTGATTGTAGTAGAGGATTTCTGTACGTTTACTGTGTTGTGGCGCTGAAGATCAAGAAAATGCATCGAGCCTTGCTTCAAGTTAGGTTTCGCCTCGGGGGGGCCGGTGATCGGCGACAACACCATGTCTCTCGGGGAGCGCATTCGCTTGCGTAACAGACCACTTCACCTTTGGCATGCCAGGTCTGATATGCTCAGCAAAGGCTGGGCAATCAAATGGTCTCTTCTTTGATGGAAGATTGGGCTTATGACCTCCAAGGAGTAACTGCAGCGGCTGAACATCAGGTGGTACTCACCTTCTCGTTGTGGGTTTGGGTTTCTTGGGGTAGCGCAGGAACTGCAATGGACGGGGCGGCGATAGTCCGCTGCGGCTTAGCGCAAAATGCGGAGGACGGTTGTCTCCAACGTGGTGGTGTCTAAGCCGCTCGTCATATGCACGCTCCCTGACTTCGCGCGTGCCTCTTGATGATGGGGACGATCTTTCGTTGATCATTGCCGGCGGAGGTGAGACCCACGCCCTTTACTCTAGCGCAAGCCCTGACGGTCTCAAGGTGGTCATTCTATCTCTTCGTCAACCGGATGGCTAAACCTCCATATCCTGCAGAGGAGCTGCATATTTGATTAGTGACAAGAAAACAAGGCGACGGGCCCACGCACATAAACAGTCATCGATCTTGATCTCATACGCGCCCATGCCGCTACTGGAGAAGGAACACCAACACAGGCAGGGCTAAAAATTGTGTCGCAAATCATTTGCAATGAGCCGCGGTTACACGCTCTACAGGCTGGGGCCCTGCGAGGAGAAGGGGAGTGGGTAGGAGGGCGAGAGTTGCAAGGCGTGTGCAGCTGAAACGGTAGCTGGAGGGTGTCTGAAGTCTGGCCACTGAGCGATGAGATGCGAGGGGCAGGACCAGTCATGGCGGGAAGGCCTAAAGTTTCGAGTGTCTCTTTGATCCACCTCCTCTCTTATGGATAGGTTCGTGACTCGTACTTGTCAAAGAGATCCGCTGCTTCGATGCAATTCAGCCCAGCGTCTTTGACGTGGAAAGGAACGCCAATGCGGTCAATCGGCGGCTGACGGAATTTATGGCTTGTAGTTGAGCAGCGAGAGGTTGATAAGTCACCGTGAAAGTCTTTGCAGAGCACAAAGTCTTGCTTGCGTAAAGAAGGGGCACGGTCGGATGACAATATTCTGTGGAAGGTGAAGGCTGCGTTACTACCTGTCGTAGACAGAATCTAAGTACTTACCAATGGCCGTTCTCTTAGTGCTCTTCAACTGCTCGTAGTCGAGCTTCCCTGAGTGAAGACAAAACATCAAGTGCTAGCGTCTCCTGCTGGATTTGAAGTATCTAATGCTGTAGTTGAAGGCCTCGTTGCTGGGCCAGAAACCGCGTGGCAACAAACAGTGATCCATAGAAAATACAGAACTTGTCTTGGCGGCGAAGGGTTGAGTGAACGACATGGAGGATGATAAACAATGGAGACGGAGGATGGCGAACAGCATGTAGCTAGATCAGCCCGCTTTGTCTTTCGTGCGACACAGCAATGAATACCGCCGTAGGTCGTTCGACTCGGAGGAACTTTTGGTTCATTATGGATCGTGACGTCTGATGCCGAGAAAATTGACGTGGAAGGGAGCATGACGGAGCTTCAGATCCATTGGACAAGGTGGTTTGTGAGTTGTCAGGCAATAAAAAAGATCTGCTGTTACCTTTAATGCGCGTCGAGGGGAGACATTTGGAGCCGGCCATCATTTGTGAAGTCGGCGCATCACATGTCTCGGTATTATCTTTTTACCATGTGAGACGTTCACGGCTCAGAGGATGACAGTGCGCTTTCCCTCATCGACCGACTCCTAAACAACAAATGTAGGTGAGTAGCTATGCGATAATAGTCGATGAAAGCAGTCCATTGTGAGTTGATTGACGCACTACAGCTCGAGGGGCGACTTTGGGACCGAAGCGCATTCCGAACGATCGAGTTATGTTGATAGAGAAGTAAGGCCGGGAGACACCTGATGGGCGCGATTAGCAAGAGAAAATTGATCGGGGTCTTCGACGCCCCAGCAGCTTTAGCTCACATTCAAGATGATACTTGGTGACCGAAGGTTTCCAGTGAGCTACAGAATTATCATGTCTTTAGTTTCTTCGAGTAAAACGGTCCACCAACAGTTGGAATCGAGGGGCTGATGCTGTAATTCGCGCAAAAGGACAAGAGCCATTATAGGATTTATTGATCCGCCTGAATTTCCTCTGGGTGCTTCGATTTAGAGGGGTGGCCGTAGTGCTTTGGAATGCGCAGCAATGGTGATTGATCACCAGGAGGGTAGCAGCGACTCTTGAGATTGGAGGAGGTGAATGGAAAACTCTGAGCATTAAGGAGATGGTGGGCGGAAATAAAAGCAACGATTGGGGAAGTAGTGGCGAATCTTGGAACGAGCATAGGATCGGGGCTGTAGATGTTGTTAGGATGGTGAGATAACATTAAGCTCGGTCGCCGTCCTCTCTTACTAATTGACATCATCTTAGCCTCTGTATACCATGATCATCACACCTAGCATTCGAATTCCTTCAGTAGAAACGAAAAGTCAGACTAATAAATCTCCGAGCGACTAGACAGATAGGTTGTTATAAGCCCCGTGTTGTCAAGCGGGCTGTGACGTGGGATTGATGAGAATGAAGCCGAACTTTGATCCAGGGTGACAGCGCAACGGTACAAGAGGCGCATGGTAGAGAGACCTGTAGCAATTGGATCCCATTTCAGGGTCTGGATGCGGCTCAAATGTAAATTCAAGGCTCCAGCTCGTAGATCGCACGGCAGAGAGGTCTCAGTTTTGTCTTGATATGTAATGCGAAGCTTTTGACTGTTCGACACATTCGTGACTTTCTTGATGCGCGAGAAGAGGGACCGTGACTGAGCTGCTTCCTGTTGGGGACTCAGAATTTCCAGGTTGCATAGTGTTCGGAGGGATGAGGGCAAGAATCGAGCGGCAATGGTTGTCATACTGTTGTTCGAGCAAGATTGTAAAGCCTTGGGGCCAGTTGAGGATTTGAAGATGGTTAAATGCGTGGACATACTTGATCGACAACCCTGAAGGTGGCACTGAAGACTTTCGTTAGTGTTGTCATCGCAGGCTAGCGCAGTAGTGATAGAAGCTTGACTGTTGTGTCCGCAGTATGTATCAGTAACAGTAATAGGTACAGGGCTGAAAAACTGCATCTCAGGCTACTAACCCCCGTAGGCTTGACCTGTGTTGATCGTTGATGGATGGCTCGGTTCCTCATCGAATTCAAGAGATATCATCCTAGATGGGGAGCAGCGCTTCAAGGCTCAGGAATGCCTTTCTCACTTTGTCGGGAAGGCCAGTAGGCGGTCCGACCCCATCGGTAGACATAAAGTTCGGGCTTAAATAAATGTAACCAATGGTACGCTCTTTGTCCTCTGGATAAGGCAATTCCAAGTACCAATCTCTGTTGGTGATCCACCTGGCGTCAGAACGTTGATCGGTTGCTGGGTCACAGGAGCTAGCCTTGGAAACGGATGCCAGAGTACCTCGAGAGCTGAGGGCCTCCAGGCTTCAGTGTATATCTCATCTCTGGGAGGGGCGTCAGCTTCATCACCAAAGCCATGGCGACAATCACGCCGAGTATACAGGCCCTACTTCGGAGTATATGAGACGACCGGTTCGGTGTTCCTTAGTGGATTGGAAGGTTCGCGGGGTGGTGTCTCGATGCAGACTCCGTGGAGGTCGGCGGGTTCAGTGGAGGAGTCGATGCCACGCCAGAGGTCTCAGATGGCTGTGTAGTTCGAGGGTCGAGGGTGTTGGCGGGGAGGCAACAAATATTGGGAACATGAACGAAGATGCCAGTCCCTTGAAGTAACATTCCTATTCAGCGGCAAGCATGAAAACGCCATCAAGAAGTTGCTGGTGACTGGGAGTAACAACTCTGTGACCTTGCGCTTGGTGCTAAGTCAGCCGTGAAGGGGTGCTATCGGGGCTGGTGTCAAGACCGTTGGAGCGATCGGCGTATTGACTGTGATCTAGTTGGGGATATGGAGTGCATATCGACGTGTCGCTGGGGCTGATATCAACAATCGGCGTCAGTAATCTCGTGACCCGAAATCGCTAGCATCCTGACCTGTGTTTCTAGCATGCTCCGCAGAAGGCTTCTGTCGACGAATGGAGTGTCTGAAAGTTGAGCGGTTTTGACCGATATGTGTCTATTGCGGCGAAGTGGCTGTTGAAAATAATCCAGATTGTCAATAAGTTTTCACGTTGTGTACAGCTTCGACTTGCCAATGCTGCACGTGACCACGTGATTCACCTCTTGGCATTTCAGTATGTCAGGACCCACTTTAACGCGTTGATGCTCGGCGGGACGCGTAGACAAGCTGTGAAGTGAGCCAAGCCTCCATGCAATCGTTACATTCATGCTCAGTACTCAATTGATCCGGGAAACTCATTACTGGATATAACGCCGCGAAGATGCGTGGTGTCACTCACAAAGATACCGGACAGCCACAGTCTTCCGGCCCCTCAAGACCGAGGCAAAAGGAGCTTCTGTGGTGCGACTCAGGATGCTGGGATGGTCCAACGCAGGGTCACTTTGCATAAAGAGTATCAAGGCGAGTTCAGGCGGTTCAGAGATAGAAACTAAATGACATTTGGAAAGCCAACAAACAGACGGTCAAGATATGACCCATTTGCTCCATAGCGCAACCAACGTACGATCTGCACTTTGCCATACGCCGGACGATCACCTCTCGCAAGGCCGTGGTTCCATTCGGCATTGAGATTTTACAGAATATTTCATGTTTCCCGATGAACGAACCCTCAAGAGACCGGCAGTAGAAGTACCCTGCTTGCATACCGACACCGTATAGCCCTCATCGCATCGACGTATTCAACAAGCGCGGACGAAACCTTACGGGAAAGGCCTTCCGATCGCCGCCAACGATATTCGGACCGATTGTGTCGTGTAATTCGTGAGCACTTGTACATTGAGCCTCATATTTGGTGACATCGACACGAACATCAGTACTAACGGTGACATTTAGTCGTGGTAGGCATCCCCCGGCTTGGCTATGCTTGGTGTGGCTACAGTGTGATCAGACTGCCCAACCCCACACTCGCAATGACTACCGACCCTTTGGATCAGTTCCAATAGCTGTAGAGTTGCGTCACTCTCCTCGTTTCAGAATCCCTTCATATAAGCCCTAAAGCACGACCACCCGGACCGAACTACGAGCCCCTTGAGGGAGTTTCTACCGACCACTTTCCAGCCGCAGAGTTGAGCTTGGGCGTCCCACCCCGAAAGTCCGTTGTATCTATCCCTATATGGCACAGAAATAGGTGAATAAGGGATTTCGAAACGAATAAAACATGGCGTTCAGTGAGATGAAGCGTCTTGACCAAGCCATCGTTGATATCAGATATTGATTTAAATTTGCGCCTTGAGTAAACCCCTCCAGGGCTGCGTTATGTTGGAGATACGTTGGCGATCAGTCCAATTGTAGTGAACTTGTACTGACAATCGCGTAGGCACTCACTAACACCGTTACTTATTGCTGTCCCCTGATCGACTTGATTCTGAGCCAATTGGCCCAGCTTGTCAACTCCCAGAGGTCGCTAGGTCGAAATTATGAGGCTATGCACCACATATTGGAGTGTACCATAAGCCTGTATCTTGGTAGGCTTATGAGTCTACAACAACCTCAATAATCGAACATGAAGCACCACTGGTCAAGGACCAACGCGTGAATATATGATTGGGAAGCCGAAGGAGCAGCAATATGGGGCATCAAATGAAGCAAAGCTCAATAAGACGATACCTTCAGATGTCAGTCTTCTTTTTGAAGATCAGGCAATATGCCCCACGATGATTGTGTGGGCCCAGTCAACCAACCAGCCTCAATCTTTCAGTTCAACGCCCCTGCTCCTCTCAAACATTAGCTACCGAAGTGCACGACCAAGGATACCAGAAAGCCTACTGCTAGTGCCGTGCACAGATTCATCCATGCCTGTATATTACGAGTGGCTAGTAGCTCGTGGGAGCACGAGCAAAGAGACATGATGTTGAAGATGGCACCTCGTTGCCGGCCAGTGAGGGCTTGGATAGCAGGTCGATGGTATTGATGCAGCAATCAACTGCAGCAATCTTTGATGTTTCCGTCTTTGCTTTCGCTCGACGCGTAAGTGTAAATAGTGGCATCGTTTTTTAAACCAGATCCATCTGCAAGATCCCAAATTGTGGCTTTTCCATCGTGGCAGGCGTCGCGGGCATGCTTCTACTGTTCGTGTATCTTTATCATGGCGAAATTTTCACCAGTTACTTCACTAGCTATAGAATGACACCGTTTTACGTCTCTTCCATGATGCCATGTCTTTTTCTACCCAGATACAGTCGCAATATTCGGTGGTTTTCGCAGTGGATGTAACCTGAAGCTCCATGTAATGGGTGCGTCTTGGCTCAGTACCACCAATGTCTTTGAGCCAAGACGTCAGTCATTCATCTTCCCTCACATGTACTCAAGACCCAACCAATTAATTCCGTGAATATCAATAGGTACTAGCTAAATACCGTCAAATTTTAAGAGTCCGAGGTCCAGTATGTATTTGATTGTGGGGTGGAATTACGGTGGACGAGTGACGTCCTGTTCCCATTGGCCTGTGTTGCTGACAGAAGTGTGCCTGCCCATCTTGATATCGCGAGGCCAAAATCTTCTGGCAGTTTTTTTTCCCCCTTCTGCAAGCCTCCAAGAACAATTTTCTCATAAGTCCCCCTTTCCCGTGAGGTCTACCGGAATCCTGGATCAAGAATCGCACAAGACTAATTGGCAATTGCAGTGTCCGTACGTCTCTGACCTTCATCATGCGAAACCCGATCATGCCACTAACATGCAGTTTCCCACACGCACAGGACCGAAAAAGCTTCCAACTGTAAGCTCTGTCCCCCTCGCTAATTTGTCTCTCGACTAACATGTTTGCCTTTGCGTATAGACTTCACGGATCAACACCTGTAAGTTTCCCTTTGTGTGGTACTCAGCTATCACCAGTCCATGGAACTCTCAACTGACCTGTCCTGTAGTCACCAATTCCACAGTAAGGACTCTTGTCAACAAAACAACTCTCGTTCTGGCTGTCTGCAGGGTTACTGATATCCCTGACAGATGGCCCCCAAAAACCCCGTAAGTCGACACTTCACTGCCTGACTGGCAGCACATACGAACACATACATTAGCCCACAAACGCGGTTGCTAACCATCTTATTAGACTCTCAAGGCCGGTAAGGCTGGAAACGCTGTAAGTTTCTCTTGCTTTGTACTTGAGACCCAAAGCTAATATGCTTGCAGAAAACCTCGCGTAACGTCTCTTCGGAGACCAAGGTATGCACTCGGTCACTTGCCCCAGACCACCACAGCTCTTACGCACATCAGTCTCATTCATTCACTATCGTCTTCTCATTTTAAATACTGATCATGCACTTACAGTCCAGAAACGTCGTACATTTGATCCTCTATCGACCGATGCCACGCCGAGATCTCGATGAGGAAACAGGAGAATACCTAGCCATCCGCTTCTACCGCCTAGGCCCCGGCGGCCGAATCCGTACGTACAAGTCCACTCTACTGCATGCTGTTTGTATTCTGATAGAGCCTAGACCATCACCCCAGCCCCCCCTCCACGGTGTCGCTCGTCCGGCTTCCCAATCATATATTCGCGTGTTGGTCGTTGGCAATTTGTGCTTCAGGTTCGAGGATTGAGGTTGTTGTAGCTTCAGCAGTCCACCAAAATACAGAGTGTCAAAATAAACTCAGCAAACTATTTCCTAAGTTTAGGAGAGATATCCTAAACTTACACTAATTTACCTAAGTCTTTTTGTCATTTAGGGCTTGGAACAAGGCGTTCTAGTCTGAGGAGAGTAAAGTAACTGGAGAATTGCTTGAAAGACTTCATTTTGATCAACCAGTCCTCGAATGAACTTCCCCTCGAAAATTCTGTCTTCAGCAAGCATTTAATATATAAAAAGGACTTTAAATATATTTTTTAAAGAATAAAATAACTATTTTAATTTATTATTATAGCTTTTTAATTTAGTATTATTAAAAATAATTATTAATTAAAGCTATTTAAATTTAAATTATTTTATTTATAATTATATCTTTTTTAATAATATAATTATAATAATTATAGCTTAAAAGGTAATTTATTATAATTTTATTAAAAATTAATATAAAGGCTTTAATTTCTTTAATAAAAAGCTTATTAAAAATCCTTTAATTAATTTTAGTTATTTTAATAGGCTTATTATTATTTATTTTATTTTATTTAATATTAATATCTTTAACTATATTTTTTATTTTTAAATTCTTTTAAATATATAAGAGGTTATTTATAAAGAAAAAAAGAAGTTTTTAAAGTTTATTATAAAAAAGTATTTTAAATAGAATTATTATATTAAAAAATTTAAAAAAGATTAGATTTAATTAATATTACTTTATACTTTATAGCTATAGCTTTAAGGCTATAAATATAAATTACTTAATAACTTAAAGAGAAATAGTAGCTATAAAGAAAAAGTTAAATAAATAAAGGTTTTAAGGAAAATATATATATAATAATTATATTATTATTATTAAAAAGAAAAAGTTAAATTAAGGTTAGGGAATATTAAGTTATAAAGTAGTAAAAGATTAATTATAATAAAGTAATTTTAATATAATAATCTGCAAAAGCATCCATGACTAACAGCCCGTTAGGGAACATGCTCCATACATCTGGAAAGTACAGTAGGATGTTTCCATTTGCTTTTTCTGGTGCTGGTTTTGAGATGTATGTTTCGACGTCTGCGATAGTTTCCCAAGTCCCTCTTCACTCGCCCTCATGGATCGTGCCTTTAAGACAGCAGCTACCACTTGGTTTAGCAAGATATTGGTCGCTGGTGGCTTGTTTTGATGATGACTGCCCCATAGTGTGATATATTGATTGTATAACAAGGCTTCAATGGGTGTTGTAAGATGAAAGGGCGTAGTTATTCGGATAGTCCACCCGACGAGAAATTCCACTACGCCAGTGTATTTGGTACTCGTCTCTGGGTTGGGGGTGGTATTGTAAGTCACAAACAGAGTCTGGCATTCAAAGTCGTCTTGCTAATGACTGGACCTATGTAGGTTGGTTCATACATCTCCAGGGGAGTCTCCAAGCTTCCCGTCGACCTCAAGCCTGAGCGTTGGGAGCTGATATTCTACATCGTAAGTCATCATTATGTTTCAAGGCCCTGAGGACACAGCTAACATGTCAACAGCTCGGTAGTGCCACTTGTCTTTGGGCTTTTGTCATCTGGTTCCTTCTCCCCGATTCACTTTCCAACGCATGATTCCTTAACCACCGAGAGCGTCTCATTGCAGTCAAGAGAGTCGCATCCAATGAGACGGGTATCAAGAATAAGGCATTCGATAAGGATCAGGTCGTCCTTGGCTTCACTGATCCTAAGACTCTTCTGCTCTTTACCTCGGTCTTTGCTGCGTAAGGAAGATCATTGTCACGATAAAGGATTGGTCATTGACTAATAAACGATTTACAGCGCCATCCCTAACGGTGTTGTCAACTCCTTCTCGACCATCATCATCCGCGACATGGGATTTAGCACCCCCAGAACTACTCAACTGAAGTCCGTTGGAGATGCTGTCCAGATCATCGGCTTGATCATTGGTGGAAGCATCATTCTCAACGTTCCTAACTGTTGTCAAACAATCTTTAGGAAGCACCCAGCCAGTCAGCTAACAACAACCAGTTCGTCTACTTATAAGGAGTGTAGTCACGAGGCTGGTATGAGGGATCAGACCGAGTTCGAGAACAAGGATTTCCGATACGTTCTGTAATTTCGTATCTGCTCATGTTAGCAAAAGGAAGCCTGAGACTTTGACAGTTAGTTGTAAAGCAGAACGGATATAGAATATGACAATGATCCTTGCCTCATATCCTACCCTCCCTCGCCACTTTGCTCCCAAGTTTGAAATATAACGTCACCGCTTCATAGATCAAGACATGCACGCTAGAGATGTAAACTGCCCCATAGCCCATATCTTGTATGTATTTTCCAGATAAACAAGAGGCACAAGACTATTGCGGTTGTGGTAGTTATTCGGTCTCCGAACTGCCTTAAGCATCGCCATGATTGTCTGGGCGAACTGCAAGGCTGTAATGTCGTCTTTCGTCAACATCATAGGGCCAGAAAACGATGTTCGCGGGAGTGTTCTCCAGTAATGTAAATTTTCAAGAAGAAGCTCAAAGCAATTATTGCCTCAAACCCTACTCAAGATCGTGAACTCATATTGACGTTGTAACAATGTGTCGGACTCTAAATGCAGATAAGACTACAGTAAGATGTTCGTGGTATTGTATATGTATCTACTCATTCATTACATGCGTTCGACAGATGACTAATACAACACTTTTCTTGAAAGACATTACTCCTTGAACTCTTGAGCAATCTGACCGACATCTGTCATGTTGGCGATACCCGCGAAAGCGCTCAAAGCCTTCTTCGCCCGAACCTCTCCAATCTGGTTACCAACATGATCCAAGAACTTGGTATAGAGGAACTTCTCATCCAGAGGATTCTCATAGCTACCAATCTTGTGCTCAACATGGACCTCGAGCTTCTTTCCATTCTCAAACTCAACAGCAACAAACGCCTCATGCTCACTAACCTTGTCATCACTTGTAACATTGACCTTCTGGCGGAGGTCGATGACAGTTTTGTTCTGAACAGCCTTATCGGTGAACTGGGTGGAGGTTGCTTCGCCGAAAAGAAGTGCTACAGCGGCAGCATGATAGACGCTGAACTTGCCCTGCAGACCGGTCCCGGGCTTGGGGTCATCCGTCAGGAACAGAACGCGGGGGTGAGTACGGGCCGTGACAATGGCGATCTTGTTGACGTCGGGACCGTCTTCCACTGCCTTATTGTGGATTTGAATCCAGCCATCGATGGCAGCGTGGATGATCCTGTCGCATGGGTACGGTTTGAACTTGTTCCTGGAGATCTCCCAAACATCACCAAGGGTGGAGATCTCAGCAGTCAGATTCTCACGAGTGCTAACAACATGAGACCAACGTGGAAAGGCTTGGTGTCTGTGCCAAAAGACCCATGCATCCCGATGACTTGAATGGAGGCTATGCTGATAGCTCTCTGCGTTTGCTTAGTGTCAAGTCCGAGGAGCTTTCCGACGGCGACAGCTGAGCCGACCGAGCCAACAGTGCTTGTAATGTCTGATAACAGTTAGTATGGCCACGTCAAAGAAGAATGATTAGATCCACTTACGCCATCCAACATTGTAATGCTCCGGAAAAACAGCAACACCAATTTTGCACTGCGCTTCAACACCAGCAACGAAGGCCGCCAAGAAGTCCTCGCCTGACACAGGTGCCATCCACTCCGCAACAGCAAAGAGAGCAGACAGTACAGGCCCAGAGGGGTGAATAGGGTTATCTCGGTGGGTATCATCATAGTCATCGGCGTGAGAGGCAATACCGTCGATGAGAGCTGCGGTGTTAACATCAACGTACTTTCCAGTCCCAAAGATGGAAGAGTTTCCATCGGCTCCGATGAAGGGAGCGCTGGCCTCGTACGCAATACCTGCTGGGGGTAGAGCGTAGCCGCCGATAGCACAGCCGGCCC
Organism: Fusarium chuoi; assembly: GCA_022627125.1. Lineage (NCBI taxonomy): Eukaryota > Fungi > Ascomycota > Sordariomycetes > Hypocreales > Nectriaceae > Fusarium > Fusarium chuoi. Next base: position 158,293 of record JAJALE010000851.1, read on the forward strand.
AGTTATAGACGCTCTTGACGGCTATGTCGACGATTGGGTCGGTTAGGTTGCCAAACTGAAGGGCTAGAGCCCATGTTGCTAGAGCCTTGGTAGCCATTGTTGGTTTGTGAGTGTAGTTTGTCTTGAGTGTCTGCTGTGATAGTCCAGCATTCGAAGGGCATATCCTGCTAGCATTTATACTTTTCCAAGACTCTTTTCGTCTACAACTTTTAGGGGTCTACATTCTCCTTGCTTCATTTTTACCCCACGGATCGAACGGTACTTTTGTTACATGGTACTGCGTGGTGTAACCCTCTCAGGTCTCTATTGTGGAGGCCATCGTATCTCTGGGCCACTGCTAACTCAGAAAACAGGTAGAATTTATGGCAGATCAATGCTTTGGGATCCTGATCCCCAAGCTTCCGGACTATAAAAGTACATTGACCTCGAGGTAGCACGAAGGAGTGCCTGTGCTTGTGTATCTCTACTTGCAAGAACAAACTCTTATTGGCGTGGTTCAATTGATGCTTAATGTCAAGACCTAACCCGGATGTACTAAATCGCCGCATTTAAGAACTATTTGCTAACCTAAAGGCCTTATTTTGTGATGATCTCAATGCAGTTGAGCTAGTCCAGTCGAACGCCCGCGCAGAACGCCCGAGGGATGTGACCGATTGGCAACCGCCGCCGGTGTCACGGAAGAACACATGACCCCCCAGGAGAATTCAACGACACTAAAAGGATCAGTAAACATTTATGCGTAATGCATCACTGGTTGTTGATGACGAGTCGTCACGGAGTTCCACCGTTTTGGGTATATCACCCGTATAATCCTGTGGCTGAGAGCTTAAATCATCAGAGAGCACTTAGTAAGGCCTTAATAGGGCTTGGATCTGCTACATGTTGTGAGTTATGTGGTTTTCATCAGTGACAGTCATCTTAAGAGCATTGGTAATCTCTGTTGGGTCGGTCTCTGTCTCGGTGGCCGCTGTGATAAGTCGTCGTCCTCTGAGACTTGCAAGCCCGGTGCGTAGCCTTCACTACTTTAGTCTCTTGTATTACACTATCAATATGATCCGAGGCCTTGTCTCTAGCCTTTTTAGAGTTCATTGATTTTGCGTGATGTAGTAGGCAGCGCTGAGAAGGGTAGGTTGCTGGGAGGTTATTGCATTCCGTGTATTAGATAACGCACTCATTCTACAGCAGCTAGCAACCCATATCTTTCAAATCTCTCGATACATAATTTAAATTTGAATAAGGATTCTTTTCACACTCCAGCCATTGACTCACCCTGGCCCAGAGTTTTGATGTCTTGCTCGTTCCAGGTATATTTCTCGTTCCCTTTGGCTGCAGTGTTCTGGATAACTCGCTTCACATAAATGCCCGGCAGATGAACTGACTCTGGGGGGGTCTCCCCGGGATCAACAATATGCTCGGCTTCAACAATTGTCATCTTAGCATTACGGCCCATTGGACCGTTGAAGTTTTGAGCTGCAAGGCGAAACTGATAATTTCCTAGCTTATCTGCCTTGAACGCCTTGATGGAGGCATAGTCTCCCGAGATACTGCGTTCAAGCAGATATGGCTTGCCATTGAATACCTTTATATCTTCGGGACTTGGGAATTGGGCGTCGTCAGAAGACCCAATGCCTTTGTCCCGAGACGGGAGATCGCCATTTTGAACAACAGTTCCGACGCCAGCAGGCGTATAGAAAGCCGGGATACTCTTGCCACCAGCAGCACAGCGTTCTGCTAGCGTACCTTGAGGAGTAAATTCCAGTTCAATGTCGCCTGTAAGATACATCTTCTCGAACGTCTTGTTCTCCCCGATATAAGATGCAATCATCTTGCGCACTTCTCTGCTTTTTAAGAGCTTCCCAAGGCCAAAGTCATCAGTTCCAGCATTGTTGGAAACGGCTGTCAGACCGGTGACATCAGACTTGTTGAGGACTTCATTGATAAACGTGTCTGGAACACCACAAATGCCAAAGCCGCCACATAGAACCGTCGTGTTTGGTTTTATGTCCTTGAGCGCCTCTGCAGCCGATGAGACAACCTTGTTGATGCCATACCCCCCAACAGAGATGAAATAGTGTCTTGTAAGCAATACCTTCGTCTGCTGAGTCAGTCTTCGGACATGATGCCCAGCTGAGAAGTAAGGGGAGTGTCAGAAAGGTAGCCTACACGAGTCCCACGTTGGCTCACGGTTCTTGAGCTTATGGACATGATTGATGATGCCATAGTGCCAATGTAACCTTTCCTAAGGATACGAAAGGCAGGGCTAGTTATTAACCAGTAGATGTTCGCAAGCGACTTAGAGACAACGTTCGGCCGCCGTATCCGCCACAGAGCTTATATCTCTATTCTCATTCTTATTCGTATCGAGCTTCGTCGTAGAGTGACTTGGTAGAGGCTTTCGGGAGCCGGCCGCGGGGAAGTGGCCGGCGTCACGCTAGAAGTCAACCATGGGGGTTTTGAACAGTTTCTGGCTAGCCAAAACCGAAATCAAATTATATGTCGAGTTTAAAACATGGTTTTGAGCACCGATGGATCAAGACTCTGATATGTTTGGGCACATGTCTCACTGGTGCAACTTTCAAGAAAGGGAACTAGACATAAACGACATTATCTGGCAACACTCTCGGCTCGGATATATACTGTGGAATATGTGATATTCATGATAGCTCTTAGCTAGATATCTTGCCGATTTGAATAGCCGCATGTCAACAATGCTCTGTTGACATTGCCTAGCTCAACTAATCCTCTTCAATCTCATTGACCTCAACACCATCCAATCCCTTCAGTTTCTCAACACAATCCTTGGTCACGGGACTTATGAGAGTTAGTGGCAACACCGAACCCTACTTGGTAAATGGTTACTTACGGGGGAATTCCCATAGGAGGGATGGATCTCGTCTCAACCCAAAACTCAACACCAGTGTCGTCCTGGATAAGCCTAGGGAACTCTGGTTAGAATAATGGAAAATATTTTGTGGTGGGATGCTTACTTCTTGAGCTGGGCCTCAGAGGCCTGCCACTCGTCGTAGCCGAGGTAGGCGTAGCGAATCTTCTGCGTGTCTTGTTAGTGGGTGTGACAGTAGAAGGGCAAATCTTAAGTACAGTCTTGTCGGCCATTGTGAATAGAGAAAGAAGTCTCTTCGTGTGATATGATGGTGAACTGTTGATGTTTTGCTGTGATTGAGAGGAAGCTGGGATGATACAGAACTTGGGGATCTTCTTGAGCTTTTATTCTTGAAAACTCACAGTTGCAACGCACTCGAAATTGTCAAATAATGAACTTCTACTCAAAACCGGGCCTTTTTGGCATCGCTTTCAGCTTTTGTCGATCATGAACAGATGCGTCTCGGCATTTCATCCACAAAGACTAACTTTGGTTGCGGGATCATCCGATTGCAGACGCTATCAATGGTTTCCGTCACTATAAATTGTAGATCAAACTCAATCTCCAACGTCATCTTACTTGGCTTTCAGCTCGAATCCACAGTAGCAAATGTTAGATCATGTTCAAGCCATTTTATTGGATTTTCACCGCTTATTTACTTTTCGTGATCGACACGGCACGGGCGGCAGATCGGAATGTTGTGTGCCATGTCGTCATACATGGAAGCTTAGTCGATGTCTCACCTTTCACATGTCTTAATCACGACCAGATGGCCTTGACGATCATTATTAAAACGTATTATCATTGGCGGCCCTCTAATAAAGGGAAGCGCTAGGGGTATCGTGGGACAGAGAAACAAGTTTTTCCCCGCCTCGTAATTATGTCTACTCTATCTTTTTATGGCATGACCAAGTCAGGTTTATGCAAGATCTGATCCTCGAGTTTGGACAACCGTCTTCTTGACCAACACATTCCATCCTTTTTGGGCACGTGGTTGACCATTGGCGTCGGCCAGATCTGACTGGCTGCTATTCCAGCCATGCAGCTCCGCAACAGAGTCAGAAGCTTCTGATCTACTTCCATGCTTGCCTGTTTCGCCATTGGCATCTGACTTGTCGTCATGGTCGATGATGGTGGTGACTCCAATACGCTTGCCGGCATTGTCGTGCAGATCAAAAGCCTCCTCACCGTTCTGGCCGTGGCTGCGAAGGTAGCCTCCTGTTGGATGGTTGCTACCTGTTCGTTGCCAAGGCCTGGCTGAGTTTCCCTGTCCATCTGCGGATGATCCATGACCAAGGAAGTTACGGAGCAGAGGTCGAAGTGTTGCGACAGCTGAAGCAGTGATACCAAGACCAGTCTCGACAGTGGACCAGATAGCGACATCTGAGGTAGAGTATAGGAAGTCGTCGATGTCGGTGAGGGAGTAGAGGTAAGGGAAGCGGATGATGGTTGCACTAGAGGCACTGTAAAAATCCAAGGTCAGTAAACTATTTCAATGGGTAGGGGAGTGTTGACACATACATAGCACCTGCGGCCAGAATACCGACGACAGAAATCTTTGTTCTTTTGCTCATTTGAAGGTTGTAAACCAGGGCAATGGGTAGCAAACTGTAGGTCCAATCCGACAGACAGCTGATAGCGGAGTAAGCATAGAAGGCCTTGGCAACCACTGAGGCATCCAAGCAACTACCTCCAGGGGGGTTGCTGGTGTATCGAAGCCAGAAGAGTGCCGTAGGTCGGCATTGCAGAACAAATAACAGGAAGAAGAACAAGCTGTATATTTCTGTGATGCCAGTGATGGTCCAGATGATAATCTTGTGCGTACGTGTAATGCAAATTCGCAACAAGAAGATAGCAATACTGGCCTTGATGGCCATGTTGGTCAAGACGTAGGTCGGTTCGCATGTCCACCACATCTGCATCGCTCTGGGGATGTTCTCCGGCTCGATGTCCTTGAAGTGACGTCCAGTTCCATATCGGACACCAGTGATCTCATACGAGCAAAAGACGATAAACATAAACTTTCTCGGTTAGCAGGATCTTACCAATAGGGGCGATGCATCCTACCTGGGCAATGAGGGCAAGCCAATCATCGGCGCCGAACGCCTTCACAATCCATCCTCGGCAGTAGACGCGGAGACACGTCGCAATCGATGAAAGGACCACAAAGGTATAAGCGATGGCAGCAATCTGCGTCGCCCGACTCTCGATCGCCATGGTGTTCAGCTCGTGTGGCAGACAAGAAGAAAGAAGAACACGGTGCAGCAACAGCGAGTGGACTCTGTCTACTAACCGAGCGAGCGGGCAACACCCCATCGACTATATATGCAGACATGGTAAAACACTACTCACTCGCCACGAGTCTACGGACAACAATCCAGACCGGGATAGTTTCGTCTGTGGAGTGCAGGAGATGGAGACAAAAGGGGATTCCTGTAACAGACTATCCAAGCGGCGTGACCAGGAAAACACGGCAATGATTTGCGTCCTATCTAGATACATGTTAGCTCGATCTTCATGACGGGGAGGCTAGCCCTGCTTGTGTTGGCGCAGCCAGAAAGTCGGGACCTTTGAGTCAGGGGGACTCGGACTTGGGCCAATCTGCCACGAGGAAAAACGCTCTGACAGGGCGCGACAGGTTTCTAGTTCTTCTGCTACTCGGAGCGCGGTTCCAGAGAGATCTCGTCCCAGGGCCTAGGAGATTGGCTAGACTGTTAGTGATGCATCATTCCGGTAATAGCGTCGGAGAACCGGATGATCTGTTCTGCGTTGGCCGAATGAGGTCAAGTGGCGATTTGTGCTTGGACCTTTGTTACACAAGGAAAACTCTGCGCGTAGTGGGCTTCGGGGAACCCACAAAAAGGGTATAATCTCGAGAATCAGGGGAAATTATTTATTTACCTGATGGCTCCCAACAATTACTCTGGCTTCCCCAGGTCTGGAGATTGCACAGTGGGCTTGAATGGAGCCGTTCAAGTGGCTGCTTCGCCTCGAATAGAAGCAATGCTAGACATTTTGGGCATGTAGATCGTCGTTGTAATCAATGTCTGTGAGTTGCATTGCAGATCCTAACAAAAGAGATCGAGCATCTCGGGAACTTCATACCCGCGTCTGACGATCATTCACTTGGCCGACAGGCTTGCATGTTAAGGCTGTCGAGCACAATTCAACGTCCTTGGCATGCTTTGAGAATGCTTCCAATAGTTTGACGCCCATCGCATGATGAGTGGATCATAGCTTTGACTCAGGCACTCTTAAGCTTAAGCCTAAAGCTCTGTCATGAGGTGAGCTGAGCAGCTAGCAGGTGTGATTGATCATAATGCCGATGTTTTAGCTGTCATTATAGTCTCAAAGCAGTATGAAAGCTGCCCATCAGTATCTTCAGTGAATTGCCTGATCAGTGAGTTGGCATTCTAGCTCTGCGAGTCATGAATTGACCAATGAAAAACGCTTCGGAGTCTCGCCTATGATGGCTCCGGATTAAACGCTCCAAGGATGAACTCTATATCCGACGTTTTATTGGAGCCACCATTGACTGTGGCTTGCCTGTCCACATGGTTCGTTGAAACAATACGAAAATGGAAGAGAACAAGACCAATCCGAGTCATTCATTTTATCTGCTTGAAACATTGCCAAAGCTGGAGTGGGTTATCAGGCGCGAAGGATTCGTGGCTGCTTGGCGCTCGTGCGGAGTGAGGTTCTAGAAATTGGGCGTATTAGCCAAGAAAGTTTTGAGTGCTCAATTGGTCTTGACTAAGGCAGTTCGAACTTTTACTTGGTACGTTCGCTAACCCTACGAGGGATGCTCCTCGTCAAAGTGGCCACGGCCCAGACCAACTCCACCAAGCCATTTCGTCATAGTCCTACCCTAGAACAGAGGGCTTGCAAGTCATTACCCCTGCATTCTAAGGACACTTTATGTTAGGTTATGGAAGATATCTCCTAAACAATTATATATTTTACAGAGATCGCTTTGCAAGTAACATCACAATCTAGGCACATGGGGCTCAGCCTTGTCGCTTGTTCACCGAGTACTTCATTCCAGATTGCTTATCACTGCCCTCAATATCAAGTCTGGCTTGTAACCAAGAAATCTCCCTACATTCATTTGTGATCATGATGATGTTTAGAAAAGGCAGATATGGTTCTTATCGTTTTATGAACTAGCATACGCCTATTTCTAAAGCTTGTTCTGTGAAACCTTTCTCAGTGTCTCTAACGGCGACGTCTCTGCCAGAACAGTAGCATAAGAACCAAAGCGTACGTGCACAGCCTCCTTTGGCTTTGGATCCCAGCAGTAAAAACGCCCAGTAGACCTCATCTTCTCCAAGTCGATCACAACAATTGACTCAACAGGCATAACCGTCTCAGTCCAGAACAGCATGTACAAATTATCTCCCAGCTTGAGCATGTGGCACTTCTCAGCATCTGCAATGCCCCTCTCTGTGCCGCTGAGACAATGCCAGGCCATAGTGCCCTTGTTGAGGTAGACATGCTCATAAGCGTCTCGGGGAGTGTATCGGTACAGAACGTGCTTTCCAATGAGTTCGTCAGTGGCTTGGAATGGTTCAACGTGTTTCCCTCCGAATGCGACTGCGTTGATGAAAGAGGTGAATGTTCTGCGTTCATCATTCTCGTCCTTGAAACCTGATACAGCAGCAATGGCTTGTCCAGTGGCTGTATTGACAATCAAGCTGACGACTTCATTATAGTCAGGTTTGAGGAAGTCGACAAAGAAGACATCTGGTCGCACTTCGAAAGCCTCGTACTTGGCTGGGGCAGTCAGACCTGCTCCCTCTCCCTCGAGGATCTTCCATGTGACGGTATCCGCATCAAAGTCATGAGATATCTTCCAACCATTGTCGTAGGTATGTTCAAAGTATTTGCCCTGCAGTTTACTGGATGCTGGCATAAGGTGTTCCCTAAAGCCATCGGCCATTTCCTGGAGGGTTGGCCATTTAGTCACCGGGACAAAGCCTGCGGTCTCTGAAGTAGCTGATGGAACCATGCTGTCTAGTAAAAGAAGCTTGGAGAGTGAAGAATGAGAAACGTTGACTTGAGAACTCTTTATGGCGTTGTTAAGAGAATGGTGTAAATGGTAGAACTTGTCTTGGGGAGTCCATTCATTTGAGGAGAAACGAAGCTATCTTTATAGACAATTGTCAAGGGCCATACTGAGAAATCATTGAGCGAATCATCATAACCCTATAGCTCAATATTGGCTATAATCACTCTTGTTCCGTAAATTCCGTGAAGCCTTCAATGCAATAGTCCTATCAAAATCGCAGCTTCCCCGCATGATCATCAAGGCTAGGGTGCTATCGACTACGGCCTTTCCACTTACAGAAAAAAAGTGCGATGTCCCCCACCTGTATCTTTCTTTGGCGTGCGGAGAAACAACCTGGGAACTCTATTCCAAGGGTCTCGATGACATTTCCCCTTATCATCAAGCCGGCAGCCGAGAGAGAGTGATACGCAATGGTGGCCTTCGGACTTTGATCAGACCGAAAGTCCTTCACTTATAAGGCATATCCATTGTCCGACTCTCCGAGACTTATCTGTGTAACTGCTTTCTCGGACTTTCGACCCTGCATGAGTATAAGCATGAAGCGAACTAGAGCACGGTCACTCTGCTTAGAGGGTGAGAAAGGGACGCAGTCAATTCTCTCGTACTATCCTAGAATAGTCTCCAGTCCAGCTTCTGTCATAACATCAATCCAATCCACGCGTAAAATTGGACTCTTATCATAAGATGTGGAATCAGGCCCCTCCATGGCCACTGAGTCCATCTGTGCCCAGACCCTCTGAAGCACAGCGGCTGCGCTATTAATCGTCTGAAGTTTGAGAGACAAGAATGACATATGCAACCTCTCAAGTACAAATCTCCTCCAGTCTGCCACTAACACTTTGACGTTGGTGTTTGTGTTTGAACTTGATCCGAGCGCACTTCCCGCTGCTAGGAATATGACGGTCTGAATGGCAATGGTTCGGGAGTCCTCCGGAATCGTGTTCATAATCTCTAGTATCTTTACTGCAAGCTCTAAAATATGCTGTGAGAGTATTATGTCTTGGCTTTGGTCATCCTGTAGGCATTGGGCGACTTCGGGAAATGCCCGATCAAGCTCAAGGCGAGCAACCAGTTGATAGCACTTAGCTATCTTACAGAGATGATCTGACGGAGTCCTGTAGTCGCCCGTACTCTGTACCGTTGCAGGAGTTGGTATTTGGCAGTGGTCTATGTCCAGACTTAAAGTGAAAGCTTGACTGAGTAAATCGATGGTGCGGCTTGACATATCTATATCATCCTCTATTGAATAATTGCATGAAATCAGACGTCGTTTCTGCCGTAATAATGCCATGCACTTGGCGAGGCTAATGAAAATATTTGTGCCGACTCCGGTCCATGGACAAGGATAACAAAAGGTCGAGGGTAGTAGAACGGAGAACGCGTCGAGATATGAGAGTGCGCTAACCTCTTGATCAATCAAGCAAGAAGCTATCACTTCCCAATAGACCAGTGATGAAACGATTAAGCGTTGGACGCGGTGAGACGGAAACTGAAGGTCCGTGAGGTTGAATTGGCTCATCCAAATCCTGAACACTTTTCGAGCACCATGAAAATGGCACAGGCCGAGAGAAGAAGGATCGTGCCAGCTCTGTAAATTGAGATATAAGCTCCGTGAAATCCTTGTTGGGTAAAGACACTTACAGAGGTCATGCAAATGAGAGTTATACCCAACATCAAGTCATCCTTTATCGTTGGTGCCCCTGAGGCGGGAAGAGGAGTCAATCTGTTTATTTCGGCGAGCTCCCTCGATATATGTGAAATAGCTTCCGTCTGGAAGGTCAAAGGTATCAAAGATGTGTCTTGTTCTTGCTGGCTTAGGTGGGCCGCCGATGCACTCAAAACACTATTGAACACAATGGGGGAGTTTCGAATAAACTCAAGCAGATCTGAGCGGTAAGGGTTGTTGGGTGAGTCAAAAGACGACAGGACCTGGTATGCTGATGCGAAGTAGTGTGTTAAGAGTTTGGAGGATTCCTCCTGGGGAGAGTACAGTACAAGGGCATTATCGGTGTCAGATGGAGAAGATGGTGAATTGCCAATGCCAGGCGAGTGCCCTGAGCCGGGGCCGGCATACGAATGGATGCCATAGTCAATCTCGTATTTGGTCGACCATTTTACTGGGCGTTTATAGCCAGGACATAAGAGATTGGATTTGACGCAACGAGTACAAGCAGGCTCTGCTTCATCGCATTTCAGCTTCTGCGGCAACTTTTAGCAAGCTATTTATAAAGTCATCCAAGGCAGGATGTTGAACCCACACGTTTCTTACAAGTGATACAGCCGCCTTTGCAATTCAACATCGTTAGCTGAGGCGAGGCAGACAAGTTGGCCAAGTCATAGGGTCAGATTCACTCCTCAATTTCTGTCGCCTTCGGGTCGATGCCGAAGAAGCAGTAGACTGATCCATGGAGAGCTGCCAACCCTAAATGTTCAATAAGATCAATACCTGATAGTCCGAGTCATACAGGGGATTTTCCATACTTAGTAATGGGACTAACAGACCCTGGTAGCTTGTCAGCAAGATAAGAAGGGTCCACGATATGAGATAGGTGAACAGTCGGAAATCGGAAGCGGGTTCCGGCAATAAAAGTCATGTGGTATCAATTGGTTGGCTGGGATTGGCTAGATGTCCTAGACACCAGCCACCTACGCGAATCTGAAGTTACCACGTCAAGATTGATTGATTGATAATGCCTTTAACTTCTGCCGCTTGGTTAGATAGATCTTGGCGTTTCGGTAAAAATAATATATTAGGTTTTTACCCTTTTAGGCAGAATAGACTTTAATTGCCTTTTATTTAATATTAACTTTCAATAAATAAGCTATTTAATATATATTTTTATTATAAATTAACTATCTTTATATTTATTAATTATAAAAAAGCTATTATATTTTCTTTAATATAATTATAATAAAAGATTAAATAATTTTCTATTTTTTTAAATTTACTTAAACTTTTAATCTTAAAAAATTAATAAAATAGCTATTATATTAACTAAAAGAATAATTTTCTTTTTACTATTAAAAAGAAGTTTTTATATTAATTATAAAATTAATTAATAAATTAATATAAATAAGTTAATTATAAAAGACTGTAAATAGCTTTAAAAAAAAAAAATATCTCTTTTTAAAGCTTTAAAAATAAAATAATTACCTTTTCTTTTTATTTAAATACTTTAATAATTTTATATAAATTAAATTAATAGTATTATAACCCTAGCGGTTATATTATATATACCCTATAAAAACTTTACCTTAAGTCCCCCCTAATAGCTAACCAGATAGAAGACTGATAGAACCAAGACTAATAGCACTTTAAGACTGCATTACTTTAGGACCAATAATAACTTTATATTATATTGCCCTCTCTATAAACTACTTTAGTATATATATATATTTACTTAATATTAAATAGAATTTAGCTTACTAGCTATTAATAAGATTTCTTTACCTTAATAAGCCTAATATATATTATTAATTATTAAGGATATAATAACCTAATATACTTAATATAATGCCTTATATATTTTATAAATATAAACCTAATATAGATTAGTTTACTTATTTAGAAACCCTAACTATTATATATTAATAGCTCTTATTTAAAATATACTGTATTTATATTAAATAATATTATACTATTAAAATATTTAGTAATACTGGTTTAATACTTCCTTATATTAGAGCTTTATCTAGCAATACTAAGATAATAGCAGAGCTATAGTAGCTATATAATAGCTATAATACCCTATAAGCTTAGGTAAATAACTAGCAAAATACTATAATAACTAGTAATAGCAGTAATAAACTATAAAAAAAAGATCTTAAAAAAGCCTTAAAATTACTAAAGCCTAAGCCCTTTAAAGAATAAGTAATTAATATTATTCTATTTTTAACTTAAATAAAAAGATATTTTTACTTATTTCTAAATAAACTAAATACTGCTATAAAAAAACTTCTATTTATAGCCCCTTTAATTTAAAATAGCACTAAAAAATAGTTTAAACCTATTATAAGAAATTACTTAAAAAATAAAGAAAATCTATAAAATTAAGATATATAAAATATCTTTAAAGATTAGGATAATTTTAAATAAGCCCTTAAAGATAATTTTAAATTAGTTAATAAAGAACGATAAGCTGTAGCTAAACTGCTTATACTTAAATAATAGAAATTATATACTATATATTTAGCTAAATTCTAATAGCTAGTAGCTAAGACTTAATAAGATAATAATACCCTTATAGAAATTTATTACTAAAGCCTAAAGGAGAAAGTTAAAAATAAATTATACCTTATAGATAGACCTAATAACCTAACTACCTATATTATAATAGTAATTAAGATTAATAAATAATAGTATAAATGCAAAAAAGAGAAAGCTAACTATAAGTATAAAAATAACTTTAACCTATATTACCTTAATTAGCAATAAGATAATAATAACTAAAGTAACTCTTAAAACTAAAAATAGCAGTAAGGATATTAGTAAAATAATACCTTATATAGAATATAATTAAGACCTATATTTCTAGGCACTATATAGCCTAAAAGAAATAATAACTATAAGCTATAAGATATATTTAAATATAAATACTATAATTATAATTAGATAGAATATATAATATAGTAATGCCTAAAACTATAAAAGCTATAAAACCTAAATTAAGGTAGGTAAGCCTTAAGACTTACCTAATAATAGGATCTATAGATAGCTATATATATCTAAATACTAGAAATAATATATAATAAATATAATATATATTTTAACAGTAATATAGAAATTACCTAAATTAAACCTAAAGATAAAAGGAAACTAGAAAAAAAAAAAATTATATACTTTAAAAGAACTTAAGTAGAAAAGGAATTAATAAAATAAATAATAAAATAAGAACTACTATAAGTATATAGAAGATCTAGAGAAGTAAGAATACTTTAAAGTAAAGCAGAAAGAATAAAAAGATAAAGTAAGATAATAAAAGCTAAAGGAACTTAAAAAATAATTAAAATAGAGGAAAATATAAATATTAAAAATAATAAGATAAGATAGCCTAAATATCCTTAATATAAATAAGTAGAAGTAAACCTTATAAGTTATTAATAATATCCTTATTAGGATAATACTTTAGGATAAGGAGAAATACTAAAGATAGAAAGTTAAAGTAAAAAGCTAACTTTAATAGAAGAAATAATAAAACTTCTATAATATAAAATATAGAGGCAAGACTGCTAAAAATATAGTTAAATACCTTTACTATTAAGATAAATAAATTATATAAAAATAGAAATAACCTTATAAAGCAAGATATAATAAAAATAGTCTAAAAATCTATAAGATATAAAAAGAAATCTATATATAAGGTACCAGAAAATATAAAAATATAGAAATAGAAAACAAACTCTATATTAAAGTATACTATATTAATAAAGCATTAAACCTATTATACCTAAAACCTATATTTAATAAATAAAATAATATATAGATAATACTAATATACCTTAAATATAATATAATATTTTAGGTATTATACTAAAACTATTAGTATAAATAATATAAATTAAATAAATTAAATAATAATTATTTTCCTATAATTATATCTAGAATACCTAATAATAACCTCTATCTAATAGAAGAAATAGAAAGATACTTAATATACCTTTAATATAACTACCTAAAAGTAATAGAATTATAATTTAATATAATATTATATAGAAAGATATATTAAGTTAATAAATTAACTTAAAGAATTAAAAAAAATATATAAATTATTAAAAATGTAAAAAGGGAATTTAAAGAAGTAACCTAAAGAAAGTATACTTAAAAGAGAAAAGAACTATTAATTAATAATACTAGCTTAAAAGATATAAAAAAACTATTAAGATAATAGAAAGTAGATAGACTATATCTACTTAATAATAAATATTCTAGATAAGAAGCCATAAAGATAGATATAAAATTAAAAGAATATTTCTAATAAATAATATTTAATAATAAATTTAATAATAACTGCCTTAATAGAGAAGGGTATAATAATAGTAACTATAAGTAAATATACTAAAATGCATTAAGAAAAGTTATATATTATCTATAATTAAGCTATAGATAAGCCAGAACTATAAATAAGAATAATTTAAACTAATAAATATATTAAAAGTACTGTAAATAATAGACTTAATAGATAGCCTAATACTATAAATTTAAATTAAAAGAAAATAGCTAAATACTTAAATTAATTATAAAGTAAAGAGAAACTTTATTAACTTAAAAATAGTTATAAAGCTATAATTACTATAAAAATAGAAATTATTACCCTATCTATTAGTTAATATAGAAAGATAGCTCTTTAATTATAATAACAGTATTATAGATTAAGAGATTAATTACCTTAAGGTCTTTATTAAAAGAAGAAATTAAGAAGTAGATTTTAATATTATACTTCTAGAAAAGGATATAAATATCCTATTAAATATATAATAGCTTAAATAATAAAACCTACTTATTAACTAAAGAAATGGCTAGGTTATATTTCTTAATAACCCTAATAGTAATAAAAAAATAATTATAATAAATAATAAGAGATCTTAAACCCTAACTAAAGAGGATAGTATAGGTAAGTATAGAATAGAATGTCTATTACCTTTAAAAAAAGTATAATATAAGTATAAAAAAGGTATAAAAAATAAAATAGAAATCCTAAATATCCTTAAGATATAAAACCTATATAAAGATAAGATATTTATAGAACTAAGCTAAGACTGACTTAAGAATATTCTAGAATAATACTAGATATATAATAAACTATTTAAAGAAAAACTAAAAATAGAAGTATTTAAATATAGTAAATAGAACTATAAAATTAACCTTATAGATAATAACTTACTATTTTAGAAGCTCTATTTACTTAACTAAAGAGAGCTATAAGTTTAAAAGGAATATATAAATAAAATACTTAAGAAAGGCTATATTAGAGAATCTAGCTTAATATTAATATTATTAATATTCTTTATACTAAAGAAAAACAGAAAGGATAGATTAATTATTAATTACTGACTGGTTAATATATATACTATTAAGGACTAAACCCTACTTCTACTTATTATAGAACTTAAGGATTAGTTATAAGGTAAAAAGATCTTTATAGCTCTAAACCTAAAAGGAGTATATAACCTTATTTATATTAAAAAAGGAGATAAATAGAAAATAGCATTTAAAACTAGATTTAGACTATTTAAATATATAATAATGCCTTTTAGTCTTATTAATATACCTATAATATTTTAGCAGATAATTAATAGTATATTTTAATAATACCTTAATATCTTTATAGTATATTACCTAAATAATATTTTAATCTTTTTAGATAATAAAAAAGAATATATAGAATATATCTATAAGGTCTTAAAAACATTATAAGATACTAAACTATTAGTAGAACTAGAGAAAAGTTTCTTTTATATTATAAAAGTAGACTTTTTAAGATATATTATTATACTTAATAAAATTAGGATAGAACTAAAGAAAATTACAGTAATAATAGATTAAAAGGAACTTAATAACGTAAAGGAAGTATAAGCCTTCTTAAAACTTACTAACTATTACTAATAGTTTATTAAGGATTTTAGTAAAATTGCTAATTTAATAATAGAACTAATAAAAAAAGGAAAGATATTTAACTAAAATAATAAGGTATAGAAGGCCTTTATATAGCTTAAGGAAGCTATCTCTAGTAAATTAGTATTAATAATATTTAATTTAAAAAAAGAAGTTAAATTAAAAATAGATATATTAGACTTTATATTAAGAGGATAGATTAGTTAATAAGATAATATAGGAAAATTATACCCTATTATATTTTACTTTTATAAACTATATAAAGTAGAACTTAACTATTTAATCTATAATAAGGAATTTCTAGTAATTATTAACTATTTTAAGAAGTTTAAATACTACTTAATAGGAAGTAAATACTAAATTAAGGTATATATAGATTATTAAAATATCTCTTACTTTACTATAATATATAAACTTAACCGATAATAACTATATTATATTAAATACCTATATAAATTTAACTTTATAATTATTTATAGAAAGGGATTAAAAAACAGAAAAGCAGATATAATAAATTAATAACCAGACTATAATACTAAAGCTATAAAAATAATAGAATAAATACTAAAAATAAATAATAAGAGAGAATATAGATTTACCTAATAAATATAAACTCTAGGATAGATATAAGTAATAGTAACTAAAAAAATCCTAAAAAAACTAGAAAAGTTTATATAGAAATTCTATAAATATCCTATATATAGATATTAGAAAGTAATAAAGACTCTTAAATAACTTCTATAATATAGATATAAGATATAGTAAATAACAGTAAAAAAGGTTATTAAATAATATAATCTTTATACTAAAATAAAAGCATAATAACATAAACTATATAGAGAACTTTAACTACTGCCTATAGTATAATAACTATAAGACTTAATTATAATAGACTTTATTATAAAGCTATTACTATCTAAAGAACCTTTAATAGGAATCTTCTATAATAGTATTATAGTTATTATAAACCAACTTACTAAATTCTTATATTACCTACTCTATAGAGAAGATATAAATATAAAAGAACTTATATATATTATTTATAGATATATTATTAGTATATATAGATTACTATTTAAAATTATCTTAAATAGAGGACTAATACTTATATTATAATTTTAAAATGCACTTTTAGTATTACTAGATTTAAACTATAAGCTTATAATAGTATTTAGAGCCTAAATAGATAGATAAATAAAATAAATAAATTAAATACTAGAATAATACTTATAGTATTATATAAACTATAAGTAAAATAATTAAATTAAAAAGCTACTATATGCCTAATTAGTATATAATACTGCTTATAATAAAAGCATAAAGCTTATATTAATATATATTAATTTTAGATTTATACTAAAAGCCTATAGAGACCTATAAAAGCCTAAAACAATTAACCTAGCAGTAATAATTAAGAGTAATAACTTAAAGAATCTATATAATAAACTATAGATAGAACTTAAATTTATTAGAAAATAGATATAATAGTATTACAATCCTAAAAAGGTAAAGAGACTTACCTTTTTAAAAAGAGATATAATTTATCTATCTATAAAAGATATTACTATTAAATAATTAAACTATAAACTTAACTTTAAATATATAAGACTATATAAAATTATTAAAAAGGTCTTAAAGAATAACTATAAACTAGACCTATTACTAAAAGTTAGGATTTACCTTATTTTTTATATCTTACTACTTAAATTAGCAGTAAATATAATTTATATTAAAATATATAATAAACTAATAGAAGTAAAAAGACTAAAAGCTTATAAAGTAAAAGCAATTTAGGAAATAAGGATAATTAATAAGAAAATAAAATACTTAATTAAGTAAAAAGACTATCTAAAAAATAAAAATATATAAAAACTACTAAAATACTTTATTAATACTTAATAACTCCTAAAGAACTTTTATTAAATTTAAATAAAAGAGAGGCATTAAGAAAGTTATTACCTAAACCTAAAGAGGACTAATTTATATTATTAAAAATATAATCTACTTAAAGGTTATAAAGTAATATATCCTTATATATATCTAAGCTAGATAAAATTATATCCTGCTAATCTACCTTCTAGAGACTATAATAGGTAGCCTTTAAATGTTTTTCCTTTATATAACTCTAAATCTTATAAATCTGCAATAAATAACTAGCAGCTAGAGTTAAGTAAGATTATAAGGCTGCTATTTCTTTATAAAGCTTAAAGAGATCTTTACTTACTTTATTTTTATTATTTTTTAATTTCTTTTTTTATTTTATTAAATTTATAATTACTGTAATTAATAAGGAAAAGCTTAATAGAAAAAGGGAGCTTATAAAAAGATATAATATAGATACTATTATAAGATTTTTTAGCCTAAATATACTTACTATAGTAAGTAGAATTAGCAGATATTAGGCACTTCTTGCCTATTTAAAAACAGTAAATATAAGGTATATTAGCCTCTTTATTAGAAAACTTAATAGATAATATAAGCATTTAGATTTTACAGTCCTTATAAAATAACTATTTAGATATATAGTTAAATATTATAAAATATAATAATAAAAGGTTTAAATTAAGACCTACTAAAAGAAAACTAATATTAATTAAGATAATAGGCCTTAAGGATAAGACTGTTAGAGAGGAGAGATTATATTATAACCCTAGTAGTTATATTATATATACCCTATAAAAACTCTACCTTAAGTCCCCCTTAATGGCTAACTAGATAGAAGACTAATAAGACTAGGACTAATAGCACTTTAAGACTGTATTGCTTTAAGACTAATAATAACCTTATATTATATTGCCCTCTCTATAAACTACCTTAATATATATATATATTTACTTAATATTAAATAGAATTTAGCTTACTAGCTATTAATAAGACTTCTTTACTTTAATAAGCCTAATATATACTATTAACTATTAAGAGATATAATAACCTAATATACTTAATATAATACCTTATATATTCTGTAAATATAAACCTAATATAGACTAGTTTACTTGTTTAGAAACCCTAACTATTATAAATAGCCTTTAACTATAAGCTGCTTTTAGAAATACAGTTTAATTAAAATAAAATTAACTTTCTTAAAGATTAAATAAATTAATTAAATATTTTAATTTACTATTTATAAAATAATTAAAGGCTTTTTTATTAAAAGTTTAATTTTTTAAAAAAACTACTTAATAATAATAAAGGTTAAATATTTAGTATTTTTAATAACTTTAAGACTATTTAAATAAATATAATACTATAAAGTAAAGAAAAATATAGTAATATAGCCTAAAGAGAAGGTTTTAATAACCTTATATTAATTATATAAGGTAGTTAAAATATAAATAAAAGTATAAAAAATATAATAAAAATCACATTATATCCCCTCAAAGAGGATTACCACGTCAAGATTACCATATTGTTTGGCGAGATAGCATAAAACAGCGGCAGGGGCAGTCTAATGGCTTATCATACCAATGAACCACAATTACTGCTAGATTCACCAAATGAAGGATCGTGTTTTGAGACATGAAGTAATCTTTATGTATATTATGACACAGCCAGTGATTAGCTGATTTGGCCCGTATCCATCAAAAGACAGTATCGCATTCATCAAACTAAACTAGTGTAGCGTTCCCTCCAAAACTTCGGCGTCTGTCAGTGGGCCAACATACCGCTTGCTAACCCTTAGAGGCCAATAGATGCAGCCAAACACCAGAGCACCACCCAATACAACAGGTGCATAGTTCATGTTCACCGGGGTGATTGGCTGATAAGGAGGGAAAAGAAGGAAGATGCAGGTATACATGAGATAAATCACCGCAATGATGTTGATGGGTAGGCCTGCTTTACCGAGTCTCCAAGGACCCCAGCGCAGAGTATCCGGGCGGAATAAGCGCCGCCAGATCAACAGAATGATGGGAAGGAGGTATGAGGCCTGTAGACTGACGACCGCAAGGGATAGGATAGCATTGAAGGCCGTCGTGGAACCAATGTTGATGAGACTCAGCAACATAAGCAGGAAGCTGACAACGACAATGGATACGGTGGGGATTTGTCGGCGTTTGTCAACGCTTGCAATACGCTCAGCAAAGGGTAGACCTGTGTAATGGAATGTCAGTTATCTGTAACTCGTAAGGACCAAACTGACTTACCTCCGTCTCTAGCAAACGCCCACATGATGCGAGCCGCCGCTGTGAGAAGAGGGACTGTCGCCAAGCAAGCCATAACAGTAATCATAGCAGTCATGGTAGTAGCAGCCGCAACGCTACCGGTCATGTGAAGGAAAATCTCGATAATAGGAAACCCTGTAGGTGTAGCCAAAGCCGCCGAAATGTCTCCCATGAAGAAGAGAATTACAAGGAGGAAGGCAAAGCCCAAAGGCCCGTTAACCAAGAGGCAACCAACCATAGCCCTGGGTACACCCATCTCAGCATTGTTCATCTCCTCGCTAAGATGGGTGGCACCATCGTAGCCGATAAGAACATAGCAAGAGCTGAGAAGTCCTATACTCCAAGCCACGGCGTCGTTTCCCCATCCAGAATTGTTCTCGAAGTGGGAAAAGACCCATTCGGCCGAGTGCTTGGTCGGTGAAGTCACACCCATGGTGACTATGATTGCGATGAAGAAGGTGACGTGCAGCACGAGGGTCAGCTTCTCGATGAGCGGCAGCTTGTTACTGCAGAAGATACAAATGCAAGCAGAGCCGAGAAGGACAGCCCAGAAGAGCAGCGTGCCATGCCATCTTTGGAAGACGTAGGAATCGGGGTAGTTGAGGACGAGGAGGCCTTGGATTTGTGTTCCAGCAAGAAAAGGGGCACTACCGGCAGAGGCTATCCAGCCTAGCGTTCTTCATCCTGTCAGTCTGTATTTTCGTCTCGTATCGAAGTTCGGTCGTGACTCACGAGATATATCCAGCGAACCAGCTGGTCAGGGGTCGGCTCGTTTTCGGACTCAACTTGGCTACGAAGTGGTATTGTCCGCCGGCAGTAGGATAACTAAGAATGAACGCGTCAGCAGTTACACAGAAGGTGAATGGGCTAGCTTACCTGGAAGCCAGTTCAGCCAAGGAACTGGCAGAACAGAGTGATCCGACAAAGGCCACGATGACGCCGTAAACAAGGGATACTGCCCCTCCGCTCACGAGCCCAGCAGCGAGTGTGCTTCAGGGAAAGGTCAGTTTGAGTCAAGCAACAACAGCGACGGATATCGAACCTAGATAATGCTTCCCATGTTGCCATCAGGTTGACGCATGTCGCAACCATGGCAGTAAGAGAGAAGTTGCGCTATCATGACCAGTCAGCACGCCCACGCGTCTCGGAACCAGTATCTCATACCTTTGTCTGCTGAACATAGCCATGGCGCTCCAAGTTCTGCTCATCGTGGTTCTGCGAACCAAGATGCTTCTGATTGTCAATTGCAGGAGATGCCATATCGAGAGACATGTTGATTTCCAATTCGATGTCTGTGAGAGGGAGAATAACAAGAGCGTCCTCGGAACTTTATCTTGGTTTCGGTTATCATGCTTCGGAACCCCCTGGTCTGGGGTAACGGCAGACGCGGCAGGCATTAGGCTTAGCGTGCTGCATTGGGGAAAAAAGTGCGCGTGGCGATGCTGACTAGCGTGGTAGTCGGTATCTTCACCAGGGGGAGTCATTGGTGAAGCCTACCCCGCGTTTTTCGATAAAGGATATGAGGCTTGTTGTCCGGGACTGATTCCGATGTGACCATAGAAAGTAGATATCCAGTTCCGAGGCCTCCATCATTACCGAAATATCCCCAATGAATTCAGATATCGCAGAGTCGTAATCAAGAAAACTCGGGAACAAATCATAATTGAATGTACTAAACTGCATCTAATGCTGGAAAAACATAATTCGTCTGTGTTGCAGAACCGACACTGCAAGATGTGCATGGATTCCGAGGAGTAGCCTGCGAAGAAATCGCAAGTCAATAGCAAGCTCTGGGAAGCTTACAGCAGTGCAAGAACTTGATGGAGCCGGGAATTAAGTTTGAATCGCTAACAGATGCAAAAAGAAGAGCTTGCCATATTCATAGAAGAAGCAAAAAGAACTGATCACGCTGGGGATCGAACCCAGAATCTTCTGATTCGTAGTCAGACGCCTTGCCATTGGGCCACGCGACCGGATTATTTATTATGCCAGAGCCGCCAGAGTTTGTGCCCATGTCGCTGCAGGGTACGCTCGATTCAAGCTTGCTAAAATCGGTGTGAACAAGAATGACATGAAGCAACTAATTTTCATATATATATACAAATGATCGCTGCGCCCTCTCCAAAATCCTCTTTTTTGTTATCCTTGTAAAAGCATTTGGAAAGTTTTTCCCAACCTCAGTTGCCCAATACCAATGTATCAGACTCAAGTCAGCATTCCACATAAGACTCTGTCGAATCGAGTCAATGCAGTGAAACTTGTGCATAGTTTGTAATCTACCCAGACCTCCATCTGTTGAGTTGAAGTCCCTTACCATCTTCCGAATATCAATGAGGCAGTGCAGTTCGGTGGTATATATCAAGACTGGTAATATAGTAGACTGGATCTCCGGAGATCTGCGACGTAGGACGGGACAATTGTGATGCCTCTTGGCCAGATATCTTAACCAGATATGGCTTCATTAAATTCCTCCATGCCTCTTCTGCTTTTGGAGATGCGCCGTAGAAGTTTGTAGTTCCCGAGCTACGAGCTTGGTTAGGTATGATTCGTCACAACGTGAAGTCCAATCACTCACTGGTCTTCGGGGAAATCTGAATTGAAAGTGACTATTTTGTACTCGACTGCGCTCTGCGCCGGAGCTTCCAGAGTTAGTATAGTTTCTGAGGAGTATTCTGCCACGGTATCATACAATAGAAAGTATCAGGTCAGGGAGGTAAGGGTGATCTTGTTCTCGCCCACAGGCACAGAGATGAGACAATCAGAAGAAGGTTGAGTAAGAGAGATGTAAGCACAATGGCAAATATGTATTTGGGAATCCTTAGCCTGAAAGACTTCTTAATTCGTGTTTCCCAATCTCGCGAGTCATCGAGATGGTCATCACCATTCTTCAACAGCTGATCATGAGAAGCTCATCACGAACACAGAACTTCACAGGCAGGCGACAGCGACATCGTTCATCAACGAACTCTATTCTACTATCATTACGTACTTGAGAAGCAAGAGCCAGAAGCCTTAACGACATGAAGGCCTCTTGTATTCTGGAGCTCCGCGTTCCGCTACTTGCTTTGGCAGCACCTACACCTGCCAATAGCCAACTTTCCAAGAAGGGCGAAGCCGAGAGCTTCTTCCTTCAAACCAATGTCGGTTGGTTTGATGGTGACGATACGAAACGGGCCAATTCTGAGAAGCCCTCTACGAAAAAGTGTGCCCCAGCTGACGCTGACGCTGACGCTGAGAGCTTCTTCTTTCAAACAGATGTTGGCTGGTTTGATGGTGGAGACAAGAAGCGCGCTTCAATCGACAAGAGAACTCCAATTGCGAAACGTGATCAGGCTGACAAGCGTGAACCTTCTGACACCGAGGCTCAGAGCTTCTTTCTTCAGACTGATGTTGATTGGTTTGATGGTGGTGACAAGAAGCGGATGAAAGGTGATGCCAGATCAAAGGAGTAGGCGTTTCGATGCCAATTACTAGATATTATTACAGCGCGTAATTGCGTTACATGTTCAAGCTTTGATTTCTTCATGTGAATATACACGAAACTCAAACAGGGCCATCAATAGTGTATTTGCGAGCCAGACGTAATACTGCATGGTAAAGTGGTGTAGTGACACGCAAAAACGTCAGCGGCTTGTTATAGGGCAAAAATCAGGATGTTGGTGGGATTTAACCACCTTGATTGGACGAACAGGGAATCTAACCCAGGACCACTCCCAGACGCGACGATCTGTGGCTCGGACGGAACATGCCTAGCATGCCTAGCATGCTAAGGTAGTATTATACCACTAAATCATTCGCCCAGGACTTATTAACGCCATACACCTCATTAGACATCCCACGGACGCATACAGCCGATCGGCAGATTCCATCCAATGATGACATTCTTAAGGACTGTCGATCATCCGCTCCAAGGCCTGAGTATATAACGTACAGTTACGTCGCTTGTCGCTTCACGTGTTTGATTGAACATTACCTAGCTCCGTCTACAATCGATCATACAATGTTTTCGGCTGTAAAATCCAGACCAAGCTGGTATTATCGTGTCCAAGGCCTTTTGACAGACCGCTATCACCGTGGAGAAACCAATTTGTGCGACGACAACGCCGACCCACGCCCTGAAGACTTTGATGAGGATCTTTCCGATTGTTCCACTTTCTCTTGCGCCTCTAGAAATGGCTGTGAATATGGCACCGAAGATATTTGCGAATATCACAGAAATTTAGACGTGGAAGGCCGAGATTCGGACAAGGATATCGACAAAGACGATCGCGATGACATGGTGTACTTGGAGATGAAGCTAGACCGGCTTGCTCGAAAGAGAGAATTGTGTGCACAGAAGAAATTGGACGAAAAGATAAGAAAGGAGAGTGAGAAATTCAGAGAGCAAATGAACGAGACATTAAGAGAGAAGAGGAGGAAGGAAGCTCAGAAGATCAAAGTCTACGAGGATGCGGAAAAAGCCGGTCATGTTTGGAAACAGTACAGAAGAGCACTGAGACCTTGGAAAACATATGAAGAGTTGGCGACTAAGAACGATATCGCACTCGAGATGCGTTATGTCAATGAAATCCAAGGTGCGCTCGCCCAGGCGCAATCCCTTGAGGAGACGTCTACTCCTCTCAACCTCGGCCTCATGAAAACGTTCAAGCTCTGGTCAATCGATCACATCAAGCACTGCCCTTATCAGATTGCTCCTTCGATGTACATTGAGTTTAGCAGCTGGTTCGAATGTGGCGAGTTCAATCGCGAACAGATTCAGACGCTAAGAGCTGAAAAGCTCTCCGGGCACATATATTTACTCGCAGATACTGTCCGTGAGATAGACCATTTCACACCACCAGAGTACTGTAGCACCAAAACTCACAACTTGGGAACAAAAGAAGAGCCGGTATACATTCAGTTCTTTAACGACAATTATCTGATTCTTAAGATAAGTCGCGAGACCGTATTTCGACATTGCGAGGAGAAGGTCCCTTGGATTGCACCTTCTTTTTTTACATACTACGGCATTTATGAGAAATACATGGTTGATGAGGAAAAGCGGGAAGAGGAGCAATGGGAGACTGAGGAAGAAAGTGTTATCGAATGAGTGATCAAGCTTCAAGGCCAAACATATCACGTACCAGAACTGGGTACGGCCAGCCAGCAGCGCTAAGTGGTAGTCGAGAGGAGTGTATAGATGCGGTGATCTTTCGTGAGGTTTTGGAAGCTGCTGACTGTATGTCTATGGATACCTTGAAAGACGGTCTTTTTCATGGTGGTAAAGAAACGCGGGTCTTGATTTTTAGTTATCCGATGTGGTTTTTCCTAATTTACTGCTTTTGATATTGGATTGTGTTTATGGAGTATCATAGCATTATTCCTCAAATGCCCATTCAAAGTAAACTTTACCTCCCAACATTGCCTTTTAAGAGCCATACTCCATGAGAGCTTTGAGGTTATTGAGATTTGTTTACCACATAACCATAATATTCAAAGCCTCCACCGTCTTCTAGTACCTCTACTTCTATGTCAAATATGTTATCTGGGCTCAGTAACAGCTTCATAAAATGGGGTTGTCTGAAAGTAATGTTTAGGAACACTCCATCCGCTTTCAGCACACGATGTACCTACAGATCGTCAGAGGCCATCATTTTCTGGGGACAATAGTCATCCACGTACCTCTTTCATGTATTTGCTTGTGTTTTCCCTTACTTCATCCGGGGGGCTCCAAGGACTGCCGTAAATCATGGCGTCCAATGTTCCCTTATCGAAAGCGACATCTATCGAGCCTGTAGCAATCGATGGCATATCTCGGACATCAACTCTACTCCATTCGATTCCTGCAATTTCCTTATGTCTCTCTGTCATCATATCAACCACTACAGGAGAGAAGTCGACACATAATTGCTTCTGATAACCACGCTCGGCAAGCTCAGCAGGTACAGTCTGAGCTGAAGTTAGTCTCCTGTGACGAAATTTCAATCGTCAATCAACTGACACTATCACCCGAGCCAAGGTGAAGAATCCTTGGGTCATCCTGAGCTGTCCGTCCTGCTTGCTCTAACAGGTTCTTCTGCAGGAATTGAAGGACCTGCGAAAATGACCGGTACCATTCGTGAGTTTGATCACAGTTATTTGAAGTAACATAACGACTATCCCAGTACTCGGGAAGCGCAAGCTGTTGGTCCTCTGCAATTGCCATATTCGCGATCAATCTGTCGGTTTTTCTCTAATCCTTACATGACCCTTTGAAAAATCGCTCGAATAGAGCTATGACAATGCTAAGTCACGTGCATTCGTCTTATCGTGGATCTTGGTAGGAGAGTAGTGACAGATAAGCGCGAACATCCCATTGCCCGGCCAACCCCACCTAATCTCTTATAAAATACCTATAATCAGACATATTCCTTGCCTTAGTATTTAGACCTTAAGTTTCTTTTAAACCCTTAATTAAATATATATTATATCTCTTAAGCATTTTTAATATTATTTTATATAATAAAATACCTTTAAGAAACTACCTAGCCTGGTTTTATTAAATATATAATATAATTTAAGATTATTTAATATAAAAATAGTCTTTTAGATATTATAACTATTAATTACCTGTTAAGCCTTAAAACTATAATAAAGATTTTTTTAAATACTTCAATAATAGTAAGGACTTTAATTAATTATTTATAATAAATAATATTTTTAAAAATTACTTTAATAAAGAGTTTTAATATTATATTATATAAAAAAGTATAAAGAGATAAAGATTTTATATAATTTAAAGTAAAAAGAAAAGTTAAGTATATTAATTTAAAAGGCTTTTATTAAAATATAATAATTACTATAAATAAGCTTTAATTTCCTTAAAAAGCTATAAAGCAGACTTTTTAAACTTTAATTTATTAATTATAGAAAGTATTATACTTTTAAGTATATCTTAATAAAATATATTAAGTTTTATATCTTTAAAATATATTTTATTTAATACAGTAAAATTAAAGGTTATATCTATATAATTAAGTAAGAAATATATAATATTAATTTATTTATACCTTTAAAGAGCTCTAGCCTAAAAGTTATTTAGCTTAATTAAAATAAAGGCTATTATAGTTTTAATATTTATATTATAACCCCAGCGATTACATTATGTATATATAAGGGACCCCTATAAATTCCAACTAATACCCTTATAACATCTAGAAATAACTATATAATTAAATGGCCTATATTAAACTAATCCCTAGAGGACTGATTAATATTAGACTAATAGCACTTTAGGAATAATATTATGCTAAGATTAATAATAACCTTACCCTATATCACTTCTATATATATATAGTAAAATATATATATATTTACTTAATATTAAATAGAACTTAATTTACTAGCTATTAATAAGACTTCTTTACCTTAATAAGCCTAATATATACTATTAACTATTAAGAGATATAATAATTTAATATACTTAATATAATACCTTATATCTTTTATAAATAAAACCTAATATAGATTAATTTATTTATTTAATAACCCTAACTGTTATATATTAATAGCTTTTATTTAAAATATACTATATTTATACTAAATAATATTATATTATTAGGATATTTAATAATATTAGCCTAATACCTCCTTATATTAAAGCTCTATTTAATAACATTAAGATAATAGTAAAGCTATAATAGCTATATAATAGCTATAATACCCTATAAGTCTAGATAAATAATTAGTAAAATACTATAATAATTAGTAATAGCAGTAATAAACTATAAGAAAGAGATCTTAAAGAAGCCCTAAAGCCACTAAAGTTTAAGCCCTTTAAGAGATAAGTAATTAATATTATTTTATTTCTAACCTAAATAAAAGAATATTTTTACTTATTTCTAAATAAATTAAATACTATTATAAAGAAACTTTTATTTATAGCCCCTTTAATTTAAGGTAATGCTAAAAAATAGTTTAAATCTATTATAAGAAATTACCTTAAAAATAAAGAAAATCTATAAGATTAAGATATATAGAATATTTTTAGAGATTAAAATAATTTTAAATAAACCCTTAAAGATAATTTTAAAGTAATTAATAAAAAATAATAAGCTATAATAGAACTATTTATACTTAAATAATAGAAATTATATATTATATATTTAGCTAAATTTTAATAGCTAGTAGTTAAGACTTAATAGGATTATAATACCTTTATAGAAATCTATTATTAAAGCCTAAAGGAAAAGGTTAAAGATAAACTATACCTTATAGATAGACCTAATAACCTAACTATTTATATTATAATAGTAATTAAAATTAATAAGTAATAATATAAATATAAAAAAGAGAAAGCTAACTATAAGTATAAAAATGACTTTAACTTATATTACTTTAATTAATAATAAGATAATAATAACTAAAGTAACTCTTAAAATTAAAAATAGTAATAAGGATATTAATAAAATAATACTTTATATAGAATACAGTTAAGACCTATATCTTTAGGTACTATATAGCCTAAAAGAAATAATAACTATAAGCTATAAGATATATCTAAATATAAATACTATAATTATAACTAAATAGAATATATAGTATAATAATACTTAAAACTAAAAAAGCTATAAAACCTAAATTAAGGTAGGTAAGCCTTAAGACTTATTTAATAATAGGATTTATAGATAGTTATATATATTTAAATACTAGGAATAATATATAATAAATATAATATATACTTTAATAGTAATATAGAAATTACCTAAATTAAACCTAAAGATAAAGGAAGATTAAAAAAGAAAAATAAATTATATATTTTAAAAGAATTTAAATAAAAGGGGAATTAATAAAATAAATAATAGAATAAGAACTATTATAAATATATAAAAGACCTAAAGAAGTAAGAATACTTTAAAGTAAAGTAAAAAAAAATAAAAAGAAAAAGTAAAATAATGAAAGCTTAAGGAATTTAAAGAATAACTAAAATAAGGAAAAATTTAAATATTAAGAATAATAAAATAGAATAGCTTAAGTAGCCTTAATATAGATAAATAGAAGTAAACCTTATAAGTTATTAATAATATCCCTATTAGGATAATGCTTTAAGATAAAGAAAAATACTAAAGATAAAAAGTTAAAGTAGAAAACTAACTTTAATAAAAAATAATAATAAAGCTCTTATAGTATAAGATATAGAGGTAAGACTGCTAGAAATATAGTTAAGTATCTTTACTACTAAAATAAGTAAATTATATAGAAATAGAAATAACCTTATAAAGTAAAATATAATAAAAATAGCCTAAAGATCTATAGGATATAAAAAAAGATCTATATATAAGGCACTAAGAAATATAAAAATATAGAAATAGGAAATAAAGTTTATATAAAAGTATATTATATTAATAAGGCATTAAACCTATTATATCTAGAACCTGCATTTAATAAATAAGATAATATAAAAATAATGCCAATATACCCTAAATATAATATAATATCTTAGGTATTATATTAAAACTATTAATATAAATAATACAAATTAGATAAGCTAAATAATAATTATTTCCCTATAATTATATTTAGAATACCTAATAATAACCTCTATTTAATAAAAGAAATAGAAAGATATTTAATATACCTTTAGTATAATTACCTTAAAGTAATAAAACTATAATTTAATATAATATTATATAAAAAGATATATTAAATTAATAAACTAACTTAAGGAATTAAAGAAAATATATAAATTATTAAAAATATAAAAAGGGAATTTAAAGAAATAACTTAAAAAAGGTATACTTAAAAAAGAAAAAAACTATTAGTTAATAATATCAGTTTAAAAGATATAAAGGAACTATAAGGACTATAAGAAGCAGATAGACTATATCTACTTAATAAAAAATATTCTAAATAAGGAATTATAGAAATAAATATAAAATTAAAATAATACTTTTAATAAATAATATTTAATAATAAATTTAATAATAACTGCCTTAATAAAAAAGGATATAATAATAGTAACTGTAATTAAATATATTAAAATATATTAAGAAAAGTTATATACTATTTATAATTAAGCTATAAATAAGCTAGAACTATAAATAAAAATAATTTAAATTAATAAATATATTAAAAGTACTATAAATAATAGACTTAATAAATAGCCTAATACTATAAGTTTAGATTAAAGAGAGATAGCTAAATACTTAAATTAATTATAAAGTAAAAAAGAACTTTATTAACTTAAAAATAGTTATAAAGCTATAATTACTATAAAAATAGAAATTATTACCCTATTTATTAATTAATATAAAAAGATAGCTCTTTAATTATAATAATAGTATTATAGATTAAAAGATTAATTACCTTAAGGTCTTTATTAAAAGAAGAAATTAAAAAGTAGATTTTAATATTATACCTTTAGGAAAGGATATAAATATTCTATTAGGTATATAATAGCTTAAATAATAAAACTTACTTATTAACTAAAAGAATAGCTAGGTTATATTTCTTAATAACCTTAATAGTAATAAAAAAATAATTATAATAAATAATAAGAGATTTTAAACCCTAATTAAGGAGAATAATATAGATAAGTATAGAATAAAGTATTTATTATCTTTAAAAGAAGTATAATATAAATATAAAAAAGGTATAAAAAATAAAATAGAAATTCTAAATATCTTTAAGGTATAAGACCTATATAAAAATAAAATACCTATAGAATTAAATTAGAATTAACTTAAGAATATTTTAAAATAATACTAAATATATAATAAACTATTTAAAGAAGAACTAAAGATAGAAGTATTTAAATATAGTAAATAGGACTATAAAATTAACCTTATAGATAATAACTTACTATTTTAAAAGCTTTATTTACTTAATTAAAAAGAGCTATAAGTTTAAAGAGAATATATAAATAAAATATTTAAAAAAGGCTATATTAAGGAATCTAGCTTAATATTAATATTATTAATATTTTTTATATTAAAAAAGAATAGAAAAAATAAACTTATTATTAATTATTAATTAATTAATATATATACTATTAAGGATTAAACCTTACTTTTACTTATTATAAAACTTAAAGATTAATTATAAGGTAAAAAGATCTTTATAGCTCTAGATCTTAAAAGAGTATATAACCTTATTTATATTAAGGAAAGAGATAAATAGAAAATGGCATTTAGAACTAAATTTAGACTATTTAAATATATAGTAATGCCTTTTAGTTTTATTAATATATTTATAATATTTTAATAAATAATTAATAGTATACTTTAGTAATACTTTAATATCTTTATAGTATATTATTTAAATAATATTTTAAGCTTTTTAAATAATAAAGAAAAATATATAAAATATATCTATAAGGTTTTAAAAATATTATAAAATACTAAATTATTAATAAAACTAAATAAAAGTTTCTTTTATATTATAAAAATAGTCTTTTTAAAATATATTATTATATTTAATAAAATTAAAATAAAACTAAAAAAAATTATAGTAATAATAAATTAAAAGGGATTTAATAATATAAAGGAAATATAGGCCTTCTTAAGACTTATTAACTATTACTAACAGTTTATTAAGGACTTTAGTAAAATTACTAATTTAATAATAGAATTAATAAAAAAAGGAAAGATATTTAAATAAAATAATAAGGTATAGAAAGCCTTTATATAGCTTAAGGAAGTAATCTCTAGTAAACTAATATTAATAATATTTAACCTAAAGAAAGAAGTTAAGCTAAAAATAGATATATTAAACTTTATACTAAAAGGATAGATTAATTAGTAAAATAATATAGAGAAATTATATTTTATTGTATTTTACTTTTATAAGTTATATAAAGTAGAACTTAACTATCTAATTTATAATAAGAAATTTCTAGTAATTATTAACTACTTTAAGGAGTTTAGATATTACTTAATAAAAAGTAAGTATTAAATTAAAGTATATATAGATTATTAAAATATCTTTTATTTTATTATAATATATAAACTTAACTAATAATAATTATATTATATTAAGTATTTATATAAATTTAACTTTATAATTATTTATAAAAAAGAATTAAAGAATAAAAAAGTTAATATAATAAGTTAATAATTAAATTATAATATTAAAACTATAAAAATAATAGAGTAAATCTTAAAGATAAACAATAAAAGAGAATATAAATTTATCTAGTAAATATAAACTTTAGGATAAATATAAGTAATAGTAATTAAAGAAATCCTAAAAGAACTAAAAGAGTTCATATAGGAATTCTATAAATACCCTATATATAGATACTAAAAAGTAATAAAAACTCTTAAATAACTCCTATAATATAAATATAAAGTATAGTAAATAATAATAAAAAAGGTTATTAAATAATATAACCTTTATACTAAAATAAAAGTATAAAGATATAAACCTTATAGAGAACTTTAATTACTGCCTATAATATAATAACTATAAGACTTAATTATAATAGACTTTATTATAAAGCTATTACTATTTAAAAAACCTTTAATTAGAATTTTTTATAATAGTATTATAGTTATTATAGATTAATTTACTAAATTCTTATATTACTTACTTTATAGAAAAGATATAAATATAGAAAAACTTATATATATTATCTATAGATATATATTTTTAGTATATATAAATTACTATTTAATTTTATCTTAAATAGAGGATTAATACTTATATTATAGTTTTAAAATATACTTTTAATATTATTAGGCCTAAACTATAAGCTTATAATTGCATTTAGAGCCTAAATAGATAGATAGATAGAATAAATAAATTAAGTACTAAAATAATACTTATAGTATTATATAAACTATAAATAGAATAATTAGGTTAAAAAGCTATTATATATCTAACTAGCCTATAATACTGCCTATAATAAAAGCATAAAGCTTATATTAATATATACTAATTTTAAATTTATACTAAAAGCCTATAGAGATTTATAAAAACCTAAAATAGTTAACCTAGCTATAATAATTAAAAGTAATAATATAAAGAATCTATATAATAAACTGTAAATAAAACTTAAGTTTATTAAGAAAAGGATATAATAGTATTATAATCCTAAAAAGGTAAAGAGACTTACCTTTTTAAAAGGAGATATAGTTTATCTATCTATAAAAAATATTATTACTAAACGATTAAACTATAAACTTAATTTTAAATATATAAGACTATATAAAATTATTAAAAAGGTCTTAAAGAATAACTATAAACTAGACCTATTACTAAAGGTTAAGATCTACCCTATCTTTTATATTTTACTACTTAAATTAGTAATAGATATAATTTATATTAAAATATATAATAAACCTAAAGAAGTAAAAAGATTAAAAACCTATAAAGTAGAAGTAATATAGGAAATAAGGATAATTAATAAGAAAATAGAATATTTAATTAAATAGAAAAACTACTTAAAAAATAAAAATATATAAAAATTACTAAAATACCTTATTAATACCTAATAACTCCTAAAGAATTTCTATTAATATTAAATAAAAGAGAAATATTTAGGAAATTATTATCTAGTCCTAAAGATAACTAATTAATATTATTAAGAATATAATTTACCTAAAGATTATAAAGTAATATATCTTTATATATATTTAACCTAAATAAGATAGTATTTTATTAATTTACTTCTTAAAGACTACAGTAAGTAGCTTTAAAATGTTTTTCCTTTATATAACTATAGATCTTTTAAATTCTTAATAAATAATTAATAGCTAAAGTTAAATAAAATTATAATACTGCTATCTCTTTATATAGCTTTAAGAGATTTTTATTTATTATATTTTTATTATTTTTTAATTTCTTTTTTTATTTTATTAAAAATATAACTATTTAAGTTAGTAAGGTAAAAGCCAGAAAGAAGGAAAAATATAATTACTTATAAAAAGATATAATATAAGTATTATTATAAGATTTCTTAGCCTAAATATATTTACTATAATAAATAAAGTCTATAGATATTAAATATTTCTTACCTATATAAAAATAATAAGTATAGAATATATTAGCTTCCTTATTAATAAACTTAATAAAAAGTATAAAAGTTTAGATTTTATAATCTTTTTAGGATAATTACTTAGAAATACAGTTAGATATTATATAATATAATAGTAAAAGGTTTAAATTAGACTTATTAAAAAGAGAAAGGCATTAAATAAAATAATAGGCCTTAAGGGCAAGACCTAATAAAGGGGAGAGATTATATTATAACTTTAGCAATTATATTATATATATATAAGGGACCCCTATAAATTCTAACTAATACCCTTATAATATCTAGAAATAACTATATAATTAAATAGCCTATATTAAACTAATTTCTAAAAGACTGATTAATATTAAACTAATAGCACTTTAAGAATAATATTATATTAAGACTAATAATAACCTTACCCTATATTGCTCTTATATATATACAGTAAAGTATATATATATTTACTTAATATTAGATAGAACTTAACTTACTAGCTATTAATAAGACTTCTTTACCTTAATAAGCCTAATATATACTATTAATTATTAAGAGATATAATAATCTAATGTGCTCAGTATAATGTCCTATATCTTCTGCAAATAAAACCTAGTATGGACTAGTTTATTTATTTGGAAACCCTAACTGTTATAATTTAGTTTTTTAATAATTATTAATTAATACTTAAAATCGCTAAAGATTTAATATTTTATAAATAGAAAATAAATCTGCCTTTTTAAGTATTAAATATCTTTATATATTATACTAAAAGTAAAGTCTATATAAAAAAATACTTCTTTATAAAGTAATAAAAAAAGGCTTAAAAGAAAAGATATTATTTAATATTCTCTATATAATTAAGTATATATTATAAATTAATTATTAATAAAGTATTTTTAATATTAATTTATTTTTATAATTATTTAATTTACTTTTTTATATTTTAAAAGTTTTAATAATTATATTAATTTCTTAATAAGATTTAATATATACTAAAGATAGAATTAGCTAGGATAAGTATAAAATGCAAATTATAGCAATTCTAAGTAAAATTTCCTTATTTATAATTAATTACTGTAACTATTTATTTATCTCGCTCTAGGTGTGTCATTCCGTCTTTAATCTCTTACACGGGTCATCATGACAGCCTGCAGCCGCCTGGGGAAACCTCGCTTAGCTACCGCTTGACTATGACATCATCAACGATTGGTCCTTATACAAAGAAAGAGGCTAGAGTTTGCATAGCTCTCTTCCTAAGGATAATTAATCTCTTTTTCAACAGGCAACAGTGAAGACGCATTTATATATTGCTTTTTCTTTATTTCTTAGCGTTTACTGATTCGCTAATAGCTTAGCGAAACCGAAGATCCGAATTAAATATTACGCCACCCCCTATTTCTCAGGCGTATATAAGAATGCTTAGTGGCTCACGAAATTGAAGCCCCTTTCTTACCTGAACAATTCCTATACGAATCTTTATCTGGACCCACAGTCTACAGAGCAGCACCCAAATCTGTTCTTGTCTTCAACAATACCATGTCTTCAAGAGAGTACCCTGCCTGGTTCTGGCGGCTGCGAGAACTACATCAAGATCGAAAAGCTCGCGGCCAGCAAAACAGATACGGTGATCCTGACTTGGCTGTTGAACCCAAAGACTTCGACGAGGATCTCTCTGAGTGTTCAAATGATAGTGAAGAATCGTGCTCCTCTGAGAAAGGTTGCCAGTACGACGAAGACGAATATTGCCTCAAGCATGACATCGATGATCAAAGTTCAGAATCGTCTATAATGAGCGATGTCTCTGGGGAGACTTCAAAGACGGAAGCGGCGTATTATGCGCTGAAGGAACGGCGAGAGGAGCGCAAGAGCCAGTTAAAAGACTGGAAGAGACAAGGGATGAGTGAGCGTCAGAATGAAAGTTGGGTAGAGGAAGCTGCTCAGAAAGAAATCAAGTCTGAGGAGCGTGAGATACAGAAGGTCCAAGCCGCACTCGCCGAAACAGAAAAGTCTAAAAAGAAATCTGGGATTCTCAAAAGTTTGGAAGGCAGGCTCTTTAGACTTTTCTCTACCGATCACGTCAAGTACTGCTATTATGCAGACTGCCTAACAACATATATCGAATTCTACGCCTCTCAAGACTCATCCCCATCGACGGACAATTCAGGCCGAAGAGAGGCGGTGGAAGGCCATGTTTACCTGATATCCGGAGACGCTTGTACTGTTGACTCATTCGTCCGCCCAAAGTACCCCAGCACAAAATTCCACCAGCTCAAAGTCAACCGCGGACGTCGAACAGTGGATATTCAATTTTTCCATGATGATTTCTTGGTACTCAAGATGCATCGCGATATCGTCTTTTCGCACCAGGGCATACAGCCGCCAATGGATGCGCCGCAAGTCTTCACCTATTATGGCATTGATGAAGAATATAACGTCCCGGATGATCGGAGGAAAGAGAAGGCTGAGTTACTTGAGAGGGCTAAGCGACTTGAGAAGCCTAGGCGACGTCGCTCAGCATCCCCTCAGTGATCAGTCAATCGCAATCGCCGGCTCTTTATCAAGACGAGGCTCCTGAGTGTTTTTGATCACTGCTCATTCATGTGTACGACTGGACTGCACATGAGGGCAGGTTGGGGTTATATGGGATTGTGAGAAGGGGAACGTTCAGATCGCCCGGGGAAGTCACCCGTTGGTGATAGATAGTTGGAATTATGTGTTTTAAACCTCAGTTTATGTATAATTTGTCATTGATGCGCCACCAGGGTACTTGTGATCGACAAAAGTCGCCATTTTGGGGCACTTGATGCGAGATGACCCCCAGATCAAAGAGCTTATAATGTTTCCCATGCTATACAAAAAGACTGTTATAAGATGGTTAAATGGCCAGATTTAGTCAAAATGGATATCACCCTCCTACATTGCCTGTTGATTGGATGGTCATGGATTAGGAAAGTCAAAGATCCCAGCACACCGCCTACCAGCCACCCCCTCATCTAAAATATCTCATAAACTATGATGAGACGTGTTCTTTGCCTTCGTCCTTAGACCTGAAGCTTCTTTAAACCTCAATTCTACACATACCACGTCTCTTGAGCACTGCCGATTTTATTTTGCACAGGAAAATGTCTTCAAGAACCTACCCAGCCTGGTTTTACAGGGTACGGAGCCTGGTGCAAGACCGTAAGGCACGGGGACAGGCCTTTAGATATTATGACGATGAACTACCTACCAGGCCCCAAGACTACGACGAAGATCTCTCTGAATGCCCCAATGATGGTGAGGACTCTGACCAATCGTCTACACTGAGCGAGATCTCCGGAAATGCCTCAAGCGAAAAGGTCCAGTACTATGCAATGAAGGAACAGCGAAATGAACGCAAGAAGCAATTGAGAGATCGGAGGACCGGGCAAGGGTCTAACCAAAGCGATGACGAATGGTCTGAAGAGACAGAGGTCCAGAAGGAGTTGGAGATTGAAGAGGAAGAGATTAGGCCGATCAAAGAAGCCCTCACCAAAGCACAACAGTCACCAGAAGAGAATTCTGCTCCCCTCAAAAAGCTAGGAGGCAGACTCTTTAGGCTTTGGTCCACTGACCACGTAAAGTACTGCACTTTTGAGACTGCGCCGAGGAGATACATTGAGTTCTACGATCCCAAGGAATTCCGAGGATTCAAAACCTACCCAGACGGTAAAATTGATGGTCATATTTATATGGTGGCAAACGACATGTGTGAAATTGATATTTTCACGCCCCCCAAAAACTCCAGCCTGGACTTCGTTCGGCTTGATGGAAATCGAGGCCGTCACTATTTTGAGGTCCAGTTTTTTGATAACCACCACTTGACACTCAAGATGCCCAAGGATTTGGTGTTTTATAGGCAGGCAATAAGTCCGCCCTCGGAAGCGCCAGAAGTCTTTACCTACTACGGTATCTGCGAAAAATATGAGTACAAACTCTACAGAGCAAAGCAACGAAAGGAGGCTCAGGGAAAATGATGTTGTTCAGCATCCCCTTGCCTGTTCAGGCGCCTATGATAGGTTGATTATCCATGGAGCTTCCTTGGTGTTTGTTCATTCTCACGATTGCCTTTTCATTTGCTTCCTCATCTTGGGAAAAGCTTTTCTGGATCAGATTTGGTACAACACAAGGGACCGAAGTAGTCAAGATAAGTACGAGATGCAAATTTGGGCAATCATCAGTAAAAATTCCTCATTTGTGATTGATCGCTGCAACCATTTGTCTTTCTCGCTCCTAGTCAGCCATTCCGTCTTTGATCTCTCGCATAGGTAGGTCATCCCGACAGCTTGCCGTCACCGCTTGGCGGAACTTGATTCTCCTCAACAAATGAATCGTCGCATGCATCCTTGACTCTATTGAACTCGATTGTGCCTTGTAAGCCTTAGCATGAGTCGTGCCATAGACTTCTTCAATAAACGCAAAGATGAGATCCAGCCCGGAAGTGACGCTGTTGAAGGCGAGAAGAATGGGAGGCAAGAGTTTCATGGCTTTAAGGATTTGACAGAGATGATATGCAAAACAATGCCGTCCTACCTCAATTGTACAGTCAGTCATTTATATACACCAATCTGATACGGCGGAATTTGCAAGATTCATACATAGTTAGCTTAATGGACAAACCCGCTCGAACTCTCTTCGGCCATGGACGAGAGAGTTTGAGCATGTATTATAAGATATAATCTCTATCCCTAGCAGTAAACTGGTAGTGGTCCCGATTGCCCATGGCCTCGTCCCCTCACCTCTATCAACTGCTTAATGCGTCCTTCGGTTGTAAATGAAGGCTATACCGTTGACGATCTGGTAATTTAGACATTTATCGTAACTATGGGGCTGTTGCCCTTCTGACAATTCTGGAGTCAGCTGGTGGCAGTTTCAAGGGCACACAAACTGACCCAGGGCCTTCTGACGGTTGAGCTGTTGATGACAGCAACATCTTGCAGTCCCCTAACTAGTCAAAAAGAGTGTCGTGGTAATTGAGTAAAGTATTACGATATAAAAAGCAAAAAATGATTCATTTGATGAGACTGGGACTCGAACCCAGGAGGATTGCTCCACCAGGAAATTGGTGTTAAGGTTAACCTTAACCTGGCGCCATAACCAACTCGGCCATCTCACCCAAGCTAGTGCTGATGTTTTGTCGGCTCAACAACAGTGTCTACCACCCTAGAACCTTAGTTCATCGCTTGTTTCAACCAGTTCCATGATGCTCGAGAACATAATCAACATCTTTATCTCCTCGTCCCGATAAATTGACCAGGATCCGCTCTGAAGAAGGTCGTTGCGCTGCCAAACGAATGGCGAATGCGATTGCATGTGCGCTCTCTAGAGCAATGATGATGCCTTCACTCTTGGCCATGCGGAAGAATGTGCTGATGACCTCATCGTTGCCAACAGTTGAGACTGATATGCGCCCAGCATTGTGCAGCATGGCCATCTCTGGTCCAATCCCCGGATAGACAAGCCCTGAGGCTATAGATGAGACAGGAGCAGGCTTGCCTCCGTCTTGTTGCAGGACCAGCGTCTTTGCGCCATGCAGCGTACCTGGCTTGCCGTATGATAGTGTCGCTGCATGCTGACCGAGTTTCTCGGATTGTCCGAGTGGTTCCACTGCATGCAACTTCACTTCCGCATCATCAATGAAAGCAGAGTACATTCCCATCGCATTGGATCCACCAGCGACGCACGCAACAACATGCTCAGGCAATGCACCATCAGTCATAACGAGGAACTGCTCTCGCGCTTCCTTGCCAATCACGGACTGGAAATCCCTCACAATCAATGGGAATGGATGAGGCCCAATCGCCGAACCGATTGCATATAGCGCATGCTCTCGTTGTTCAACATACGCATTGAACGCTGAGTCACTGGCCTCTTTCAACGCAGACTGCCCCTTAGTAGCAGCGACAACTCTTGCTCCAAGAATTTGCATCCGACCGACATTTGACTTTTGCTTCTCGGTGTCAACACCACCCATGTGAATCTCACAATCGAGACCAAAATACGCCGCTGCCGTTGCGAGCGCAACACCGTGTTGACCAGCCCCAGTCTCAGCGATGAGTTTAGTCTTTCCCATTGCTTTAGCAAGAAGTGCGAAACCGACACAGTGGTTGATCTTGTGTGCGCCTGTGTGGTTTAAGTCTTCGCGCTTGACGAAAATCTGAGCACCGCCGACTTCGCGGGAGATGTTCTCGAGATGGTGAATTGGCGTTGGGCGGCCTTGGAGACCGATACGGACTTTGTTGAGGGATTGGTTGAAGGAGGGTGAGTGGCGGAGTTCTTGGTACTTGGTGGCTAATTCTTCGAGTGCTTGATGAGCTTCGGGCGGGTAGAAGTTACCACCGAATTGGCCGTAGTAACCATTCTGGTCTGGGTAAGTTTCTGAGTGAGGTTGATGAATGCTTCCCATGATGGCAGGAGATGGTGATGGAACGATAGAAGACTGAAAGTCAATTGAAGAATATTATTATCAACCGGGCATAAAGGAGTACTAGGATCAGCTATTTATAAGATTCTCTAAAAGCCAGTGCCAAGTCATGCAGATCATCCAATATCGAGGGGTTCATTCGCAGGGCGCATTGTTACATTTAGGGTGCAGCTTGACATGAAGGGTGCAAACTAGCGCCATCAGGATGCCATCAAAGTACGCCAACCATGACGACCTCAATGGATTTATCGCCGCAAGATCTTACTACATATTAAATAAAGCTAACTTAAAGCTGACTAGGAAATAAACTCCAGGATGGTATCGACGAAGTAGCCCTCGTTCTCCAAGTACATTACGTGTCCAGAATCCGGTACAGTGACAACCTTGAAGTCACCCTCAACACCTCTCTCCTGCGCCGTCTTGACTACTAAATCTCTCATGATATCCACTAAAGGATTGAGGTGCGCATCATGGTCTCCTTTAACAAACATTATCTTCTCACAGCTTTCCAGAAGCTGAGGTACAAGCGGCCGCATATCAAAGCGCTTATTCTTCTGCAACGTCATCATCGCACGCAAGCCATCGAGACTCAGAGTTGAGCTAGCAAGTTTAAGTCGTTCATCTTTGTCGGGATGCTCATCAAGCCACTCTTTGCTCGCCCAGCCGTAGTGCATTTGCCGAATGACGTTTGCAGTAGTGCCATCTGCTTCAGCCTGGGCGCGCATCTTGTCGAAGTACTCAAGTGGCATTATGCCTAGAGCGCCGAATGATGCAGGAGGGCACGCGCAGTATGTAAGTTTTTGGATCAATTTTGGGTGACGGCAGGCTAAGTAAATGCCGCTGGCTGCACCAAGTGAGACGCCGACCCAGGCGCGAATGCTGTCGATGTGCAAAACACGAAGGAGTTCGTCAATGTCATTGATCAATTCTTCCATTTCGACGTTATCGACATCTTTCACAGGAGTGCTTGGACCGTGGCCGGGATGGTCGTAGCTTAGGACGCGGTAGCCTGATGAGGCGAGGCGCTGGGCAACAGGCTGATACAGAGTGGTGTCAGCGCCGAAGCTGTTTGAGAGGACAATCCACGGGCCATTTTGTGACTTTTGTGCGATGCTGTAAGAAATTTTGTGGCTCGTAGAAAGGACGGCACATTTGATGATGTTTTGAGCAGAGGCCATTGTGATGCCAACGACAAGTGGAACAGCAAGCGAGTCAATAGAATACAGATCAATATGGTAAAGGTTTGGGGCTGAGAGCTCAAAGATTGAGGAGCTGTTGAGGAACTTAGATTTATGCACACGCATACTTATTCTCTGCCGGATAGTTCTTTGCATTGTACAGCTTGAAATGTCTCCGAGCATAAGCTGACGGATCCTCTGTCCTTCAATACTCGGTCCATGGTCAGCAAGACCTGCCAATGATGCTGGCCATCTTTTCCTCAATAATTAGCTGCACAGATATTATTTGTAATTCTCGCTTAACATTCATGCAAAGTAGTATATAGATCAAACAGTGACTAAGCAGCCTTGAAGATAATCCTCTACATCTCCAGTCTTGGACAGAGGCGCCATCATACCAACATAACCATCAGGTCTCACTACTGCAACTACACCATCATCCTTTGACACACCCAATACTTCGTAGACGTCCTCCTTCTTTGACACTCCATAAGTTCGCATTTCCGCAAATTTCTTTACTCCCGCTGGTAGATCAGTCCACTCGAATCTTGACGTAAGTGGATGAACTACGATGAGGTTTACGGTGCCTGCCGGGAACTTTTGTATAATCTCGATGGATGACTGTAAACTTGACTGTGAGATCCCGGATTTGTTGAGTAAGTCGTTGCTTGTGAAGACGAGGACGTGGTAGCGACCGGTCGGTGGCATTTCTATGAAATAAGTCAGTAAGTCATCATAGGCTTTTAGACCCAAGATCTCGGAAAAACATACCGTCTTGCAAATGGCGAGCAGTGGCGTCGGCATAGCGCTTCACCTCAACATCAAGTAGTCGGCGCCCTGGTGTCAACGCGCCCAAGAGCGGATCTCCTCCTAGCAAGTTGCTCTTTGCACCCAGTTCTCTTATCAGTTTACTCTCCTTGTACTGGAGTCCACAACCACTAGTAAATCCGCTGCCGTCACTGAAGACTCGAAGGAACTCTTCATGGGTGAGGCCTGAAGACTCGGCATCTGCTGATCCAATGCGACCGGAGAACATGTGTGAGAACTGGGCGTCGAACTCGATAAGTTGGCGGGCTACATCTACACGCTCTTGCGAGAATGTTTCGAGGATGGGGTCTTTTCCGGAAGTGCTTGCAGGAGTGAGGCCGTGGATCTTGTGGACGAGTTTCCAAGCTAGGTTGTAAGAGTCCATCATTGACACGTTCATGCCCTGTCCGGCCTTGGGGCTGTGAGTATGGCAGGCTGCGTAAGGTTAGCACTATACCGTCGAAGAGAGTCTGAATCAGGCTTACCATCACCAACAATAAACACTCTTTCCACTCCATCAGACGTCTTAGCAGAGAATCTAGGAGCCATGCGCTGTCCAATTTGATAAGCCGCCCACCAATCTGGCTCAGTACCCTCCTTGATCTTGATCTCATACGGTGCAAACACCTGCCGCGCTTGCTCAAAGATATACTCCAACGTAACAGCGCCACGTCGCTTCTTATCAGCCGACTTCTTATCTGTTCCAGTATCACCGCTCGTGTCAACCTCTTCAGCGACTTGAACGTAAAGTCGAGTAAGATACTCGCCCGTTGCAATCTGTTCTCTAGGAATTACCATGACTGAACCAGCATCCGAGTGGACTGCGGATCGGTTGCGAATGTCGGGGAAGTTTGTGTCGGCGACGAAATCGCATACACCCCAGATATGATCCGTTGTCTCACCTTCGAGCTCCAGACCCATGCATTTTCGGACCTTGGAACGTGCACCGTCTGCACCGATGAGATACTTTGTTCGAACTGTGCCTTGTTGAGTTGATCCGTCTGGAAGATCTCGCTCATATTTGACCACGATGGGGAATTCAGTGTTGCTGTCATCGATTGTGTACTCCAGGAAACGATGGGATCTTCTGATGGCACCCTTGCCTGCATAGAGATGAAGGTTCTCTTCTAGGATTCGCTCAATACGGCCTTGATGGATGGTGACCTCGAACGGGAAACGGGCAGGGACATTGACATCGGGAGCGAAACTGGTCCGCTCAATTCCGGTGACATGAAAGCCATTGCCGTTGGTGTTTCCGTTTGCGTTTGATTGCACAGGG
This sequence comes from Fusarium chuoi, assembly GCA_022627125.1. Classification (NCBI taxonomy): domain Eukaryota; kingdom Fungi; phylum Ascomycota; class Sordariomycetes; order Hypocreales; family Nectriaceae; genus Fusarium; species Fusarium chuoi. The sequence goes on from JAJALE010000851.1 coordinate 201,692, forward strand.
TTCCAAAAAGCCACCTCCTCCATGTGGCAGCCTTCGCTGATGATCTCACTCGCTATCCCCAAACTCTGAAATACTTCGAGAGTTCTTGGTTGAAGCCCGTCTGCCTGGCCAGCTTTCAGTGTTCCCGGCTTGGAATCCAGACAGAGAAGTGAGGCTTCTGTGATGCCATATCTTGCGAGCAGCAAGGTTAGAAACAGACCTGCCGGTCCAGCCTATAATGTGCTTGTAAGCACAAATAACCTTATCAATGAGAGGGGCTACTTACACCAATGACGACGACTTCCTTATGTTCCTCGGAGACATTAGACAAATCTGGCTGCTGAGAGAGTCGGGGTACAGGTAGAGCCCGCGAAGGGAGGATTCTCTGGTCTCGCGCCGCGTTGGAGGTTTCTTGAAAGACAGGCATCGTGAATATCCAAACTGAGAGTTGAATAAGCAATGAAAATGAAACTTTTCAATCGTTCAACGCCTTTCAAGTCATGTTTATCAACTCAGAGTCACGATGCACCGCTTTTCTCGGCACGCACCAATTCCGGTAGTATCTCCGATTTTCCGCCCAAGCCCGGAACTTTGAGTTCTCGGCAGTTTTTAGCGCAACTGCCGGGGGCGGGGGACTTTTCTCTTATTTGGGCGGAAGTCCGGAAATTCTCACTCTCACAAACAATGACAAATTCCGGATCTTTACCAAGTCGACGAAATCTACCGCGGGCGTCGCATGCGTGCCAGAGATGTCGTGCGAAGAAGGCGAAATGCGATCAGCAGCAGCCTTGTGCTAATTGTGTCAGACATGAGTGGGATTGCGTCTATGGGTTGAGGAGGAAGAATGCGAGGGCGAGTACCGTTTCGGTGTTGAATGATGTGCAGCGCAATACGCCGCCGTCGCCGTTGTCTTCTTCACGAAGTTACTATGATGAGGCAGCGCGAGGCAGCGAACCGATAGAACAGGCTCATTCAACAGGTCGTATAGGTATGGTAATAATTCTTGTCTTGGATGCTTCGGACTGACGGCTGGCTCATATAGACGATGGTGATGTTGTAGGTGACATCAATCAGCATACTCACGGCACAGAGTTCTACGGCACATCGTCCAACTTTGTGCTTCTCAATCAATTCTTCGTGTATGCTCAGAAGAATCTACCGCCCGGTCAACCAAACTCAAGCGGCAATGCTGGCTTCCTTTCTGCCAACGCTCAAGATGGTAGTGTTTTAGGTCACGGCCTCGTCACACAATCGCCAATTTCCATTGTCAATCTCCTCTCTGACCGAGGAGTCTTGGAACCTCCTTCAAGACCAAAGACTCCCCCAACGCGAGCAGGTGCCCATGATGAAATCCAAGCGCGTTCGTCTCAAGAGACGAGACAAGGAACCGCAGGATTTGAGGACTCGGTCCATCGTGACCCTCCCGCAGCTACCAGCCAAAACAGAGCATCCGCGGATAACTCGCTATCATCATCAAAGCAAAGGCTAGAGCGCGAATACATCAGACAGTTCTTCAATAACCTTCACCATCTTCATCCTATGCTTGATCCTATTGCTTTCCCCAAGCAATGCGAGGAGCTCGTCTGGAGCTCTCCAAACTCGGTGGAGAGTAACAAGACCCAGCGTCACTTCTTTGCCCTGTACCATATAGTCGTGGCTGTCGGTGCGATCGTCGCTGGCTCTTGTATAACTCAGGACTTTGAGCGCGACATCGATATTTGCATGAAGCTTCCGACTCGAGGACAAGATTTTAATCCTTCTCGATTAAGCCAAGAACTCTCAAAGAAGTACTTCCGGAAGTCCAGGATGCTACTCGGAGATGTCTTTGAAGTTTGCTCCCTAGAGAGCGCCCAGACACTTCTCCTCATGGTATGTGGCTCTCAGTCTCATTGAAACCGGAAAACTAACCCAGTAAAGTCTTTGTACTGTCAGAACTCCCTTAAACCTCACGCTTGCTACATGTACTGTGGTCATGCCGTCCGCACAGCATTAGCCATTGGTATCGCAAGAGAAACTCCATCCAATTCGATCGAGGACCGCAAAGCAGCACGAAGGACGTGGTGGTGCATTTACTCTCACGAGATTGACATGAGCTGCAGTGCAGGTCGTCGCGATAGTCTTGGCAAGCCTAGGAATTACCAGATCGATCTGCCTCATATCAAAGGGCAACATGTCGTTATATCGAACCAGCCTGATCTTGAGAATTGCAGTGCCGCCATGATCAATGAGATGGTTCATTTCGCTGCTGTCCTACGGCGAATCTCGAAGGAATTATACTATGACTCGAAGGGGCTGACTTTGCAGCAGAAGTCCGCTGTTGCGAAGGAGCTCGATCGCCTGCTTGACGACTGGAAGGCTAAGCTACCTAGTTATCTGGACTTCACAGCCGTATCGTTCCGTGAGCAAGAATGGGCCGCTAAACAGAAGCTTGTACTTCATCTCAGATACCTCAACGCCAGAATCGTCCTGCATCGCCCTTTTCTCGAACAGCCTATGCTCACGGCAGAAGCTAACATGTCTACTCATGCTGAGCTATGTTTGGATGCGGCACGGAAGACGATTTGCGTCATGTACGATGCATATGCAAATCGACACTACTTCCGCACTTGGTGGTACAACTCCACTTACACCTTGTACGCCGGGATGATCGTGCTGTATATCATCATGCTTGGTCCTACAGCCCTTCCATCAGAAGACCTCCTTGCCGATGCTGTCAAAGCGCATGATATTCTGCAATCAATGGAGGAGGCCACTGTTGCTCGAAGAAGCGCGAGTTTGATACAGGAGGGACTGGAGGTAGCGCGAGCGTGTGTACAGCGGCAACAGACCCGGCCGGATGGTGATACTGAACTACCGATCTTTGATGGTGCACAGGGTGACTTGAATAGTATTGCAGATCAGTTTTCAAGTGCTGTTTCGGGACAGGATCATGCTTTGTTAGCTTCGATCATTGATCCGAACTTGTTGCAAGATTTCATGGCGGCGGATCAGGATGCACTTGGATTGGGGTTTGAGATGCCGTCTTTAGATGGCTTGTATGGTGAAGCTTTGGATGTTGATACTATGTCAATGATGCCCTGAGTCGAAAAAAGGTTGAGCCGGTATCAAAGTCTGAAGTGTATATTCTTTGTGATTAAAATGAACTGTCCATTTGTAATTGTATTATCAGTCGTCTAGCTATAGCGTATATCATGACCAATTTCAGGTGAGCTGTCCACTATGCGCGACAACTCTCTAATCGACATCCGGAACAGGTAGGTCATCAATAAATCGGAACTTCCGTCCCAATTTTGCCATTGCCTCCTCAGCCTTCTCCCTCCTAAGTTTCGAAGCCGCTTCATCCGAGACGAGAACAAAGTCATATGTCATCAGGGCGGAACCGATTTTGACACCATACTTCTTCGCCATTTCTTCGTCTTCAACCTTCTTGATGTCAACGATCAACGAGTCCTTGACACCAAATACGGCATCAGTAGTCTCGTAAGGATCGTCCTTGAGGTAGAGTGCACTACAGAGGCATTTGTTAGATATAATCGGGGTGCCAGAGAAGGGTAGACTTACGTGATCAGAGGATCATATCCGTCTTTCTTGAACATGAAGTGCATGTGACCGGGTCGGTAGCAATGTCGGCCCAGTACTTTAAGTAACTTTCCGACGGGTCCGTCGTGAGGGATAGGATATGGCACAGGTACAATAGCCTTGAACCAAAAGTCTCCATTATCGTCGCTCGTGAGTACAGCTCTTCCGTCCGGCCCAGTCCGGTCAGCGTGCTGAACATCGTAGAACCCCTTAGAGTCTGTCTCCCAGACATCGATCTTTGCTCCGGGGATTGGTGATCCGTTCACATCTTTGAGGGTGCATAGAACAAGAAGAGGTTCGCCCTCTGAGTCCTGTGAGATGAGGCTTCCTTCTTTGACATGCTCCGCCTCGTGGGTATGAAATGGACCCAAGACTGTTCCTTCAGTGCTGCCTTTGGGTTTCGGGTGGTCAATTGAGTCCACCAGGAGAGACAAGCCCAAGATATCAGATAATAAGATGAACTCTTGTCGGACATCCGTACAGATCTGACCAACTTGGGTCAGGAATTGGATAGCTGTCATCCATTCATCTGTAGTGAGTCTTGTTTCTCTCGCGAAGTCATGCAAATGTGTGACAACTCGTTCAAGGATGTACTTCAGGCGCAGATTACTGCACTGAGAGTTGATGGCGTGAACATTCTCAGTAATATTATCAATAGTGAGATCTTTCAGATTAACAGGAGCCGCCATGGTGAATCAATAAATGAATATGAGTTCCAGCCTTCAATTCAGTTCCACCTCAAGCAATTTATCATTTCTAAACCCCGCGTTTCAATACGTCGTCGTTGTGGGGACGGTGTGATCCGAAGTTCGGGATCCGGGTTTTGAGACGTCGGATGATACTCCACATCCCGGAAGCTGAGGATTTCCGGCCGCCGGACAAAATTATCGGCAGTTAGTCCCAGGGTCGGATCGAATACGTCATTGGCTCGATCAGTCAGCGGATTCTGCTACGTCGTCGTTGGTCGCCAAAATTGTACCTATGTGAGTTGTAGGGTAACTGCAGCACCGTGACGCGAAGAATAACACTGTCGGTTCTGGAGATAAAGGAGTCGTGGGTTCTCTCGAACAATATTTTATCATGCTTGATAAATGCGTCTTTTTGATTGCGCAACGAGTTTGAGTGTAATGCCACGCGAGAGCGTGATGGTTTAACTTAACCACGGGGACAAGTGATTTGACTTTTAGCTCTCATAGCAACGCACAACTATCGACATGCCAGAGAAGGCAATACATATTATCTCAACAAGGCCTTGCTTCCGTTCGTCAATTTAAATCGATTCCTAGATTAACAACTTTGTAAGAATTCTCTAATAGAAGATATCGTGTGGCTATGGTTCATGACCTGAAGAAGCGATCTGAAGCTCAGCTTCTGGATGCGATTTCTGAGATGCTTGAGTATTAGTCAGCAGAGACTAGGTCGCGTGGCCCAATGGCAAGGCGTCTGACTACGAATCAGAAGATTCTGGGTTCGATCCCCAGCGTGATCATTCTTTTTGCATTTTTATGCCTTGTCTCTATTATGACTGTCTTATAGACTGCTTTTAATTAGGGAGTAAATCTACAGCACTTATATAGGGGTAAATGGCACCTAAAATATAGCTAAATCTTACTTTATTGCCGGTTCTGGTATTTATAGTATAATTTATATATAATTAATAGAATATATTACTTTATAAATATCTATTTACTTAATCCTTATTATTAAAATTTAATTTTAAGGTTTTAGGCTTGTTATTATAATTTTATATTATAATAATAATAATATATAAATTTTTAGCTATAATTTCCTTATTTTTTATTACTATAATTAATTCTTAACTTTTAAATTAAAAAATAATATTCTTTATTATCTATATAAATAGTATTTTAATAAAAATATTATATTAATTAAAAAGAAAGAAGCTAAATATATTTATATTAATTATTTAAGTATTTATAATATTTACTATTTTTCCCTAAATAGAAAGTTATAATATTAACTATAATATTAAGGCATTTAAATTAGCTAAAGTAACTTTAATTAAATTATTTATTATATTTTCTGCCTATAAGAAAACCCTTTAATATAATTGCTATATAGTAGTTTTAAGGTTATAAAAATTACCTGCTTTTAGCTATTTTAATAATAGTATTATTATTAATTCCTTAAATATATTAATAGTAATAAGTATAATTAAAAGAGGTAATATTAATACCTTTTTAGTTCATTAATTAAAAATTACTATTTATAAGGCTAAAATTAAAAATTTTTCTATAGTTTTAATTAATTAGGTAAATTTTAGCCCTTTTTTATTAATGCCTTTTTTAAGATTTAAATTTTCCTTAATATTAAGATTAATATTATAAGATTTAGTTATAACTATTAAGTCTATAAGTATAGGGTCTTTTCTTATAGATTTAATATCTATACTTTTTTTAAGGTTAAGGCTCTTTTTAAGCCTGCCTTTTTTCTATAAAAATAAAGGCCTTAAAAGATAGTTAAATAAATTAGAAGTATTTAAGTTATAATCTTAAGTTCTATACTATTAATATTAATATAAATTAACTTAATTTAATTAAATTAGGATTTGTTTATAAAAATAACTTTTAATAATATATTTATAAAGTAAATTATATATAGTCTTTACTAAATAATAATTTCTTATATTTAAATTAAGGTAATTTCTATCTAAAGGCTTAAAAATATTAATTTTAATTTTTACCTTTTTTTATATAAATATAGTTATTATTAAATTTAAGACTTTATATTTAATAAGACTATATAACTAATTTATAGTAACTATAAGGCTTAAATTTATATTAATACTCTATATTAAAGATATTATAATTTACTGGCTTTTTTAAAATATATATAATTTCCTAAAGACTATTATTAAATTATCTATATTAGCCTAAAGATATTTTTTTATTACTAAATATATAAATTCTATAATTAAAGTTATAAAGTAATTATAATAGTAATTATAATTTATATAATACTTTATAAGCCTTTTTTTAAGAATATAATTATATATTTATAGTATAATTAATAGCTACCTTAAGATAATTTATAGGTTATTAAAAAGCCTTAAGCTTACTTTTATAGTCTATTAAAGATTAACTTTCTATAAGTTTATTTTAATACTTAAGGAAGTTTTAGAAATTCCTATTTTAAATTATAATATAAGTATTTAGGTTTTAGGTAGTTTTTAGGAAATATTATTTTATTTTTATAAAAACATTTATATTTATATATTAATAGTAGAAAATATAAAAAATTATATTAAAGACTTTATATACTATAAGGGCTTTTAAAAGAGCTAGCTTATAATTTATAATAATAATTTATAGTAAAGATATATTAAATTCTATAAGTAGCTTATTAAAGGGATTAATAGTCTAAATATATTAAGCTTCTTTTTTACTAATAATAAATATAATAACTATTTAAAAGGTTTTCTTTATAGATATTATACTATAAATATTAAATAATAGTATATTAAAATGGTTTATTTTATATATATAATTAAATAAAATAACTTTAAGATATAAAATAAGGCTATTTATATTATTAAGTAGTATAATTATTAGGTATAATATATAGTTAGTCTTTTAATCTTTAACTTTATAATACTAAAAGCAGTTATTATTTTATATTTAGTTATATAGCTATTTAATAAAGATATAGCCTATAAGCTTTTTAGTTTAAGCCCTTTAAATAATATTATTTATATTATATTAGGTTATATTTTAAATATTTAGATTTAGGTTAATAAGTAATTACTAGTATATTTTAAGAGATTTAAGGCTACTATTTTAGGCTTTAATTATATTAGACTTTCTTTTTTTAATAATATTAATTTAATAAAAAGAGAATAATTATAAATTATTTTTTCTATAATTATAAAATCTATAGTTATTATTATTATAATAATATATTATTTAACCTTAATTAATAAGAGTTATAATAAACTAAAAAGAGTAATTAATATTTTTTATATATATTTTGTCCTTTTTATTTAAATAAATAGTAAAATTAATTTAATAATAGCTTCTCTTTTTTATATATTATATATTAACTACCTAAAAATTATAAAAAAATAGCTTTTTAATATATATAATAAATCTTTATTTAGCAGCTTAATTAAATTAGTTAATTTTAATATATATAGCATTAAAAGACTTAAATTTAAGCTTTAAAATTAAATTTATTATAAAATACAGTTTTAATAAATATATAAAAGTAATAATAGCTTTAAAATTAATTAAGTTATATAATAATATTTATTTTAGGATTATATAATTATATATAGACTAATTAAATTAAGTAATAATAATTGAGTAAATTTTATAGTATAAATTCTAATTTTAATATCTAGCTATAATTATAGGTATTAAGCCTTAATTTTAGGTGCTATTTACCCCTATGTAGGTACTATGGATTCACTCCCTTTAATTATAACACTCTTTATCACCGACATAAGGAGTACTTCACTCTGCTGAATTGGCTTTCTAGAACCCTTCTTAGGCTAAAGTCCTCACGGAAAAGCGGGTACGGAAAAAGGATCACCGCGGATAAGGTGCCATTTTAACTGCTAGCATCGTTTCAAGTTTCGTAAAGTAAATACAAGGGCCGTGGCATAATTGATGTTAATTAAAGACAAACGTGCCAGGATGCCAAGCGGTGACCTCACCATTGGAGGATATACATCCCTCCATCGCGGGGAATCTGCCCGACAACCGAACTCAAATATACCCTGGATATACGCGGATTTTGGACTTCTGTAGTACTCGGAGGAGTATCCTCCGAGGATAATATAACTCTATGCCGTCCCTTGCTCGAGGGTGATGAACTTTGTTCCTCGCTCTCTTCACTTCGTGTCCAGTTCATTAAAATGCACGGTAAACTACTCAGTGTGCTTCTAGGCTCTGCCGCTTTGGCAGCGCCTAGCCAAGCCGCCAACCTTTTCGTAGCGGACTACGGCGGCAATCTGAGCACTCTGAGCCTCACCGAATCCGCCAATGGGTTCGATCTCTCCGTCACCTCGAAAACGACTGATTGCTCTCCCGGACCTAATTGGCTCACTCTTGACAAACACAACAACGTGCTTTATTGTCTGGATCGCGGTCTTAACTTCCAACCGCCTGGATCATTGAACTCCTTCACAATTGGAGACAAGGGTGTTTTGAAGCGCGTTTCTCGCGTCAAGTCTGTCGTAGGAGGTGCTGTGGCAGGCGACATTATCACCGGAGCAAATGGCAAGCGCGGTTATTTCAGTGCTTCATAGTAGGTTGTCAATAATCCTTGGAATTGAAGTTACTCACATGCTGTAGCACTCCAGGCGTAGCATCCGTGTACGCTCTCGGCGACAAGGGTGCCATTCCCGGTACCGTACCGCTCCAAGAGTTGACTACGAAAATTAGCCAGACTGGCCCCATTGCGGACCGCCAGGAAGCAAGCCATCTTCACCACGTCATCATTGATCCTACTGGAAAATACGTCCTTACACCCGATCTCGGTGGTGATGTCGTCCGCGTCTTTACTTACGACAAGAACACTTTTGCTCCCATAGCTGAGGTAGGCAGCTTGAGTGCTCCTCGTGGTTCTGGACCCCGCCATGGATTCTTCAGAGTTATGAGGAATGGCGAGACTTTCTTCTTCTTTGACGGCGAGCTTGACCAGAAGGTGTACTCTTACAGCGTCAAGTACACCCGCACCGGTCTCTCCTTCAAAAAGGTCTTTGAGATTCCATCGCTGAACGCTAGCTTTCCTCCCAACACGGCTCCCATCAGCGAGATTGCCATGAGCGTAAGTCACCACATATCTTCCGTGCGAGTCCTACTGACTTTCAATCAGCCCGACAAGCGCTTTGTGATCGTCACCAACCGCGAGAAGTCTTTTGCCAACTCTCCCCAGCGTGGATCTGGTCCTTCCGACACCCTCACAGTTTTCCAGATCAATGAGAATGGCACACTGAAGCCTATCCAGGCTGTCCCGTCTGGCGGATATCTGCCCCGCCAGTTCTCATTCAACAAGGCTGGTGACAAGATTGCGGTTGGTCATCAGGTCAACCAGACCGTTGTTATTTGGAAGCGCGATATCAAGAGTGGCAAGATCATCACGGAGCAGGAGGGCGGAAAGCTGGCCCAGGTAAAGCTTACCGGAGATGTTGTGGCTACCATTTGGGATGAGTAGAGGCATAAGACAGTAAGGAGACTTCCTACTCATGTATGAAAAGATATTGAGATATAGACCAGTTTTATTTCCTCCTTCAACAATCCTGACCCGTATTTGGAAGCAATGTTTACTGTCTATTGTGTCATATAAGTTCCGTGCCGGAGAGTTGACAGTCGAAATACAGTCAACACGGTCAGCAAGTGATAGCCACATATTGGATTTCCTTTTGACACTGGGTTTCTTCACAATGGTAACCGCCACAAGCCGACCCAAAAAGGTATGCACTGTAGCGTTTCGGCTTAGCACTGCAGAGCTTAGCACTGCCAGACATATTCTTGCCTCGACAGTGACTGACAGCTGGCAATTCGCATGCGAACTCCCATAACGCGAACCTTGCACGTGATGAGCTTCAGGACTGTTATCGAGCTTGAGAATTGTTTTGCCTTTTTGTGTTTCGTCAATTTCGCACAACAACATCGCGATTCCATTGTACCTCGACGGAACAACTTAGCTGTCTCTCCCATTTGGCCCATACTATTCTACAAATCATTTCAATCTTCGAGCGCGCCCTCGCGTACCGTCACTCCGGCATGCCTCCGCTTCAAAGGCCTCACACACTCTGCGAATCGGAACAGTCAAGCAACGCTGGTTTCTTCTCAGGATCTTGGGTTGACGACAATGCGACCGCACCCCGTAGACGGACTTATATGTTTGAGTTCTTGAGATGGATGCGCGAAGAAACGGAGTCAAACGGACTGAAGGATATCGAAAAGGACTGCAGGACTGAAGTCAAGGCATAGTTTGTGAATGACTTCAGCTTGCGACCCCGTGGGCGCTTCTATGACTACGTGATCCACCTTTGGATCTGGCTTATCTACCGTAAGTACCTAGCTAAACAATACGGGCTTCCCTCACTAACCTTGATTGTCCAGTGCAAGGCGTTCGCCCCATCCCTATCTTTCCGTGGCGATACATTGGTGGAGCACCACGTGGTCGATACTTGGATACATGGAAAAACAACACCAGAGAGCTTCAGAAGACTATACTGCACCGAATCTGTCCCTGGCGACGTCACTTATGGAAATCGTACCCGAAATCTCTATCCGGAATACACTTCTCCATCGAGGACATTCTCAGAAACACACAGCCGGGCATCAAGCCTGAGTTGGAAGATAGAGACCGCATGGGCGAAATTCCAGATGCTGCTGTCGCAGTTGGGGCGCATTGGACGCCGGATTTCAACTCAATTAGAGGAACCTCGCCAGTGTCCTTGAGTAATATGGAGATGTCGTGGAACCAGAACGCTGGCAACTACCCAAGAGAAGCATCACCACGAGCTGTCGAAGGACATGATAGCGGCAATTGGCAAACACGAGGAAATCCAGAGAACCGCAAGTCTAGGGGTGACCCTGATCCCTGGGCTGGCGACCAATACCCTGGCCTTTCCGAACACCAAGATGGCCATGATGATCATGGGCACTTGACTAATCGCGTTACACCACGCCGACGACGAGCCGCTCGCTCACCATCATCCGCAGAACCCGTTAGCGCAATCTCTCTTTCTCTCGAACGATTTGCCAAGATGAGCGCTCGCTTGCATTGTGTGGAGGACGAGAATTTCGATGTCGACACCGTCGCATGGCTCGTCATGGGCCTTGGACCTGATGAGTCTCGGAGACGGCTGTTCTACTTTTACGACCATGCGACAGTGGACGCATGGTATTGCTTGGGTGATGTGGTTTCGCAGCCAGTACGCCATTTGACTGAACTTGGTTCATCTCAGGAGGCATGTATCTCACATGGGCTATCGTGCAAACGAGTGATGGTAGTCAAGGATGAACTTGATTTTCGACGTCTCCGTTTCGAGTCAGTTCATCGTGATGAGTGATAGGCTGAGAGCATAAGATGGGTTGTGGAATGGAGAGGATTTCGAGTATGAGCTATCTCGAACGCAGGGGATTTGAAGTTGGCGTTTATATGGCAGGAAAGGTTGCTAGATGATGTTGCTATGTGTTTCTGCCCTGGGAGCGAAGTTTCATTATGGAAAGGTTCAAGGTTATGCTTATGTACGGTTATTAGATAGAGGCTTACGATATATAATATATAATATTTAATGTCTACTCCCTGTTTCCGTTCAATCATCGACCCTCAGTGAAAACAAGAATTTCTATTAATCTCTTCCAATTAGCCAGAATCAACTCTCGAACATTCAAGCTCTTGCACTTGCTGGTGTCGGGAACTACTGGACTGCTCTCCCGCTACATGGTTCGGCTCCGCCTCAGGGGAGGCTTCCTTCAGGTATCTAAATCTTGCTCCGAATACCCACCAAACACCGGAAAATAAGAATGTTGCCCCAACAATGAGTGAGGCCCAGTTCATGTTACCGATGTTTTCGCCCGTGACCGGTAGATACAGCGGCATGCTGGTAGGGAGTCAGCCAGGAGATGCTAATTGAATTCTCTGTCATGTAGTACTTACACGTATATGACAATGGTCAACATGGCCCATGCAACAGCAACATAGTTCACAAAGTATCCCCATCTGCCAAGGTCAAAGTGAGGGCGAGGTGGAAGAATTGAACGACCTCGGATAAGAGCCTGTTGAAAGCGTCAGCAGCCAAAAGATAACGTCAACGAAAAGTACTCACCACCGTAACTGGTATTGCGTAGGCAAGGGCGAAACAAACACCAGCACCACTAACAATAGCGTTATAGGCCAACTCACTGCCCAGAGAGATAAGCCCGATGATAACCTCAACCACCATAATGGCGAAAATGAAGTTCAGTGGGATCTGGAGCTTATGATCGATTTTCTGGAGACGATGGGACCATGGGAATGCCCTGTCCTCTGCCATGCGCCAACCGAGACGCGAACACGAGGAGAGAATGCCTGTGCAGACAAGCAGCTGAAAGTTCGAGAGTTAGATGTCGATATAAACAAGTGAAGTCTGCGGACTTACGTTCACAACGCCAAAGACTATTGCAACATAGATACCAGCGTACTCGCTTCCCGCTACGTCCGAGAACCATGTGACATACGGTGACCTGGTCATAAGCTTGGGTGATGATGGCACGGGCAAGGGGGACTTACAGTGCTGTTACATACTCGGTATAGTTACCGCAGCAGAACAGTAGAATGAGATCAGTGACGATGGTAGCAACGCCAGAAAGGACCATAGACCAGACCATAGCTCTCTGTGTCGTGTCAGTACCTCGAGTTCTTATCAAGAAAAGAGACTTACTGGTGCATCTTGAGATGCGTTCTTCATCTCCTCAACCAAATGCATCATACTATCTGTACCATAAAGGCCATACAGAGGGGTATAAAAGCTAAGAATGAACACCCATCCGTTATTGGTGTATCCTGAATTGTTGATAAACTTAGTAAATACGAATTCTGCGCTGGCTTTAGGGGCTGTGGCGAGTAGAGTGATAGCCCAGCCAAAGAAGCCCAGGATTGTGAAAACTGCGCCGACGGTGCTGTAGAGAGGGAGTGCACTGGGCTTCAAGTTCATAAGGAACGGAATGACTAGTAATCCGAGATAGATCAAGAAGGTTTGGTAAGGCTTAGAGCGTCAGCGTGTGGCACAACAGTAGGGCGAAATATCTCAAGTACCTTCCAGTCAACATTTGGGTGAAAAATGGACACCATCGTACCAATGATATTCGCGGTATTCAAGGCGCAGGAAGAGCCGGTGGCAGTCTCAGCTAGAAGCAAACACCAACCGACGAAGTATGACAGAAATGGCCGGTACTTTTCGGTTGCCAACTTCTGGACGTAGAATTGTTGACCACCTGCAGTAGGCCAGATTCCACAGTATTCAGCGAGCGAGGCCATGAGTAACGTTTGACCGACGGCGACGATGATAGACCCATAGAGAAGCGAGGCTGGTCCACCGACGTCGAAGATAACACCGTAGAAAACGACGACACACGTCCATGTCGCACTGATCATGACCTGGTAGGCGCATACTGTACTACTGTCAGTAATGAATCCTAAGGTACTGCGTGAGAAGACTCACATGTCCAGAAGTTGTAGACACGATGCAACTCGGCCGACTTTCCGAGGGACTTGAGATACGCATCGTCAGTATCATACTGAGACTGGCTGCCCTCGAGAACGGATCCATCGTAAGATATTGGCTCAGCCTTGATGTCGTCTTTAGGGGGATCCATAGCCAGTGGAGTTCGGAGGTAGATGGTATCGTCGTTGAGAATGTGGCGCGATCATGGACTGGGGAGTACAGGAACAATGCCAAGATGCAAAATAGGAACCAATTTGGGAACAATGCTTTAAAGGGAGAGTTTGCGATGGACGACTGAGAGCGGGATGATCTATAACCAATTTCCCAATGCGAATAAACAAAGCAACATGACCAGATACTGCAATCTAGATCCTGGTCGAGAATGCGGGGAAAGATAACACCAGGACAGCGACCACCAATGAAGAACTAGCCTGCTATCGTTTACAGCTGCCATCATTCCACGCAAGCGCCTCGTTTCTCTCCCGGGCAGCCAAGTTAAGCCTTCCCCGGAATACACCGCGCTGCCGTTTCTCTCCCGACCAGCCTAGGCCGGGTTAGCGTGCTCATGTGAGTTCCCAGGCCTTGGATCGATGTGAAGGTGGCTTGGGCTTTTCTCTGCCGACCAACCTATCTTGGATTAGTGACGAGCTAGTGAGGACCATCGAATGCAGCTTCACTGTAACGATAGAGTCATATCAAGATGAAGCAAGCCATGATAACGTCTATAAATAATGCTCAAGGCTTCAGTCAAACTTCAATAGCAACTATAGAACTTATCACTGTTTCAAAATGGCTTCATTGAGCACTGCTACCACTAAACCATCATTTGCGCGTCTCGACGCAGCGGAACCATCCACAACGCCACAGAACCTTGTCGCAGCCATCAAGCGTGACGGGGGCGTAATTGTCGAGAACCTTATATCTCGCCAACTGGCAGAACAGATCAGAGCAGACCTCAAACCGCATTTTGACTCCGATATTCCAGACCTGTCTGGATTCTTCCCCGTCACTACCCAAAGAGCAACTGGCTTGTTTAATGTTTCTGATGCGTGTGTTGAACTCGCCTGTAATCCTCTCTATATCGATGTTGCAAATGAGCTGTGCTCTTCCTCGCTGACATATTGGGAACGGGAGAAGAGGATTACTGTGAGCGGGAAGCCTATTATTTCATCGACTGTGGCGTTTCGGGTCAATCCAGGTGGCAAACAGCAGGTTCTGCATCGAGATGATGAGTGAGTATACCCTTTTGCCACGGTCTGGAATCAGCGATAGAACAATCTTGCAAGAGATGCGTCGGTCTGGAACCATTTGCTGATTGGAGGCAGTGACTATCATCCCCACGACAAAGAGCTCCCAGTCATGATTGGCTGCGTGACGGCTCTCACCAAAACCACCCGGGAGAACGGCGCCACAATCGGCATCCCGGGATCTCATCTCTGGGATAGTGAACGACGACCATATGATGAAGAAGCTGTTCCCGCAGAACTAGAGCCAGGTGATGCTTTCATCTTTCTGGGCAACCTGTACCATGCTGGTGGCCAGAACATTACCCAGTAAGTACAAGCCCAATAACACGACGAGCTAGCCTCGTGCTGACTGAGTGCTCAGAAACGAGTATCGCGAGACAGTAGGCATCTTCCTCTGCAAGCCGACTCTTCGCCCTGCGGAAAACCAGTTCCTCATGGTGCCATTGGAGCGAGCGAGACAGCTCACACCTCAAGCGCAAAGATTGCTAGGCTACGGCGTTTGTAAGCCATCGTTGGGATTCATGAACTATCAAGACCCAATGAAGGTGTTGTTTGGAGTTGAGGATGAAGAGACAGTTCTCATGTAAAGTCATGCTCCTATGATCAGAATACAATAAATGGGCTTATCCGCTCCTCGTTGTCTCTCGCATACTGTATCCAGTTCGGAGTCACTCCAGCTGCTGTTGCGTTCCAGAAGTCTCTCAAGAACTGCAGTACTGCCGAGTTGCATGAGAAACCTGTCGCAGCTATGTTTTCAGTAAAGAGCCTTTCGATCATAACTTGCTTTTCGGTGTTTAACTGACTGGCTGTTCCGAGTATGAACAACGGAAATGAGATGTTGTGTGAAACAGATTCTGTGGGACAGGATGTCATGAAGATCACCTCGTTGCAAAGACAGTCAACAAGCGGAGGGATCGCGACTGTCTTCTCGAGATCGGAAGCGAGTGCTTGGTAGCTGTACACCAGGCAAGCGTAGTATTGGGCTTTGAGAACAGACTTGAGGCCCATCTGGAGAGCGATATCCTGAGATGGGGTAGAGTCAATACGGGCGCAAACAGAGTCATAGGACCTCGTGAGCTTGTCTTGCCACAGGGCCATATCAGTATCAACAAATCTCTTTCCTTCCCCAGAAGCATGACTTCGGTTTCTCTCGGTAACCGTGATCTCATAAAGTGCTTCTGTAAATTCTTTGAAGTAGTCATCGGAAGTCGCGTGCTGTGAGATGGGCTTATGGCGTCTCAAACTGGAGGTGAATGAGGATATGCTTTCGAAAGCCTCCAGATAGTCGAGTTCCTCCACGAAGAACTGGGAAATTACCTTTTCGTGTGGATTTGCGAGGTCATATCTCTCGAATCCTGTGCGGACACCGCTGAGGTGAAGTTTCCATCCCGTCGAGTTTGGTATAAACATTTCTGCATAGCATAGGGAAATCATGGTGAGAATGATCTCGATGAGAACCGAGACTTGGGTATTCTTTTCGCCTCCGGATACTTGGCAGTTCAGCTCTGATTCCATTTGCTGGTTAAGATGATACAGAGTCGCATCGCGAAGACTTCGGTGAATCTGAACAAGTGCTGCCTTATCTTGTGGAGACACAACAGACATATGTGCTGCTGCCAACCCCAGCGTTGATAGACGCAAGCAGGATGAGCGTTGTGCAAGAGGAAGTACAAGGGTTCGCCATGGGTTCTTGGGACCATCCAGCCACGCAAGCTTTGATGCGACTTCGAGGTTGAAATGTCGAAAGAGAACTGCGTGAGCTGCTTGTCGGACGTGACGATCGACAAGGTCGACGTTCTGCGTTGGGTGCGACAATACGACCAAAGAGTTTTCGGCGGCTGTTCGAGGTTGGCAATAGGGAGTATTTTCGTCATCAGTGGACTTCTTGATGCAATTTGTTCTTGTTTGTTTGTGCGTACGCAGCATACTATGCTTGATCGGAGGTCGTAATGGGACCGATTTGCCCGTCAGGTTCCCTCTGCTAGCCACTCCCTGATCCCATCTCAAACGAAGACCATAGCCTGGACAATCGAGTCCCCGACTACAGCATTTCAAACACGACGGAACGCTTCGATCGCATTTTATTCGCCTTCTCACGCATGTTTTGCAATCTAGAAAATGAGTAAATAGTTCTGAGCAGACATTGACCTCACTCACTCTCAGAAGCAACCTCACGATTCGACGGCAAATAATCGAGGCGAATATTCCGCATTTCGGTCCAAATTGCCACTAATAGTCTCAAGATTCAGCATTTGATATCAATGGCCGTTGAGAAGCCGTTAGTTCAATTGAAGATTGTTATGCTCATTTCCATGCGACGATTGACAGGGGAAGACGCGCATCATGAACCCCGCTTTCTAACGGCTTGACGTTAGTTGGAGAAGCACGATTGATACGAGAAATGCCCTATCTTCATACCCGATTAGGAAATGTTTCACGGTGCAGCTTTGAGGAGTCTTATCGCGATATGGTCATAGGTTACGCTGATAACACCTGCGACGACCGCATGTCGCTTCATCATTCCCTAAATGGGTGTCAAGTGCATCATTAATTCACTTGACCTGCAGAAGTATCTTGCCTTGCATAGAATCCAGTTTGTTCCCAACAGCATTGGCTATGAAACTCCATAAGCAAGTTTGCAAATCCCTATGCCCGTTTACTGCTAAGGTCTGCTTTATGGCACTGCAGTCGCCGCTATAAAAGCTTTGCGCCTGCTGGAATGCTTGCCAATATTGTTGATAGCTCTCACATAACCGAGGCTGTCAATGCGTTTGATGCATTGCCTTGGATGAGGTATTTTCTTGACCTCGTCGTACATCAAACCCAAAAATTGAGTTTCCAAAAATGTCGCAAGACATTGAAATTGGTGGACGTATTTGGGATGACATCTTGGCTTTAGAGACTTGAGGCTTGGAGCCAATGAAGAGACCCGGACTCATTCGACATTGTCGTGGGGCCTAAGACTGAGACCACGTTTACCCCTTGATTTACCCCCTATTTCACCTTAGTTTTGTAGCTTGTTGACGAATATTGATCAGCCGCGGACGATTCTATGAAGACTTGGCTGCAGCTACTGCTTCTGGGCCAGATTACTGTCCAATTACGTTTCTCGGACTTTATCAATTGATTACATTACTTTCAGAGTACTTGTGCTGAGAAATTGTTTGTCAGTCGTGACGTGGGAAGCCTGCAAGAATGGTTCATGTCAATAATCTTCATCCCTTGCATCAGCCCGTCGCTGGCCGCTGTCTTATCAAACCCAATCGAGCTAATTCAGTTATTTTAAAACAATTTGATTTCCTCCAAATAGCTGTTCGAAACTGACTTTAAGGGAGTCTGAATCACTGTGTTGGTGGCGCGCCGTTGAAATGTCAGCTCACAGACATCATCCACCAAGCTTTAGATTTTCTTATTTGCAGTTGAGACTGATAGCTGAGAGCTTATTTCAGCACAGAGAATTTAGTTTCAAAAATCTCACCATTCCCCATCAAGAACATTCTAAATTATTGTATTTAAAAATAAATTATTATATGTTAATCTTATAAACTTAATTAGCTTATATTCTCTTAGCTATTAAAGCTTTTAATTACTTAAATATAACTTATCTTAATAAAAGTATTAATATTTTAACTTTTCTAGCCTAAATAACTTAATTAATAAAACCTTTAATAGTTTAACCTTTCTATTATATATATAATCTTTCTTAAAGTTATTTAATAATAAGTTAATATCTTTTTATAATACCTCTTAATATATCTTTTAGCCTTTAATGCCTTTTATAATATTATAATTTTATTTATTTAATTATAATTACCCTTTAATACCTTAATTTTAATTTTATTATTATTAATCTTTTTATTATTATCTTTCTTTTTATTATCCTCCTTTTTATTAAGTTTTTATAGTTTTTTTTTTAATAAATAAAATATAATAAATAATAAATATCTAATTTATATTACAATTTAATAGAATATAGCGCTTATATTATATATATCCTATAAAAACTTACTAATTAAATACTAACTTATACTATACTATAAAAGGATAATTATAAGCTGCCTTACTAACTTATAATAGACTTACTATCTAGATTTATAACTTACTATAAGTCTATCTTACTAAACTGTAAGCTACTAATATATATATATATTTATTTAATAGTAAATAGAATTTAGCTTACTAACTATTAATAATACTTCTTTACTTTAATAAGCCTTATTTATATTATTAACTATTAAGAGATATAATACTTTATTAATATATTTAATTTAATGCCTTATATATTCTATAAATATAAATTTAATATAAATTAGTTTATCTATTTAAAAACTTAACTATTATATATTAATAGCTCTTATTTAAAATATATTATATTAAATAACTAAATAATATTATATTATTAAGATATTTAGTAATATTAGTATTTTAATACCTCTTTATATTAAAGCACTATTTAATAATATTAAAATAGTAATTAAGGTTTAATAGCTTTAAAATACTATTTAAACCCTATAGGCCTAAATAAATATATAACTTATAGCAATTAATAATAAAGAAGAAAACCTTAATAGGTTTTAATATAATATTAAAAAAGCTTTAAAACCCCTTAAGTTAGAACCCTTTATTAAAAAGACAGCTAATATAATTTTATTTCTTACCTAAATAAAAGTATACTTTTATCTATTTCTAAATTACCTAAATACTGCTATAAAGAAAGTATTATATACCTTATCTTTAGTTTAAAGAGATACTAAAAAATAGTAAAAACCTATTATATAAGATTTCTTTAATAATAATAAATAGTTATAAAAATAAGAGATTCAAAATATCTTTATAAATTAAAATAACTTTAAATAAGCCCTTAAAGATAACTTTAGAGTAATTAATAAAGAAAGATAAATAATAGCTAAATTACTTATATTTAAGTAATATAAGTTATATACTATCTATTTTAGTAAGTTTAGGTAGTTTATATTTAAGACTAAATAGAATAATAATACCTTAATAGAAATATATTATAAAGGACTAAAAGAAAAAGTTAAAGATAAACTATATATTATAGATAGACCTAATAACTTAACTATATATATTATAATAGTAATTAAGATTAATAAATAATAATATAAATATAAAAAAAAGAAAGCTAACTATAAAAAGGAAAATAATTTTAATTTTTATTACCTTAACTAGTAATAAAATAATAATAATTAAGGTAACTCTTAAAATTAATAATAATAAAGAAAATATTATAACGATACCTTATATAGATTATATAAAGGGCTAATAACTTTAAGAGTTATATAACCTAATAACAGTAACTGCAGAATGTATAATATATTTAAATATAAGTATTATAACTATAATTAATCTAGATATATAATATAATAATGCCTATAGCTAAGAAGGCTATAAGACCTTAATTACAGTAAGTAAATATTAAGACTAACCTAATAAGGTATACTATAAATAGCTATATATATTTAAATATTAAGAATAATATAAAGTAAATATAATAGACAGTTTAATAGAGAATTAAGTGTTATTTAGACTAAACTAAAAGACTATATATCTAAATATAAGAAAGATAATATACTTATTAAAAAAGAATAAAAGAAATATAGAAATAGAATATAAAATAAAAATTACTATAGATATATAAAAGACCTTAAGAAGTAATAATATATCTAAAAGAAATAGTATAAAAAAAGGAAAAAGGTAAGAAATAATAAGTTTAAAGAATTTAAAAAATAATAAAAACTTAAAAAAATATAAATTTTAGAAATAATAAAAAAGGGAAAGTTAGTTATTTCTAACCTAAAATAAATAAATAATAACCCTTTATAAATTATTAATAATATCTCTATTAAAATAATACTTTAAGATAAGAAAGAATATTAAAGGTAAGAAATTAAAGCTAAAGACTAGCTTTCATAAAAATAATAAAGTTCTTACAGTATAGGATATAGAGGGAAGTATACTAAAATAACTGCCTAATACCTTTATTATTAAGATAAATAGATTGCCTAATAATAGGAAAAACCCTATAAAGTAAAATATAATAAAGATAGCCTAAGAATTTATAGAATGCAGGAAGAAATCTATATATAGAAAGCCAGAGAATATAGAGATATAGAAATAAGAAGTAAAATTTATATTAAAGTATATTATATTAATAATATACTTAATCTATAATATCTAGAGCTAGTAGCTAATATATAAGATAATATATAAACTATATTAATATACCCTTAATATAAGAAAATATCCTAGATATTATATAGAAGCTATTAATATAATTAATATAAATTAAATAAACTAAATAATAATTACTTTTCTATAACTATATCTAAAATACCTAATAATAGACCTTATTTATAAAAAGAAATAAAAGGATATTTAATAGACCTTTAGTATAATTACCTTAAAGTAGTAAAACTATAATTTAATATAGCACTTTATAGAAAAATATATAAGGTTAATAAATTAATATAAAGAATTAAAGAAAATATAAAGATTATTAAAGATATAAAAAAAGAATTGAAAAAAATTATATAAAGGAGATATAAATAGCTATAAAAAGAACCTTTAATTAATAATATTAACTTAAAAGATATAAAAGAATTATAGTATTAATAGAAGGCAGATAGCCTATATTTAATATAAGAAGATATACCTTTAGGATAAAAATAACCTATTATAAATAAAAGGTTAGATAAGGAATTAAAAAAATAATATTAATAATAGCTATTTAATAAAGAATTCTATAATAACTGCCCTAATAGAAAAGGATATAATAATAGTAACTGTAAATAAATATATTAAAATATATTAAGAAAAGTTATATACTATCTATAATTAAGTTATAAATAAGCCAGTAAGATAGATAAAAATAACTTAAACCTATAAATATATTAAGAGTACTATATATAGTAGACTTAACTAATTGCTTAATACTATAAGTTTAGATTAAAGAGAGATAGCTAAATACTTAAATTAATTATAATATAAAAATAAATTTTATTAATCTAAAAATAGTTATAAAATTATAGCTATTATAAAAAAAGAAAAAAGACCTATATTTACTACTTAATGCAAAAAGATAACTTTTTAACTATAATAACGGTATTATAAACTAAAAGATTAATTATCTTAAGGTAAATATCTAAAAGAGAAATTAAAATATAAATTATAATATTATTTTATTAAAAAAGGAAATAAATATACTTTTTAATATATTATAGCTTAAATAAGAAAATCTATATATTAACTAAAAAAATAGCTAGGTTATATTTCTCAATAACCCTAAAAGTAATATAATAGTAATTATAATAAATAATAAAAGATTTTATATTTTAATTAAAGAGAATAATATAGATAAGTATAGAATATAATATTTACTACCTTTAAAAAGAGTATAATATAAATATAAAATAGGCATTAAATAAAAATTAAAAATCTTAAATATCTTTAAAAAATAAAACCCTTAAAAAAATAAACTAAATATAAAAACTAGCTAAAATTAACTTAAGAATATTTTAAAAAAATATTAAATTTATAATAAACTATTTAATAAAAAACTAAAAATAGAAATTCCTAAATATAATAAATAAAATTATAAAATTAACTTAATATATAAAAATCTATTAATATAAAAGCTTTATATATTAAATTAATAAAAACTATAAAAATAAAAAGAATATATTAATAAAATATTAAAAAAAGGATATATTAAGATATTTAATTTATTATTAGCTTTAATAATATTCTTTATATTTAAAAAAAATAAAAAGAATTAATAAGTAATTAACTATTAACTGCTAAATATATATACTATTAAGAACTAGACCTTATTTTTACTTATAATAAAACTTAAGAATTAATTATAAGGTAAATAGATCTTTATAGCATTAAATCTAAAAGAAGTATATAATCTTATTTATATTAAAAAAGGAAATAAATAGAAAATAGTATTTAAAGCTAGATTAAGACTTTATAAATATATAATTATACCTTTTAGTTTTATTAATATATCTATAATATTTTAATAGATAATTAATAATATATTATAATAAAAACTTAATATCTTTATAGTATATTACCTAAATAATATTTTAATTTTCTTAAATAATAAAGAAAAATATAAAAAATATATCTATAAAATCTTAAAAGTATTATAAAATATTAAATTATTAATTAAATTAAAAAAAAGTTTCTTTTATATTAAAAAAGTAGACTTTTTAAAATATACTATTATATTTAAAGAAATTAAAATAAAATAAAAAAAGATTTTAATAATAGTAAAATAAAAGGTACTTAATAATATTAAAGAAATATAAATATTTTTAAGATTTACTAGTTACTATTAATAATTTATTAAAGATTTTAGTAAGATTATTAATCTATTAATAAAACTTATAAAAAAATATAAACTGTTTAAATAGAATAATAAGGCTTAAGTAGCCTTTAAATAGCTTTTTAAGCTATTTTTAATAAATTAGTTTTAAGAATATTTAATTTTAAGAAAGAAATTAAATTAAAAATAAATATATTAAATTTTATATTAAAAAGATAAATTAATTAATAAAATAACTAAAGATAATTATACCTTATTGTATCTTATTTATATAAGTTATATAATGCAAAACTATACTATTTTATTTATAATAAGAAGTTTCTAGTAATTATTAACTGCTTTAAAGAATTTAAATATTACCTTATAGAAAGTAAGTATAAAATTAAAGTATATATAGATTATTAAAATATTTCCTATTTTATTATAATATATAAATTAAACTAATAATAACTATATTATATAAAATATCTATATAAATTTAACGTTATTATTATTTACTATAAAGAAATAGAAAATAAAAAGGCAAATATAATTAGTTAATAACTAAACTATAATACTAGCACTATAAAAGTAAATAAATAAATATTAAAAAAAATAAAAAAGGGAAATATATATTTACCTAATAGATAAAAATACTAAAATAGATATAAATAGAAGTAATTAAAGAAATTCTAGAAAAACTAAAAAGATTTATATAAGAATTTTATATATATTTAATATATAGATATTAAGAAGTAATAAAGATATTTAAATAACTTTTATAATAGAAATATAAGGTATTATAAAAAATAATTAAAAAGGTAATTAAATAATATAATATCTATATATAAATAAAAGTATATAAATATAAGCCTTATAGAGAACTATAACTACTTAAAGTTATTAAAACACTATAGAGCTTAATTATAATAGACTTTATTATTAAGCTATTACTATTAGAAAAACTTTTAACTAAAATCTTTTATAATAGTATTTTAGTTATTATTAAAAGACTTATAAAGTTTTTAATCTATATATCTTATAGAGAAGTAATAGATATAAAGATCTTAGCTTATATTTTCTATAATAAGGTAATATAAAAAAGAGAAATATTTAAGGAAATTCTAATTAATAAAGGTATTACCTTTACTAGTAAGTTTTAAAAGACTTTAATAGTATATATAAAAGTTAATTATAGACTTATGATAGCATTTAGACCTTAAGTAAATAGCTAAATAAAATAGATAAATTAGATAATAAAGTAATATTTATAGTATTATATTAACTATAAATAAAATAATTAGGTTAAAAAACTACTATATGCCTAATTAGCCTATAAAACTACCTATAATAAAAGTATAAAACTTATACTATTTAATACTAATTTTAGCTATACCTTAATAATATATTATAATATATACTAAACTAAAATTATTAACCTAATAGCTATAATTAAAAGTAAGGATTTAAAGAATATATATAATAAACTCTAAATAGAACTAGAATTTATTAATAAATAAATATAAAGGTATTATAACCTTAAAAGATTAAAGGGATTAATCTTTAAGAAGAGAGATATAATATACTTATTTACTAAAAATATTACTATAAAATAACTAAATTATAAACTTAATTTTAAATATATTAGACTCTATAAGATTATCTAAAAGATCTTAAAGAATAACTATAAGTTAGATCTATTAATAAAAGTTAAATTATATAAAATCTTTTATATTATATTACTAGAATTAGCAGTTAATATAATTTATATTAAAATTAGTAATAAACTAAAAGAAATTAATAAACTAGAAACCTATACAGTAAAAGTAATTAAAAGAATATAAATAATAGAGGGTAAAAGGGAATACTTAATAAAATAGAAAAACTACTTAAAAAGTAAAAATATATAGAAACTACTAAAATATCTTATTAATACCTAATAACTTCTAAAGAACTTTTACTAATTAAAAAAAAAAAAGACTTTACCTTAATTAATAATATTTATAGCTTTAGCCAGCTAAGCCTTTACTATAATAAAGGATTCTGCATTTTTAATAAACTTTAATTTATCTAGAGTCTTAATATTTTAATAAAGTATCTTAAAATTATACTTACTTAACTGCCTCTTTTAATAATAAAGATATATTAAATAACTTAAATATTTATTTACTTATTGCTATAATTATAATAACTTATTTTTAATAACTTTCTCTTTTTATTTTAAATAATACTTTTTAGCAGTAAAATAATTTACTAGAAAAGAATTAATAATAAATATATAAATAAAAGATATTAAAATAAACCTTTAATTTTAGTTATACTTTTACTATTATATTTTTAACTATAATAGATATATTATAAATAGTATTTATAATTAGGCAGGGCCTAATACTTTAACTTTTAAGGACTGCAGTAGCTATAAGTTATAATAAGAAAATTAGTATTTTTAATTAAAATAGCTTATATATAATAGTTATAAGTAGCCTTAGATTTTAATATACTATTAAAAGATTAAATAAAATATTATAAGTTTAAGTTAAACTTATAAGGGTTAAATAAAAAAAGGATAGATAAGTAAGTCTTAAGGATAAGACTAAAGAAAGGAAGGAAATTATATTATAATTTAATAAAATATAGCACTTATATTATATATATCCTATAAAAACTTATTAATTAGATATTAACTTATACTATACTATAAGAAGATAATTATAAGCTGCCTTATTAACTTATAATAGATTTATTATCTAGACTTATAACTTACTGTAAGCCTATCTTATTAAACTATAAGCTATTAATATATATATATATTTATTTAGTAGTAAATAAAACTTAGCTTACTAGCTATTAATAATACTTCTTTATCTTAATAAGCCTTACCTATATTATTAACTATTAAGAGATATAATACTTTATTAATATATTTAGTTTAATGCCTTATATATCCTATAAATATAAACCTAATATAGACTAGTTTACCTATTTAGAAACCTAACTGTTATAATTTATTAATAACTATATTAAATATATTATAATTAAAAAAGGTAATTTTAATATAAAACTTATTATTAATATAATTACTTTTATTAAATAATTTAATAATTAATTAAAGCTTTTAGGTATTATTTTTTATAGTAATATATAATTTTATAATAGTTAGGGTTTTTAAATAAGTAAACTAGTCTATATTAGGTTTATATTTACAGAATATATAGGGCATTATATTAAGTATATTACGTTATTATATCTCTTAATAGTTAATAGTATATATTAGGCTTATTAAGGTAAAGAAGTTATATTAATAGCTAGTAAGTTAAGTTCTATTTAATATTAAGTAAATATATATATATTTTACTATACATCTATAGAAATAATATAAAGTAAGGTTATTATTAGTCCTAATATAATATTATTTCTAAAGTGCTATTAATTTAATATTGATTAGTTTTTTAGGGATTAATTTAATATAGGTTATATAATTAAATAGTTATTTTTAGATATTATAAAGGTATTAATTAGGATTTATAGAGGGCCTTTATATATATATAATATAATTACTAGAGTTATAATATAATCTCTCTCTTTTATTAAATCTTATCCTTAAGGCCTATTATCTTATTTAATGCCTTTCTTTCTTTTTAATAAGTCTAATTTAAACCTTTTATTATTATATTATATAATATCTAACTGTATTTTTAAGTAGTTATTCTAGAAAGATTATAAAATCTAAACTTTTGCACTTTTTATTAAGTTTATTAATAAGAAAGCTAATATACCTTATACTTATTATTTTTATATAAATAAGAAGTGCCTAATATTTATAGATTCTGCTTATTATAGTAAATATATTTAAGCTAAGAAATCTTATAATAATACTTATATTATATCTTTTTATAAGTAATTATATTTTTCCTTCTTTCTGGCTTTTACCTTACTAACTTAAATAGTTATATTTTTAATAAAATAAAAAAAGAAATTAAAAAATAATAAAAATATAATAAATAAAAATCTCTTAAAGCTATATAAAGAGATAGCAGTATTATAATTTTATTTAACTTTAGCTACTAATTATTTATTAAGGATTTAAAAGATCTATAGTTATATAAAGGAAAAACATTCTAAAGCTACTTACTGTAGTCTTTAAGAAGTAAATTAATAAAATACTATTTTATTTAGGCTAGATATATATAAAGATATATTATTTTATAACCTTTAGGTAAATTATATTTTTAATAGTATTAACTAGTTACTTTTAGGGTTAGGTAATAATTTTCTAGATATTTCTTTTTTATTTAATATTAATAGAAATTCTTTAGAAGTTATTAGGCATTAATAAGGTATTTTAGTGGTTTTTATATATTTTTACTTTCTAAATAGTCTTTTTATTTAATAAGGTATTCTATTTTTTTATTAACTATTTTTATTTTTTAAATTGCTTTTATTTTATAGGCTTTTAGTTCTTTTATTTCTATAGGCTTATTATATATCTTAATATAAATTATATTTACTGCTAATTTAAGTAGTAAAATATAAAAAATAAGATAGATCTTAACTTTTAGTAGTAAGTTTAGTTTATAGTTATTTTTTAAGATTTTTTTAATAATTTTATATAGTTTTATATATTTAAAATTAAGTTTATAGCTTAGTTATTTAGTAATAATGTTTTTTATAAATAAATAAATTATATCTCTTTTTAAAAAGGTAAGTCTTTTTACCTTTTTAAAATTATAGTATTATTATATTTATTTTTTAATAAATTTAAGTTCTATCTATAGTTTATTATATAGATTCTTTAAATTATTACTTTTAATTATTACTATTAGGTTAATTATTTTAACTTTTTATAGGTTTTAGTAAACTTCAAGTATAAATCTAAAATTAGTATATATTAATATAAGTTTTATACTTTTATTATAGGTAGTATTATAGGCTAATTAGGTATATAGTAGCTTTTCGATTTAGTTATTCTATTTATAGTTTATATAATACTATAAGTATTATTTTAGTATTTAATTTATTTATTCTATCTATCTATCTATTTAGGCTTTAAATACTATTATAAGCTTATAGTTTAAATTTAATACTACTAAAAGTATATTTTAAAACTGTAATATAAGTATTAATTCTCTATTTAATGTAATCTCTAATAGTAATTTATATATATTTATAATATATCTATAGATAATATATATAAGTTCTTTTATATCTATATCTTTTCTATAGGGTAGGTAATATAAGAATTTAGTAAGTTAGTTTATAATAACTATAATATTATTATAAAAGATTCTTATTAAGGGTTCTTTAAATAGTAATAATTTTATAATAAAGTCTATTATAATTAAGTCTTATAGGTATTATACTATAGGTAGTAATTAAAGTTTTCTATAAGGTTTATATTATTATATTTTTATTTTAATATAAAGATTATATTATTTAATAACCTTTTTTACTATTATTTACTATATTTTATATTTATACTATAGAAGCTATTTAAGAGTTTTTATTACTTTTTAATATTTATATATTAAATATTTATAGAATATTTATATAAACTCTTTTAGTTTTTTTAGAATTCTTTTAGTTATTATTACTTATATCTATTCTAGAGTTTATATTTATAAAATAAATCTATATTCTTTTTTATTATTTATTATTAAGACTTACTTTATTGTTTTTATAGCTTTAGTGTTATAATTTAGTTATTAATTTATTATATCTGCTTTTTTATTTTTTAATTCTTTTTTATAAATAATTATAAAGTTAAATTTATATAGATATTTAGTATAATATAGTTATTATTAGTTAAATTTATATATTATAGTAAAGTAAGAGATATTTTAATAAATTATATATACTTTAATTTAATACTTACTTTCTATTAGGTAATATTTAAATTCTTTAAAGTAATTAATAATTACTAGAAATTCTTTATTATAAATTAGGTAATTAAGTTTTACTTTATATAGTTTATAAAAGTAAAATATAATAAGATATAATTTCTTTATATTATTTTACTAGCTAATCTATCTTTTTAATATAAAGTTTAATATATTTATTTTTAATTTAATTTCTTTTTTTAAATTAAATATTATTAAAATAGGTTTATTAAAGATAGCTTTTTTAAGTTATATAAAGGCTTTTTATATCTTATTATTTTATTTAAATATCTTTTCTTTTTTTATAAGTTTTATTATTAAGTTAATAATTTTACTAAAATCTTTAATAAACTATTAGTAATAGTTAATAAGTCTTAAGAAGGCCTATATTTCTTTTATATTATTAAGTTCTTTTTAATTTATTATTATTATAATTCTTTTTAGTTTTATTAATTTAGTATTTTATAATATTTTTAAAACCTTATAGATATATTTTATATATTCTTTTTTATTATTTAAGAAAATTAATATATTATTTAGGTAATATATTATTAAGATATTAAAGTACTATTAAAATATACTATTAATTATCTATTAAAATATTATAGATATATTAATAAAACTAAAAGGTATTATTATATATTTAAATAATTTAAATTTAATCTTTAATACTATTTTTATTTATCTCTTTTCTTAATATAAATATAGTTATATATTCCTTTAAAGTCTAGAGCTATAAAGATCTTTTTACTTTATAATTAATCTTTAAGTTTTATAATAAGTAAAAGTAAGGTTTAGTTTTTAATAGTATATATATTAACTAGTTAATAATTAATAATTAGTCTATCCTTTTTATTTTTTTTTAATATAAAGAATATTAATAATATTAATATTAAGCTAGATTCCTTTATATAGCCTTTTTTAAGTATTTTATTAATATATTTCTTTTAAATTTATAGCTCTTTTTAATTAAGTAAATAAAGCTTTTAAAATAGTAAGTTATTATTTATAAGGTTAATTTTATAGTCTTATTTACTATATTTAAATATTTCTAATTTTAGTTTTTTTTAAATAATTTATTATATTTTTAGTATTATTTTAAAATATTCTTAAGTTAATTTTAGCTTAATCTTATAGGTATTTTATTTTTATATAGGTTTTATACCTTAAGGATATTTAGGATTTCTATTTTATTTTTTATATCTTTTTTATATTTATATTATATTCCTTTTAGAGGTAATAGATATTCTATTTTATATTTATCTATACTATTCTTTTTAGTTAAGGTTTAAGATCTCTTATTATTTATTATAATTATTTCTTTATTACTATTAAGATTATTAAGGAATATAATTTAGCTATTTTTTTAGTTAATAAATAGGTTTTATTATTTAAGTTATTATATATTTAATAGAATATTTATATTCTTTTCTAAAGGTATAATATTAAAATTTACTTTTTAATTTCTTTTTTTAATAAAAACCTTAAGGTAATTAATTCTTTAATTTATAATACTATTATTATAATTAAAGAGCTATCTTTTTATATTAATTAATAGATAAAGTAATAATTTCTATTTTTATAATAATTATAATTTTATAATTACTTTTAGGTTAATAAAGTTTCTTTTTACTTTATAATTAACTTAAGTATTTAGCTATCTCTTTTTAATTTAAATTTATAGTATTAAGCTATTTTTTAAGTTTATTATTTATAGTATTTTTAATATATTTATTAATTTAAGTTATTTTTATTTATAGTTCTAGCTTATTTATAGCTTAATTATAGATAGTATATAACTTTTCTTAATATATTTTAGTATATTTATTTATAATTACTATTATTATACCTTTTTCTATTAAGGCAGTTATTATTAAATTTATTATTAAATATTATTTATTAAAAGTATTTTTTTAATTTTATATCTATTATTATAGCTTTCTATTTAGAATATTTATTATTAAGTAGATATAATTTATTTACTTTCTATTATCTTAACAGTTTTTTTATATTTTTTAAATTAATATTATTAATTAATAGTTCTCTTTTTTCTTATATATATTTCCTTTAGGTTACTTTTTTAAATTCTTTTTTTATATTTTTAATAATTTATATATTTTTCTTAATTTCTTAAGTTAGTTTATTAACTTAATATATTTTTCTATATAATATTATATTAAATTATAATTCTATTACTTTAAGGTAATTATATTAAAGGTATATTAAGCATCTTTTTACTTCTTTTATTAAATAGAGGTTATTATTAGGTATTTCAGGTATAGTTATAAGAAAATAATTATTATTTAGTTTATTTAATTTATATTATTTATATTAATAGTTTTAATATAATATTTAGGATATTATATTATATTTAAGATATTATATTATATTTAGGATATATTAGTATTATTTATATATTATCTTATTTATTAAATATAGGTTTTAAGTATAGTAGGTTTAATACTTTATTAATATAATATACTTTAATATAAAGTTTATTTCCTATTTTTATATTTTTATATTTTTTAATATCTTATATATAGATCTCTTTTTATATTTTATAGATCTTTAGGCTATTTTTATTATATCTTATTTTATAAGGCTATTTTTATTTTTATATAATTTACTTATCTTAATAGTAGAGATATTTAGCTATATTTGTAATAGCCTTGCTTTTATATCTTATATTATAGGAGTTTTACTATTTCTATTATTGAAGTTAGCTTCTAGCTTTAACTTTTTATTTTTAGTATTCTTTTTTATCCTAAAGTATTATTTTAATAGAAATATTATTAATAATTTATAAGGTTTATTTCTACTTATTTATATTAAGGATATTTAGGCTATTTTATTTTATTATTTTTAATTTTTATATCTTTTTTTATTTAAGTTATCCTTTAAACTTTTTAAGCTTTTATTATTTTTATTTTTTTTTATTTGTTTTATTGTATCTTAAAGTATTTTTACTTTTTAGGATCCTTTATATATTTATAGTAATTTTTATTTTATAGTTTATTTTATTAATTTCTCTTTTATTTAAGTTCTTTTAGTATATATAATTTATTTCTTTTTTCTAGTTTCTTATTATTTTTAGGTTTAATTTAAGTAATTTTTAATTTTCTATTAAAATATATATTATATCTATTATATATTATTCCTAGTATTTAGGTATATATAACTATTTATAGATTATATTATTAAGTAAGTTTTAAGGCTTGCCTATTTTAGTTTAGATTTTATAGCCTTTATGGTTTTAGGTATTATTATATTATATATCCTATTTAATTGTAATTATAGTATTTATATTTAAATATATTTTATAGCTTATAGTTATTATCCTTTTCTAGCTATATAGTGCCTAAAAATATAGGTCTTAATTATATTTTATATAAAGTATTATTTTATTAATATTTTTATTAATATTTTTAGTTTTAAAAGTCATTTTAATTATTATTTTATTATTAATTAAGGTAATATAGATTAAAGTTATTTTTATATTTATAGTTAGTTTTCTCTTTTTTATATTTACACTATTATTTATTAATCTTAATTATTATTATAATATAGGTAATTAGGTTATTAGGTGTATTTATAAGATATAGTTTATTTTTAATTTCTTTTTTTAGGCTTTAATAGTAAATCTTTATAAAGGTATTATTATCTTATTAGGTTTTAGTTACTAACTATTAGAATTTAATTAAATATATAATATATAATTTCTATTATTTAAGTATAAGTAACTTTACTATAGCTTATTATTCTTTATTAATTACTTTAAAATTGTTTTTAAGGGCTTATTTAAAATTATTTTAATTTCTAAAGATATTTTATATATTTTAATTTTATAAATTTTTATTTATTTTTAAGGTAATCTTTTATAATAAATTTAAACTATTTTTTAATACTATTTTAAATTAAAGGGACTATAAATAGAAGTTTTTTTATAGTAGTATTTAGTTTATTTAGAAATAAGTAAAAGTATTTCTTTATTTAGGTTAGAAATAGGATAATATTAATTACTTATTTTTTAAAGGGCTTAAATTTAGGTAGCTTTAGGGCTTTCTTAAGATCTCTTTTTTATAATTTATTACTACTATTATTAATTATTATAGTATTTTACTAATTATTTATTTAGGCTTATAAGGTATTATAGCTATTATATAGCTACTATAGCTCTACTATTATCTTAATATTATTTAGTAGAGCTTTAATATAAAAAGGTATTAGGGTATTATTACTAGATATCTTAATAGTATAATATTACTTAATGTAAATGCAGTATATTCTAAATAAAAGCTATTAATATATAATAGTTAGGGTTTTTAAATAAGTAAATTAATTTATATTAGGTTTATATTTACAGAATATATAGGGCATTATATTAAGTATATTAGGTTATTATATCTCTTAATAGTTAATAGTATATATTAGACTTATTAAGGTAAAGAAGTTTTATTAATAGCTAGTAAGTTAAGTTCTATTTAATATTAAGTAAATATATATATACTTTACTATATATATATAGAAATAATATAAGGTAAAATTATTATAAGTCTTAATATAATATTATTCCTAAAGTGCTATTAGTTTAATATTAATTAGTCTTTTAGGGATTAGTTTAATATAGGTTATATAATTAGATAGTTATTTCTAGATATTATAAGGGTATTAATTAAGATTTATAGAGGGCCCTTATATATATATAATATAATCGCTAGGGTTATAATAAATTTAATTATATCTTTAAAATTAATAAAAATAATAGAAAATTAATAAATATAATTTTAAGCCTTTTAATTTATTAAATTATTATTAATAATAATTTAAATCATTATTAATATATTATTTATAAAGTTATATTATTATAATATATATAAAAATATAAACTTAAAGTTATATTTTTTTATATACCTTTTAATCTCTTTACTTTATAATGCCTTAAAGCTTATAGTAAAATATAATAATTATTATAAAAGCTTTTAAGTAAAAGCTCATATTAAGGTAAAAAATATTATATTTTTATTTATTATCTATATTTATAGCCTAAAGGTTAACCTTATAGGTTGCATTTATCTCTATAGAATATTCTAAATCTTAATATAAGCCGGTCTAGAAGGCATAAAAGTCTTTATGAGTCCTCTTTTGTGTTCACTTTGGGCGCTCGCAGGTCTCACAATGGTTTTGCCTTTTCATTTGGTTGACGCATGCCAAGAATGCTGCTCTTACATGTCGAGTTGCTGTTGGAATCTTAAATATTCGTGATGGTTATGCCTGTGATTTCGCAAACCGAAGTTTTTCACAGCACATCATGGTCAAGTTAGGGATTATCTCCCTTCTGGGCAGTCTGGCCCTTCCAGTTGTTGCCTTTCACGACCTGGAGCAAATGCCCGAATCATGGTGTGTAACCTATCTGTCGACCTACCTCGTTCCCATTTCAGCCGCCACAAGCTCGCCTGCAGAGAGTTCATTGCCTGGTATCGAATCTTCTACGAGCCGGGATATCTCCGTCACTTTGAATCCCTCATCATCCCTTTCCTTTGCACCAGGTGTCACATCCTCAGTAGTAACAACAGAGGTCGAAACAGCACCTCCTTCTTCCACTACAGGTCTCAGCACCCTTAACGAGCAAATCGTATTCCGTGTTGTTCCTAATACCCCGGACAATAACCGACTGAGGAGGCGAGCTCTTGGAGGGTTCATCGGCTCCCCTTCAGAGATTTGTGATAGTGCAAATGTGTTCAACTTGGTTGATGGACAGCTCCTAGAAGGCAATGTCCCCATTTATTTCAACGGAGAGGACTACAAGGTGTTTGGCGGCCAGCAGGGGCCTGTTCCTAGTGGTGCCATCACCAGAACATTCTTCCGTGATGGGGATATTCTTCGCTTCCGAAGCTCACGAATCATTCCGATTGGCGAGGCCGGCTTCTGTCAAACTCCGTCAGATGGTCTGGTCTATATCACCTTTTCATCGCAACCTGCTGGCTGCATCGCCGTCCGACTCTCCGCTATTGGAGGTAAGTTGACAATTGAATTGCTGACTGCGCAGGGCTAATTCTGGTTGTAGTTCAAGAGTGTATAGATGGAGACGTAACTACAAGCGCCGCTGCTACAAGCGAGGTTCAACAGTTCACATCTAAATCATCCCTTGGACCAATCATCTCCCCCCCCTCATCCTCCGACGAACTTCCTCCAGGAGTCTCAACCCTCCCGACAGAAAGCAGTCCTCCGGTTGTATCAACAGAGCCAAACGGGGTTGTAACAACAAAGGATCCTATTACACAGCCTATCCCATCAAGCACGTTCAGATGGTCAAATATTTCATCTTCTTTTCAGCCACCACCAGAGACCTCAAAGTCATCTTTCGTTCCCTTTAGCACTTTCATTTTTACGTCTGATTCAAGCACCTTAATAGAAGTAATTTCCAGCACGGAAATTGTTGAACCAGAGTCCTCCACCGCTCAAGAGCGCATATCAACCACAGATGATTTCCCAGCTTCTGAGATCGGTACAACGACAGAGGAAGCCAGCACCACAGCCGAAGCCACAACAAGCACTGTTGAAGCAACAACGACAGAAACCTCCACCGTTGAAACTACAATAGACATCACTACGAAAAAGTCAACCGCTATCTCCACTACCCAGGAAACAACAGATACTACTACTACTACCGAGGTTTTGACAACCGAGAGTACAACTCAGCAAACATCAGAAACTACTTCGCAAGAGACAACAACCGAGGTCACTAGTTCAGAGGAGACAACAGCAGAAACTACTACCACTGAGGAATCAACAACTGAGAACCCCACCACCACCACTTTCACATCTGCTCTCGACTCAACAACTGAAACCACCACTGAAGCAGCCACAACAACCACGGCAGCTTCGGAGGATATCGTATGCCCTTCAAACCCTCAGCAGTGTATTCGCACGTTCCAGATTCAGTGCGACACCGTCATTGGAGGTATCCCTCTATCCTCCGGCACCAGCACCTTAGAGCAATGTTCTCAAGCTTGTTTCAACGATCCGAACTGTGTTATCTTTACTCACTCTGGAACCCAATGTTTCTCAACCACTGACTCCTCAAATAACGAAGGCTCGTTTGCAATTCAAGGCTGGGTTAGTGGTATTAGGTCAACTTGTTAAGTATAGGTATATAGCTTTTACTTTTCTAGTATTTAAGATAGCGTCATTATATATTACAAGTTTTGTATTACGATTGTAATGAAATAAGAACAGAAAGTAGGTAAATGAAAATACAGAAAAAGGCCAAAAAAGAAAGCATGATTATATCATGAGGCGACTCTCCCGCCGGGAATTGAACCCGGGTCTCAAGCGTGACAAGCTTGCATACTGACCACTATACTACGGAAGATGAACAGGTTGAAACCTGCTGTAGCGGAGTTCGATACCGAGTATTTTGCTAATTAGGGCTAAGTAGCTGAGCTTACCTCTGCAACTAACATCGAATGCCAACTCAAGCTCATCAGTCTATGTCGTGATCGCAACACGGCGTTTGTGAGGGAATGCTGGTGATTGAAGGACTTCCAGCCTCATTGGCTGCTTTAATTAATTTTATTTATTACTTGAACTGAAATCTCAAGCTCGCAGACATCGAAAAAAAAACTCCATGCGTATTGAGAATAAGCGTGTTACTCTGCTTTTATTTGGGAGACTTACCTTTAGTAAGGCTATATGTATATTGCTTTCTAAAATCTGAAGCTAATTGGGACTTTTTAGTGCATTAGCTGAAAATGGCTCTTTGAGATGTCATTAGCTTTAACTATCAATCAAACAATTGATGATGATCTGAACAGCTCAGCCTCAATGCGGGATTCCGAAGTGGGTTGATTGATACAGAAAATCAAGAATTGACAACATATCTCATGCCGAGAGTCTGAGCCCGCCGATCAAACATTCCTGCTGCATCCTTTTATGGGTGATGATATCCACAGTCGTTCCTTCAGCTCCGCTCTTTTCAGCACTGCCGTGTTTTCGCGGTATATATCCAGGATATAGACCTCAGGACGAACTAAAATCTGACGCTGACGAGTGGCTTCCATGACATGGACATAGTATAATGAAGATTAACGACCTGAACTGAAACAATGCAACACGTCACCGGAGGTGATCATATAACGCATTAAACATTAATCACTTAGACTTACCTTAGCTAGACCTCTTGTTTTACTTCATAAGACTCCCCAACTTCCGTCAAGAACCAAGAAGTTCGACTAGTCTCAATAAATCCTGCAAACTCACGCATTCAACTGTATTATCCACAACATGAAGCCCGTTTTCGCATCAACCCTCCTCTTCCTTGGCCTCACTACAGCTCAATACGGTGGCCAAATCAAGGTCAAAGACGACGGCTGCCCCCAATTCACCGCTAGCGAAAAGTCGCAACCTCTCAGTTGGGTCAAGGGCAACAACATCTGCGCGGACCTTTCCGACATCTGCCCCGATGGAAAATGCTTCATGGCATTCCAAGCCCTCGTGACAGGCACCGACAGCAGAACGCCTGCCAAGATGGGAGCCTGTCCTACGGATGATTGCTCTTCGGATTGTCAGACTTGGGATGTCGAGTCACAGAGCAACAGCATCAGTGTTGACTGTGCTGAGTTTACTGGCCAGCACTACTTTTACTTGGGTGACTGAGGAGTCCAGGGACTGTCAAGAGAATCGCAATGGGGAGTAGGAAAAGAGAGCCAAGAGTGTTAAAGTTACCATAGAAGCCATCAATATGTACAAGCACCTGATGCCACAATATATTTCTTAATATGAGTTAAACCTTTTCGACGATAACAACGTCCTTTCGAAAAGGATTATACTTTTTTCGCGCCACTTTTCTAATGAGGATCGTCACGAAGATTAGAGAAACCTAGCCGGGGATCGAAATGCACGCTCCGCAACTCTCATCTTGCGATTGACGAGGTATTCAATACCACATCTGTCACAGCGTTGGTGACATGCGCTCTCAGCTGGGCATCGATAGCAGTGAGAATTAGTCAACATCAACATGGATTTCTTTCTTGCGAGTTCCCATCAATTAAGCGAGAAAGATACGATGGTAATTACGAAAAATATACGGAGTACCAACGACTCTGTCAGTCCAGCTATCAGCGCACGCTCCAACTCGTGTCGGATATTCGCTAAAATCTCATCACGGATCCGAGATCCACTGATTTACTCAAGCATAAACGGGCAGACTCACCTAGGGTGCTGTAGAGCGACAGTTTTATGGCCAGATGGACAATTTCTCCGGCACCCTAACCAGAGCCGAGCACCAGCCATGCAAGTATCGTTCGTTTTAAGACGGCTGTTATAACGTCGGAAATAAACACTCTTGTGATCCAGGTTAAGCGAAAGCATATAACGGCGATTATATGCTTATTATATTGCTTTTGTCCCGAGAGCTCGGTTACAAGCCACTCCATCAAATTGAGAAAAAATACTCTGCGCCGCCTGGGAGGAAGACTGGGTTCTGGGAAGACGGGAGATAGCCAGAATAAGTAGGAGCTCCACGCCTGAAACAAGACCCAGGCCCGTGGCAGAATCCTCCATTTTCCAGAATCACACCATTCACAGTCGCCAAGATGCATTGGGTGCAAGGTCCAGGAGAGGAGGGTAGTACGAGAGGCGAGGCAGTTTTGCGGATGATATATCGTAAGTTCGGCACTGTCATTGCTTTCATGAAGGTCCTACACAAGGCTTTTCGAAATGGTGAACTCGGCGTTCGTACGCGAACCGCCTGCTACTGAGGATGATTTCTATATCGTTCGCGGTATTCTTCGTACATATGGACTCGACAATGTCAACGCAAGCGCCGGCTTGGTGTTTTCGATCCAGCGACCCGAGAATCCGCCCGACGAGTCGAAGAAACCCGCAATCTTGGCGGGTATGATCTTGGTTATACTGGCGATTGTTGTACCGACGGTGGCAAGAGTCATCATTCGTCTCAAGGGCGCGAGAACGCAGTTTGGAGCAGATGACTTGGCTATCATAGCCGCTGCAGTGAGTTTACTGGTACATATGAGCCAACTCATGTTAACATTGGTAGTCTTTGGCAGTCAGCTATCCTTGCATTGTTATAGCAATGCTCGCGCAGACAGGAGCCGGTCGACATACATACGAAAGCACCTACGAAGAATACAACCTCTATTTCTACTACCTGTCGGTATGCAGAATCATCTTCTACGTCTCGGTCGGTTTGATTAAGGTGTCCATCACACTGTTCGTTCGTCGACTAGCGGACAGAGCATCGAAGAAGTGGAGGCTCTTTGCGGATATCTTCCTTGGTACGGTGGTGATCTACATCCTTCTCGCGATATTTTGTAAGTCGGAGTTTGCACTGGAATCGTCAACGGTATTGACTTTGCGAAGGGTTCGTGTTCACGTGCAATCCCATTCAGTTTGCGTGGGACAAGAAGTTTGGTGGTTCTCTGGACAAGCCACCAGTGTGCATCGACACTGGTCTACAGAATAAATTCTTAAGCAGCATGCATGTTGCGCAGGTGAGCCAATTCTTTCTTTGGTGTCAGTGCATTTCTAACATCGATCTCTCAGAGTATTG
The DNA here is from genome assembly GCA_022627125.1 of Fusarium chuoi. Classification (NCBI taxonomy): domain Eukaryota; kingdom Fungi; phylum Ascomycota; class Sordariomycetes; order Hypocreales; family Nectriaceae; genus Fusarium; species Fusarium chuoi. Next base: position 241,458 of record JAJALE010000851.1, read on the forward strand.
TTCTTCTTCTCGCACCAATCATCATCCTGTGGTACGTCAAGATCAACACGGCCAAAAAGGCCCGTCTCTTCTTCATATGGCTTGTCGGCGGCACGACAGTCCTCGGCGGACTCCTCCAGCAAACAATGGTCACCGTAACCAACGACTCATGCTGGCAATTCACATCCGCCATGCGCTGGACAGTGCTGGACCTGACATTCGGCACACTTACCGCCTCACTCCCTGTTTTGGATGCAGCGATAATGGGGACGTGGAGCTCCATCAAGACTAAGATTGGAACGTCGGGTTCCCACTCGAGATCTAGAACGCAGGGATGGACGGACCTGGAGCATGATACGAGAAATACTACAACCGTCAGGAGGGCAACGGCGGGTGATTCGGATTCGATTGAGAATATTATTGGTGGGAATAAGGGTGGTGTTGTGGAAATGGGGATCTTGAGGACGGATGAGGTCGAATTGACTTACGATTCGGATCTGGGTATGAAGAATTATCGTACAAAATAAGTTAAAGCATGAGGGGAAAGGCATAAACTTGTCGGTTGAGCAACACAGAAATGTTTCTTTTCTTAATACAAGAACGATGTCTACAACATATTTCATCTTTCTGTGGTATTTTTAGTAGCAAGCATCATGGTAGTAGCGCCATTACAGACGATGCAGCGATGGTTCGAAGTTGAGTGGTTAGATGCCGGGAATTAAATCCTCCAACCTTGAAATACCCCGTCCGCATCGCTTCCATTGGATCCTTGAGCACGGATGACCCAGACAAGATGGATTCCTGGCATAAATGCGGCGCGGTAATTTCTCCGTATATCCGGGCCATGCTAACGTTTTTGAGATTTAACGGCGAACGGCTTACTGGGGCCCTAGGGTTGGCATCATGTAAGAATCGTTCGATCGGCCCCGAGGAAATAATTGTAGATGGAGTATTGGCGATCTGGAGGCTAAATAAGGATTAGAATATTTGGTGAGTCGTTTGTGATTAGATTTCTATATTTCAGGACAGTATAGAAAAGTCGTATTGTCCTTAGATTAGATCGGCCAACATTTGAAGGTGATTTTTTTCTTTAACCACCTGCCAAGCCTCTCCTTTCTGGGTAACCATGTTCATCTCCACGACCTTCTGTTAGTGTCTCTCACGCCATGTTATTGGCTTGAGAACGGGATGTTACAGCAAATGAGATCCCCCTTGCTATAAACTCGAGTTTCCCGTAGACTTGATTGATCTCACATAGAGAATCGCCACTCTCTACATCCTTAACCACCAGTCACTCGTTTAGACAAAAGTCCAGAGTACTTTTCTGGCAGCCATTCGTTTTAATCCCGCCAATTACCTAATTAATTACGATGGCCCGTTTCGTTCTCAATTCGCTGCTCTTCCTCGGCGGCGCTTTGGCGTCTCCTGTCCAGGAGCGCAAGGTGGATTGCACTGGCATGAACGCCATTAGCATGCACTGCCGCTCGAACGAGGTCCCCTACACGAGAGACTTCTTCTACATCGGCGGTCGCTCTGCGAAAGGAACTTCCGGGACCATCACCGTTGATCAGATCTACGTGGAGAAATTGACACCAACCAAGCAATGGAGTCAGAAGCATCCTCTCGTCTTCTTCCACGGCGGTGGTCTTTCGGGAAGTACTTGGCTCAACACACCGGACAACCGTGAGGGATGGGCTAGCTACTTCACCAAGAGAGGCTATGTTGTGTACTTGGTCGATAACAATGCCATTGGTCGCAGTGCTGAGAACGCTATCGCCAGCTTCCCCATGGCCGCGGGTTCAGCAACTGAGACGGTCATGAAGTTCTTCACTTCTCCCGAGAACTATGAGACTTATCCTCAGGCTAAGCTGCATACCCAATGGCCTGGTACTGGAGCTGATGGCGATCTTGTGTACGACCAGTTTAAGAAATCTCTGATTCCTCTTACCACCAACTTCGTCGGCCAAGAAAACGCTCTCCGAGCTGGTGGCTGTGAGCTGCTCTCGCTTCTTGGCGAGAAGGCCTTCCTCATCTCTCATTCGCTTGGTAGTAGGAACCCTCTTCTGCTTTCTAACGATTGCCCCGAGTACATCGCTGGTAGCGTGAATCTCGAGGCTGCTACATCTCCGTTCTGGTCGTACGCCGAAGGGTTGGGTGGATTTGCTGGTTCGCCATGGGGCTTGACCAACACGCCTGTGACTTATGACCCTCCAGTCAGCGACCCATCCGGTAAGCTCGCCACCACTCTATCATTTACTAGCCTTTGCTAACACTACCTCTTAGAACTTGAAAGTGAGTCCGTTGGAGAGGAGACTCTCGCTCATCGCAACTGTTACCTTCAAGTCGAGCCAGCCCGCAAGCTTCCTCAGATCAACAAGATCCCTTACTTACTCCTGACTGGTGAAGCTTCTGTTCATATCACATACGATCACTGTGTTATCGACTTTCTTAAGCAAGCTGGTGGCAAGCCTGAATGGATCAAGCTGGCTGACTTGGGTATCAAGGGCAATGGTCATTTCTTGCATGTTGAGAAGAATAACATGCAGATTGCTGGTATTGTGGATACTTGGATCCAGAAGAAGTCTTTCAATGGCACAAAGACTGCTTAATCTTGCGAATAGTTGGAACCTCTATAGAGTAACCTCAATGATAACTTAACTGAGAATCCTTGAATTGTACTGATTCAATCCTTGCCTCTGTTTCTTTCGAGACATAACTCCAAGTTTGACCTGGTATCCAATCACCTAGTAACTATATCGGAATGCCCTGTCCTCCCTGTCTGTCAAGTCAGACTTGGGCAAACCATTCTCATCCAAAATGACCTCCGCAGTGCTGTGACACTCTCCAGCTAGGTCCCTCTTCTTATTATCTTGAACGCAGAGGGTTCTATAAACAATCATCGTCAAGAACAGGAGACACCAAGTGACAATGCTGGTGATCACACCCTCCCGGTATCGGGGGCCATGAGTCCAAAGCTGGGGGGATCCAATGCAGCCGGCGCAGTAGCCGATAAAGAACATACAGTTTACCAAAGCTCTCTTGGTGTTGCCCTTGACATTCGAGGCGGAGAGTGAGAGGAGAATCGACATCGAAGCTGTAATGCAAGACGACTATCCAAAAAGTCAGCAGATGTCAGATAATGGAAGTCATTCATTAAACCTACTACCCACGATGCGGCGATCAGACCCCAACCAGCACTGACGTCGAGCTTCATCAGGAAGACATTGCCGATGAGAGGTGGGATGATCAGAACCAGAACTACCAGGGATCGCTGTCGTGGAAACAAAGTGCAGAGGCCAACGCCAATCCACAAGAGTCCAATCTGAAGTGCTCCCGATGGTGCCGTGTATAGCATAGTCTCGAGCTGCGTGTAACCGACCGACTTGATGACAAGAGATGCAAAAGTAAGTACGGGTGACTGCATCGTGACAAGAACACCAAACCAAAAGACTGCCCAAGCCTTTGGGTCCATGAGGGTCTCACGGAGTTGACTGGTGCTGAAGCTCGTCTTGTCACCTCCCTCACGATCACGAGCCATTCGCATCGACAACACCTCGCGTTCTCTGGGAGTCAAGAACCAAGCATCTCTTGGGCCATTAGGCATGAGCGTAAAGAATGCGATACCTGCGACGACCGTCATCGCACCGCAGACAAGGAACAGGGTACGCCATGGTGCGAGACCAAGTGACGTATTCTTTCCAATGCCGTACATAAGAAGACATCCGACAACTTGTGCAACGCCATTCATGGTGACCCAAAGGGCAGTGCGAAGTGTATGTTCCGATTTGCGGTACCAGATGGATGTGATGGTGACGAAGGCTGGTGATACGGCACCTTCGCTGAAGCCGAGCAGGAAACGAACGGCGGCGAAACCGGCAAAGTTGTGAGGTGCTGCGAGACACATGCAGATGGTGCCCCATACGATTCTATTTATTGTCAGTAAGGATTGAGCATGTAGGTGGATGAACATACACTGTAACTCCGACAAACTTGGTGAGGTGCAGTCTGCTCATAAGGTAGATGCAAGGGTATTCAGCGACCAATTGGCCAACGTAGAAGATGGAACTGCACCAGGAGTATTGTGAGCTGGTCAAATTGAGATCGTCGATGAGACCAAAGACAGCGGCGTAGCTCAAACTTTGCTTGTCGAGATACTGGAGGAAGAAGACGAAGCACATCTGTAGAGTTTGTGAGTCGTGACAGAAGATGAATTATGATTGAGTGACATACGAATGGGAGGATGACCATGTCAATCTTGCGAAGAACCGCCTTCTCCTCTTCAGGAGTGTATGAATCGTTCATGTCAAGGATCTCGCCCCTTGACTCGGGCTCGTCAGGCTTGGGCGCAGACATTTTCTTCTCAAGAGCATTATCCATGATAGCGAGTTGAGGATGGAACAATGAAAGGAAACTGGTAGTGTCAATGCAAGTGCATGATGGACTACACTGATCCGTCGTGGGGAACGCCTCAATTATATCATGATCCCAACAGCTTGGTTTGCCGTTGTCAAAAATTCGTCAAATGACAAGCTCCGGGCATCGGATATTCTGTCACAGGAGCCACTACGGGGGAAACCTTATCACGATGCGGGGAAGGACATGGAGCCGATGAGATAGACCATCGATCCGATGGCTCAGTGTCGGGAATAGGGACATGTTGCCGGTGGCCATGTTGCCGACTGAGATAATCTCGCCCGTTATCGGCAATGATCGGCGAAGAGTGTTACACAGCACGAGGGGCGATTGAGAGGAGAATGAGATAAAAAGCCACTGTCTTGGATGGTTTCTCGGTCGATATCTCAATTTCATCTTGCTTATCTGGGCTTTGAACAGACATTTCACTGTTCAATAATCTCATCAACTTCAACATGACTCAAGTTGATACAGTTCCCGGCGCAGACATCAAGCCGTGGCTTCGTCATCCTCCCAAGAAGCATCTCTTCATTCACGCCAACATCATCGATGTCTCAACAGGCAACATCCTCAAAGGCGCATCGCTGTCCACAAAAGACGGCAAAATTGAGACCGTCTTCCCGTCAACACCTGACCAATATCCCGATGGCTACAACGTCGTGGACTGCAAGGGCCGATACCTATGCCCAGGTCTATTCGATGCGCACGTTCATCTCTGCGCGACACCGGGCTTCACAGACCTATCCCGTGTCTTTGGGAACCCCAATGACATTTCCCTGTTGCGACAGCCATATGTCGCTTCACAAATGCTCTACCGCGGTTTCACATCAGTCCGTGACTGCGGTGGCGCTCAACTTCCGCTGAAGGAGGCCATTGAAGAGGGCGTTTTCCCCGGCCCCCGTCTATTCATCTCAGGACACTCGCTTTCTCAAACAGGTGGCCACGGTGACTTGAGAAGCTCTTACGAGAAGCATGAATGCTGTGGCGGACACGCTATTGGGTCCTTGGGTCGTATTTGCAATGGCGTACCCGAGTGCATGGCTGCTGTTCGCGATGAGGTTCGTTGTGGAGCGGACTTTATCAAGATTATGGGCTCTGGCGGCGTTGCATCACCGACCGACAAGCTGGAACAGCTGCAATTCACCACGTCGGAGATCCAAGCAATGGTGGAGTGTGCTAACAACGCTGGCACTTTCGTTACAGCGCACGCATATACCACTAGGGCTATAAGGCATTGCATCGACAATGGAGTCAAGGGTATTGAGCATGGTAACTTTGTTGATGCCCCAACAGCTCGCGTCATGGCCGAGAAGGGCGTCTATCTCACTCCAACACTTATCACTTATGCGCAAATGGCCACCGACAAATGGAAGAACTTCTTACCTCCCGAATCACAAGTCAAAAACGCGCAAGTCTTGAAATCTGGTCTCGAAGCTCTCCGCATTGCTTCAGAAGCGGGTGTAACAATGTGTTACGGTAGCGATCTCCTTGGCCCCCTTGGCTCCGCTCAGACGCAAGAGTTCTCTCTTCGATCTCAAGCACTTAAGCCTCTTGAGATATTACGAAGCGCTACGGTGAATCCTGCTAAGATGATGGGGTGCGAGACCACTCTGGGTCAGCTGAAGGAGGGCTTCCAGGCAGATGTTTTGATCATGGATAAGAACCCGTTGGAGGATATTGAGATCTTTGACCATCCGGAGAAGTACATCTTGGCGGTTATGAAGGATGGTTTAGTGTATCGCAGTCAGTTGGAGTCTCTGGAGGTTGATGGTGGGATCCCGATTAGATTCAATTCGGTACTGTAGAATTTGGGCAATTCATTGAACCAAGGCATGGAACAATAGGCAAATTGAGTATCAAGCTGGGAAAAGCACAAATACAAGTTTTTTTCTACTGCTTTAAGGACTATACTCTCAACAGAGTATGCCTAATAATTAGCCCATGACAGCAATTCTTTCAGATTACCTCTCTGTTCGAAATTAACTACTAAATCACATCACGGTCTCACAAAGAGTCCAATAATCTATCTGGGGGGCATTTGAACTCCTAAAACATGTATGCCTAAACTAAAGCCTCATGGTGCTAGATCGGGAGGGTAGCCTGCAAAGTCCAGCACATCAAAGCCTGTGAGCCCCATCAAAAATGGCTGGTCGTCATTATACATCGTCGACAGACGATACGTCTCAAACGGATCAAGCTGCTCGCCAATCTGAGGTTGCGGAACCGGTAGACGTGGCATGAGAGGCTCGAGAACTGCATCAGTGCGTGTGCTCCATTCCATATCCTCAGGCCCCGTAGACCAGAACTCTGCATCGGCACCTAATGCGCCGTCGCCAATCGCTTCGCTGTTGATAGCTCTCTGTGATTGTTCTTGGTTTGACAGCCACTCCGACCACTCGTTATAAGCAGCCGATTGCAGGCCTTCGTCGGTCGCGTGGGTAGGAGGCTGCCTAGACCGACCAAGCTTTCCCCAGGCCTCGTTCGAGATGGATCGAAGGGCTTCGACAAACCTAACACCAACTTGGGCATTTGGGTTCCCCGTCGCCATTCTTCGCAAGAAGTCTAGACCAAATCTGACGCGTCTTTCGTATCCGGGATCGCGATCAAGGATGCCGGCTATGAGAGTGACGATGGTAGCAATACTACATCCTTGGAAGTCGGTGAACGAGAATCGAGTGGTATACCCTGTCTGGTTCAAGTCTTCAAAGAGCTGAAGCAGTTTCTTAGAAGCCTTTGCGCATGATTTTGATAGCTTTTCAGCCTTCTCATCAATGTTGCATGGCTCTGAGTCGTCTCCGAGATGGCGTCGAAGAGTCATTCTTACAACTGTAATGAGGGACATCTTCCCCATCACAATCCAGGCATAGTAATAGTTGAGCCAGATATGAAAGACAGCGCGATAGCGTGAGTCCTGGGGCGGGATTGTCTCCAGGTCAAAGGCTTCGGGCAACGAGTCTTTCCACTCTCTTAACTGGCTCTCCAGGCTCGCTGTGTCTGTCTGGCGCTGAGGATTCGTTACCGTTGACCTGCAAATTTCAGTATGTGAAGAAGAGCAGTAAGCTACGACGTACTCCAAGTCAGCCACTTTATCCAAAATGGATATCAGACGCGCGAAAGCAATTTGAAGAAGTACGTTATTGAACTTCTGGGAGTCGTCGAATTCTGGCAGAACAGTCGGTAATGGGACCGTAATGATCTCAGGTGCCACTGAGCGTGGTCTGTTGAGCTTTATTGTCGAGCATCTGCTTGGCATCAGTACGGATAGAGCTGACAGGCAGGGTGACTCGAAACTTACCTTTCAAGGGAGTATATCGACCACCACAACCGACGACGAACTTCTCTTTCTCTCGCATCCATGACTTGGTCATCCGAACCCTGATGCAGGTCAAATGCCAAGGCCTTTCTCAATGCCATTCCCGTGTAGACATAGGACGATCCAACTGCATTCTGCGGCATGAGATAGACACCGAGTATCAAACAGACTTGGATAGATCTGAGGCCTGGAAGCTCGATTATATCCGGCACAAGGAGCTTAGCTTGCTCAAAGAAGAGCCTTCCGGGATCGTGTTCATCAATCCGTGAATGGGCTGGTCGTTCCAGAGGGGTCCAGTGGCTGCCAAGTGCGAAGATGGTCAACGCGAGACAGATGAAACTGGGGTCAAATCTCAACGGGCACGCTTGATTGGTGTAGAACTGCTCAATTTCGTGAATCATTTGTGCTTGGTCGAAGTAGAAGAAGACATCAGTGCCACGTCTGATGCAGACATGCACAAGGAACTCAGCGATAGATCGAGGAGGAAATGAGGCGACAATCTTTTTGAGGCGGGCCTGTTCTGAGAGCGATGGGTTGTTTGATCGCGTAATATTCTTGATATATTCAGTCTCAAATGACTTTCGAGTACGGAAACAATACTCACAGCCTGTAGATTGACCATGTCCTGCTCTTCAGGCCCGGATATTGGGTCCAAGGAGAAGGCCTCGCGTAGTCTAGTCAGGAATCGGGGCCATAGTATGCTTTCAGTCTGGTCTGCATCTGTCAGTTCAGTGTCTACATCAACGTGTAATCGTTCGTACGGCTTTCTATGGAAATGTTCTCTTGGGGTGTTGCTCCTGCTTGAGACGAGGCAGCTACAGCAGTAATGGTAGCATCTTCGGTGGGCATTGGGCTTTGACTTTGTCGCGGAGACAGCCTATCTCTACATTTTGTGAGATTGGATTGGTCATCAATCATTCAATGGCCACATACCTGTCAAAGCGACAACTAAGCTGGCCAGCTTCACATCTTTGACAAATGCCTGGACTTGACTCAATGCATTTACTTTTCCGAGCCTTGCATCGATCGCACCTGATAACGGTGACATCATCAGTTCGGGGTCAATTTCATTGCGCTTTAGGGACTCACGCTCGTGGTGCACGTTTCCGGTTCTCTTCGGCAACGCGTCTACGGCGGCGACGTCGAGCGGCTGGTGTTGAATCCATGGGTTCTGATGCAAGATTATGGGGATTTACGGGTAGTGGAACCTCGGCTACTTGTCCTCGTAGTGCGGTAGGTTTGTCGGTAATTTGTACTAACTTAGGTTGGGGTCTTATCGGGTATCTGATTACGCGCTCCAGATTCTGGTCTTAGTTGAATATCCCTTTTGCGGTGCTCAGTCGGGCGTTTATGTTAGTGGCCTGGCAGAGCCGAAAGCTGCCTACCCCGTACTGTTGACAATTTTGTTGTTTTCTTGCCTCTTTCTGCGTCAATGTCCTCCATCATGCGTTGACATATATTCAAGGAGGATCGCCTATAAAATCATGAGCTCATATTTATACATTTTACATTTTCTACAGAAAATATGCAAATACCTTTACTCGTCAATTTCAATTATAACGAAGTCAGCTGCCCCGCCTATGTAGCTACCCATCAAAGAGCTGCATCACACAATTCCGCAATTGACTCGGGTCTTGAAGCACAACATCTGCTGCATCATTTCATTTCCATGAATACCGCTGCAGTGCGTCCTTTGAGCGAGTCATGATAGCCCCCTTACGAGTAACTTAGGTCAAAGCGCTGCAGCGGTGCCCAACGTCTGCAGCCAACATCTTGTCGATCTTCCCCAAGAATAGGTCGCTTCCGGCGGGGGAACAACAACAGGAGGGCGGCACAGAAAGGAGCCCTGTCGAGACCCCTACGGATTTCATACCTAAGCTAACCTCCAGAGAATAAGAATGGTAACCTGGAGACCAACTTTCTATATTTGCTTACACCGCTCAGTGCCAGACAACAACCCCCCGAGTCATTCGAAAATCTGGGGTAGCATTGATCTACAGATTGCATGAAATTGCTCAACTCAAAATTACAAGACACGTATCAGATGCGTCTATTTAGTCAGCACGGTTTCGAGAGTATAAATCAGGCTCCTAGCCGTCGCTAGGATTCCCAGCATAGCAAATCATTCACTGCAACTCTCTCACCCAGAACTGCTTGTATCTGGCCTGACAACTTCTTCACTATGGCACCAGCCCAGACCCAAGATACACCGGAGAATACTCAAAAGAGTTCCGATCTCTTGGAGCATTCCAAGGGCGAATCAGTACTCACAGATAAAGACCGAAAGGCTCTCGTCTTCACCGACAAGCACAGTTCTCCAGATGTCTACGTCAACTCCAGCAAAGACACTCTGTGGCATCCCTGGACAGGAACGCTGGAGCTCAAGCCTCTCCGGTTTGAAACGAGATCTGGCAGTTTTGTCATTGGGCTGAGAACTCCTGTCGATTGCTGGCTCGGAAAGCATAGACATCGAGGTACAGTCACAGCAGTTACACTTTCTGGAAATTGGAGATACAAGGAGTGAGTATATGAACTCAATCTATGGTGTTTTGACTGACATCTGTAGGTATGACTGGGTCGCTGGACCGGGTGACTATGTTGTTGAAAACCCAGGAACCATTCATACGCTGTTTATGGGTGCTGGCGCCGAAGTGGTGTTTACTATTACAGGAAGCCTCGAGTTCTTCAATGATGATGACAGCTTGAGGGAGACAATGGATATCTTCAGTTTTGCGGAGCTTTATTATGACCATTGCAAAGAGAAGGGTGTCGAACCAAATGAGAAACTATGGTACTAGACAATGCCAACTTGTGGTTTAGGTTAATACTATGTTATTCCTCTAGATTTCAAATCCCTAGCATATCCGAGAGTAGCCTTTGATACTGGAAGGAACAATTTCCCAATATCTTACTGGAATTCCTTGTTGACTTTATCCAGCGCCTAGTGGTTCCGAGTCACGCATGGGGGGCAAACGGCCCGGGCATGTCTAGGGATATCTAACGATTTTGAAGCATACCCTTGGAATATGAGCTACAAGAATATTCCAAATCTTACTTAGAAAGCCAGAAGTCAAACAGGTTATGATCATACTAGCCAACAGAAAGTCAAGCTAATCAAAGATACCTTCAAAGATGATATTCCATGATTTTACAAAAGTGAAAATGATCCAGATTCTATCACCATTTCTTATGAGATGGTGGCAGCCCCGCCTTCCCGACATCGAAGCTTAAAATAACACGTTTCCCAGAAATACAGTCCACAACAGCTGTCCTTCCCCGTATGCTTATTTCCGCGTTTAGACACTCTGGAGAGAACTTGAAGAACTTCTCGTTCCCGATCGTAATCCATGTACGATCTCGTCTCAGAGTCGGCCAGGTGCACCACTCACGCAACCTGCGAAGGGTATGTTCGACCACCTGAATAACAATCCCATCGAGAATAACGTTACCGCATCTTGGTTGATTAAAGAAACCTTCATTAGTTTGAATATAGCCGGCATTTGCAACATGTGTGTAGTTATGATGTTTCAAATGCCAGCAGCACATAGTGAGATCTTCGTGGGATGTTACCAGGACCTTGCAATCCTCCGAATAAAGGCAGTATTTGACCATGCTTTTGATGTCGAAAGAACAAGTGTAGTCCCCTGATCCCATATTACACATCGTGATAGACGTTTCATTAGCAACGACCACCACGGAGAAATCAGGCGAGAACTGAATGAAGTCACTGTCGCCTGCCAGTAGGCATTCGAATTGATTTCGACGAAGTGACCAAACCTCATGGCCACTAGTCGTATGCAATACCACTGTTCTCCCATTTGGCGAAGTCTCAACTTCAAGAATCAAGTTGTCCGGACTTCTGGCTCTTTTCAAGCCTTTTCTTTGACTAAGGGGGTCCCATATTCGGACAGTATTATCTTCCGAAGAAGCTGTAAGAATCATCGAGAAATCATGAGAAACCTCAACTGTCCAATTCTTACTTGAAGGTGAGAATTCAAAGGCCTGCTCACAATTTCCGCTCTGAATATCATGTATCAGAACGGTTCCTGTGCTGAGGACAGCGATAAGTCTTGTCCTGTCGTCTGAAAAGATCAATGACTCGTATATCCCACTGGAGAAGCCTCTTTGTAGTTCGTGCATAAATGCTCCATTTTGAGCATCCCAGATCAATATGTGGCCTTCAGTATCTCCTGAAGCTATGATGCGTGAGTCCGGTGAGAATACGGCCAACAGGATGTTACAGTCATAGGCCCTAAGCAACTTTTTGCATTTTCTCGCATCTAGATCCCATACACGTAAGGTCTGATCAGAAGAAGCAGAGACAAGTAATCGATTGTCTGGTGAGATGGCCGCTGTATTGACTTTTCCTGTGTGGCCGGTCAATATCTCCTCGCACGTACCCGTGTGAGTGTTCCATAATCTTATTGTTGCATCATCCGAGGATGTGGCTACTATCTTGGAGTTATGTGAAATCACAGCTGAATTGACCGCTCCTGTGTGTCCCTTTAAAATGAACTGGTCCCAAGTCTGTGTGTTCCAGATTCTTACGAATTGGTTCCTACTTGCTGTTAACAAGAGCTTGGAATCGCGAGAAAAGGCAAAGGCCCTTCCAGTAGGCGAAGCATATTTCAAGACTTCAGCACAGTCTCCAGTCTGTAAGTCCCATATCCGTAGCGTACCACCAATTGAGCTTGAGGCAAGCACCCTTGAATCTTGAGAGAAGGCCACAGACTGGATTTGGCCGGGCTGTCCTGCCAACACATGCACGCATTTACCGGTCTTCGTTGAAAGAATCCGAATAGTGTTATCGTCATATACCGATGCGATGGTTTTTGAATCTGGCGAAAAGATAGCTGACTTGACTACAGCACTGTGACCTATTACCAAGGGGGTTGGTCCCCACTCATCGTCGACTGCTGGCCAGGCCAGAAGCCAGCTAGGTCCTCGATGTGCGAAAAGACGCCTCACGATACTATTCTTTGGGGAGAATACTATTGCTGACGAGTAGACTTGTAACGGGGCTTCCTCAATAACGGAAAGATGAGTTCGGATGAATCGCAAAGAATCTTTCACCAGGTCCGAAAGGCTGTCATAGGAACATTCCTAAGTTTGTGAGTATAGTGACATTAAACTCGAAGAATATATCTTACCTCCAGCCATGCATCTAATGCATGTAACATAGTTAGGCAGTCAGTAACATGACCAAAGAGACTCATGGCTTCCAACCAATGGAGCAGGTGCTTTTCTAAGAAAGGATAGATTTCATGGGCCTTGCACTCCCCGGTGTTGGAGGATACAAGATGATGTACCCAGTAATGGCAAGCGTAGTGAAGCTCAGGAGGTATGAAACTTCTCGGGTCTAGGTCTTCAGCCTCAGATGGAGATGTCCCCGGAAAGGGTAGTCTGCATATGTTTTCACGAAGTCCGGTGTCCATGACGAAGAGGCAACGACTTGCCAGTCTCCCATGAGTGGCCTTTTCGTCCACCCAGAACTCTGTAGCTTCTTTTAGATCAGGATCTACAAGATAGTCCCTGAATGATAGATGTAGGATCCTGACAGGGACTCGTGGGGTTTTGGGGACATTGAGAACAGACTGAAGAACCTTGATCCTCATATCAATTGTTGTGGCAGGGATGCCAAGCAACAACGAGAGAGAATTGATTGTCAATGGTGTTGCTAAACAGACGATGGCGCCAACGATTGATTTAAAGCTGTTGGCAATCTCTTCTCTCTCTCCCCTCGGTCGATTGATCACCTGTGAAGCAAGAATGGAGGAATAGATATCATTGAGCCGAGACATATGCGTGCGGCTAGGGGACTCAAAAATCCTTACTAGGAGCTCATTAGGCCCGCCGAGAGTTGCATCGTTCAGGAACCGACAAACAGTCGCCGCAGCGATTAATAGGGGTTGTGTCATGGAAACAAGCTGTCTGATCTTCACTGTGCCCGGCCACGTCTCAGCTAGCCGTTGGTCGCTGCGAACCAGATAATTAAAGTTCTGTCGAATGATGCCCAACTCATGGTGGAGAAAAATAGATATGTCGTGCTCCATGATGTCTTGTGAAATGCTGTGGAGCTCAAGACTCTCGTACGTGCCGTTGATATCTAGGAATCCAAGCAGAATCGGAAGTTCTGGTCTGCTCGTGATAAATACCCTGAGTTTCAGCGAATCGAGAGATTCCAGTTCAGCAAAGAGTGAAATTATGCGTTTGATCTGGAATGACTCTTCACACTCATCAAGAGCATCTATGACAATGACAAGGGACTTTAGAACTGGTGAAGAGGCTGCCCATTTCTGAAGGGGTTCTTTGAAAAGCTTCTCAAACTGCTTTCCAAGGCTTTTCGTTGGGAGTGTCGGATCGGCATCGATGGCCTTTCTGATGAAACTGATCATACCAGGGATGTGCGTTGCTATTTGGCGTGCCAGAGTAGGAATAAGCTTCGACATATTCCCCCGGCTTGCCTCTCCTCTTTTGAAGAAGAAGTTCGCACCAAGACAGCCTCTCTCCAACTGCCGCTGTGCAACAGTACGTGATATGGTTGACTTCCCTGTTCCTGCCATACCATTCAGCCAGAAGATGGTCTTTGACTCAGACCTCATGACCCATTCGTCTATCTCGGTGAGAAGCTGCACTCGCGTCTCTGGTAGACACATTGGGCCATGCTCCTCGGCATACGAGTTGAATAGAGCTTCAGCTACAAAGGGGAGTTGGTTAAGAGTCGAGGTTAGATCGGTCTGGTGCATTCGATGGCTACCAAAGAATAAGTAAATTAGTCATCACTACGACCTAGTGACTTACCTCATGAAGTCCACTTTAACTTTCACTGACGCAACATTAGTAGTAGGCCTAACGAGAGTATCGCGAAGTTTGTATACTAACGTGTCTGTAGTATCTCAAGAACTCGTGGAGACTCTTTGAGTTGACGACCAGGAACGTGGCCAAGAAGCTCTACAGCAAATGCTGCAGCAGTAGATGCTGCGTATCTCTGCCACTGATCGTTCTTATGGCTGTCGGCATAATCGCAAATACCCCGAATCACAAGGCATGGGAACTTATCAACCAATCCTACAGCTTCCATCTCAACACAAAGGCATTGATGGCCTGTGCTCTCTGTGAGGCCATCTCTCAACCTAGCGTCTTTGATAAGAGTGTTGCCCGAAGCGATAACTCCATAATGAATCACCGGCTCTGTGGTTTCCCGTTCCTCACGATCGATTCTGCGAGACATATCGCACTTTGTACATGTCTTCCCACCAACGTGTGCATAGCCTGATGGGAAAAGGCGGTCATTCTCTGAGCCCTGGTAGGTGAAGTTACTGCCGGGTCGTTTCATGCCAGGGTTAGCTTTCAGCATAGCCTCGAGGATTCGTGGTATTTTGGAAGGTCGTATCTCGTGCTCAGCCTGCAAGTTGGCTAGGGCTTTCAATAGAACTGCAGGTGACTTGTCAAGTGAGCCTGTCCGTTCCCAAACCCCAATGGCTTTCGCCTTGCCAAAATCATATTGCACGACGCCTCCAGTTACACCATGCGGCTGACCAACCACAACATCGCCAAGTCTAATGTCCTGGTCGTCTTTAGGTCTGGCTATGCCTCCACCAATACCGACCAAGAGACCAAACCGGATTTGCGGCAAAGAATGCACGAGGTCCGAGGCGGTGGTAGAAGCGGATGTGGTTCCATAGACTCCTGCAGGTAGAGACGCAATGACGATGTTGTGTTGTCCTACACGACCCCAGATATAATTATTTGTGTCCGAAAGAGATGGGTGAAAGTTGTTTGGTTCAGAGTGTTCCTCATCCAGTAGTGCCCTTGCTGCTGCTTGCTCAATGGCCAAGGCCACGATCCATCCAATAGTATAGAGAGACGGACTATCGAGCCTCTTCTTTTCGCCCTCCATGACTCTGTTGACTGCTTACCAAATCAAGTTACATATGCTGTTATCATCGGGCTTGAGCATCACAAAACTAAATGCACGGCAAGATTGGTGAACAGGCAGGTAAGCAGAGGTCAGGATGCGGGGTTGCGGCTGAGCACGTTTGGTCATCCGATCTGATATAGGACACTCAGAACAATATCCATTCCGGAATTGTGCATTTTCGTGCGGCTAAAAGTTGGTTGGATGGGTCGCAAAATCAGGCTGAGCTGATAGTAGACCCTGTAGAAGTAGAGATTGCAAAGCTCCTCATAGAGGAGACATGCCTGGCACATCCAGATATAATAAGTTGGGAGCAAAGACTTCTATATGGCACAGGTTACTTATGGTGATTATTATCACATTATCCATAAGATATATGTGTGGGTTAATTATATAGGATTGCACGTTAAGTGTTGTAGAAGGTTTCCCTGATCTAGACTAAAAGTCCGGGATCAATGATAGGACGCTGAAGCTTATCATTTCTTAGTAATATGTATTAAACGAAGTAAAAGAACGTTTTAAGGAAAGAAATCATCTTATCCTATCGCTAAATATCGTGGAAGAGCACGCAAGACTTTGACCGAAATAACCCTTTTGACTTTTATAACATTAAACATCTGAAGTCACAATAATCTGCAAATATTCATTCCGACAAAATATATTATAACTATAGTTTAAAACTAAATACACTTTAAG
The DNA here is from genome assembly GCA_022627125.1 of Fusarium chuoi. Lineage (NCBI taxonomy): Eukaryota > Fungi > Ascomycota > Sordariomycetes > Hypocreales > Nectriaceae > Fusarium > Fusarium chuoi. The sequence goes on from JAJALE010000851.1 coordinate 257,777, forward strand.
CACTCTGTCTCTAAAAGATGCTTTGCCGTTGGCGTGATTATCCTCTAAAGCCTAAATGGAACCCATTGTCAGGTCTTTGTCAAGTAGTATCAGGGTTTTGCGGTTACTTGCCTGGTTTTAACGAAGATGGGGGCTGCCATGAATATCGCCTACGTCAGGCCCCTCCGGACAAGAGTGTGAGCAGCGATCCGCCTTGTTGGCTTGTTCATTGCCATTGCCCAGCTGGTAGACGATGTGGGTGACTACCGTCTACGAGGCTAAGCTGGTAGCTTTCCTGCGTCCACCAGCGTTGGGGCTATCCTCTTCTTCTCGACTGCACCAGGGACCGACTGCTGAGTGGGCAGGATATTCTGCTCGGGGTCAGGACACTTTGAGCGAATTACACAGCGAAAGTTGAACGGGATGGGCTTTTCATCAGATTCTTGGGCCTGGACATCACGAAAGACGACTGGAATCACCATGGGGTACATGGAATGATCCGTTGAGCTCTTGTTGCGAATGATAACCTTTTTCAGCTTGCTGTGCCGGTACACCGTGGCTGGTGGTGCTGGCACAGTGAGTCGATCGTCATCATCGCGGGCTACCTTAAGGCGGTTGCCGCCCCTGACGCCCTTGACGAGAATAATCTTGGTGGGGCGACCGGCAGAGGTAGGAGCCTGGTCTTGAGGCTCAGACTCCTCAGCCTTTCGTTTCTGGGGTCGTGTGCAAGTCATGGTGAGGAGGTCGTGAATGTGAATGTACAAGGTGATGATATACAGAGCTGAGGTGTACAAGGTGGTGGTGTACAGTAAGATAGTACACAAGATGCTATGCCAGGAGGAGCTGAATGGTTCCGTAATGTATTTGTCAAGTTGGGATTTCTGGGATAGAACCATGGAGAGGCTGATTTTATAGACGGGGAAACATTTCTTATGTATCAGAACTTTAAAAGTACTTTTAAATTATCAGAATATCTAAACCCAATATTCGCAGAGAGAGATATAGAGAGTAAGGAAACTTTTATTTTGAGCTAAAGGAAATTCAAAATTGAAATTATATAAATTCTATGCAAGTTTTTAATGAACCATTAGTGGTTAAGACCACATTTAGGTTCAATAGAATGAAAGCTTAAGCAGACCACCATCACATCAGCTATCACCTTTGATCGATTGTATGAACAACGCCTACTACTGGTCCTTTGAACAAGAAGAAAATGAAGCAAAGACATGTTCCTTTTGTTCGTAGAATTACCAGGGACTGGAACATTCTCTACCAGCTAATCCCTAAATGCATCAAAACAGGCTTTGTACAGTGAAAGCACTCGCAACCCACACCAAAGTCAAACTTCGGCAACAAAAGCATTTCTTTCCCTTCCCTGGTATCATAACTTGATAGGCTTCCCATTGAGAATGTAGTGCAGAAATGGATGGCCATAGAGAACAACCTGTCAGTGCCCATGCAATAACAGATCTACGCCGTGACTCACATGGATGCCAACCGTCGTCGGCGGCTGCCTTGAGCATGCAATGGTGTAGGCTACGTTCCTAGGTGGGGTGTTCTTCAAAGATCAGACATGAAAGGAAGATTGGTAACGTCGTAAGCCTGCTTAACGTAAACTGCGGCCCGCGCTGACAATCCTCAAGTTTATAGAAGGTCTCTCACTCAAAAGTTAATGTTTAATGTTCAATCACTATAATAATAATACCTGCCCCGGTTCGCGCACATCATCGCCCTTTCGTCGCCAGATGGTTCTGGAGCAATTTGACAATCTCACTTTTTGCGTTCTGCTCCGCCAGTTTCAGAGGCGTATTGCCTTGCTTGTTCCTCACGTCAACAGTCGCTCCCTGATCAATCAGCATCCTTACGACACCCATGTGGTCATAGAGACATGCTCGTGATAAGGGCGTGTCTCCATTATGATCCTTGACGTCTATATCGGCCCCTTTCTCTAGCAGTAGTTTGACAAGACCCTCCCTTCCTTTTCTGGCGGCCGCGGATAGAGGCGTACTCCCATCGTAAGTCTTTGTGTGAATATCGGCTCCTGCATCGATCAGCTGCTGGATAACATCCATATGACCATAGTCACAGGCTCGTAACAAGGGCGAGTCTCCAGCTTGGTTCTCCGCCTCTACATTAGCTCCTTTCTCCAGCAGCACTTTGACCACGCCGTCCTTTCCTTTCCAAGCTGCAATGGATAGGGGCGTACTCCCATCGGAAGTTTGTGCTTCAATATCAGCCCCCTTCGCGAGAAGAAGCGACGCTATCGCTTCATGTCCTATCGAAACTGCCAGCGCCAGGGGGGTGTTTGTATACTTGTCTTGAGCTTCTAACATCGCGCCGCTATCGAGCAAGGACTTTGCGGTAGAGACTTGTCCGTATACTGCCACATACATAAGAGCCGTGTTAGAGTTATCCGGGTTTCTCACTTCGAGGTCTGCACCCTGTTCAATGAGAAGTCACAAAATTGTGTTTTTTCCGTTGGCGGCAGCCCAGAGCAGGGGAATGAAACCACCCATGCTTTGTTGGCCATTAACCAGATTTGTCGCTCGATCTTTGCTTGGGCCCGTAGAATCCGGGGTATCTGTGTCTTGAGATGCCTTTTGCTTGTCCAATAGGCCCTGTATCATAGTTTCGGCCCAACTTATTGGACCCTTGCCCCCATCGATTTTCTCGATATTTAGAATATTCTTTCTTGATTGTTTCTTGATTTCACCCAGCCTGCCCTTCGCTTCTGATCTTATCGTATCATACTCGCACATTTTCATCTCAATCAACTTGATTTTGCCTTCGATCCCCCCTCTTTCCGCTGCAAGTTGTCTCTCTTTTTCCACTACCTTATCTAGTTCGCCTTTCAACAACTTGAGTTCGTAGGAAGTCGCAGCCTGTTCGTCGATCACGCTTTGGGCTGTTTCTTTTATGTGATAACCTTCGGAGAGGGATGAAATCAACATGTCCATCTCGATCGCCTTGAGGATACGCTGCGACGTGTCTGTATTAGGCACTGGTCCCAAGTCAGTCCTAGCTAGTCTCAGCAGGAAGATTGATCCTTGCGAAATATCTTCTCTTTGCACAGAGACCTCGATAATGTCATTTCCATTGTGTATGGCATTATCACACAGGTGCTCGGATTGCATGTGCTCCAGACCTCGGGCAATCTTAGACAAGTCTAAATCTTCTGGTGCTGCTATCGCGAAGCAGTTCGCACAAGAATACTGGGCGTGGAGGTTGAGGTCCAATACGACAATAATGTCGCGGCTCTTCTTGGCTTTGGTAGTGAAGCGAGCGAGGTATCTTTGTCTGACAGTCTGATTTGAATCGTACAAGTTCATGACCAAAGCACGGCCCCGGTCCCATTCGAGTGGTGGCCAAGTTTCTGTGACATAAAGTTTAAGCTTTTGATGGCCATCTATATGAAGCCAGATCGGTTTCCCTTTCATTTCTGCCGGTTGAACCTGGCGATCCACACGGATGCGGACTTCATGGACATCGCAGCAGTCACTCCGTACCCCGGAGAGAAGAATAGGACCATATCCAATCGGTCTGATGTACTCCCTGACCGTCGAAGTTGAAGGCGTTGTGCAGTGCAGCGGAATAGCTATGATGCCTTCTGTCGTGTTTTCGAGGCCATAGTTAAGGTGGCCATACGCTACTCCGTTTTTTGTACTCTGCAACTTGAGCGAAGTGCGGATGTATCCTCTGGAAACAGCGAAAGTCGTGATACAAGTAGGGTCGAGCGCCTTTGGGACGATACGGCCACATTTGGCGAAGTCCACTGGCGACGTTGCAAAAATTCCGGCCGACGTATTATCCTCTCTCGGACCAGTCTGAGACTCAAACTCCATCCCCTGAACTTTTACTCCCCATGCTAGAATTGAATCGTCGGTTGTTTGTTCCATGATCTTAAGCTGCAGCCTCTCAAAGGCTTTGCGTCCTTCCCCATAAATCATGGGCATAGTAACGTTGAAGATTCCCAAGAGACAGTAGGCGATATCTTCATCCCTCCTCGTCATCCTCTTTGACGCCCAGGACATACGCTGTGCAACACTCGCCTGGTGAAAGTCGACCCAGCCGAGCAGAAATTTGCGGGAGATCCCCGTGATATCTTCAATTTCACTCGCCAGTTCTTCCTTGGTGCCAATGAGACTCCAAGTCTCATCGAAGAAGTGTATTTCTGCAGGAGCGAGTAGCTCCTGTAGTGTCCATCCTCTCGTGAACCATGAGCTTGTGGAGAATCTGGATGTCGATTCCCAGATATCTTGTTCATGAGGGACATCGGCCATGTAGGTGTAACATTTGGCGGCTCTTCGATACCACTGAAACATGGAATTGATAGCCTCGTCTAGCTCCTTGGAACTCTCCTTGTCAATGCAGCAAGTGTCGATCCAAGCATGTTTAAGGTTGTCTTTCTTGGCTTGTCGACAGCAGCCCTTCACTTTTGTCATTCCAACCTTGTTTGTAGTGCCTCTTGTCATATCCTTGAAGGATACCTCCTCATCGTCATTTCCCCATCGGTGCGATAGGATAGCATACGGTGGGATATGGCCGCCGATGAAGGTTTCCAGCTTTAGGTTCTCAACGTTTATGAGCCGCATTTTAGTAGGTTCCGAGCGCCAAAGCCCGAAATCTCATTTACCAAGAGATCAAGTGCGTTTTAGTCGCGTGATATCGAGCGGGGTAAACAGGCGCTGATGGTCAGCTTGAAGGGGTTGCAATAGGCTTAAGAAATTGTAATGCAGGAGGTATATAAAATGATCGCACAAAGTTTGACAATTTGAAAAAGCAGGTCGCCTGGAATTGATTACTAGGATAAACTACTGAGCAGAGAGGGGCTTGAAAATTGGTTGCGGCGTTCCAAAATGGTTGATTCAATATTTTCAGCCCAACGTTGTGTTGTGGCTGTGAAGCCGCGAAGTGCAGCCAGCTGCATCACACTTGGCCAATGATTACCACGACCAATACACCAATATTGGCAAGGCAGAATTTTGTCCAGTCGGGCCAACAATGGGACCATAAACATCACAGTTATATCACGAAACAGGTCAAACATCAAAGACATCAATTTGCGTTTTAATTTGTCATGTTCTTGTCTAAGGACTATCGTTTATTACAATATTCCATTGCCAGTATGGTGCGTGCAAGTGATAATAATGGTGGATGAACCACGAGCGATACACGATGTTTTTCAATCCATACAAATTCGGGGCTGTTCCTGGGTCTTCTCCTTCCCAGCACAGTGATACCGCATCATCCGTTGCGGGCCAAAGGAGCCCTGTGCCTAGGTGCGACGATCGGTGTGTTGTGTTGACGAGTTGGAGGATTTCCCTTCTCGAGCTTTCTCGAGTCTTGTCTTGTTCTGCTCCTCGAGGAAGGCGAGTTGTTTCTGATAGTCCTCCTCGGCTGCTTTACCGGTGAGAGGGTACTTGGGCACAATCTCGGGTGTCTCTTCCGGATCAGCAGCGTGTTTGGCCTTGTTCATGTTGGCGTTTCTGACCGAAGCCTCAGATGTAGATTTTGAGATGAGAAGTATGAAAGAGTGCGTCCCAATTTTTATAATTAAAGAATCGTAAAAGTTGCTGTCTTTCTATGGGCTGTCAGCGTTCTATTTATTGTAGAAATCTGGTCGAACATCGCACTCTACCGTTATGCACCCGGTCGGTGTAATTTAAATCCTACACATAATGCATTCGACGCCGACACGTTGTGATTGGTCCGCTCTACGCAAGGACAAATAAGATTAAGCTTAAAGGTGATATCCGTAGCATGCTGCACCAAGACCATTGTAAACCCTAGGTTAGGCTCAGGTAGCTAATAAGACTCCAATTCACGGTAAAGTCTTGACTTCGGATAAGTATGGTTGAAAATACAACTGAAAGGGAATATACGCTGCCCCGAATGAGGACAGCTGGGAAAAAAGCTGTTAGTATAGCCAATGATATCAGGCATCTGTCTGTGCACAGCCATGCACAGCCTTGAGTCTTAGTGGCATGGCATTGGGAATTGAGCCAACAACCCTGTACAATCATAAATGGACCAACACAGGGCAGGTGATCCAAGACGTTCATTCTCAGGGCATGCCAGCACATACAAATCAACTACACACCACAGTATATGTCATGGTTCGATACTTTCTTAATGGGAAGCACTATGAACAGCAAAGTCTATGGAATTGAGCTTTGACACTTAGGTACCAGCATCCGAATCCTACAGCCACCATCTGCAATTGGTAATAGCCGAGACTCATATCGTGCCACTCGGCAAAAGCTAATAAATACTCGGCCATCACTTGCGTAATCCGTGACGAGGTTTCAGGCATCAATTTAAGCATAATTTGCGAGAGATAAAGCATCAATATCAGCCTTTTCACCTTGACAGCATCTCGCAAGTCCATTCACTAGACACAGTTTCACAATGCAGACCAAGACTTTCTTCACCACGCTTCTAGCCGCTCTCCCCGCAGCTCATGCCTTCAAGTTCACTGGCCCCGACCCCTCCGAGCCCATCGATGTCAGCAAAGATATTACCATCACATGGGAGGGCGACATTCCCGACAACCTCTCACGCAAGTTCGACTTCACCTGGTATTGTGAGCCTGACCATCTGAATAAGCTCAGCTCTGATATCAGTCACTTTGTCGATGACATCTATCTGTCCGACCACAAGTACAAGTTCCGATTTCACAACTCCAATTCGATGCTTGAACCATTCGCCGACAAAGTCGCTACCAAGAAAGTGTTTTCTTTCCAGGCTGTATTCACGGATGAGAATCAAGATGGTCTTTGGCGCCAATACTGGAGTCAGAATTACACTGTAATTGGGCTGGATAAGAAAGATGGTGAAAATCTAGAGGTCGATCTGTAAAGGATTGAGGCTGGCTCGTGAGGTAGTGATAAATCCTACTGCTTGTGCTCTTGCTACAAGAGATTGATAAGAATGTAACGACTGCCTTGATTATCGCAAATCTGTGAAAAGGAGAATTGAAAGTTGGCTCTGACGTACATGCTACTGCATCTCGCGCGAAGAGGCCATCCAGCCGACTTTGTCCGGGACTTGTTATCGTTAGAGGCAGATCAAAATATTGGATACAGGTTCTACTGTCTTACCAAGTTTTACATAGGCCATCATAATAGCCCTTATCTGCCCTCTCATTCTGTAAATGGCGTCTCGTGATATGAAGCTGCCAAACAGCTGGTAACCTTGATCTCTCTGTACCCAGCGAATATCTGCCACAAGTCGATATTGCTTGATGATCCATGCTATACACTCAAGCCCCATCTCGAGACCGTTCGCAACATGAGGCCGTTGCTTCGCCATCGGAGTCATCAAATCAGGCGGCTTCCGTAGCTCAGTTGGTTAGAGCGTCGTACTAATACTTTAACCCGAGTATCCGGTAATGCGAAGGTCTCAGGTTCAAGCCCTGGCGGGAGCAATCCCATTGCCCTCTGATTCGTTTTTTTGACGATATATTATTCGATATTCTTTTGTGGTTCGTCCAGGCTGGGTGCGGTCCGAAGATTCCATGTCATTGTCATGAGAGACTCATTTTTGGACGCGATGATAAGAGAGCAAACAGTGGGGCTGATGTACCTTATCGAGAATATGCCATTGGCCAATCCTTAGCTTACCTGCTAATCCTTCCAATAATGTGCAAGCAGCAAATATCACACTATGAGACCGCAGGGATATAGCTGGACATTAATGACCCAACTTGTATTGAAATGGCTTCTGAAAACCAATGAGCCGTGTAATGGATTTATACTTGTGAGTTTGAGTAACACTGTTTGAAATCTTCTCCAGTCTTGCAAGTCTTCCTCAATCTGCTCGGAATCAAGGATCCCGTTGCCAGACGACCTGTCACCCAATTATAAGCCCTGGTTCCGTGGTCTAGTTGGTTATGGCATCTCGTTAACACCGAGAAGGTCCCCGGTTCGATCCCGGGCGGAACCACATTTTTGCACATATCAATGAGAAACTCACATGAGGTGGCTACCATTCTATCAATTGGCTGTGTTTCCCTAGGCTGGCTCAAGGCTGCAACGAGGCAAGACATATTTGGTGTCCCTCTCGATGTTATAACATTACTCTCATGGCTTAGCATTGTTTTATACCGAAATAAAAATACGATTTTTTAGCTCGACGGGAGCACTACAAGGTTGCTTACATAGGTATCAGAGAAGAATAAATCCTCATACTTACCAGAATCACTATAACATATTCCAAGAGTTATTGACATCTCAAAGCCCTCGTAAAAGGCTTACTTGAGAAAGCAGAGCTTACAAAGTGTAGGGTAAAAAACCACCTTATCAATGAAGAGATGCGTTCAGATAAGGTGCGATAAGATAAACGCGCAGCCACTTTTGTACATCGCCCCACAACCTTCTAAGAAACGAATCAGTGCCTCAACTCCGCGCTACCTTGAAACAACAACACAAATGCGACATCGCAAAGCATAGCCTCTCTTGTTCAACTTGCGCGGCCACTCACATCCTGAAGAATCACGTGTCTTATCACTTCACTTCCATTCGCAACCATCTGCTTTTTCCTTTTTATCATCGAAAATCTTTCACTCTCTCGCTTCTCCTCATATTTCATGCAGTCATGACTATGTCGCCTTCGACTGTTGCCGCAGAGAGCGAGACCGCAGTTCCAGCTCCATTCAACAAAATCGGTGGTGCTTCCGTTCAGGCTTACTTCCAACGCATTCGCAAAGCCTGCGGCAAGTGGCCATGGGAACTCTTCGACGAGGAACGTCTGTCTCCCCATTGGACTGTATACTTGCTTCAGAAGTTGCACCAGGCTATCAAGCTTGCGCAGTCCTCACCTAAGATTTCGCTCACGCTTGTCATGAAACATTTGGAATCTATTGTCGAGAAGGGAGGCGAGTACTCCAAACTCAAGGGCCGAGATATCACATCGACAATCTAGTGGATTGGAGAGAAGAAAGAGGCCCTGTCCAAACAGACTCCTTCCAACAAGAAACAAAGAAAAACGACCGAAAACGAACCTAGCCGAAAGTCTGTACTCAATGAAGAGAAAGAAAACCGAGCAAACAATTCCCAAAAGCCTAGCGCCAGTCTTCCGCGCACCAGAGACGAGGATAGCGCCAAGAGTAGTGATGCTACTCTGGTTCACGATAAGATCGTCGTCGCGCCTTCACCAAGTCCGCCATCTCGACCCAGAATCTACCAGAACGATGATCGTGATATTGCAACCCCACCCTTCATTGACCTGACCAAATCTCCCTCACCCGAACCACTTGGTAATGGGCTAACTGAGGGCCGGCTAACAGGGGATGCCAGTCGAAGTAAAAAGAGAAAAGCTGCGAGTGAAGTCACAGCTGGGAGCGTCCCTGCGCCAAAGCGGCAAAAGAAATTATCGAAGACTACTTCTACGCCCAGTGCTACGCGTGGGGCGAGCCACCAAGATGTGAGAAAAAAGGACACCACAGATGATGAGGTAAAAATGTGTCTCCATGACCCTGAAGCACAGTATTGACTGATATTTTGCCGTAGAACGCACAAATCTCAGGATTGAACAGCAAGACTATTGCCATTCGAAACGAGGCCGACCACATCATCGCCCAGCAGAACGAGAATGAAAAACGACTGAAATCATTGAACTCCTCGCGACAGTTGCTTCAACAAGAACTCAACACCGCACAGAATGACCTGACCAGAATCAGACAGGACATCCAAGACAGCACTGTTATCCGAGGCTCTATCCTCCGAATCATCCGCCGCCGAACCTCTGAAAATGTTGATGGCTGGAACATCGCCCTCGAACGCTGCGACAAGTCTTTGAAAATATTTAGAGATGACTCCAAAAAGACTACTGAGCTCTTGAATAAAAAGAAGCAAGACCTCAAGAATGTTGATGAGATGGTTGGTTTGGCGAAACGAGACACAGAGAAATGTACTCAACAGGCTAAGAAGTTGGCTACGCAGCTGGATGAATTGACTCGCAGTAACACCGGCACTGACGTTCTATAAGTCATGGTCGATATGGTACCTCTAGGACTGGCGAGCCTTGGTGGAGAGAAGCTGACAGAGCTGGAGAGACTGGTGGTTCCGGCCGTAGGAGGGAACGAAGGGGACATCAAGATGGGTGAGGAATGAGTACCCAGTGGAGCCAGTGTAGCGGGCACTTTGAATGGTGTGGCAATATGGGATTCATGCTATCGATATTGAGACAAGCAATGGTCTTCAGGGAGTGCAGTCTCATGAACTTAGCTACCTGAAAATACTGCGACAGAAAAACTGGAAGTTGAGACCATTGCCTATCACAAAACTCATCATTCACCTGGACCGCGAACAGTCCAGTAGCTTTTGATCGTTTTTACCAATGTCTCCCATGCCATGCTAGCAGTATATAAGAAATTAGAGACGCATTAAACCTGCCACGTGCCATTATCTCATGCTTAGATCTACCCAAGTGTCTCATGGCGGGAATATCACCAGTGCCCCGCCCAATGCGGTAAAATACTCAGCACATAAAATCAGACACAAACTGACCAACAAAACGAAAACAAAACGAAATCAAGGCTTTTAGATACAAAAAGAACATCGACAACGGCAGGATTCGAACCTACGCGTGCGAACACAATGCCTATGATGTCTCGGAAGAGATAGCAGGGCATCGCCTTAACCACTCGGCCACGTTGTCTTATCTTATCGATGAGGTTTCCGTCTGCAACAAGGCTCTATCAGAAGATGCAGTAGACATGGGTTGTTATTTTATCCACCTTCCAGAAAAGGCGTTTTGATGGGGCTTTCATCAGACGTGCATATCAAAGTCTTAATCTCATGATGATCAGCAACCTCGCTATTGCAATATGTCTGGGGTTACATTGATCTTCAGAACCGCATATGCTCTTACTGGATGAGTTGTTTTCCATGCCTCGACTGCCGTTGTTTGCGTGGCACCTCCACTTTGTGCATGCGACCATCATGTTCTACACTCGCAACATAATTCCTATCATCGATCATACGGATAAGAGTATCCACGTACTTTGGTTTCTATAGTTGACAACAGCCAAGATGTCTGATAACCCAACAACGCCTGAAGTTCAGGTCGACGAAAATACCTCCGACTCTGAGTCCGTCTTCAGCGCTGACTCCGTGGGAGCAACTACATCCATCGCTAGCAGCGTGCTCAAGTACAAATGGAAACATGGTCGGCGATACCACAGTGACCGCGCAGGACAGTACAGTTTCCCCAACGACGACCAAGAGCAGGATCGCCTTGACATGATTCACCACGTCTTTTGCCGAACTGTAAAGGATCGATTGTTCCTGGCTCCCATAGAACCGGAGGGACTGAATGTTCTTGATATAGGAACAGGAACAGGAATCTGGGCGATCCAATTTGGAGACGAGCATCCTTCTGCGACAGTGGTCGGAAACGACCTTAGCCCCATACAACCAGACTGGGTTCCTCCGAATGTCAAGTTCATCGTTGACGACGTTGAAGCGGAATGGGTTGAACCAATCCCATATGATTACATCCACTGCAGATATATGGCTGGATCAATCAAGGACTGGCCTAGACTACTGCGACAAGCATACGCCAACTTGAAGCCGGGCGGTTGGATTGAGCTTCAAGAAACAGCCAATACGCTTTATTCCGAAGATGACTCGCTCAAGCCCGACAACGCCTTAGTCCAGATGATGGACCATCTAAAGCTAGCCTGCGATAAGATTGGAAGAACCATGGATCCTGCACCGTCTTTCCAAGAATGGGCTAAGGAAGCTGGTTTCGCTAGTGTCAAAGAGGAGCGATTCAAGCTTCCAATCGGACCATGGCCTAAAGATGAACGACTCAAGGAAATTGGAACTTTGATGGGAGTTAACATGAGAGAGGGTGTAGCTGCATTTACGGCCGTTCTGTTTACTGATGTCCTGGGATGGTCGCGCGAGGAGGTTGAGCTTTTCAATGCGCGTGTCAGAGAGGCATCACGCGATAGATCTGTGCATCCGATGTTTGATTGCTTGATAGTCACTGGTCAGAAGCCGAAGGAATAAAACGAATCAGACTTTCATACTATATGAAATCCATAACGAACATATCCCCAGCAAACCATTCACTTCATTTTCCTGCCAGATGCACCGGGCAGGCTCCTCCTGAAACCCTGGACTGCTTGTGGGCTCGGTATATGTAAACCCCGAATGTTTCACGAGTCATTGAAAATCGATTCAACAACACCGATTTTCCGTCCATTCACAAGCAACAACTATCACTTCCCGACAGTAGACTACCCCAGACTTGTTACTTGGACGGAGTCTTCTTCAGACCCCGAATCGTGGGGTAGTCCAAATGTCGACTAGTCTCCGCGGCATTGAACTGGGAACATGGGGTAACTTTACCGCAACAAGGTTAAGCCCTTGACCGATGGAACTTCGCGATCCTACCGGGGATCGGTCCATGCTACATTATCCGGGGATACGTCGAAAACATGTCTCTTTTGCGTATCAAGGGACAGGATATTCGTTCCCGTGAGCAGTTACCGTCTGGCCGAATCTGGGGATTTTCTGTGCTGATCTTAGCTAGTCTTGTGTGTTCCTCGGAGTAGACAGCTTGTCCAATGAGTAGGGCTCCTAGTGAGGTGAAGAGGAGCAAATGCATGGCTTTGTTAACGATGATCGCTTCTCGCTTTATGCTACTGATGGAGTATTATATATCTGAGGAAATACTCACAAGAAATATGTTCTCTTACGTAGTCGACTGTTTGTTTACAGTTGCCAATTGGCGTCTCGTTCTCCGACCTACCCCCACTACGCTAAGCCTGAGAGGCATTTTGTGACCATGTTCTCCTCAAACCTTTCCGCCATGTCGCTTGCTTTCATGTTTCAGGGCTTTCAAAGCGTGCTTGGGAAGCCCACTTGCACAGACCATACATTCCGCTCCGTAGACCTCGCCAATGCCAAGATTCTGACCATCAGCACCAATCTCACCAACGCCGAGCTGCCGTCATTCCCCACCAATGAATGGCCCAACAACTCGACTGATCCATTCCCCGTGTGTCAAGTCACGGTCCAGTACACGCACCCGGGCTGGAATGACACCATCAACACATACGTAACACTGCCAGTGTTAGGCTGGAACGGGCGATTTGTTGGAGTTGGCGGCGGCGGTTGGTCAACGGGGGACATTCCCGACCTTGCACAACCTGCCTCCAACGGATATGCCGCTGCCACTACAGATGGTGGCCACCTCTTAGCTAACAGACAGAAGTTGGACTGGGCATTGGATAGCACTGGAAACCTCAACTGGCCTGCCTTGCAGAACTTTGCAGCTGTCTCCCTGGACGATGCAGCGACGTTGGGAAAAGCTGTGACAACGGCTTATTATGGAAAGAAGCCAAAGTACTCATACTGGAACGTAAGTGCCTCATGATCTTGGGAGATGAACTTCACTGATAGCTCTCAGGGATGTTCCACAGGCGGACGACAGGGCCATATGATGGCGCAGAGATACCCGACTCAGTACAATGGCGTTCTTGCTACCGCTTCTGCTTTCAATTGGGACAAATTCTTAACATCGGAGTACTGGCCGCAAGTTGTCATGCACAAGCTCGGTAAGAATATCTTCTCGTAAAAAAGGACAACTAGGCTAATCTGTTGCAGGCTATTACCCTCCTATCTGTGAGCTCAACGCTATAACCAAGGCTGCCATCGATGCATGTGACCAACTTGATGGAGTTAAAGATGGCGTCATCTCGAACCCAGATCTCTGCAAGTTTGATCCCAAGTCTGTCGTTGGTAAATCTGTAGAATGTACCAACCCATCCGGCACAATCAAGATTTCCAAGAAGGGTGCTGAGGTCGCTCGCTTGACATGGCGCGGGCCAGAGACAGAAGACCGCAAGTTTCTCTGGTATGGTCTTGATCGTGGTGCGGACTTGAGTGGTCTTGCCAACACAACATGCACATCGCTGAAGGGCTGCACTTCAAATCCCTTCGCCATTGCTCAAGACTGGCTCACCACTTTCCTCCTTCAAGACCAGTCGGCTAGTCTAGATAAACTCTCCCACGAAGAGTACAGCAAACTGTTCCGGCAATCCGTCAACCGATTTGCCTCAGTCATGGGCACTTCAGACCCAGATCTGACAGACTTCAAGAAAGCAGGAGGAAAGTTGATCTCGTGGCACGGAACAGCAGATCAACTCATCCCCCACAAAGGATCAGTAGATTACTATAAGCGCGTTCTTGATCAAGATTCCAGCGCGACGGATTATTACAGATTCTTTGAAGCACCCGGTGTCGGGCACTGTAAAGGTGGCGATGGATGGTATCCTGGAAGTGCCTTTGACGCTCTTGTAAAGTGGGTTGAGCATGGCAAAGCGCCCGAGACTCTGTATGCGGAGACTGTTGGCACGGAAAAGCGACGGACTGTTGAGCTGTGCGCTTATCCGAAGCGGCTGACCTACAAGGGCGGCAACCCAGACGTCGCATCCTCTTTTACTTGCAAGTAAACATATCGCTTCCATAAATTATTACAAATTATATATATCCCACACATAAAAGAACCTACGCGAAGCTATCAAGCCTAACCTGCGATCGTCTCGCCTCCTCCTCGTTGCTGTGATGCATATGAATGGTGGTGTTAACAGTGATACCAGGAGTTTTATCACTGGTAGTACTTCGTCCCGCCACTGAATTTGCAGTCTCCTTGAACAGTTCGTCCTGTGAATCGTTGTCGAGCTTTTGTGTACCGCCCATGACGTTTGTGACAATTCGGCTTTGGTTCGTTCGTCGGGATCGTGGTTGGCCGGTGGAGGAGAGCTCGTAGCGTCCGTAGTTGGAACCTGATCGGGCGGAGGACATTTGGCCGAGGAAGAGTGTTCGCAGGGCTGGACGGCTTGTTAGTGGGATGGAGATTATGGAGAGGATGGGACGTACGTGGGAGACAGGTTGCAATAATGGCGACGGCTGTTTCGATCATGGAGACGGTGCATGTCAACATGGTTTCGTTCTTCTTCGAGTAGTAGGCTCGAATGACTGGAGATATTAGCAGAGCTCGTGGTAGCCAGATTGGATGACGCACTGCTTGCGATGACGACTAGGAAACCGAGGGCAAAGATAGCTGCGACACCGATCTTCTGCTTCGTCTTCATCTGGAGCTTCATGACCATAGTGATGGGCAGACTGATGGCTGCGATCTATTAGTCCGGCAACTTGAGTTCGTATCGTTTCAACATACTGATGACGTCGGTACCGATGTTGACTGTTTGATGATTAGCGATGCGCATAGAGACTCCAAGGATGGGATAACATACGGATAACGGTTAACCAATAGTTCTTCTCTGCCTCCTTCGGGTCGCACTGATCTGTAAAACCGTCAGCATATGTACTGTCAATCGAGAAAAAGATGACAAACAGTTTGGATCTTGGGACCATCTCTTGTCATGCGGGAAACATTGGAAAATGATATGGAAGAAGATGGTGGCCCAGAAAATCACCAAGAGACCAAGAGTGACGTTGTAAATAATCTGCAGTTTTGTTCCGGGCGCTGCAAGTCGCTTGTAGAAGAGAACCAGAGCAATCTTGATGGCCCATAGCGAGGTGACGTAGAGAATCGATCCGGGAACAATCATCTTGTTGGCTGTTAGCAAATGTCACTCGTGCGATCCAGAGTATCAACCCACCTTCATGATCTGGATAAAGTCATCGCGAGAAGCATTCGCCATATCCGCCATTCCCAAATTCCACATATGCTGCTGAATGATCAAATCACCGATCAAACAACACGCCGCCAGGATAATGAGTCCATCGTCGATCGCCAACAGTCCAAGCTTGCGCACACGAACCCATATTCTCAAAATCAGAAAGATGCACGCAATGACGGTACAAATGTACCACGAAATCTAAATCATCATCAGCAAAAAAACATCACCATGCCCTCGTCCAAAGTATAAACTTACAACTTGTCCCAGACCCCCAGCCATTGCGACGTTGATCTGATCTGACTGATCTGCAAAACAACCCAGCACAAAATGCAAGGCAAGGCAAGGTGGGAATGCAGCAAGACTTATTTCCTACCGAAGAATCCGGAACCACCAAAACCCAAGGCCCCCCTGATCAACAGGACCCGTGGACTCGGTCCTTGGTATCAGCTCATTGTGTAAGAGATTGTCACAGTGAGATTCCAGAAGCCGTTACTTCTGTGGAGAGTCGGCGACAGACTTGTCTCTAGCCCCGAAGTCAAAAGGCCACCAAGTGTGGATTTTACGCGGTGATATCCAGTCATGATGGACTTGTGCACCTGAGCTAGTGGCGCGGAAAGAAAAACCTCGAAACAATAAGGTGGACACTCCGCACAAATATTGGCTGTGACTACATCTCGTAAGGTGCTGTTCATTAGTGTCTTGTTTTTGCTAATATCATGACTCAAGTGACATTGAGCGGAATTAGCAGCAAAGGCGTTGGGCTGACGTCGGTGTGTTTGGATTGGTCGATATGATATGCAAGGGACGTGTTTGTCGGCGCCGAGAGGGGATTCCCGTAACCTTCTGCCTCGGGATGTGCCTCGGAGGATCGTCGTGAGGGTTCCAATCCGATGCGAGAGATCTGTGCTTGCTGATTATCAAGCTCGGTCGGCGAACTGGCACTACAAGCGATTGACCAGGGGTAGCTTGGCCGATCAATTCCTATCCTAGAGAACAGTGTTGACCATCAAGGAACTGTCAATCCACAAATTCCGTCATTTTGCACTGACGGATAAGCGATGTGGGATCGTACACAGAGCCTCGGATCCATCTGGCATCAAAGAATCAGCGTGAAATGTAATGTCCACTGTGATGCTATCAACGGCAGAGGCTTGCAACTAACAGAGTTGGCCGTAAGCCGCTCAGCCTCTGCCCTACGCAGTATATCCGGCGTTTCTTTTCAATAGTCTCACCAGCCTCCCGCTCTTCCCGTGAACCCCCTTTTTTACTCCCCGACGTCTTTTTTTCCGGTCCCAACTCGAGATTTTACAGGCATTCGGGATCCATGACTCGGATCATGCATGACAAAATCGGCCGGTGCACGTTCCGCGAAACTCTATTATAGTGCATGTTCCGGCTGTGTCCTACTGAATACAGTTAGAGGCCCCAGCACTAGAGGGCCCTGGTTCCACTGCCGAGCCCGCTCAGGCGTCTCTTTGTAGCTAAGCGTCCGCCTCTCGGAAATTCTTCGTCTGTGATATAGGCGAATCGAATTATAGCAAGCATCTTCTGGTGAATAAAACCAAAAGCTACGGGAACTTCTGTCCACTCATTCTTCAAGCTTTTCTCGTGTCTCAGTCGATCTTCACCTCTTTCCGTCCCGTCACATCACATTCCTCATCATGGGCCTCAGCAGCATGTTCACAACGACAGGTTTAATCCTGGCCGCCACGTGTCTTGTCCCTGTGACTGCGAAGCCGCCTCAACCTCCCTGTCCTCCAATTCCGCACGCTGCTCTCCCTCAGGGTGACATCCAAGGTTTCCGTGACAAGCACTGTAACGCTGTTTATCTTGGTGTTCCTTTTGCTGCGTCCACGGGTGGCCAGAATAGGTAGGTCATCTAATTGCTTGTTTCACATTTCGATGAGCTGACACTGGTGTAGATGGAAGGCTCCTCAGGACCTCCCCAAGTCTCGTTCCAAGTTCCAGGCTACGTCATATGGTGCGACATGCCCTCAAGCCATCTCAAACGATGCCTTTACTCGCCAAGATGAGGATTGTCTGAACCTTAACATCTGGGCCCCATCCAAGGGCAAGAACATGCCTGTCAGCCCTACCCTACCCATCCGCATGTTATTCCGAGACATGAACTGACACCCACTAGGTATTCATTTACATGTATGGTGGTGCTATGGTCACTGGCTCCAGCAGCAACCCCCAAATCCAGGGCACAAACTTTGCTCGCAATGGAGTTGTTTACGTCAACTTCAACACCCGCGAAAGCATCTTTGCTTCTCCCCACTCTTCCGAGCTCAAGACCGCCAACCCTGATGAGACACAGAACTTTAGCATCTTGGATGTTGAGAAGGCTATTGACTGGGTCCACAAGAACATCAAGGGTATGTTTCACGCTTATCGATCACATGTAAAACTTGACTAACGTTTATGCAGCCTTTGGTGGTAACCCTGACCATATCGTCTTCGGCGGCCACTCTTCGGGTGGTGTCCAGGTCGATCACTACCTATGGAACAACCCCAACACCTTCCTCAAGGGTGCCGTCGAGATGAGTGCTAACGCCATGTCCGGCCCCGCTTACGCTCCCGTCGATGAGGCTCTCAACGCCGTCGCTGAGGAAGTTGGTTGCCCCGAGAGCGGTAACGGACAGCTCGACTGTCTCCGTAGCAAGAACATCCTTGACTTCCAGACCAAGAACTTCAACTCCACCTTCAACACTTGGTTCACTCCCGTCATTGACGGCATCACCCGCTTCTCTGACTACTCTGCCCGTTTCGCTGCCGGAAACTATCCTTCCCATGTCCCCATGCTGACTGGTACCTCCAATGGAGAGGGCACCATCTTCAGCCTCGTCTACGGTGCTGAGAACAGCAACTTCAGCTCTTGGATCAACACCTTCGATGCTGATAGCGCTCATATCCCCGATGAGTCTCTGATCCAGGCCTACAACCCCAACGACTACGCCACCGAGTCTCTCCGCAGCGGCATTCAGTACGGTGATGCTCGCTTCAACTGTCCCGTTGACTACCTCCTCGACATGCGAAGTGAGCAGCAGAAGACCTGGGTCTACCGCTTCTTTGGCAAGTACGACAACGTTGTTGGACCCCCCAACACTGCTCCTACCCACGGTACCGAGGTTCCTTTCTTCCACGGTGGTAATGAGTGCTTCGCCGCTCTTCAGGGTGTTACCAAAGCTCAGCAGGCCCTTGCCGATTCTATTCACAACTGGTTCGTTCAGTGGATCAAGAACCCCGCTGCTGGACCCGGCTGGGACACCGTTGACAAGGCCGAGGAGGTTGTCAAGCTTGGAGTGCCCGGTGACGAGCTTGCCCGTGGCAAGGCTCCCCGCAGCGAGTTCAACGCTGTTTGCCAGGCTGTAAGTTCTCATACCATATCAATCCTGAAAGACTCGATGCTAACATATCCCAGGTCTACAAGCCTAACTTCCCCAAGTACCCCGTTGTCCAGTCCGTCGCTGGTCTTGTAGAGGAGCTGTTGGGTTCCGCCTAAGTCTTTATGCATATAGATTACGATCTGCCTCCGAGATATGAATAGTGTTGGGACACATGATGAAGCAATGCTGCAGTACCATTCTTGATGATTGACTTTAGTCAACTATGAAAAATTGATAGATATATAGATAATTGTTAATTGAGATCATTCTCTAACGCCACTGCTTTGTCTCAGGATCAAGAATATCTTTCTCAGCCTTCTTCCAACTCTCGATAACTTGTGCCTTCTTTTCCTCAGACCTGGGAATGATTCTAGCTGGAAATTCCTCAGGCATACACACAAAGCCTTGCGTCAGCTTATCTGGATCTGGCAACACAGGCTTACCATTCTCATTTACAGTAGGCTTGATGTTGAACGCCCATAGGATCCGTGAAATGCCGAGAAATAAGCTTCGCTCGGCAACGTGGATTCCAGGGCAAATACGACGACCGGCACCAAAAGTGAACTGATCTCGTTTCGATGCATCTGGATTGGCTGCGGCGTCTGCCAAGCTCTGAAAGTCACCTCGGTACCTGTCAGGATTGAACTGGCGAGGGTTAGGATGACGTTCAGGATCCATGTGAATACCCCAGACGTTATTGAGAACGCCTGCCCCCTTGGGGATAAGATATCCGTTGTAGGTATCGTCTTGCGTAACAGCATGGGGAACAGCACCGAGGATGGTTGTCGGCATCCATCGCAGTGTCTCTTTCATGCATGCGCGGACATACTGAAGGCTCTGCTCGTCCTCCATAGTTGGCATGCGCTTACCAACTACCTTGTCGATTTCGTCCTGAGCTTTCCGCTGGATGTCAGGATAGAGGAGCATTGCCTGTACAAAGGCATACAGGGTGCTGGACGTCGTGTCTGATCCGGCTTCAAGGAGAGTTCCAGAGATGTAAGCAGCTTGCGCATCATCAAACTTCTCCTTCTCCTGCGCCTCCGCCAATCCAACACAGAAGCATGGCTTGATAGAGCCATCCGCGATGTCTTGCTTCGCCTTAAGCCAATGGCTCAGGTAGAGATCCTTCTCCTTTCTATGGAGCTCCTTGGCTTTCTTCTGCACAGGTAGGAGAAAGTCGGGCAGCTTTCTAAGTACGGGAAAAGAGTCAAGGAGGGCAGCGATGCCTGTCTGATTGATCTCGGCAAACTCAGCAAAGCCGTCAAATAGCTGCATGAGCTTAGGGTCTCGGTAGATTGGCGAGCGCCAGCCAAATACCATGGTTGTCGTGAGTGCGTTGGAGTATCGCCGAATACTCTGGAGGAATTGATCGGGCTGAACAACCATCTCGTATAGCATTTGCTTGTTCTCGATGTCTTGGTAGGGTACGTAGGTCTTGGCTGTGGTGACGTTGAGTAGCGAATGTACCAGTTTGCGGAACTTAAAGGCCGTGTTAGCAGGATCATCGTAGCTCGTCCAGCTCATGGCTACTTACGGATCTCCATGTTGGCCCATATCCCTAAGGAAAGAAATGACCGTTAGTGTCATTGCACGCAAGGTTAGGGTCGAGAATGACGGACCATCATGAGAAGTCGGAGACTACCGCTACCGAGAACCTGCCCAACGTACATTTCTTGTCGGTCAGAGTAGAGTGCACTCTTCTTATCGAGCAGATCTTTGACAGCTTGGGCGCTTGACAAGACAATGAAAGGCTTAGTGCCCAGAATGAGACTATAAACAGGCCCATACTCGTCTGCCCACTTACGGAATTGTAGATGAGCATCCTTCGTGGGCATCTGACATTATCAGTAACGCTTTTTTGAGAATCATATGACAGAGACTGTACCAGGTGGATGTTTCCAAGGATGGGCAGTGTAGGAGGTCCTGGTGGATAATTCTTGGGTCTTCTACCAGTGAACAGAAGACGTACGAAGATAGCGGCGAGAGCGACCCAGAATAATTGTACGGTCAGCATGATGGAGAAGTATGAATGAAAAATGAATTCAATTGTTTCGTGAGCTGGGAGCGAATTGTAATCATTACATTTACGGGCCTTTATATAAGACGCGGCTCACAATCAAGCGCCTCGTGTCTTGTCCTGTCTTGGAGCGATGTGGGATAGCCATAGACGCCACACTTTCTGGTCTGGGCAGATGTCCCCATGACCTTTGTGCTGATCGCATTGGCTCGTGATTGTGCAAAGTAGTGATTGACCAACTTCTGAGCTCTCATTCGCCTCCCACAAAGACTCCGACTAGTCCCGTTTCCTCCACGGAGCACTGCCCCACTTCCCCGCGATCTGAGAACCTAGGCCGGGATCGAAACCGGAATGCGGAGTTGCATCATCTTTATCCCATCAAAGCTGCATTCTTCCTTCGTTACAGTCTACCCACATCGACATCCGACAATGTCTGACAACGCATCATCGTCAGATACCGGTTTTACATGTTCCCGCTGTAACAAGACGTACAAGCGGCGAGAACACCTCCAGCGTCACGCTGCATCCCACAGTAGCCTCCGACCTCACAGATGTAGCTTCTGTGGCCAATCATATCAACGGGCTGATGTTCTCAAGCGACATGCTCTAGCCTGCCAGACTAAAGTCAGGACCGGGGAGGTTTTGCCTACAGCGTCCAGCAACCGACGAGCATGCGACCTCTGCGTTCAGCAGAAGAAGGCCTGTAGCACTGGCCAGCCATGCGAACATTGCCGTCGGAAGTCATTCCAATGCATTTACTCCTTCAGTAATGGCATAGCAACAGAAAGCAACTTGTCCGTGGGTCAGGATTCAATAAGCCAGGGTGACAAGCAATATGATGACGAAAACAGCCTACCGACCGTGGTGTTTGGAGATGACACGCTATTCGACTATCTTGGCAACTGTACTTCAGTATCTGATATGATCCAAGGATCAGATAATAATCAAGACTGGTTGGACTTTATTAACCTCGCCGCCGGTCATTTTCAGATAATGCCCACCAGTCCCCAAACGCAGCTAGACAATTACACCTTTCACTTTCTTGACAACTTCACAAGAAAGTCTGGGCTGGTGGACTCATTCGACTGCGGGACATTTGAACAGCGAATGGAAGTTGAAGCATCTCACCGATCAGTGGAGGGCCATGTTACACAAACCACTGAACTAGACGAGCTTATGCACCTCAATAGCTCATCGATGGATCATCCACAACCGCAACCATTAGATCTCCAGGACCCTCTCATCATCCAAACTCACCAAATACTTCTAGATATCAAACAAGTCGTTACCGTCAAACCTCGAAACAGTGTCGTTGAGCTGGAATGGTCGACTATTCTAGAACAGACGTGCATCCAATTCTTTTCTCCGCATAACTTGCGGAAATATCTTGCACTATTCTGGCATATATGGCACCCAAACGTCAACTTTGTGCACCGCCCGACTTTTGACCCCGTGACCTCGAAGTCGATCCTTGTAGCCTGCATGGCATTGATAGGTACTTGAAAGTAAAGCCATTGATGATCGGTAGATCCTGACGTTAATAGGTGCAAGCGTATCGCCAAGCAAGACTGATAACGAACAGGCCAAAATCTGGTTCAACTGTGTCGAGGAAATTGTCTTTACGGATGACGACTTTTGCAATGATCCTCTAAACAGCCAGGACACCCCGTTGCTGAATCCAGTTCAAAACATTTCGAAGATCCAGGCCCTGCAGGCAGCGTACATGGTTTGCCTCTACCAGGGCTGGGAAGGAACAGAGGCCAACAAACGACGGATCCGTCGATACCGGTTCAGTACTGTAATATCTGTAAGATACCTAGTCTCTCCTAGTTTGATCAACTAATTAGTGTTTAGATGGCAAGAGACTTCGGCATTGTGTCTGCTAGGCACCCAGATTACTCTATGTGCCTATATGACAGATTTGATTGGAGAGACTTTGCTGCACGAGAGCAACTTATTCGGTAAAGAGGATCCGTATGCATGTTGACCGATAACTGACTTCTGCGACAGCATATTTCTTTGGATATATCTTCTCGATCATGCATTTGTAATCTTCAATAATCTGCCGCCGAGGATGGTTATTAAAGAAATGAGCATGCACATGGCATTTCCGGAAGCAGCATTCCAAGCCGGCACTTCAACAGAATGCGCCCGAGAACTACAAAACTGGCACTTGAGATCCACACTGTTACATAACATAACCTTTCGTGAAGTGGTTGAGAGATTCTGTGGAAAGCCTTTCTCGAATGACATGCGACGACTCTTCGCTGATCTTGGCCCACTCAACCTCTTCGCAGTTGTATCGGGTAAGACTACCAGGCAAACCCCGACTACGCTCCTGTTCTGATACAGATTGTAGCCTTCCATGCACTGATATTTCAGCACCAAAACTCCTTTGGCGGTCATGATCAACTACAGGCAGTTCGCAACGCTCTCGACAATTGGAAATTAGCTTGGGAAACGTACTCAGATGAATTTTCGTTCTC
The DNA here is from genome assembly GCA_022627125.1 of Fusarium chuoi. Classification (NCBI taxonomy): domain Eukaryota; kingdom Fungi; phylum Ascomycota; class Sordariomycetes; order Hypocreales; family Nectriaceae; genus Fusarium; species Fusarium chuoi. The sequence goes on from JAJALE010000851.1 coordinate 281,309, forward strand.
ACCGCCGCATGTCATGGTGGACAGACATAATGTGGCAACGGAGAATCTCTGGAGGAGAGTAGGCTTTATGCGTCATTCTCCAGAATATTGGCTCCTTGGGAAACTCCTCGTGGATCGCCTTTCAACGTCAAGTGATTCGCTGAGTAGCCCTGAGTCTACGGTGCCCGATGCGAGCGGCTCAGCACACGAACCGATTCTCACGAGATATGATCAGACGAGTATGCTTCAAGTGAATGACTTGATCACAGGGTTTCAGAATGTACATATTCACTAGACAGGCTGTCAATTAGGATCTTTTCGCCATTCTAGAACTATCTCATTGGTGCAACTACCGTGCGGAGACATAATTCAGTCAGCCTAGTCTACCCAGCTTCCGTATGTAGTCGGTAGTCTACTAACGGAATTGCTTGAGGTCGCCATTCCGCCCCCACATCGTCTCCGGCCGGCATCTTTCAGCGGCAAGTAGCCTCGGAAAGGCGCTGTAACCCCCGCGATTTGCTCCCAGCGCATCAAAAGCCTAATAATGCGGGGGATCCTCTCGCATGTTGGAATCTTGTGTTACATTGTCAATTGCAGCGAAAATGACACGGACAACAGCACTTATCGCACCAGCCTTGGATGGCAGTTTTGAACTAAAGGAAGTCCATTTGGACTCTCTGCAACCAGATGAAGCGCTGATTGAGATCCATGCGTCTGGTGTCTGCCATACTGACCTTTCCTGTGCAAGTGGTAAATTGCCATGCGCGCCGAATGCTGTTCTTGGCCATGAAGGTAAGTGAGGTCGGGGTCCCTTGTCACAGACATGTATGCTGACTATTACGGCCATTACAGGAGGAGGCGTTGTTCTTGAGATAGGCGCAAATGTCACCTCGGTCTCACCAGGCGACAAAGTTCTTCTGTCATTCTCATCCTGTGGCTCATGTCCTGGATGCAAATCAGACCATCCGGCCTATTGCTACAGCTTCAACGATTACAACTTCGGCGGAAAGCGACCGGACGGATCAGCTGCCATGTCCATTATGAAAGATGGGAAGAAGCAACCGATTTACAGCACCTTTTTCGGCCAAAGCTCTTTTGCGGCACGAACAATCGTCCATCGATCGAGCATTGTCAAGGTACCTCAACAAACACCACTTGACCTCTTCGCGCCCCTGGGATGCGGCATACAGACCGGCGTTGGTGCTGTATTCAATACATTGGATGTCAAGCCTGGTAGCTCTATCGCGATTTTCGGCGTGGGGTCTGTTGGCTTAGCCGCTGTGATGGCTGCAAAGGCGCGAAAGGCTAGCAGAATTATCGCCATCGACCTACAGCCAGAACGACTAAAACTCGCCAAAGAATTAGGTGCTACGGATGGAGTGCTCGGCCCTGATCAAGAGTACATCATCAAGGCGATAAAGAACATCTGCCCCCCACTTGGTGTCGACTTTGCAGTTGACTGTACTGGCGTCCCCTCCATCATCGAAACTATGGTCGCTTCACTGGGAATGAGGGGCCGGGCAGCTACAGTTGGCGCACCTGGGGGCAACGCGCATGCTAAGATAGACATCATGAGTCATCTCACGTACGGCAAGGAATACGTGGGTTGCTCTGAGGGTGATAGCAATCCTGGGGTTGTGAGTACAAGTCTGGCCTCTATTTGAAACTGCTCTTACTGACCACCCTCTAACTAGCTGATTCCTGAGCTCATCGAGATGCATGCCAATGGCCTGCTCCCACTTGAGAAGTTGATAGCGTACTATGATATTAAGGACCACGAGAAGGCTATGGCCGATATGAAGAGTGGAAAGGTCATTAAGCCAGTCTTGAAATGGACTGGTTAGTGTCCATACAAGCAGGGAGTCATGTTTCTTCCACGAATGGTTTCCTTAGCTGCACTTGCTTGTCATATCCGAGACTCATGGTTAAACAAGCAAAGGGAATTAAATCTATTGTTGAGCAGTTAATTCAATTTCATTGAAGCACGCTCCGATGCTGTCAGTAGTCAAATAAAGAAGCTCGTCCATCATGCGGCGGTGCCGACATTCCGTGGATGCAGTACAGGAACGCCATTCACACGTCTGAGCTTAATGAAGAACCCTTTTCGGCTGTGAGACCGTTTGCCAACGGGCTTCTCTCCGAATTGCGCATGGTTCTGGAACATCATAATGTTTGTTTGCTAATGCATTAATGGGCCTTGTGGCATGGTTTCCCCCAGTCTCCAGACATCATCAGCGTGGAGAGTCGATGCTGGTACCCCAACTACGATATCGGGAAATGTTGTCCGCTTTTAGTGCTAATTCCTTTGTAGAGTTACAATGTATTGCCCCCCATTGGTCGAGATCAATCTCATGCCTCTGAAGTCTTGAGGTCTAGTGGCTTGGCCTAGAATTGGAGAAGCCACAAGGTTGGAACCCGCGGAATGATTTTCCCAAAATAGGCAGCCCACCATGATCCCGACACTTTAGATCCAACATCTTGGCCTTCCCCAGATAATTTCCCCGCGGGGAACGAAAGTGTTTCTTGATTTGTTGCTTTCCATGACTCGAAGCTACGATGGCGGTCTTTTCTGAACCAGGTGGCTATATAACATCATCATGCCCTCCGCTGTTCTTGTAACTCGCCTTTCTTATTACCATCGCATCAATCATAACCTTGTCTTTGACCAGCTTCATTACTCAACATCACTGGATCAAGAGCTCGCACAATGTCTACTGACAGCCCTTCTCCAAGTGGGTATCCTCCCAAGGATCACCCACAAGTCGAGAACATTGAAGATCCCGCTGCTTCATCAAACAATTCTCCTATCGTCTTTCTAGATGAGGAGATCTCATACGGCAAGGGCGGTATTCGCGGCGTCGTTCAATCGCCCTACATCTTCGGCGCTGCCTTTTTAGCGTCCATGGGAGGCTTTTCCTTTGGCTACGACCAAGGAGTCATCTCAATCGTCAACGTGATGAGCCAGTTTCATGAGGCATTCCCTCGCACTGAAACTGCATTTGGTAAAGGCTTCATGACTGGCATGCTGGAGCTTGGAGCCTTTATCGGATGCCTCTTCATGCCAACACTCGCTGATAAGATCTCACGCAAAAAGGCACTTTCGATCGTTGTTGTCATCTTCAACATTGGTGCTATCATGCAAACTGCGGCTAACTCCTATGGCCTTCTGGTAGCTGGAAGAACTATAGGTGGTATTGGCGTCGGAACACTTGCAATGGTATGTAGATGTCGTTCTTATTCTTCTGGGCCGGCTAACAGAATAGGGTGCTCCAATCTACATCTCCGAAATCGCACCGCCCAACCTGAGAGGAACCCTACTGGTCCTCGAGTCTGTCTCGTGTGTTATCGGCGTCGTTGTATCCTTCTGGATCACATATGCGACCCGTCATCTCCCTGGCGACCTCTCTTTTCGACTGCCATTTGGCCTTCAGATGGTCTGCAGCACTATTCTCGGCATCGGCATTCACTTCTTTCCCTACTCGCCACGATGGCTTGCCCTTGTTGATCGATTGGAAGATGCGCTACAGAGCTTAGAAAAGCTCCGCCGACTCCCCAGAACCGACCCTCGAGTTGAGAAAGAACATATCGGCATCCTCAATGAAGTGGCACTGCAAAATATCATGCAAGAGAAGCGACACCCAGGCGTCAGCGGCCTTAAGCTTGAGATTCTTGGCTGGAAAGATCTTTTCCAGAAGAAGTCCTGGCATCGAACTTCCATTGCTGTCGGTGTAGCCTTCTTCCAGCAGCTTTCAGGCATCAATGCATTCATCTACTATGCCCCCACGCTCTTTCAGTCTCTGGGTCAATCGTCTGAAATGTCCCTGATTATGTCTGGTGTCTTCAATATGTTGCAACTTGTCGCGGTAACAGTGTGCTTTTTCATCATCGACAAGGTTGGACGACGGCCACTGGCTATCTGGGGCGGCATTGGAGGAGGTACAGCATGGGGCATCATGGTAGTTTTGGTTGGCATATTCAACGACAAGTGGAGTTCCAATTCATCTGCAGGCTGGGCAGCCGTGGCAATGGCCTTTTGCTTCATCCTCGTCTACGGAGTCTCCTATGCTCCATTGGGCTGGGCTCTTCCTGCTGAGGTCTTTCCCAATGCCTCTAGGTCCAAGGGAGTAGCCCTTGCTACAGCCACGGTTTGGCTCTTCAATTTTATCGTCGGAGTTGCAACACCTCCCATGATTGAGACCATCGGGTTCGGTGTTTATATCTTTTTCGGGTCTTGGTGTTTCCTCGCGGCTGTTTGGGCCTTCTTCCTGGTCCCAGAGACCAAGGGGAAGACACTGGAGCAGATGGACGAGATCTTCGGTGACCATGCAGGCCAGGAGGAGTTGGAGATCATGCAATCCAGGATGGGTATCGCCGGGTATGGGCTGAAGAAGGATTTGGCGCAGGTCTGAAGGGCCCTCGGGTCAGCGCTTGGAAGCTTGACGATATTTGGATATAGGCTCAACGCAATCTACTCTCCACAACTCAGAGATGCCTTAATGCAGATCATCCATCAATATACTGACTGTTGCCTTTTGATCATTTCTTCTACTTATGTCACTTCAATGGCTTCGCACGTTGACTGGCCTTAGTTTGTCTCGGCCTTCGTTATTGCGTTTCACAAGTGGCAGGTCTCCCATACACTCATTGCTATTTTCCGACCTTCTTAACCCTTACCATGACAGGCATACCTTTACTGGGATGTGCAGTCAGCTCTCCAGTCATTTGTGCCTGATAAGCTTGATATCCCAGCAGAACTTCATCCTTTTCCTTGTATGCAGGCACAATGTCAAGCTCCCTGACGGTCATGGCAAGAAGAAGTCTCAATTCTGTCAACGCCAATTCCTGGCCAATGCACCCCCGAGGACCTAGCTCAAATGGACGAAATGCATTCTTATTAACGACAGGATCAAGCCATCTTTCCGGGATAAACTTGTCAGGTTCAGACCAGAACTTGGGATTTCTGTGGATGGCTTTGCTTGCTGAGAAGAGAATGAAGCCGTCTGTTGGAAGCCGCTGCCCCGTCTCGGGATGCCTCAGGAAGAATGTCAGAGAGCCCTCTCGGCAAGATCCAATTGGTGGCTCTAGTCTCAGGGTCTCTTTTATAATTGCAGTGGTATAAGAAAGCTGGTTGAGCAATGTCGGGGTTTCTGATATCCGTCTGGTTGCATCAGACGGGTCAGTCCCCAAGACCGCATCGTGCTCCAGCCGCAACTTGGCGAGAACGTTAGGATGTTGGTAAAGATAATTGTAAGCAAAGCAAAGCGTGGATGCAGTGGTGTCATGGCCAGCAAAGAGGAAGATCTTCAAATTCTCAATGGTGACATCCAGAAATTCTGGGTCAATAGTGCCACCTGACGTGTCTTCGAGGCCATATTCCTTCATATACGTTCTGATGGTGAGGCTATTTACGGTCTTTGGCCCCTCTTGTCGTTCGTGATTTTGAAGTTGAGCCTCTATCAATGGCTGGAGTTGACTGCGTAGTTGACGGTTTAGAGACGAGAGGTGAGAATGACGGAAAGGATTGAGAAGTCTCCCCCATTGGTGTGGCGACCAGTCTGTGACAAGCAGTGAGATTGCGCTTTTGAGTGTCGGGAAAATCTTGTCGTCAACGCTTGTTTGAATGCCCAGACTTATACCTAAGACAGAGCGACCGATGATATCGCAAGTAGCCTTCATAATACAATCTTCAAGAGGGACAACACGTCCATCTTGAGCGATCTCTTGCAGGTATTTCTTCCAAACCAATGCCTCTTCAATGAACTCAGGAACAAGGGCCGTGATGTTTTGTGTCGAAAAGCCAGGATTGAAAGTGGCTCGCCATTTCTTCCAAAACGCTCCTTCGGACAGAACAAGGTCTTTTAATCCCGTCAAGGGACGAAATTGACCTCTGATAATTTCATGCTTCGGTCGCGACGTTTCTTGAGTAAACTGCGCCGCGATGTCAGGGTGAAAGGTTGCCAACATGGGCCACGAGATGGGCCACAGATCGATATAACATATGCCCAGCTCCGCAATTTCAGGGTAGTCTCGAGCAAGAAAGTCTGGCATCAATTGGCCGTGGACATCTTGGGGGTACTTGGCCATGATCTTGCCCACGGCGATGAGGTTGCCGAGAAGCCATGAGTGGCCAGGTAGCGTTGGCTGTATGGAATAATGATAAACACGAGACCTGGGTGCATGATTGATTGATTGATTACTCACAAGGTTATACTTTTTGACCGTTCGCCGAAAAAAGACCCGCTGCTGGTAAAGCTTGAAGACAAAGTACAGGATGGACATGAGGACAAAGATGCCGCCCAATTTCAGCGCGGGACTGGTTCCAGGCATTGTTTATCGTCCAAATCTTCTCAAGGGAATTTATCTACAAGAATTGCAATAAGGAATTTACTTAAACAAGAATAAAAGAATGCGAAAACTGCGAAGGAAGCTCTTGCTGACGCTGCCCCTCTTACTAACGTTAGTGGCGGAATATCGTTTGCCCAGAATCCCAAGTCAGAGGAAGCCCATGCGGTGCAGCCTATCATTGAGCTTCTTTGGCGAGCGGAATCCCGTTGACTCAACGGACTCAAACTTTCAGCTGAATCTACTTCCCGTAATTGGAGAGGCTAATTGAGATAAAGTGATGCTGTGTAGGATGTGCTTGCCATTGAGTTCTATAGAGACTGCAGACTCTGCCCAAAGCTAGCATAAGATCCAGTGGTAATCTTCCATAGAATTGGGGCATTGCAGAGCGGAGAAATGCCAGAACTCTTCGATCTCGTCGTTATAGGTCCTAGAGCATCTGCTCTTATCATTCATAAGCGACCGTGGTGTAGTGGTTAGCATTAACGCCTTCCAAGCGTTAGAGAGGGGTTCGATTCCCCTCGGTCGCAATGTTCCAAATATGCCTCAAAGAGGACATCACCTTTTGACCGATTACTGCTTTAAACTCTCAAATTTTCTCTTTTTAGGGAAAAGAATTAAGCGACATTAAGAAATTAGAATTATAGTAAAGATGGTATGCTAAAGAATGCTGTTAATATTTCCCTCCTTATATCTTTAATCATCCTTCCAACTCAGCCCTGAACTCATATGTCCGCTCCCCTGGCCGTTCATCAGTTGGGAAACACCTGATTTTAGTCTCCCTCTTCTCCACCTCGTCTACTGGAACCTTCTTCGTAGCGCCCGCAATAGCAGAGAATGTCATCACGCGTTGAGCGTTGTTTCCATCGCTTGACATGGCATCAATGCCGTGGTACACACCAATCGATGCCACAACGAATGACACGGAGTAAACAGCGACAAGGACAGGCCAACCGTAGTCAAAGAAGTTGGCTTTGCGTCGACGTTCACATTGGTACTTGGTGTCTTCACCTCCGATGCCGGTACCAGACAGCTTGGATGGATCGGCAGCCCATGCTACGACAAGAAGCTGGGGATCAGAAAGGAGTGAGATGATCAAGTCTTCGTACACACGCCGGACCTGTTGCTGGAAGTCGTGGACGGCAAGACTCTCGTGTCTATCAAGGAGGTTGGTGGTCATAATAGCCCCGTCTGCTACGGCAGATCCCTGGACCTTGACATTGCCAAAGAGCTTCTCGCGAAGTCTGAGCCCAAGGCTATGATAGGCGGCTATGCGGCGGTATCGAGCGTAGTCGTTTCGAGGGCTGACATAATTCTTCTCTGGCTCTGCAACGTTTCCATCAGCTGTACCATCCGTGGATTCATTGGTCCAACTGCTCCAGGTAGTATCGATAATCTTTCGCTTGTAGTCCCGATCTGTAATATTGTACTTCTGAAATCCTGAGGTGAAGTTGAATTTGACGGTGTAATTGACCTCCCAATGATCGCAAGCAAAGATAATGGGAGTGTAATCGTCGTTCCAGCCATCGGCTTCGCTATCCATTGCATGAGCCTTGGTGTGATCGTCCACAGCGGCATAGCCAATCCAGATTGAGGGTTCGGTTCGAAAGACGCCGAGGTGCTTGGGGAAGGGCGGGCCATCGACCTCGGAAGGAATTCCGCCGATCGACACGTTGTCCATCTGAGGACGCATGTACTCTCCGAGGTCTGTGTTGGCGAAGTAGGTGAAGTTGGAGGCCGGCACAAGCTGGCTAAGGTTGAATGGCGCTTCAGCATCTCCGAAACTCTTCATCTTGGACCCAACTCCATTGGCAAGTTCTTCGCATTTGTATCCGGGCCCAACAAAATGGACTGTCGTGGAACAGTCCCATCCATCTCCACAGATCTCGACCGAGATGTTCGCTTTCTGGGTTGTCTGCCCGCTTGAAAACACACCAGCTGCGATGCGATCGAGTGCAGAAGAAGGAACGTTGTAGTATTCGAAGATATCGTCATCCTCTGCGGCTCCCTCGGCAAGGTTTCCATCTGGCGCAGTCCAGTTGTAGCCAGAAAGTGAGCGACCATTCATGACTTCACCTTCGGCCTTCTTGGGAGTCTGAAAACTCTCTTTTGCCTCATTGCTGAAGTTCAAAGTTCGGATTGAGGGGCAGAGTGTATCTTCTATCCTCTCGCCTGGTACAACGTAGAGTGATGCTGATGAAAGAATGACAACAAGAGGGCTGAGCCACATGTATAGAGCAAGAAACATGACAAACCACGATTTGATCCATGCCTCCCTGTTGAAAAGCTCGATGATGTTGTGGGTAGCTCCGAACAGGGCATCAACAGCGTGGATCGAGAATCCTTTCTGTCCGACAGCTCGCCATGCGACTTGCTGATGGGCCATGACCGCAGCGAGGATGAAGTTTGCGTTGGCGATGAATGAGATCAATTGGCCCAATCGCATCCACCATTGTTGGCTTTTTGCTTCCTGGCCATCAAGATGCATGTATAGAAAGTGATGACCGACTGCGCCAGCGACTCCAATGACCAGGCAAGCAATCATGGACCATCGACTCTTCATGATCCTCAACATCAGAGGTCCAGACTCAGGCAAGGCACCTGCGGTAGGTCGATTTACGACGTGTACATCAGGAACCTTCGAGTATGTGTCATTAACAGGCGCGTGGCCCATCAGACCTCTGTGACTGTCGTGAGCCCTGTCGTAGTCGGGAGTATCTCGAAGATTCGGGCTTTGGGGATCTATCCATAGTGACTGGTGCGGGAACGTCTCTCGTGCGATCGACTCGGGGGAGACGGCCTGGGGAGGGAACTGACCCAAAGAAGGCTGTGGAGATACAACCGGCTCTGGAAAAGACTGTTGGTGCTGGACAGGAGAATAAGCATACAGTTGACGCTCCTGTCCATCGTTGACGATTTTACCATCCATTTCGTGTTGATCGATATCCACTCGATGAGGTGGTCGCAGGTTGGGTCGAGGTTTGTCCAAGAGAACGAGAGTCCAGTCGGGAGCCGTATCCCAGGATATCTCGATAGGTAGTGCTTATATGGGACGAGAAGGTGGCGAAAGTGCGCTTGCTTCGCTTTCATTAAAGGGTGTCAGCTACTGCAGCTAAAGAGTAAGCTGCATATTCAACGTATTTGGCCCCCAGGGCTCGGAGCTATCTGCGGTGAAACCTCCCAGTTGGGGAAGCCTAGCCGATGCGTCTTCTGGGTAAAGGCCAGCCCTTGTTTTTCATAATGTTCTCCTGCGAACAACAACATGGGTATCCGTCCCGATGAGACGGGTTTCCTGGGTATCGTCTGATCAGGACCCCATAAGGCTGGTGGCGGAGAGCCAAATCGGTGGACACTAAGAACCTTGTGCAGGTAGTTCCCATGGTGAACTGAAACGAGGCTTTGGGTGTCCTATCAGAATCGGAGCTGCAACGAAACCCCGGCTCAGGAGCTTGTCTTTCAGGCTGCCAAGATCCTTGAGTAACTAGCGAATGCACTAGCACAGCCTGGTTTGATACGTAACTGAAGCTGGGGTTGTAACAGTCGCTTTTAAGCTTACCTACCTACGGAGTAGACGTGAGGTTCTTGAAGAAGGGGGTCATGAGGAACCCAGAAATAGCCTATTATCGCCGCGAACAGGCATTCAACCCGTACTTTCTTTGCAAACACTAAGTCACACTTGTACTCGAGGCAAAATAAAGTTGCCTCACAAGGTTGCAGTAGGCTCGCCATCCCTTCCAGCTGTGCTTACTCCCAAGACTTCACCCATGTTCATTCTCCACCAAAGCTGGTTGCGAATCCAGTTTAGCTCCTTAGCAAAATCTGCCATATACGGCTTTGCCGAGATTGCCAACGTCTTACATGCATAGAAAACAACTCCTGGGCGCTGTTTTCACTCCTTTCAATCGTTTTGGGAATCGCAATGCATACCATTATTGATATGGACTGTAGGCGGGCCAATAAGGCAGATTTGTGGGCGATGCAGGGTTTTACGAAGGAAACAGAATCTGATTTGCTGGATCGGGAACAAACGCTCCATTTTAAAGCGATCAAAACTTCTGCGCATGGACTATTTAGGTCATGATCAGTTTCTTGTCGATGTCTTCAGCATGCAAGGGACAGTTGAGCAAGCTTTAAGAGCGCACTACAATTTTGCAATGAGAACAACTCCAATTCACAGACTTATCGGAAAGCTACTCGAAGCATATTAAAATTATACATTGGCAATATGGTCTTTAGGGTAGGGAGGAAGCAATCCTGGAATTTTGCTTGGTGAGCGCAGCGATGCTACGCTCAACTGCTCGTATCGCTGAGTATCACTCTGTTGTATGTGTACTGGCCCTTGGCAACAGTGAGGGCGACGAGTATTTTGCCCGTATATAGTTTTTTGGTCTTCTCTACCATTGTGACCTGGAAGCAGAAGCCTCTGTTAGCCTCCCAACCTCATCGCAGCATGTGTGCTGAAGAACTCAGTGAGATATTAAACTAATGACAAAGCTAAGGTCTTGATGCTCCATTTGCGCTTGAGACCTTTAGCTGAGCGTTGACAGCCACCACGTAGAGCTTAGACTTATCCCTTATGATTTACAAGATCCTCACCGTGCTCTTGGCACAATTTGCCATGAGTTCTTTAGTATTGACGACTCCTGGAAGCTTCCCCCAATTCATGTATCCGATACGATAGAAAGAACCCAACTGATCAGTGGGCTGGTACAGAGTCAGTCCTTGAAAACGAAACCGATATTTGTCTCCTCTATCAAGACAAAGTAAAAAATAGAAACGACCCTTTGCGTCCTTGAGTGGCATTGCTAGTCGCACGGCCTTATGTTCCAGCCAGTGACTGAAATTTTTGAGATCTGGTTTTTCTAAATGTGAGATGAATTGATCATCGTCTGACCTCTCGTCAAGGTAGAGTTCACCACCTGTCGTTGGGTCCCCAGGAGCCATGAAATCTCCTGTGCCCAGGAACAGCCCCACAGAGCGATAGACAACTTCAAACAAATAGCCGCTGAGCGTGACTGCTCCGCCCATCAGGAATCCATCTGGCCCTGGCACACCAAGAGGCATTATCTGCTTGACAGCTACAAAGCAAGGTTCATGAACCAAGTCCTTATCTGTACTGACCAGACAGTTTCCAGCAAGAGACGCCCAGCTCCAAGACGCTGCCGTATATGTAGCTGATCTCCGTGCTGAAGAGCTGACCTTCCACAAGAGTGGTGCTGGTAGATGACATCGCCAGAGGCCGGCAAGATAGCCTTCAGTCAGCTGGCGTGTCTGCCCGAAAGATTGAACAACGCCCGAGAATGCAACCAAGCGGTCAGTCTCTCTCGTCAGATTGGTTCTCATATATGCTAAGACACGCTGGCTCCAAGCATCCATATCGCCTGAATCTCCAGATGGTGCTGACTCCTTGAGGGGCCGAGTTTGACTCCACCATCTTCCCCTATTGGCTTGGGGTGTTCCAATCGGCCACATCTCGCATGCCAGCCTTTCTCTACAATGCCACCAAAGCTGATGTGAGCCCATGACAAGTGAGCGCTTGGAAAGGTACCATTCTTGATAGACCCATGCCCGGGTGCGCAAAGTGCAATAGGTGATATCGTCCTGCAAGAGGCCGTCACACACTAACTGAAAGACTTGACCGTGAGCCTTTACACGTTGAGGCCTGAGTAGGTGAGCATAGCGGGCCACAAAACTGGTTCCTGAGCTATCAGAGGCTGTAGCAGAGCACAGGTTGAATATTGCATGCTCGTAGACCCGCTTCATGTCCTTCGCCTCTTGCATCCAGTCCAACAATGAATCCTGAATGATACACAGTGAGTCGATCCATATGTATTTAAAGTCCATTCTGAGAGACAACTGGATCGCTTCTTGATAGGTATTGGGCATGTCATGGATGCTTATGCCAAGCCGGAATTGATCAACGTTCTTTTGAAGGAGCTTGATCGCCTCAACCTTCCCCCAACAATGGGAGAATGCGATGTAATCAATGGACTCAACAGAGACATTCTTCGGAGAAATGAGACGAACGCATGACTCGTCGATGATCTCAATTAGTCTTGTTGGCCTATAATCTGGGCTGCTTCTTCGGCACTTAACATGAGTTTTGCAACAAGAGTCAAGCCAGTTTCTGGCAAGTCGGATGAAGTCTGAATCTTGGGGCGAGGCACAAGGCTTGTAGGACATAGCAAAAGAAGTAGGGTCTAATAGTATTGGTTAGGAGAGTTTGATGTGCATGGATTGGAAGCATACCAGGGTCTTTCCAAAGCTGAAATGCCCAGCAACAGCCAGTTGAAGCCTTACCTATAATCAGCCCTTCTAGAGTATCTATGGAGCCTGCATTATGCAGATTCAAAACATACTCGAAAGAGCTTGAACGGCACTCTTCGGATCTTCGCAACCAGGTATTGCTGTGTCGGATTGTGCCACAAATGTAACAGCCGAGGTCGGAAGCCTTTTCCAGGTCAAGGCCACTCTTATGGTGAGACTGATTAACGCATAGTATGTGGCTCTTCAATGCCATGTCGCAGATGGCACAAAGTCTAGAAGGCTCCAATAGGGAGAGATAAGAAGTCATTTTGACAGGCGAGAGATTGGGTCAGTGATTCTCAGTATAATGTCTGAATGTTCTGAAAGTAGTGTTAAGGGAGCAGGATGGGATACGCAAATGAGGGGGCATGGTCTAATTTATGTCCTGGTATTGTTACACTATTCATCAAAATAAGTTAGATATGCATATTGGGATAAGTTTTCTGTTACACTAGTAGGACCAGTATCAACGTTTATCCATATGAAGTCTTACAGCATTTCCTGTGGCAAGGTAATAGTAAAACATGTTTAAAAATGATGACTATTGATCTTACAGCCATCAGATGGTATAGGGAGTTTTGAAGTTTATATCCATAAAGCCCAGAAGTAATTGATCTATAGTATTATATTAATGATAGACTTGCTGGTTTAAGACCGCAACCTCTCACGCTTCAGAATCTAATAGCAGAGAACCTCTCTTTAGTTGCATTATGTGTGCCGCCCCTGCTCACCTGTACCGGCCATTGGGTTTGTCAATAGAGAGATCTTAGAATTCAATGATCATTTACGGCTTTATCTAGAGAACGGGCAGAATTGTGCATCATCATTCTTTTGTTCAATTTCTTCGTTATGGCCTCTCTATAGTAGTTGTTCGGGGAAACTTGGTGCAATTATATTATTGAGCCTTTTCTTCGTTGAGCAAGAATTGGTCCAGTTGTTTGGAACATGATACGCTCAACTCGCTTTCCGGGACTTTAGTTTTACTAGTTTCTCCAGTTGCTCCATCAGTCCACTTGACAAGAAACATCGAGGTTTCCGAGGTTTGGTCTCGTGACATGATAGACCCATTGCCTTCAATAAGGGCTTGAATCGCCTTTGAACTACCTAATCGGTAATGGGTTAGTGCATAGTAATACGCAAGACTCGAGTTCGGCAAACCTTCTTGACTCGACATAATGTTCTGGCGTATTGGTTGGTGTAAAGATAATGGGAAACGGCGACAACTTGGCCACAGAAATTACGCTTAAATACACAGAATAAGAAAAGTGAATCACTGTCTATCACCTCTGCTAATCACTGCCGTCTACTACAGCTTGGTAGTGAATCACAGTAACCTGTCATGAGTGCCAGCGACGCCTAACATCAATGAGTGAATCACTTCTCAAAGTCTCAGATGTTCATCAATATCAACTCTGATATGACCCGTTGATCACTGTCACTGGTGCCTTCTATGAATCACTGAGGACAACATACTACAGCTACGTGACGAGAAAAAGCCATGCCCCCCTTTCAGAACGCTGAAAATTCCCTCAGTGCCCAAATAACACTATTCCAGTGATCAGCTGCTCTCCTGGCACAGGATTTGCCTAGACAAGACTTTCTTTCTGTTGGTAAAGAGATCCTGGATTGCTTGTTTGTTTTCTAATTATCTTTTGATTGGAAGCTGGTAACGAGCAAGCTGTTGGCTTACCTCGAGGAATTGACATGGTTCTTGATATAATAATAAGAAATATTTTAAAAAATCATAAGTAATAGCTCATCAATGATAGATTGTTCATTTCATTGTTTAACTATAGCCGGTATGTTTTATTGTTAATTACTGTAGCTACCTTAGTGATCAATGTCGTTCTTGCCGGTATTGCCTGCTAAAAATGTGCAATAAGTTCTTTACTGTCTTCTTTTGTTAATCATGGGTGTTTATTCCCTCCTTTATAATTACGATTAGCTCATATTAATCACCAATTATAATAGAGTTTGGCAGCTAAATAGGGAAAGGCTGAAACTCCATGATGCCAATCGAAAAATCGAATCTCGATGAGTCGATGTGGCTATGTCGCTACATCGGCACTTGCCCGGGACTCACTGCATGTTACGGCCGGCGCAGTCGTGCCGGCGTCATCCAATTCATTCTTTTTCGTGTCACATTAAAGCTCAAGTCTTTCACTTATACAACAGACCTGGTCGTGAGGATCCTGACTATCTACCTACCAGGTGCTAATCTTGGCACTTTATATCTTGGATCTGTTCTATGCGTTGTAAAACCGGTTACCTTTTTCTTACTGAATGTTCCGGTAAACACCAACTCTTCTCGTTAATGCCCACTCGGCACTGCCGTATGCGCATTCTTCTGGGCAACCTCATATATATTCTAGATCATGCAAGGTTGCTACTGTAAACCATCTCACCATCAACCTATGTGTACGGGTTTTCCACTTCCAGTGCTCCTCTATCCTGACCGTCGTCACTTGATGGTTGAAAAATTCCTTCTTAGCGACACTTATCTCTCATAAATCTTCTTGGGGTATTTGTGTCTACTGGTATGTCCAGCTTCGTCTTGTTCTGACTGTATTGCCTTGCCAACTCTCCCCCATTCACCTCTCCAATCGTCGTGTTCGGGTGATGTCCTTACAGCACGACTAATTGTGACGGGCCAGCTAGGCTATGGATATATTCACTAAACTAGATCTATAGGGGCTCTAAATGATGATTATACGGCCGGCCCTTCAAGAACCAGAATTCCCGGTATCTAATTTCTCCCGCATCTGCACGCTCGCCAGTCCCCAACAACCCCCAGCCCAGGATCGTTCAGCATTATCGAGATAAGGAAGCTTTAGAGAAAGGATTTTTTTATAACACATCATAGAGATCCTCAGTTTCCTAACGCCCCGCTAAATGGATTACAGTTTAGCAGGACACTGAGCGGACTTTTTATAATTAAAAGACTAAGGGTATGACTATAGCGGGTGATTTATGAGGTCTTATAACACTGAAATAATTCTCTTAACGTTTTATAAAAACTATAATGCCTTTCCTGTTCATCGGAAGCATTTGGGAATTCCTGATGTACGTGGGGACGTAACTCGTTGAACGCCGTCACCCGCTGGGCCCCACCAGGATGTCCCCCAACGCCGGCTTTGGCTAACCACGGGAATCCCCCATTGCCGGGCCGCCGCATCTCGAGGCTCAACCTGCCAGAAGTCACATAACCAATAGTTAACTTTCAGAAATTAGATCCCACTCGGTCCTTAACTTGCGGACATCGGAATCGGCCCCACAACATCAGGTGCTACCTATATAAGGTAGCTAAGTTCCGTCGCAGGATCCGTCCATGTTCTTGCTAAGTGAAAAGAACTCTATCACGGTCTCAAAAACCAAGCATGCCGCATATTAAGCAAATAGTAGCCGTCAGGAGAAAGCCTGGCCTCACCCGACAGGAGTTCTTCGACTATCACTTCCAGGTCCACGGCAAACTCAGCCAAGCACCCTCTCCAGATATCACCCCATTGTACGTCGACCCATCTTCCACCAAACAACTCTAACAACTTACCCAGAAAGTATTTCCAGACCCATATTCAAGATGCAGCATACAACCATCAAGAAGGCCAAGGCGTCAACGCCAATCCTTGGTGGGCCTTTTCCGACGACATCGTTGAGCTTTACTTCCAATCTGAAGACCATATGAAGACGGTTTTCGGCTCACAATATGTTAGAGAAAACGTTGGTCCGGATGGCATCAACTTCTCCGACTTCGGTTCGGCATTGCCTGTGACTGTTCAGGAAAAAGTCATTCCACTGGACGAGTCCGCGAATGCCTCGGCTGAAGACGTTGACACACTATCGGGCTCCCCTGTCGCGATGTATTACTTGACTGTGACCAGCAGCGACACCGAACATATTATTACCGGATTTGTCAATAGTTTGCAGAAGTTGGCGGGGAGCCAGGTCCGCACGGTTGTTGCGAACACTCCAGTAGAGCTGAGCCTCAACCCAGATGCTTATTTTGGGAGCAATCCCAAGCGGCCCAAATTCAACTTAATATTCTCAATTCATCTGCGAGACAAGGAAAGCGTCGCGGAGGTGAGGAAAGCCCAGAAAGAGTTTGAGGCAGCGTACGGAGCAAATATTAATCTCCCAAATTCCTGGATCGCCTTTGGTCAACGCGGTCTAGTTCTGAACCAGGAGAAAAATATCCAGGTGTGTTTTTCGTTATTTTTACATTTAAAGTATGCTAAATTGTTTCAGTTTGATCTATCCCGTCAGCCCAAACTGTAGGAGCACAAGAGTAATGGATGGCAGCGATAGTTATGGTTAGATCTCGAGAAGGTATGGTGGTGTATATAACCCCTTGTTTACCGTCTGCTCATCATCCAATTAGCTGATCCCCTGTGGCTTAGTTGGCTAAAGCGTCCGACTGTTATTCATAGACAATCGGGAGATCGGAAGTTCGAGCCTTCCCGGGGGAGATTCGTAATTCGTATGTCAAAATCACTTTTTGTTTGAATTCATATTTTCTATTTGTTATGAGTTTGTCCGTCTTCTTTTGCCAAGCCAACCTTTTCGTTTGGCCAGTTTCGTCTTGTTTCTCAATATGCAGATATGATGATCTAAAGGCGGGGTTCGTGTAACCTTGGTCTCGACATATTCTCAAGCCCCCGCTCGCATCGATGTCAGCATCCTTTCCAGGTTCCCTCCCTCTCATAAATGATCACTAGAAGCTATGGAAACTCCAGCTCACCCTCACGTCATTGTCGTTGGCGGTGGTATTATTGGTGCCGCAATCGCCTGGCATCTGGCCCATCACACTAGCGTGACCATCGTCGCAGAGGACGTTGGTGGACCAGCCTCCAATGCCTCTTTCGCTTGGCTCAATGCGAGCTCCGTCAGCCAAAGATTCTACTATGACTTTCGTCGGCGATCCCTACAGAGATGGAACCAGATCCATTCCGAGCTCCCAGAACTTCCGATTTCCTGGAGTGGATCCATCAATTGGCACAAGACTCCCGAGGTCATGGCCAAGACCGAGAGTAACCTAACTGCATGGGGCTACAATATCGCCAACATGAAGAAGCCTGAAGTTTCCAACCAGGAGCCATTCTTTGATCAGTCTGCCTTGCCAGATTGGGCCCTCCATTACTCTGAAGAGGGTTCTATGGAAGCCCATGTTGTCGCACAGATGCTCGTGGCGAGTGCAGAGGCCAGAGGCAACGCAAAGGTAATCAGAGCGACAGCAAAAGGGTTTTCCAAAAACAATGGCAAAGTCACTGGCATTGAGCTGGCATCTGGCTAGAAGGTCTTTGGCGATCACATTGTCGTGGCTGCTGGCTTGGGCACTGTACCCCTCCTGGCAACTGAAGGAATCACGGTCCCTATCAACTCGGTACCAGCACTGATTGTGAACTCGAAACCCATCAAACAAAGTTTGGTCAGGCATGTAGTTAACTCGAAATATCTCTACATTCGGCAGACATCAGATGGAATCATCAAGGCGGGCTGCGAGAATCCAGGCGATGACCCAGGCGACGATCCGGAAGCAACAGCACGTCAGGTCTTCTCCCAGGTCCAATCGACGTTGGTTGGAGGAGAGAACCTCGAGTTTGACTATTACACGGTCGGTTACAAGCCTACTCCTAGAGACGGTCTGCCAATCATTGGACCAACTGGCTTGGAAGGCGTCAGTGTCGCGGTCATGCACTCTGGTGTCACAAACGCTGCTCTTGTCGGAGAACTGCTCAGCAAACAGATCATCACGGGCGATGTAGACCCAGGACTTGAGAATTTCCGTCTCGATAGATTCAGCAACTAAATAGAAAGATATCGACTCAAATACCTATCGATATTTAAACCCTCTTCAAGATGACTGTGGTTTTCGACCATAAACCGCGCGATAACGAAAGAAAGGATGGTTCGCGGTTGACCGAAGTTCCCGCCGAAGCTGCGCGCAGTAGACCTTGACCTCTTGCATCGACCACCCCAAGAGCTGACTCGCCATGTATAGAACATACCCCTCAAAGTCCTGCTCCAGAGCAGCTAAAACATACTGGCCAATCTCCCTCATCTTCTTATCCTTAGGCCACCCTCCGATAGCAATCTGCAAGCGCCGCTGTAAGCCACTCGTCATGAATGTCAGACTGGGTTCTTACTTTGTAGTCAGCGATCTGAATGTCCTCAAAGCCAGCCTCTCGCATACACTTCTGTTGAAGATCATCCTCAATAATAGTACATGGCTGTCCCATCTTCTTTCCCCCCTCAATGAAGAATCTTCCCCATTCATTCATAGCGCTAGTTTCTGTAACAGTTCCATCATCACTCTCCATCATCGCGGAAGCCTCGTGACTTTCAACCCAACCACCGGGTCTACATGCCCGGAAGGCTTCCTTGAATAACGCTGACCAATCTTTGATGCTGCCAAATAGATTACGCATGTGAATAAAGTCGATGGAATCTGGAGCGAAGGTCCATGGCTGCGTACAATCGTCGATGTGGCTTTCAGAAGATATCAGCGTTAAATAGATACAGAAAAATGACAAACACGGCTTACAATTCGAGATTCGGCGGAACCCATGCCGGTTGGATAGGCGAGATATCGGTACCTACGACTTTTGCACCTGGGAATTGGTCGGCAAAGTCACTTCCGGGTTTCAGCATTAGAATGAGATCTCTACCAGTTGAGCTCGTCTTGTACGCACATGGCCCAAATACCTAGATACTATTCGTCAGTACTGACTCAAGGCTCATATTGAGATGATCGTCCTACCTGTCCCGGTTCCAATATCCAGAGCTGACTAACAGGTGTGAGTTTCCGAGGGACCGAAGATCAGATAATCACAAACCTGTAAATTATCTTTCAAGGGTGACAAAAAGAGCCTATCAGCAAGCAAAAGACTCAAAAAGTGATGTCTCGCAATTTTAGTGGACGAGAATGAGACCTCAGACGAGGGAAAACTCACACTATATCCATCGACTCATTTTGCTGCTCGTCATTGGCAGCCCTGGCGACATGACATTAGCGTCCATAGTCGGGGACAACTTTCCACGGAAATACCAGTATTGAGCATTGCCTCTCTCCGAGTGAAAGGTTCGACCTTGAATGGTTCGATACGACAGAATACTCGAAGTCATTGATGCTGTCGACTCGGCGGGGTTGGAGATGACAGAGTCGGCATCATGGTTATCTACCTCCTCTTGCTACAACGTGTCAACATTCTGTTAACTAAAGTAGTCTAACAGGGCCTGCCATAACTCGTTTAATTGCTCCCAGTGTGTGACTGGATGCAGAGGTTGATCCGTTGTAGATTCATCACCCCCAGTCACCGTAGCAGGAGTTTCGTCCGCTGGCATTATCAAAATCGCGCAAAGGTGAACAAAAGTAAGTAAACTTCACAAACACTGGAGCATCGATAAATCCCGCAAGAGGAGATGTGTTTGGGGAGGGTTTCTACCCCTGGTCATTCTGTTGGCTCGCTTCTGACAGCTTCATGATATGATTCGGCGTACGCGTCACAACACTGTTGGGGAATCCATGTGAATCAGCCTCGGATTAGTAATAAAATACGACTTCAAGTGCAATTATTGGTTAGAACTTTAGTTACCGATGGGATTGAGCCATCAGTAGTTTGTCAGCTGTGTATTGAGTAATAAATGTGATGGGAAGTCTAATACTCAAGGCACCAATTGGCTGTATCGCCGCTTATGCAATAAACAATATAAAGCGGTAGACAAATTATAGTTGATGTGTAGCAAAATATGTTTTGAGTTACATGTATAGCTGCCAATAATATATCGGCCTGTGAAAGTATAATATCATAATGAGACCAACAAAGTTTTACTGATAGAGATTGATAGGGTTTTCAGTTATCAAGAAACTTTCAGTTGTATTATATAACAGAACGACTTCCCCTCCTTTCCAGGGCTTTAATCATTCCATTTAACTTTCCCATCTTCATCATGGATTCCTCCAAGCCACCCTCCGGAGAATCATCCGTCCAACGTCCAAGCATTTTGAATCCTGTAATGACAAAGTCGAACCTGAGTTTTCATTTGTTCCCACAACTCCCCAAGTAAATCAGGGAAATGATTTGGACGCAGAGTCTCACCTGTGAGCGTTACATCGCGGTTGAGCTTTGGTCCACAAGCGTGCGAGGTGGCGGATTCTATCTACCGAAAACATTGCCCCGCGGCTCACCTGTCGATGGAGAGTACAGATTAGTGCTCGTCAATCCCCCCAGGCCTAGTTCTATCTTCGGTACCAGTACCGAATCTCGTGTAAGCGCTTGTCGATTCTATAGGGTGCATCTTCCTTGCTTCCTCTTAAGGCGATCACAGTCACCCGCACAGGGAACGTTTTGGTTCAACCCTGAACTGGACACTCTGGAGATTCAAGGATTAGAACGCTTTACAAACTTTGCAAATGACTTTTGGCGCCATGACTGTCAAAAGGCGGGACTACGCAATGTATGTTTTGATGCCAGGACTCGTCTCTCCTTTGATGACTTTTACCAACTTGCTGCTTCTCCTGACCAGCTGCGCCAAGCTGTCAGCCGACTTGAGCATGTCACATTTATTTATTATACTGAGGATGATAGGGTAGACATGGCTTTCCGTAGGTGTTCTAACTGGGCCCCTAGCTACCCGCGCACATTGCACCATTTGCGCTCGCTTCCCATTGCAGGGGCTACTGGTAGCTTTCTACGGCAGCGGGATCCACGTCCTATGGAGGACGGCATCCTCAATTGCGCCTTCACCTCTGCCTTCCTTGATGCTTGGCGAATCGTGAGGGATTGGCAGAGCGGGTTTCGGCGACTAAGAGCGACAAGGCCATGCGTCTTCAGACTCGCATATGCAACCGGCGCATTCCAGATTCCATTCATTGCTGATAGAGCGGGTGCTATGGAGTATCTCATGGATGAAGAAGAAAAGTGGCAAGAGTGTTTTGACAACGCAACAGCGTCGCCCCCGAGAGGGCCATGGCTATTTCAGAATGGAGTCCCCGAGCAGCTTGATAGCCAACTTCAAAATGCATTTGGGTTTTGGACCTTTCCCCTCGAGTCTCATAGTCCAGTTGCTAAGGACTATCCACAGCAACCGGGCTTCCCGAAAACCTACCAACCGGAGCTCTGCTTGTTTCACTTATGAACCTGGCATCTTTAAGCTTACAAGAACTATATAGAGATCTCTTAAGCGTCTGGTATTCAATTATGAGCTTGTCGTCACCCTACCTTGGCATAGAACCTTCGATTCATTGTCATTTGCGACTTCTGCTACAGTCCAAGAAAACTGTGCCCACTACTCCAAGTGACGTGATAAATGATGTCAAGGCCTCTTGAAATTTCCCCAGAATTTTCTCAATCTATATGGAGCGGCCTGTCATATGAAGCAAGAAAGTGCTCCGGGGCTCTATCAAGCTTCAGGCTTCTGACCGTACACAATCCTTTGTCTGAAATACGGATGATGTTGACCTGATCGGATCTCTCGTCGGAGCTGGGTGCACAGAGCTCTGACCTGGTCCTCTGTCCATCCTAGAAGCTCGCACGCCAGGAACAAAAGATACCCCTCATAGTCTCGCTCCAGAGCTGCCTGCATATATTGTCCAACCTGCTTGAGCCGTTCCTCTGTATGCCAGGGTCCTACTGGTGCCTGTTGCGAAGCTGTTAGACCGATCTACAAAGTTGGCCCGGGATATGAAATTACCTTAAGGTCCACGACGTGGATGTTGACAAAGCCCGCTTCTTCCATCGACCTCCTCTGCACGTCTTCTCGGATCATGGCAAAGCTTCTTCCTGCGCGTTGGCCGCCTTCTTCGAATACTTCACCCCAGCGTTTCATAGCGCTTCCATCTGGAATAGAATTATCGTCGCTCTCCATAGTGGATGATACTTCGTAGCTCTCAACCCACCCGCCGGGGGCGCAAGCTGTGAAAGATTCTCTGAAAGTGGCAGTCCAATCTGTGATACTCCCCAGCATGAATCTCATATGGATGAAGTCAAAGGAGTCGGGTTGGAAGGTCCAGGTATCGTTGCAGTCCTCGATTTCGCTGCCAAAGTGTGAGCTTCCATGCTATTATACACACTGAGGAAACTTACAGCTGTAGATTCGATGGCATCCAGGTTGGCTGAATAGGACTGATCTCAGTGCCCACGACCTCGACATGAGGATGCTCGTCGGCAAAGTCACTTTATCGTGATCAGTCTCGTCCAATTTCCCATCCAATCGTTACTTACATGGCCCAGATAGCTGTAAATGTGTTAGAATTAGATAATAGAGTCGATCCAGGAGCGCCCTACCTGTTCCCGTTCCAATGTCAAGCACTCTCTGCCAAAGGCCATTATCAGCAAAAGAGACCCGATACGCTAGGATTGGCGGGACTGACTCGGATATCTGGCTTGAGGGGTGCCAGATGAAGTTTATCTTCCAGCAGAAGGAGGGTAAAATGATGTCTCGCTACTATTAGACGCCCTCATCATATTTCACAGGAGCTTTCACTTACGCAAGGTCCAAAGATTGACTGGCCTGATCATCATTCGATGCCCTGGGCCTCATTAGAATAGATACATACCAAGTTGGAGTACGCATACCAGTATTGAGCTGTACCTCTATCCGAATGGTAGGTCCTTCCATGCAAGGTTCGGTACTCAAAGATACTTGAGCTCAGAGAATAAGTCGAGTCGGCTGCATTGGATCCCAGGGCTGAATCCAGGTCTGAGTCACTGTGACCATCAAAGCCCTCGTCAGTTTCGACATCGTCATGCTCTGGATTTTGATTCTGGTCCCTCAAGTCAGCGAGTATGTCCGAACTCTTCGCACGGGTCTCGGACCTCTTGGCCCTGCTGGAGGTTCTGTAAGACCTCCCACGCTGGCGTTGGAGCGGGCGGCAGAGTCAATCCAGGGGTTTCTGTAGGTTCGCTAGCCATTGTATCGCAATATCTCTTTGATGAGGCTTCAGAAGTGATGAAAATGCTACGGGATTGTGGTCAAAGAGGGGGTTTTATCAATTCACTTAGTACTGATTACGACACTGGCTGCTTATTCCCCCAGTAGCGCGGCACGTTCGGTAGCAACGCCAATATTGATTATGCTAGGCGTAAAAGGCAAAGTGCTGCGGTGTGGCGATGCCGATTAAACCTATTGGAGGAAGTTTGGGGCAACATTCCAGGTGCTTGGACACTTGATCGTCATCTTAGTGGCTCGGTAGTGCTTGTTCCCACGCGAGCTATTAATTTCCTTATAGCCGGGAGCATTCCGCGGGCAGCCTCATTGAGTGAAAACGCGAGAATCCCACAGAGCCGAGCCAATCGAGAGCTGGTGATATGAAAGCAAAGGCTGCCATCTTTTCCGCCTGAGACAGAAAAGAGGCTGTGTTGGGTGACAGGGGAACAATACGACTGTCATAAGACGTGTCCGTTATATCCGTGTCGATGAGCTAGACGGGATTTACAGTCTGTGCATGCCGGTAGCCATCAATGTCCCGTTACATCCGGCCGATCTGAATTATGTCCATCAATCCGACACGTCGGTCTTGAGGCCACGGAGTGCGATATCCTCCGACATGTGGAGAATGATTAGTCGTGAGTTAAAGCGATTACTAACCAGATACCCATCATTAATATATAATCGGTATCTTCGGATCAGTATCTGGATGACACGTAATTGATCCTCAACTGAATTGCTTTTCAGGGCGTCGGATGGCCGAGCATCATTGCGATGGGGATTATAGATAGCCCAAGATGCTAGGTTCGTCTTATAATTACCCTAAACCTACCCAAAACTTTATCTCACCGATGAGGAAAGTCTTTGCGTTTTCCGGGGTCCCTTTACTAAATGTTCATTCACGAACTGCCGAAACGTGAGTGAAATTTAGGACACCCGCGATCCGACAAACTCAACATTGCCGAGGGGAATGCACAAGCTAAGGGCATAAGAGAAGAACAATTGAATATCCGATAGTCTTTATGACACAAAGAAATTTTAGTCCTATTGAACCCAATTACCATTATTTGCAATCAGATTAGGCGCTCCACGAAGGTTTCCAGAAATCTTCTTCGGGGTCGCCAGTTCCTTCAGCCACGCCGTGATATCAGCAACTCCCTCGACCTCCTCCACGCTCATCGCATACAAGACCAACCCCGCAACATGAGGAGCAGCCATTGAAGTTCCATCCTCGGTGAAGGTGTAAGTGTTGGACTTGTGACCAGCTGAAGTGATGCCTACTCCAGGGGCCAAGATGTCGACTGTCTTTCCCCAGTTGGAGAAATCAGCGACAGCCCAGTTGGAGTCGATCGCTCCGACAGTGATTGCTGTCGATGCGGAACCGGGCGACTCCTTGGAGGCATCTATAGCATCGTTACCGGAAGCGACAATTGTGACGACGCCTTTCTTGGATGCGGTGTCAACAGCTTTGTTGAAGGCGGTGGACTTTTCGCCGCCGAGAGACATGTTGATAACGGCTCTCCATGTGCGATCTTTCTTGATAATATCGTTCACGGCCCAGTTGAAGGCGTCAAGAACAATAGACGTATCAGACTCATCACCGTTGAAGACCTTGAGAGCGAGAATGTTGGCTTTCTTGGCAACACCATAGGTCTTACCAGCAATGGTACCCGCAACATGGGTTCCGTGACCGTCATCGTCCTTGTTGTTACCCTTCCAGTTAGTCCAGGCAGCCTTCGCACGGCCACCGAACTCGTTGTGAGTCACTCTGACACCACCATCGATGACATAGGCGTACATGTCAGTGCCAGCATAGTCATCGTAGATATACTCCTTGTAGCCCTTCTTGCGATGAGAGATCGTGCCAAGACCCCAGGTGGACTTCTTCTGGGTGATCTCATCTCTCTTCTCGAGGCTTCGCTTGCTCTTGATACGATTGAGCTTCCATACACGGTTGGGCTCAACGGCCAGGACCTTGAGGAACTAGTCAGCTTGGGCACCTAATAACTGAAGGTGTTGGCTTACATCTGGGCTTTTCTTGATCTCCTTGATGGTCGCTGTGTCGAATGATCCCGCATATCCCTGGAAGCCAGACTTGCTGTCATAAGTCTTTTCAACACCAACTTCTGTCTCGCGCTTGGTGAGACTTCTCTTGTGAACGTCCTTGACCCATTTTAAATGGGTCTTGGCCATAGCAGCATCAACCTCGGGCTTCAAGGTGATGATGTAGCTGCCTGGAATGATAGCACCGGCTTCAGCAGCTGGGCCCGCAGGTGCAGGGACAGCAAGTCCACATCCAAGAAGGACGCTTACTGCAAGAGCGATATTCTTGAGATGCACCATGATGAAGAAGAATGGCGAAATGCGACGATGCTTTCTTGGAAGGAATTTTGAAGGATCAACAGCGGGTCATATATACCCGCCCTTAGATACTGCTCTACGTATTTAATACTAAAACCGTCACTGGGACTTCTCGTCAGCCCAAGCTCCCCTGCGAATAGTGCAAACGAGATGGCGCACCGCATTAGCTGATTGCGATCTACATGTGCATCCCCATCTGTTCCTGGCCGTTCCTGAGCATGCTTAATTTTTAGCTATTGACCCTAGATCCGAAAATGCCCCCTCAAAGCGAACAGTGGCTGGTCTAGATGTGGCTGGACTTGTGTTATGGGACCTCGAATTCCAGAGCTGTGGGTGACTATTTTCTCTTTGGGTATGCTAGTTCGCAGCTGAAATCCCTTTCCGGAAGGAAATCGATCTAGCTTAGAACTCTGAAATCAATAGACAGAAAATCGAACGCGGTTTGTTTCACTTTTTTTGAAGGGTTGGGATGCACGTGGGGCCGAGTGACAATGCGAGGGATGAAGAAGGGAGAACATGGCATTGTGTCCTTTTATGTACCGGCTATGACAATGGCATTCTTCTGTGACATCTTTATAAAATACAATGACAGGCGTATTGGAAACTGGTTGAATGCCGTAAAAGCTCGTTTTGGCCTGTTCCCAGGTAAAGGCCTTTTGAGCCTCCGTGTTTTAAGGTCGTTCCAAGACAGCTTTTCTCACGCCAAATACCATATTGGGTCATATTTTGTAGCTTTCAGTCTATGTAATAAATCGACCAAAACGCACCAGGTACTCTACTATCGCAATAATGCATCCAATTGATATTTCCATCTATTGGTAGACCGCCTTGTAGGATCTACCGTATGATCTCTATCTAATACACCCGCTGCGCTGGCCCCCCCTGCGTTAGCTTACTGATTCACATCTTTGGCTGGCTGGACCCCTAGTGGATCTTGTGTGGCTTACTCTGTGATCTTTGGTTTGTAGAGTCAGGCACTATGAATTAGTCTTGTTCTTTTTGTAGACCATGGCCCAGACCAGCCAAGACGACGTACCCAGGCTTTGCAACATTATAATGCCTCAAATGGCGGCGATGGGCCGCTGGAAAGCCTTAGAGAAATACTAAGACTAGGCACCACAATGCTCCGAGAAATGTCTTTAAACCTAGAGTAAAATTCTATTACTTTCGCGGCTTCCATAGATAAGTCACCCGTCAATACCATCCTCCTCCTTTTTTTGAGAGCCAGAAGCCTTTCATCAATCTTATGGCCAACTGCAGGTCCCAAGCCGGTTGTGGCTTGAGATTTCGATAGCGCGTGTTTCTGGATGGGAGATGACCACTGCATTCCAGACCCAGGTGGCCACGAGGCTGGTTTGGATTCCCAAGAATGGTCTGCTAGTTTAGTGAATCAATAGCTGCCGTTCCTCAACCATTGAAGACCGAATAACATTGGTCAGTGAAGTTCTGGTATGTGATAGCCCTCGAGGCTGAAGCATGGAGCGGACGGCCATATCAAGTTGCCCAACTGCCTGGAAGAGGGGGTGGATTCCAAAAAGCCGTCATAGGCCCAGCTCGAGAACTAAAATGGCGCTGGAAACCCCATTTGAGATTGAGACCGAAGTCGGATGTTTTAGTCCGGCATCAGGAGCCTTGAATGGGGTGATGGAGCTACTCGCCAGCTTTTAGGTGAGGTCGGCTGAGATACAAGCTTATTAAGCTTGTTCAATAGCTCCGCTCGCACAATCCCTGAATGGCTGAACTAAATCTGATATAGAGTGTGTATCCATTGCGGCTGCCGGATGCGTAGAGCGAGGTTCACCAACTTCTCTAATGACCTATTGTAGTTACTAGCTGATAAGTCATCTGCAAATTTTCTGTATTACTATGGACCAGTTGTGAATGGTGCTTCTAAGTGTTGAAAGGATACTTCAGACCTGGGGCGGCTGACCGTATAAGTTGCTATACTCAGGCGTTGGACGGTATGTCAAGCTTTGTTGGAGCCAAGCTCGCCGCAATAAAGAATATTTGAAGAGTTTCGTGTGCATTTTTACTCTTTAACTTATGGGCCCGTTGAAGGCAACTTTGCTAAGCTGAAAAGCAACTGGGAAGTACTAAAGATGGCTTGTCGGAACCTGGCTCCCAACCATGATATGATCCATCAGAGTTTCAGCAGCTCCCTGAGGTGACCAACTCTTCATCCGGTCATCACTTAACAGGTATGCCTTGGGAAACCCAGGAACATCAGTCTCTCCGAGCACCATCCTCGCAATAGCTTCACCAGTAAGCCAGCACTTATCCATACCATGACCATTGAATCCCGCTGCAATCCACTCCCCACTTCCACTTCGACCCGTGAGGCTATGCGGAAGCTTTCCCACGATGGGCATGCCGTCTGCCGTGAAACCCATTATTCCGGACCAGACATTGAGGGCCTCTACCGGCTCTGTGTCCTTCCAGATGCTGGGTGCTGCAGAAGTCAAGCTTTGGCGAGCATCGTCTGCCACATTTGAATCGTCGCTTGTAAGTAGACCATTGAGGCTCTGAGATTCGCCGCCGAGGAACATAACCCCAGTCTTCGCATTCTGCTGAGCGTAGTACAGACCCAGATGAATATGTCCAGTCTTTGCATCATACGTGCCAAGAGAGCCTTGCGACCAAGACATGCTGTGGCCGGCTCGCGGAAAGTTGGGGCCCAGCTTCTGTGTAGACATAGTTCCTCGTAATGGGTACAGATTGCCAGTAAGACCAGGAATCAGCTGGCTTGAGTACCCATTAGTGCAATGGATGACATGTCTAGCACGAATGGATCCTCTTGATGTGCGCACTAGGTACGGAAATTCTAAAACATCGTCTTGAACTTGCACTGAGAGAACGGGCGTGTTAGTCTCGAGCGAGAAGCGGTCCAAGAACTGTTTTTTGAGGGAGGCCAAGACTGCGGTTAGAAGTCGATATGGCCACAAGGCTGCGACTCCGGTTTGTGCAACTGCGCCGACGACATTTGTGAAATTAAAGATCTGGTACAGGCAGTCAGCAATTATAGCATGAATGAGTGTTGCTCAATCTACCTTGGCCGCCTCCTCCCTATTGTATACTTTGAACTTGATATCACTGTCAGGCACCGCTTTGAGCAGTTGCTTGACTTCTTCAATAGCACCTCGAAATGAACTTTGGTCAGTATAGGACGTTGCTGATGTCACCTCGCGAAATTCCACCGCTTCTCTATCCTCAGGATCCAACTGGGCGATAAGCTCCTTCAGGCGGCGAATGTTGGCATCGCTGAACCGCACAGTCTCGATCGCACGCTCAACGCCAATCGTCTCGGCAAGAGCTGGAAACAGGGAATCACTATCAGATACAAGATGTCCTCCGTTTCGTCCAGTCGCTCCGCTTACGGCTGTACGGGCCTCAAGCATAGTTACCTTGAGATCAGTGCCTTTCGCATAGTTCAGGAGGGAGTGCGCCGCGCCAATGCCAGTGATGCCGGATCCAATGATGATGACATCGGTTTCTGAAGGCAAAGTATGGGACTGTGCGTTTGCTACGGTTGGATGCGGTGGAGTCTGCCAGGTTGGAATCGTTGGGTTTGTACTGGGTAGCCCAGACTGAACCGTGATGAGCTTCACGACATCTTGAATGAAGTCTGATACGGTGAGTCAGAGCGATCGATACGAGATAGACAGACGACCATAGACATACCGCTTCCAGTCATTTTGGCCCACGAATGAGTGTTTGTTGTATTCTTAAGTCCCGTTATCAATGGGAATGTTACGCGCGGGGTAAGGCTTGCTCCTTGATGTGACAAGATGGCTCAGAAGATGAATGTCGCGGTCAATGTGAATCGGGACTTGGAACAATACAGCTCTCGAGATATAGTCAGCGAGCAAGAAAATTGTGTATTCTATTGCCTTGATATGGTCATTCTCTTATCTGTCGCTTGGCGTGATCCCTGAAAATGATCGGCGCCGTCCCCCCTCCCTCGCACAGGCATGCTTCATTGGGTCTAGATCATCCGTATCCCCCTTGCAACGACCCGATTGGCGGGGTGTCCATCGTCACAGCTCTAGAGATGGCTTCACTCAGTATGCCTTCCTCAGCCGTCACTCCTGCTAATGGCGAATACTTCGGCTGTGCGTGACAGTTGGCTTAGCTATCCCCGATTGCGATCCCCAGCCCTACTTAACCTTTCAAGTGGCAACGTTGCCTTGTTCACGGTATGTGTCTAGACGCCTAGTCGAAAGCAGTGCTGTATCCTTACATACGGGACCCTCGGTCTCTGAGGCGGCATTCTCGGGATCCGTAAGACACAGCAACTTTAGGGGGATCGTTTCGCCGACAAAAGTCGCCCATACCGACAATCTACAGTAATTTCTGAGAATATTATCCTCGTGTCGCTGTTCGTATCAGCCGGACTCGCTAATGCACGGGGCATTTGCGGGGTTTGGACGCTCCTCAGCATGCTTAATCGAGTTAGTGGATCACCCGGCGTTCACTGGCATCTCCAATGCGACAAGACAATTGACCTTCTGTAATTGAAGTCTTTGAAAGTAAAAGTAATTGTTATCAAGCTTATAAAAACTGTCCGGGGACTGTGTAGAAGTGTTTTCAACAAAAGGCCTCATGTTCTAGTATCTCGTTTCTCTTCAACGAACTTTTCCTCAGCAACTTGGACAAACATGCCTGCCAGCAAAACTCTAATCGGTACTACAGAGCTCACAGTTCAGGGCCTTGGTGTTGTGAAGGGCCTGAGCTTCCCTAACAACATCCACCAATTCAGCGGCATCCCTTACGCATCGCTCTCCAAGCGTTGGACACGTTCACAACTCAGAACTTCATGGCCCAACGATTTTCACGATGGGACAAAACTGGGGTAATTGTTTTGAGTTCCGCTCTGGAATTATTGCTAAATCTATTCTATAGACCTAGCGCGCCAAACCCGCCAGAGTACAATACACCAGAAGATATTCTGGTCCCAGTTGACATTGCGCCCCATTTTGAAGAGCCAATTGAAGATGAGCTCAACTGCCTCGTCGTGAACATCACAACACCAAGACTGGGCTCTGACTCTGGTGCAAAGTTGCCCGTGATGGTTTATATCCATGGCGGTTCTTTTCTTTTCGGCGGTGCCAATAAGGGCGTCTTCGATTGCGTCAACTTGACGACCTTTGCAGCAGCCCGCAACACGCCTGTTGTCACAGTCAACCTCAACTATCGTGTTGGCCTCGGCGGTTTTCTCGCATCAGCCGCAATTAAGCAAGATATAGAGAGCGATGGTCTTAAAGGTGTGGGCAACTTTGGCCTTTACGATCAGCAGGTTGCCTTGCATTGGGTGAACCGATATATCGCCTCTTTTGGCGGTGATCCAGACAACGTTACCATTTTCGGCGAGTCTGCTGGCGGTATGAGTGTTTCTCACCAAATTGCTGCTAAGGATCCAGCCCCCTTCCATCGCGCCATCGCCATGTCTGGTCATTTGAACACCATCCAGACTTGGTCATTGGAGCATCACGAAAAGCATTACCGCGCGTTGTTGAGATATCTCGGCATTGATGCGGACTCTCCTTCTGCTCTCGATCAGCTTCGAAATATCCCTGAGGCTATCGTAGCTGCTGCAACAATCCCAGTGGAGGGTCTCCTCAATGCCACAGGCAATCCCTGCGATGATGGCGTTTTCCATAAGACAAAGCCTACCGCGAACGGTATTACTTCACCTCCGGCGTGGCTTAAGAGCTACATGGTCGGAGATACTACCGACGAAGCTATGATCTTCACTGAAGATCTTGCTGGGGAGACCTTTGACTCTTGGAGAACTGGAATGAAAAAGTTCTTGAGTGAAGAGGCTACTGATGAGATCCTTGATCTCTATGGTGTCACTCCTGATCTCTCGAAAGAAGAGCTCTTGAAAGCCCTAGAAGACATGACAGGCGATTCGGCCTTCAAGATTCACAACTGGATCGCTGTTCACCGCTCAAATATTCCACAAACTTTTGGCTATCACTTCGACCAGGTGTGCACTCATGACAGTATATTCAAGGATCAAGCTTACCATGCACTTGACCTGCTATATGTCTTCCTCAATTTCGATGAGAGATTGACACCAGGCCAGCAGAAACTTGCAAGAACTATGGCTGGTAGCTTCGTCGACTACTCCTATGGTAAAGATCCGTGGCCTCGGTTCACTGATGGTGGTCGATGGATGAGGTTTGGGCCGGATGAGACTAGCAAAGTCGTCACGGAGGCTGAGGATGAGAACGTACGAAGATACACTCGTATGCAGAAGATTCTCGATATGGGTGTGCTGGAAGAGTTCATCCTGGCTATTGATAACATTGCTTGTAAGAGGGACAAGATGGGGACTTTCGGTGACGGACCTCGCCAGTTTAGTGAGGATATAAAGGCCGAACCGGCAGTCCCTGGTGCTATCGGAATCAAGGAAGCAGTCTTAGCTTAGATGAAACCATAGTGGCCGGTATATATGATTTTTCCTTCTTCACTCTAGTATCTTGACCTTTATTGGATTTTTCTGTTAAATTTCATCGACGCATGTTGAGCCCGCGCAGATATGAATGAATTATTGGGTTTAGGCTCTGAGTCCCCTTTATTATGGCTTGTCCAACTTCAGTAAAGATGAATCTCAGCATTCAGCTCCGCCGTAGCCTCAGTAGCTATCATCAACTTGGACGCTTCATTTCCACCTTTGCCATTCTTCCAAACCTTTGCCACTGTATCCATGATTATCTTCTCAGTGCCCTCCTGCCCTTTTTGCATTATGTATTGGAAGGCCACTCGAGTCAGTTGCTGTTCTTGGGCGTTTTCTGCCAGGATGCCAGCTATGAAAAGAGGATATAATATGGCCCTGGCGAGTGAGAGTCGAAAGTTGAACGTGCCGATTCCGATAATTGCTTGGATCGACGCAAACACCTTCATGCGTAATATTTCGGTGCTGACATTGGCTCTCGATGACGTTGTTTGATCTTGCTGATGATCAGCCAGACAACGGCTGTGAAGAATACCTGCGAGTCGGAACGCTTCCCAAAGGTGGATCTGTGCGAACTCATCGCCGAGTTCTCCAGGCCACTGCAACAGATCTTGTTCGATAGTAGTAGAGTCCATGTTTGCTAGCAGGTTCATTAGACTATAAGGTATCCCTGACGTTTGCTCAATACCAGGGTGTTTATGAGGTTGGACATAGGATTTCCATATTTCCAGTGATGGTGTAATCCTATTCAGAGTGAAGAACGGTATATCTAGTAGCCCAACAGCTTCAAGGAGGTGGTTTGCCACGGGGGGTCGCTGTGGATCGTCTAGCAGCTCACGCGCTTGAAGGACTCCGTGGAGCCCTTTCAGCAGCGGCGACCAGATATATAGTGAGTTTATCTACGAATATTAGTGTAGCCCTGGCATGCATATGATCCACTTACGCTGACGCTGCATAATAGAACCCCCGTTGCCAAAGTCACATCTTGGCACAACATGCTTGGACTTTCCAAGTCGTTGAGATAGTTTGAAAGAGCTGATTGCATGTATAAGGGTGTCAAGTGGCTCGTATCGATATCAAGACTTGCTTGGTATGCTAAGCAAGCGTGTTTAAGGGAGATACTGTCTTCACAAAGTGGTAAAATGTCGGACTTGAACATGGTATCATGTCCGGCACGACCTGTGATCGTCTGGTATCCGAAAGTAGTAACTACACACTGGTTAGATGATCGCATTGCATCATTTTATTGACTTACAACTGTCCATGAGCTTTCGTGAGACTTCCTCGTCTGGCAAGCCCTCGGAGAATGATTCGAATTGCAGACATAGCAGGTCCAGGTCATCCGGCGACTGTATTGAGGAAAGGTCCGGCAAGTCCACCAACTCGTCAACCACGCTCTCAACAACAGGGCTTATTCTACTATCACGTGAAGATTTACCCTTCTGGCGTGGGGGACGAACTGGTTTCAAGACTATACCACCCCCTGCTGAGCTTGCCGTGTCGGAAGAACCCCATGTCAATCGTGTCTTGTAGCCCTCGCAGGTCTTGCCCGCTTGGACACATCTTTCACAGACGGGTCGTTTCTCGTCACATTTTTTATGTCTTCTCTTACAGGTCCAGCAACTGGAAACTCTTAGTATGAGATATCGCCACTGCTACCAACAAGTTACTTACCCGCGTCGCGACCGTGAGCTCATAGGTGCTTGAGCCAATGCGTAGTGGATGGGGGTTGCAACGCGACGTTGATAAATTATATCGTAATAACAGCAGGCTTCGACAAAAGAATGACATCCATTGTCATCAAACCTTTTCCAACGTCTTATCAACGTGAGGGGTGATACCTCGGTCCGAGATAGCTCGTCGCCACGAGCCAAAGATCAAGATTAGGAGGGGAATTGTAGAGACCTGAAATAGACTAGCGTCGAGATACGTGCACCATTTGAAAGCGATAAAGCCTGCGTCGAAATGATAAGGGATACACTAACTTAAGGTCGCTTAGCGTATGCATAAGAACGCATAAACGGTACCTCGTCTACATAACTCTCACCTTTCATAAGTCATTTCAAGGATACGTTCAACTATTGAAATGAGAAATAAACGAAGCCTCTGAGACCTTTTTTCTATAGATAATCTCTCGCCCTACTTCTTCAGTGTCGATTTATCTCTAATCATGTAAAATAAAGTCGTTGGTGACATTTCGTCCTTCTCGTCGAACAATTCCGCCTCTTCAACAACCTCAAAGCCATACTTGGCGTAAAACGCCACATTTTTCTTGTCAGTACACTCAATATAACATGGATCGTCTCCTAACTCCTGTACTACCCATTGCATGATCGTTCTCCCAACTCCCATCCCTTGCGCATCAGGTCTGACCGCAGCGATCTCGAGGTAGTAAAGAGAATTTGGTGGATACTTCTCCTTGATTCTCTGCTCGAAATCGTTGTGAGAATCCATCATGATCCCAATCCTCTGTAAAGGCCTGTTAGATATGCTATTACTAGCTTGTTCGAGTCGCATCACCTTTTCTGAAGAGAACGGTTCCGTTGGTTTAACCCAACACTCGTCCCATAACACTCGGGAGTATGATGACCACCACAACGGATTCAGCCATCGATATAGAGGCTTCGGAGGAAACAAAAAGCAAGATCCAATACTTTTATGAGAATCATCCATTGTAACAGCTTCCATAGCGGTTCCACGAATGGCATACTCGCGTAGGCGTGCCTCTTGCCATTTCTGCAGGGTAGGTGTCAGAGTCTCCCAGCCGGGACCTGAGCGATCGCGAGAGAGCCAACGGATCAGGGGATCTGAGGCGAAAGAAAGGCTGATGATCTCGGCAGCCGTCTTTATTGATCCATAGCCTGGAGAGATTTAGTGAGAACTAGAAGAGGAACCAATGAACATACCCAGCCCAAGTGGCCTCATTTGGACTTTACACGAACTCTTGGTCAGTTTCGACATGATGACCCGAGATGCTGATGATGAGAGCGATGGTAACTACCGCGCGACTGTCTTATCTGTGATTTATTCCTCAAAGACTACGAACGATGGACAAGCGGGCTATCGTATTGTCGGAGCCCGTGAAACCCGTCACTGTCTCGTTTTAGTGCAGAAACCAGACACGAGGTCTGGAACCTCAATCTGCGCGGCACCAGCTGCTTAAAGCGGCAAAGATCAACAACCAGGATGCGCTACCCCCAGAATAGCATGCAGTGCCGCGCGGGATTGATTGCCCTAAATGTCACCAGGCGAGTTTTGATGATCTCGAGCATCATCGTGTAAGAAACGTGTAGTTATATAAACAAGGTTAACAGATCCAATGGCTGAGAGATAGCACTAAAGGTCATCAAGGTATCCAATAGATTTCTATCATTGAAGCAATGTCGCAGCCATCTCAAACTACGCAGCCAAGCCCTGGCAACCAGCTTTACCCCGACATGCCGGCAATGAGAGCTCCGGGGTTAGAGTTTGTGTATCGCCTTGTCGCCAAAATGCATCCGACCAATGGCTACGATATCGAGAACATACAAGGCACAGGTATCACGAGGTCGATTGCAGGTATCGAGTCTGGGACTGTAAAGGGACCAGGCATAGAGGGCACCCTTGTGGAGAACAGTGGTGCTGATTGGGCAGAACAAGTCCATTCCAAGAAGGTTGGCAGCGCCTCAACTACTTACAAGCGTCGCTGCATTGTGTGTTAACAGAAAGAAACAGATTTACTATAAGCTAGATGCGAGGTACACGATCAAAACAAATGATGGTCATCATATCTTTGTGCAGGCTCGTGGGCTGTTCCGACCTGGGCCGGATATTGAGTTCTCGCAGCCAGACTCAATCGACGTGGATTACACTCAGGATGAGGTGGAATACTTTACTCATATCACTTTTGAAGCGGCAGGAAATAGTCCTTATAATTGGATGAATGGTATCGTGGCCATCGGAGCTTTGCAATCATTTGGAGGAGCTGCTGTTATTGATTGCTGGCGGTTAACCAACTTCCTTGGGCAGCAAGTTGAGGATGTTTACGTCGGTAGATAAACAATTGATCGGGTCATTTCGATTTCGTCTTATTCATCAAGTGATTTGTTACATGTAGAGACCCTAGATCCAACTATGGTATATGCTCAAGTATGCAATGGCCAAAAGTCGATACAGGTCAAGATTGCTGCCAAATTCGTCCCCGCATCCCCCGCATTTCGGACAACGATCCCGGCTGTTAGAAAAGAGTTGCACGATAAGACTAACTGTATAAGGTAGGCGGAGCCCCAAGGGCAATCGATCATCTGGCCATGCTATCTTGACTCGCAGGAGGTTCCTATCACAACTAGCCATCCCGACACAGAGATAAACACTTACATAAAGCCCCTGGACCAGTTGCTATCATGAACTCACATAATTCCACTGCTCAACTTGCTCAAGAGACATCTCTCTAGCAATATCATCCTCATTTTCAGCATGTCCAGAAAAGTAGCACCAGCTCCGCCAGACTTCACGACACCGCCGGGTACTGTGCGGTTGATCGGTGGTGAGTAAGCAGATACTAGTTTTCGTTCACAAGCTCACATTCTTGGTAGAGGATGGTATTGCCGAAACGCCTCAATTGGTGAAGCAGCCGATGCCCACTGACGACCCCAACGACCCTCTGGTATGAATGCGCCAAACACGATGCGATTGCGTTGACTGACTTACCTAGAACTGGTCGCGTGCTCGTAAATCCATGAACTTTATCCCCATTCTCGCAGTCACGGTTATCATCTTTACTCAGTGAGCTACCCTGCCTTTCAACCAAGCTACGAGCCACTGATCATGACAGAACTTCCTTACCATTGATCTTCTGGGTCCTCTGGAACCAAGAATTCGGATGGTCGTACGGCCAACTCAACAACGCTAACGCTCTGAACTATGTCGGAACCACTGTTGGCTGTATCCTCTTTATCCCTCCAGCGGTGAAGTACGGACGTCGATCAATGTAACTGCTTACGACAGCCATCATCTTTGCCATGGCCATCTGGTCGGCGCGTATGAAGACCTTGACAGAACTATACATATCACAGTTGATCTTTGGACTGGCTAGTGCGACAAACGAGAGTATTGTCGAGATGACGGTATGGATGTAATGCACGTGAAGGATCACACTAACTGGAGCCAGATTGCCGATTTGTATTTCGTTCATCAACGCGGTAGTGCAAATGGCCTATACATGGTCATGGTTATGATTGGTGTAAGTCGAAACCCATGGAGACAGCGGAATTGTTACTTATGCTCAGCAGAGCTTTCTGAGCCCCGTGATTGCAGGCTATATGGCCGCGAATGGAAACTGGCGGCTCTGCTACTGGGTCACCACGGCGGTTGACGGTGCTCTCCTACTATATTTCTGTTTCTTTTTCGAGGAGAGCAAGTATATACCGCGTCTTGAGGCCCAACAACTGTCCTCCGAGGTTCCAACTCCTATTACGGCGACGAAGAAGGACAACATCTCGGAAACACAGACAGGAGAAATGCGCACGTGCGTCACATTGGAAACATCGAATGCCCCATTACATCGAATCAACTCTGATATCCCGCTTCTCACGTGGCGCCAACGCATGCGCCTTGTAACCAAAACTGACGAAAGCCTACTTGGCATTGTCCGGACCGCTGTCGTTATCTTATTCCGCTTCCCAGCTGTCATGTACACGGCCCTCACATATGCCTTTTGCCTCTGTTGGATTTCCGCTCAAGCGTCGATTATTTCCATCGTTTTCACGCAGCCACCTTATAACTTCGGTACCGTTGGGGTAGGAAACATGAGTTTGGGAGTATTTATCGGCTGCATCTTGGGTTCAGCCTACGGTGCGATTTCCGATCGAGCTATTCTTTGGTTCACAAGAAAGAACTACGGGTATTACGAGCCAGAAATGCGACTTCAGCTGAACCACTTCCCGGCAATTTGTATGAGTGGTGGCTTTGTCATGTTCGGAATCACTACAGCCAAGGTATACACGGCTTCTCCTTTCTCACATTCGGGCTAACAGTGACAGGGAATGCACTGGATATATCCAAGTATTGGTAGCGCAATCTTTGGCTTCGGTCTTGGTGGCTTGAGCGACGTTGCGCTTTGCGTGACTATCGATAGCTACCAAGCGGTATGTGCCCCTACGATCTCGCAACGAGAAACATATGCTAACCGTAGCTAGATTACTGGAGAAGCATTCATCGGCGTCGCCTTTATGCGTAATGCTTTCAGCATCGCCATTTCGTTCGCGCTCGTTCCTTGGCTTGATGCTCAAGGGCTGCAGAATATGACAATTGTTATGGGCTTATGGGCACTGGCTATGGCGTTTCTTCATGTTCCAATGATGATCTGGGGTAAAAGGATTCGTGAGAGGACTGAGGCAAGTTACAAGAGGATGGCCACAGGGACTAGAGTGTAAAGCTTGCTTGTAAATGAGCTTTCATAACATGAGGTTCTCCTCGACTCCATTTATGATATTATATGAACGAATGCCTCTGTATTAAGATTGATCTATTAATCGAGCAAAGCTATTCCTTGCCTTTCCGATATGAAGAAGAAGAACGCTGACTGCATAATTACGGCCGGGATCTTCTCCAAACTGTAGTCAAACCTCCTTGAATTGACCTTGTGGTGGTGGACACTTCATAAGTACCTGCCGTTCCGGTTATTCCATTGTGCTGAAACAGCCACACCAGTAGAGCCACTGCAGATGGCGATTACAACAGCGTTCGCATCATTCAACGTCTCGATAAATATCTAGGATCGCATCTGGTTTTAACTACCATATTTAAAAGCAGGTCATATCTACTTAGCTAATGCAAATCATTATTGAATTGTAAGTTACAATTGTTGATTTATCGGAACAGTCATCGGGGCACTTTGCACCTTTGGGCACTATACCATACCCCACCAAAGCTTCGCTACGGGCGGTAGGTTGCGATGAAGATGAATCTCGGAATTGCTGCCCTCCCCCCCTCGAGTCATCAAAGCTAACTGTATCGCATTGCCTAAAGCTCATTCTTTGATCCTCAATCGAAAGGGTTTGCCACTACAAAGAGGCTGTGCTGAGAGTTGCATAGAAAGAAAAAGGAGATGAGCGACCAACACGATAACCGCTCTCTCCTCGTGGTTGGCCGCCGCCATCCCATCGTGTTGTAATACTTGTTGGCGGGCAAAAGTCCTTTGAACCCTCAGCTTAGGGACTGGAATCAATTAATCTAAAGGTTTTAAAAGCCTGCATTAAATTTAGCCCAGGTACTAAAGTCTTTCATTATTAAGAACAGAAATTGTAATCTTCCATGTCAACCCATATTACTGAGGCCTTGCGCCCGGTCATAGAGAGGGCGGCACAAGCACACGATTGAAGGTGGTTTGCAAGGCTGAATGACGTATATTTGGCTAGAAATGGAAGTGATGGGACTTCGTTTCTCCGCGTCTGACGAGAGCATCCGACAATGCCTTAGCAAATGTATCATGTATATATTAAGGATGGCAACGTCAATCTAAATTGATCCTATGACAAAACAACGCGAATGATACTTCTGCCAACATGCCGCAAACTCCCGCCAAAAAGGGCCCTGAGCTCACAATCCACTTGGATCGTCCGGATTCAACATACATCCCTGGAGAAATGATTACAGGTCACATAACTCGAAAGAGTCATATCGTCGCTTCGTCGGCAACCGTCGGTATCTCCTTGCATGCTCGGAGTAAATCGCGAATGGTGGCGCGGCGCGGGCATCTGACATCTACATATCGCGGACGTTTTGATCTCGTGCAATCAGCAGAGTACACAAAAACTGTTTTCGAAGGCCCTATACATATCGCTGAGCACGATGTAGAGCAGCGCTGGGTATTCTCAATCAGACTGCCTGATCACATAGATGTATCTGCACTACAGCCGTTGGCAGGGCCGGTTCAGACTTATCTGACAGCGGAAGTATCG
This sequence comes from Fusarium chuoi, assembly GCA_022627125.1. Classification (NCBI taxonomy): domain Eukaryota; kingdom Fungi; phylum Ascomycota; class Sordariomycetes; order Hypocreales; family Nectriaceae; genus Fusarium; species Fusarium chuoi. The sequence continues at coordinate 321,617 of JAJALE010000851.1, forward strand.
GAACAGCCTCTTCCGCCGACATTCTTGATCGAGCGGTACGAATACATGTCTGGAATGTCAGCATTCGTTGAATACTACCTGCAAGCGGAGTTGAAGACAGTATCGAGAGGCTCTGCTAGCGCTGAAGCAATATTGCCCTTCAGGATGCTGTATACTAACCCAGAGCCTTTCCCAGCTGACATAGATCTTCATAAGACACGCCAGACCGTCGCTCTTCAGGGCGATAATCCTTTGGTGGCCAGCGTTGAGGTTCAGACACCGACAACACTGCAGATTGAAGCTCCGGATCCCATGTCATTCGTGGCTTTTGCATTGCCACCCCAAGGTCTTGATCTTGAAGAAGAGAAGCCCGGTCTTCCTTCAATTCAGATAACCCGAATTTTCATGAACGTTGTTGCAAAGACCGAGATCAAGTGCCCAAAGGGAAAGAATATTCATGAGACAGACTGCGAAGCTCGGGTAACACTGCATGCGGAGGATGCCTTTAATCAGTATGACGACGATTTATACATCCCATGGCAAAGACCCGCCATAGATACCCAGCACTTGCAGGGAAGTGGCTCAGGATCTGAGATGAGACCCTCAAGTAATCTCGATATTGGGGGGCTACTCAACCTTCGTCTGCAGCGATGTAAAGACCTGTACCCATCCTTCCAAACATTCAACATTCGACACACGCACCGAATTCAATGGGAGATGACAGTAGAGGCTGCCGGAAAACACTTTGAGCTTTCTGGTGAAGAACCAATCAAGGTTCTCAGCAGGCCTGAGGCAGAGCGGAATACGGAATGGATCCAGCCACCACCAGAAGATCACCTGCCGAGCTTTTCTGATGATGAAGACGTGGCCGGGTCAGGGTCTAGGCGTAGCAGCCGCCAAACAGATCCAGCTGCCGGCGTGGGTGGCCTCTCACGGCTTTGGGTGTTCTGATACGAATTTACCGAATCGGCTTCGGTGTACGGATATTGGATCGAGAGACGGAGTTGGACTACGCTTAATTATTTCATTGTCACCGAAGCAAATGAGCAGAAATCCACTATTAAGTATTTATCATTCGTATATGTTTCTCTCATAACTCAATTTTCTTTCCCGTCCTCTTTTCCTACAAAATTGCGAACAGACTCTCGTTGTAAGTCAGTTTGGGCCCTGCCGACTTCGGAGAACCCCTGTCCCAACCCTCGAAATCACCGCCATTGAGTATCGGTTCATTTATTTATCTCCGTGATTTACCCACGGAACCTGCATGGAAATCGGAGCCCACGGATGAACCCGGTTCCGCTCATTCTGTCTCGTGTCCGAAAATTCTCATTTAAAAAGATCTTATCTGATCATCTCGCATTTGACATTAGTGGATCTGCAACGTCTCCAACCCCATCACGCAGTCTAAGCAAACGCGCCTGTACAATGAATCTACAGCAGCTAAGTTTTTATTTCGACTTCGTCAAAGTCATTGTGTCGTATCTGGCCCGCATGGTAGTGCAGAGGGGACAATCAATTATCCATAAAGCCACGTATCGACTATTGCCTGACTCACGTGTCGTGGTCGTCGTTGGAGGCTCTTTTGCGGGAAGTCTTGTTGCCCAGCGCCTGGCTCATACGCTTCCCTCCGGTTATCGGGTTATCCTCATCGAAAAGCACTCTCATTTCAACTACGCCTTCAGCTTCCCTCGAAACTCCGTCTTGTCAGGACGAGAGCACAATGCTTTCATTACGTACGACAACATCGCTGTAGGTGCTCCCGATGGCATCTTCCAACGCGTCTGCGACGAGGCATCCGACATCACCGAGACCCATGTGCACACCGTCGGTGGTGTCTCCCTTCCTTACGACTATCTCGTGATTGCCACTGGCGCAGCCCAGCCTCCTCCAGCTCGATTGAACGCACGTATCAAGGAAGATGCAATTGAAGAATTACGAGGATTCCAGCAACGCATCGACAAGGCCGATAGAATCGCAGTCATTGGAGCTGGAGCTGTTGGTGTTGAACTGGCAACCGAGATTAAAGAAGAGTACCCTAATAAAAAGGTTACCCTTGTTCATTCCCGGCAACAACTCTTACCCAGGTTTGGTCACAAGCTCCATGATCATGTCATATCTGCACTCAAGAATCAAGATATCGAGGTCAGGCTGGGCGAGAGACCTAGCTTTCCAAGTGACGCTGGCCAATCTGTCCAGGAGACTAGTCTCGCATTTTCCAACGGAGAGACCAAGACCTTTGACCTCGTGGTATGTAACGGGCCAACCATAGAATCTGTCAAATTAACTTGGATTACAGATTCCCTGCACTGGCCTTCGGCCCCGATCTGACATTCTCGCAGCATATTCTCCCAAGAGTATCGCATCTAATGGCGAGATCCTAGTCAGGCCAACACTCCAAGTCCAAAATTTGCCATCGTCCCGACAGAGCATCTTTGCTGTAGGCGATGTCGCTCAATCTGGAGGCGCAAAACAAGCTCGGGCTTGTATGATGCAGGGTGAGGTTACAGTTCAAAATATCTTAAGCCTTATCAAGAGCAAGAACGCCACCACAGAATACAAGCCGCAGTTCTTTGAAGGCATGCTGAACCTGACATTGGGGACGGTAAGTACACTGAGTCCTTCAATGGTGAGGATCCATATTAACGCGCATTTAGCATACCGCTGTGGTGCATATCCAGAAAGGAGATTTTGAGATGGTCAAGGCAACCAAGGGACCAGATGCGGATTTGGATGTTGGAAAGATGAGATGGCAACTCAATGCAAAGTCGTGATGAACTTTTCTTGGAAGTATCATATGTATATCATTGCTTGGTTATTATCGATGAAATTGCTATCACTTAGACTAGTATCCCATAATATATTAAAGTACATTCCTTCTAAATTCACCACCAAGATTATTCGACATCAGAGCCACTCTAATTCCAGGTCCAGGCATGTGATCGAGGACGATGCGCAAGCTAAGCCTTGGCAATAGTCTCACCAATAACAACAGTAGGTGTCGCATTGGTGAAGTTCTTCACGTCATCCTTAACCTGCTTCGCCTCCTCTGAAACGCTGGCCTTCTGGAACGAAGCCAAGCTGTCCCATGTGATGATAGTGTAAATTTGGTAGGGGCTGTCTCCCCCGAGCTTGATGACCTGTCCACTGACAAGACCTTGAGGGCCCCAGAGCCTGTAACTCATTAGATAATTTTCTCTGGGGCGAGGATGGATGCTGAGACTCACTTGTGGGCTAGAGGCATATGGGTGTTGATATAGTAGTCGACATCGAAGTCGTGGCCGACAGGGTACTGGATAACGACGGTAGCCATGATGTGAGAGTAGGTAGGTACTGGAAGAGTTTATTGGACTGATTGGTGATCCAGGTAAGTGATAAATGATCGATCTGGGTTACCGATAGTTCGGGACAGCATTTATTTATACGAATGATAGAGGACCCGGCTATACGGTACCCAATATAGATGAACTACTGGGAGGAAAATAAACCCAAGGCCTCCACCCTGACCTCCAAAAATACAAAGGCAAGGTTAATAGTGAAGCTTGTGGAGATTTATTGATTATTTTTGACACTTTACTTTCTGTCTTAAAGTTTTCAGCATCCTTGCGAGGCGAGTTGAAAGATGCCGAGGCATCGACCCATAGCTCCACTTGCGGAACAACTCGAGAACCCCGAGGATGGAACTAAACTCCACCAGGTGCAACCATTAACCCACATATCGCACTAAAGTCGGCTTCCCATGAATAAGTGTCCCGATTCAGGTCGCTCCGGGCTGATTAATCACAGTTTTGGGTGGTCCGTGAGGCTGCTGCCGCCGCTTATCCCACCATTGCCGAGGTGATTAGAAACTCGGTCAACTAAGCACCATTGACGACATGAGTTCGAACAATGATGAAGGTGGTTGGTAATGATATGGAATGAGTCATGCTAAAGTCGTCAGTTGGTGATGATGACAGTTGCCACTATCCTAACCAACAAAGTCCTCATGATCATCCTCACCCAGAGCCAAGCTACTCTCAAGATCGTTCATCCAATCAAGACAAGATCTCGTTGTCGATGCTCCAGGCAAAGCTGCCTTTGGAGTTGAGCATTCTGCCTCGCGTATAAGCATGATGATTCTGCCATTGGCCGCAGAACGACTTTTCTCCAGCCTCTTGGAAAGCAAGGCTTTGGCCCTCTCCTCCATGACATCCAACCTTGCCCGAGCAGCGGTGATTTCCTGCAACTTTGTCTCGTGTCTGGCCTGCATTACCTGAGTCTCCTCGGCAAGACGATGGGTGGTTTGGATAACACTTTCTCTTAATTGTTCAAGCTCATCGACTGAAGATTGCTCCTCGAGAACCTTCGCCAAGTCCAAAGCGGAGGAGAGAAGAGCTTCCAACACAGCCGTATCAATCCACTTGCGATCAACAGCGGAACGCCGAATCTCGATAACGAAACCGATCATCTGAAGGCGACGTTCCATGTCAGGCACATTCTGCTCCAGGTAGTGCTGAAAAGCAGGGTCTTTCATCCAGAGGTGCAACTGGACCATTTCTGGACAATCCCAACCGCGACTTTCGAGTGCATGCGGAAGAACGCGCTTGGCAAAGGAAAAGCAAATTGTCTCAAGGCGCTCCTGCAGGTGCACCATGAGTTTATGCTGGGCGCTGAATGGGAGATATATGAGCTCCTGTGGCTCAGGCGCTGGCGGCGATATATCTCTTTCAATGACTGTAAGGTGTGAGAGTCATGTCAGAAACAGAAAACGCAAACTTACAACCGTTGATATGCCGTGACAAGGGGGACTCAGACGATGGTCCATGAGCGCTCTCGACCTCTAGAACTGGATCCGCTTCAGGCACAGCGGTTTCCAGGATATCCAACTCCTCAGGAACAGCGACCAACGGTTCTTGATCCACTGTCGCCGTGGTTGGCTCAACCGCTAAAGGCTCTTCTGCAAAGATAGTATCTTGGCTATTAACAGAAGGACATTTCTCCTTCTTAGTTTTCTTTTTCTCTTTCTTCTCCTTTTTCTTCTTTAGCTTTTTACCCAAAAACCTCTCTTCAGCAGCGTTTCCATTCACTACCTCATCCGTTGGTGACAGGGTCTTGACAAGTGCACCAGACTCCACGTTGTCGTCCACTAGCTCTGGTGACCACATGTCTGTCGCAAGCTCGGCCATGGTGGGAAGGTTTCGGTGAGTTAAGACTGTTGCAACTGAAAGCAATTTTGCAACAAATTCCGAGACTAACAGCGCAATATGTAGTAGGAATTGCAGACAAAACAGCGATTAGAATGTTGGTAAACTTGGCTGGATTGGCAAATTAATTACTGTTGGTTCCAAAGCTGGCCTCAAAATAGCAGCCAATTGGCGCTTTATGCCTCCTCATTTTGTCCCAACTGACCTTAGCTAATGCATGTAGGAGGCCGAACATATGCACCCTGGGCCTATTAGAGACTCCCAGGTGGCCAGACAGCGAATACGCAAAATCGGCCTTCGAAAATCAACCCATGCACAATACTGCCCAAGACTCGCCTCCGTCCTAAAACCTCTTTGTAGTTAGTAGGGTATGGGCTGGTTGAAATGAGTGCAACTCGGAGTGACTGAACATAAATATGAAGTGATATAGCTGTTTAAGAAATATCAAGAAACATAGAAACACCCCAGCTTCCAGTTTCAAGTCTTTGGACCATAAGACAACCGGCTGATATGAGACGTGTACAATTTACAATCTTTCCAGCTCTAGCAGCGTATATGTGAACCCAACCTTATCCATACAGTGCGTACGTAGAAATTCGGATTTGAATGTAGTAGTCAGGTCCGTCATGAATTCCTCCCTCAGACGTATCGCCTCTTCTTCAGGCCTTCGACCACGGTGGCCTTGAGGTTTGAGACCATCGATGAAGAATTGGGAACATGCTGCGAGTGCGAAGCCGGCAACGGTGTCTGTGTATCTCTTCCGAGCAGCCGCTTTAACTTCGCCAGAGCTTGCCTCAATCACCTCGGGTGACCATGAGGTATGCATTAGTGGTAGTGTATGATGGCCCTTGAGGCGCCATTTCGTGTCGACGGCGGCGACAGATGCCAGTATCTCGTCCGATGTCCTAAAGTACATAGGAAGACGTCTTGCGATCGTTGGATCGACCTGATATTTATCGTGGAGACTGCGAAGACTGGTTTCGAAGCATCTAAAAGTCGGCAGAACGTTGATGTCACCGTCACTGGGAACACAAATCGTCATAGTTCCATGATGCCGTAATTCTTTATGGCGGACTAGAAGGAAGTCGACAAAGTCCACGTGAGCCGCAGTAGATAGCGATGAGGGGGTTGAGGATGCATCAGGCATATTGCGCAGCCAATGCAAAGCTGTAAAGTTGAAACCAGCATCAACAAAACCATCGGGCAGAACCTGCTGAAAGTAGGACCTCGGGGACAATAGAGTATTTATGGAAACCTTTCCTCTTTGTGAGAGGGTATCCCAGTTTTGATGAATCGTCGACGTCAAACTGGAGAAGTCGTTTGACGGCGTGTCATTGAAGATCAGTGTTGCTGATGTCACGGAAGGGGTCCTTTCTAGGTACTGCGAAAAAAGCCGAACCCTGATATCAAAGGTTTAGTGATTTTGATAAAACTTCACGAGGAAGATACATACGAGTTCTTGCCCTCGGATGAGCCATAATCAGCCAAGGTTATCGATGGACCTGTGAGGTTGCATATCAGCCAGATGAAGGCCAAGTAATCGAATCTATCATGAAATGTACCATACCCCGATTAGCAGAAGGGCCAAGCAGCTCCAACGACTTATCTATAGCTTGCCCTTGCAGAGTAGAGTTCTCATTGTAGTATCCTCCTCCTTGCATAGATACATTGTCGGCCCTCATGACAGCAAAGTCATTAGTAGAGCCTAGGTGGTTCTTAAAATAGTTTCAAAGTGGTACGGTATCAAATGAAAGTGATGGGGTTTGCTTGCACGGCTTGGATCATCATTTATGTACCGGTGAGGCCCTACGTCAGTCCCGATATACCCGATCGGCGATACCCGAGTCAGCTTCTGCACGCCACATTGTGCTACAGAGGGCCGTGCCATCGTCAGCACTAGACGCGATTGAGGCTATCTGGAGTTAGGTCTTGATGAAATCAAGCTTTTCGCTGTTCCAACGCTTGTATTTGGGCTGCGGTGTTACTTGTATAGAATCACGCGGCCTGTTGATCATGAATACCCCCAAGGTTGTAGCACTTTGTTCAACTGCGAGGTGCTCCGCCATTCCACAAAACTGTGAGGAGTACGAAAGCGAAAGCTTGAGGAACGATACATGCTGTGCTATCTATTATTTGGTAGCATCTAACCCCCGTTTCTTTCATAGGAATATTATACAACCTTACCAGTTACACAAGACTAGTTCCATGTTTTATCATGAGAAGGACTTTCCATGGAGCCAGTCTCCGTTCCGAGTGCTATTTGAGTGCTGTGATGTTATTGGGTAAAACAAGAATTCAGTACCAATATTGCCCGTGAACCGTGGCTTTTGCCTTACTTTTCTTTTTTGACTCGACTATTCCCTCACTGATTTGGGACACGTCAAATACTTTAGGGCCAAATTTGCATTAGAGGTTGGGTATCAATGGAAGGGATAAAGCACAGAGCGGGGAACAGGAGCGCACAGCAGTGATGTCGTACGACATCATGAGGAGCTTATCACACGTGAACGGGTTGTATCAACAATACCCCGCTGTTAAACATGCATGATATATCAGGATCAACAAAGCTGGGTGCGAGGGATCCTACAAGGTACTTGAGAACATTCAATACTCTATACAAGCATTTGGTGGAAGGTACAATGTTGAAATCATGGAACGCTGCATAAAATTGGTCTATCTATGTAACAAAAGAAACTAAATGATCGTATCCCCGCTCCCAGGATATATGAGTGACAGTATTATACAAAAAAAAAGACAAAAAGGAGAAAATCTCATGATGATTGTGGTGCTTCCTTTTCCTTATGCCGATCTCCCAGGTGTATTTGAGTAAAAAGCTGGCTGGGGTTCATGTTCGCGAATTGCAGTAGCGCGATTGATCTCCGAACGGGGATGCCTTTGCTTGGTATGCAGATATAAAGTTTCGAAGTAAGCGATTCGTCTGGGCAGAACTTTTTAAAGTATGCTGCTTTGCCTGTCACAGGCACTGATTGGATCATCTGGTTGTAGCCATCCTTCCAGAGCCGTGACACAAGCTTCGATGACCCCGTGACCTCCTGAACCTCGTCGAGGGGCTCGATGCCGAGGCTCATGTATCCCACGTCGGAAGCTTTGAGCATTTCCATGGCAGTGACAACAAGGAGATCTGAAATTCCCCGTGGTGCGTCTTGGGATGCGATGCAAGGATCGAGGTGATATCCTCTCTCTGCGCCAAGTTCTCGTAGCGTCGCTAGTCCGTTGATCTTGCCGTCGCGGTCGGAAGTGTATAAGAAGATTGTGGATTCGGGGAGTGAGAAGAGATCGTAGACAGTGACGAAAGCCTGTGAGCCATCTCCATGCTTCCGGTTTCGGTCCTCCCTCCAATCGTCGTATAGCTCCTGTAGCTGTCGCTCTAGCTCAGGTTCTGTCTCGTTTACAGCGGGACTATAAAAGTTCATTGTAACACCTCCACGCTTTGGGTCGAGAAGCTGCTTATTCTGGGAGATTATGCGTTTGCCTGCTTGCTTGCGGAGGACCTTGTTGGTTAAAGGGTTGAGGACGGCTTCGTGGCCGAAATGCATCGTCGCCCACCCTTGTTGGTGTGCGTACTTGGCAAACTCCTCACTAATTCCAACAAATGCAAGTGATAGGCCGCGCGCCCAGCGATAACGGCGAAGCTCACTGAATAGTGCTTGGCGATGGAACTCGGAGCACAGTGGATCACCAGCGACGACAACGGTTCTGGCGTGGAGCTTATAGATCAAAGATCCATAGCCTTTCTTGCTAACAAAGACTTTGTATGCTGGGTCAAGGATACCCATGTGAGATGTTTGTGCGTATGATTGGTAGTCATGTTTGAATGCTGCTTTTGTTGCCGTGTTGTTGGGGCTGTTCCTTTGGCGGTCCTTCTGTAGTCGGTGGGGGCATTTTATGTGCGACAGGCTTTTGGCTGCGTCATAAGTCCTCAAGATGATACCATCATCAGGGAGCACAGTCGATGGGGCTGTGGATGCTGATACGATAGAGACGTCTGTCTGGGAGTGTTGGTATGTTGATGAGGATGCGGACTCTACGTCGGAGTACAGCATGTCGTGTCTCTCCATGGTTGAGATGTTGACGTTAAGGTTAAGTTTTAGGCTGCGAACACAAGTGATGAATGAGAACTGCCGGGTATGAGTTTATGCCTTAATTCTGGATAAACAGCAAGCTAAGTGTCAGGGCTATCGTACTTATAAGTCGACCAAGGACGGCACCTGTGTCAGCCCTGGCACTCGGGGGCTGCGTCACAAAGTAGCAGTTCATGGCTGGGCATTCTCCATCCCGTAACCTCCAAAGAATTAAACTCAGCCCTGCTGTCTCGTAAACCTCGTAAGAGTGAGGCTCAGCCATTCTGCAATCTCAGGGTACGATTCTGGAGGCTTCATTAGCTCGAGGGTTCAGACAATGTTGAAAATGTACGACCTAGCCAATTAGAATTCGGGGATGATGTGGTCTTACTTGCCGATTATCCGACGGCTCCAACCCAGACTAGACATTATCGCGCGCGGACCCCGTAAACTGATCTGCTGAGCTTGCAGGGGACTATGAGGTACCCTACGCTAACAAGTTGCGCTACTGTTGGGGAGCCAGAAAGCTTCTGACAGTGAACTTGGCTGCGAAAAAGTCTGGTCCAAAAGATCCACCAAAACTGCACAGGGCATGCCGTGATTCTTTTGTCTCTTGGGGCAGAAGTTAGATGTTTTCTTACCCCCCCGGGCTACGTAGCACCCTCGCGCAATGGGACTCAATTCGGGAAAAAGGGATCCTTGAATTGCGTTGCCTCGACGGCATGTAAACTCATTCAATTAATTCTTATGCCCAGAGAGCGGGTAAGCACTGCCCTTTTCTCCGAGATTCATCAGGCTAGTCCAACCATCTCAATCACGGCTGATGCCTTGGTCCCGACAAAAAGCTCGCCAAACACTTTTGTTTGCCAGCTAAAATAAGACTCAGCCTCAACGCCAGCACCACCTACTTCATAAGGGCCATCAGGGCTGGGTCTGGACCTTTAACACGTCATAAGAGGCTAGCAATGGAACAAAAGAATGTCACATTTCAGTGTCAGAAATCTCCCTAAATGACCCAACGTCCACTTTCTCACGCCCTTGCCAATGGCTGTAGCGCGTTTTTGACCAGCCAGCACTGGACTCCAGTGATTACTACGCGCAGCTCCCCACCTCATTCTGCTGCGCAAACCTCAATGCAGCGCCTGGCAGACCCAGACAACAAAAGTGCCCATTTCACCATTCATTTCACAGCCCTCTGTGATACAAATTTGTCAGTCTCGGTTACAACAACATTTTATTTATTCCCGACACGACCCAATTTATTGCACCGTTGGTTGAGGGCAACAAGAGGATCATCTGTTGGATCAACGAGATTGGTGCCGGTCGCGGCAGTGGTGAATGAGCTGGACTGTAACCACGCAAGGTAGGTACAACCAAGTCTCCCAGTCTAGCATCTAAAGAACAGCCTTTAAAAACTCTATCGCATCATCCATGCCCTGAGGTGAATTGAACCAGTGTCCTCCGCTCCCATACTCCCTCCATGTCACATTCGCTCCAAGACCTTTCAAAATCTCACACTGCCTCCTGCCCCAATCCACCAACACCAACGGATCATCGACGCAATGTTCCAAGAGCATAGGCGTGTTCTTGAGCACGTCACTGTGCGTCGGGGAGGAATCGAGTTGAAGTGTCTTGCGCATCTCATCGAGTGATCGCCCGGCAAACGGGCAACGACCGCTGAAGCCAATAAAGGCGCCCAATTTTTTGTTTGGGGTCGGGATGTCGAGGTTGAACAATGTGTGCACGCTCGTCGCAGAGCCCATAATGATGCCCATCAAAATGACCTTATCCCACCTCCCGTTCAAGTCATTTGCTTCTTTGGCCAGAATATCGCGAATCTTGGGCACGACTTCTTTGAGCCCTTCTGCCTGGAGATCTTCATTTTCCGCCAAATTCCTCACGTTCCAGACATCGAACCACTGATTCCACACGTCGGGTGAACTGGCGCATTTTCTCTTTGGTGCTTGAGGAAATACCCATCGAAAAGAAGGGAAAGCGTCGGCGAGTGTGTGGCCTTGAGAGTCGCGCGAGTATTGGAGTGAGCTGGAGAAGTTGGCAGCGTTATCGCCTCGACCGTGCAGGAACACGACAGTGTGAGAGTGCGTTTGGCCTTGGGCTGGTGGCACTGTGATTCTGGTGAGAGGAAGAGAGCCCATTGCGTTAATGAAGAGAGGAGACTCGATGATAAAGTCGCTGATGAAGTGAAGGTTACGAGTGGCAGTCGCCTATAGGTAAGGTAGGTGATGTGATGCTGCCTGGAAGAGGGTGGCCCACTTTAATGTCCAACTATCCAATGATGGCATCTTTCTTACCGCGCGACATCCACCCTAGACAACGTCTTCTCTCAACCATTTCGTGCACCGAACTTCAGTAGCTCCAAAAACATCACCCATTATAGCACTGCAAGATACTGTCTATGAGTCAATGATACAGACAGCTCAGCCAAAAACAAGATCCTAGGCAACAGTGAGGGCAACGAGTACTTTGCCCGTGTTATTTTTTGGCGTTCTTTACCGTTGTGGCCTGGGGGCTAAAGCTTTTCCCAACCTCTCAACCTAATCGCAGTCACAAATGCAAACATCATGAGCCCTTCATCGCCAGACCTACACAAAGCACTCGAATTAGTGGATCATATCTAACCAGAGCATCCGGCTTCAGCTTTGTTACGCGCCTACATTCTCGAGGCCGCTCAACCGCAGGCGGCTGCGGAGTACCTGCAGAGCCGGTTGAGAAATGACGGACATGCTGGTTCTCTCGTTGCTGATTGGATTTATGTTATTGATTCAGGTTAGTATTCTCTCTGTGCTTGAGAAAACGCCTCTCACTTACTCAACCGCACGTAGTTATCTCAGGCACGCAGCCACGAGCCCCCTCCACCGATGAGATTAATGCCATCACAAAGCGAGACGGAGGTATATGCTGCGTAACGGGCAAAAAGGGTAGCCTCTGGGACCCCGTAATAGTCGCTTCGATCTTACCTGTGCCATTTGCGTGGCTCAAACAGCAGGTCAGTTCCTTTTGTTCCTGTCGTTCGTTCATACCCTCACGCATACATTCAGAACCCATCACGTGTTACAGAACTTCTTGAAGCATTCTTTGGCCCCCAATACTTCGATTGGTGGCGCTTTTATATCGATAGAGCCGGAATATATTCACCTTATCAAACTCACTGGCTCGTTCGCAGGAGCGTGCACGAGGCCTTCCAGCGCGGAGTTGTCAAATTAATACGATTGCCTTCTTCCATGATCGAGGTAAGAGGCATTGGCCACACAAAGGAATATGAGCCCTAATAAACGTGTCTAGTTCAGAGTTGAGCATGTTCTTATTGATGATGAGCAACCTGTCGATGTGAACGGCCCTATTGCTTTGCTGGGTGACCATTCGCGGCAGGGAATCGATAAGGTCGATGCACGGTTAATTGGTACCCACGCCCGCTTCTCCAGAAGTCTCCAGCTAGTGAATCTTGCAAGGACCATCGCCCCTGGTCTGTTCTCTGAGCCGAAAACCACCAAATATGTCCCCCAACAGCAGTCCCCAGTCCGCATGCGTTCAAGTAATCTTGGCCTGGGACACACATTCGTACGCCCAATAATACTTTTGTGGCGGTTATTTCCATCAAAAATTCGTATTGCGGCCTACGATCTGTTGCGAAAGCTGGGAAGCTGCTTCTACAGAAAAGATGGAGATGCGCAAGTCCAGAGGTTACCTTTGGGACTATACCTCAAGTGCAACTCCAACCCGGATACCGTGAGGAACGAGTATAATGCCCTCAAGATCTTGGAAGAAAAGACAAGCATTCCTGTGCCACGAGTCTTTGATATAGTGTCTCAGAACAATGACGAGGATGGTGTGAGTTATCTGCTCATGAGTAGGGTTCCAGGCACATCATTGGCGATATGTCAGGATTCGCTTTCTGACCAAGACTACGCCAACCTTTCTGTACAGCTCAAGGATTGCGTGTCACAAATTCGGGACATTCCCAAGCCGGCCGACCATGATATGGCTATCTGAAATACCTTGGGTGAAGCCTGCCGCGATCCGCGCATTCGATATTGGTCTGCCATTGGACCCTTTCCAGATGAAGCGTCGTTTAGCCAAAATCTACGTTTCTCAGACGAGCCAAGCAGGCGTGGACACAAGATTTGCTTTACCCATCGAGACCTCAACCCTCGAAACATTATGGTGGAGCGGATTAGCAATTCTGATGGAGTTAGAGGATGGCGGTTAAGTGGAATTATAGACTGGGAAACGGCGGGATACTATCCTGAGTATTGGGACTACACTAAGAGCATGTTTGAAAGCTTTCGGTGGCCAAGGAGACATAACGAAATGATGTCAGATGTGTTCAGCGAGTTTGGTGATTATAGCGAGGAATTGGCGGTAGAGAGGCGGGCCTGGGAGTCAGGAGACGGAATCTAAGACAATGAAGAAGCCCATCTAGCGAGAAAAATCTCATGTGATTCTATTTCACAGCCTGTCATGCAATAATAGGAAATCGAGACGATGAGGCAGACAGTCGCCGCAAATTAGCTCCATTGCCATGCCACACATGAGCGGCTAACTGAAGCTAAAGACCAACGGATACTTAGATACACTTCCCTCTTATTCTTGTCTCAAATAGACAATCAAGATCAACCCACTAAAAGTCAGTTCGATGAACAAGTTGCTATCAAGGTTCCTCTTCCCATAACTCTAATGAGCGCCTAATTAGTGAGAGAGTTGAACGGTGAACGGAAACCGGCACTGGTTACGCCCCTATGCTGATTCAGGAGTTGCGTGTGAGGCGCGTGATGTGAGCCAAGCTGTGGGGTCTATCAACTCAAAATAACACTCTAATCAAAGTCGGTCCGAGCAGTATACCAGCTACCCAACACAGTGATGCAGGAGTTACTACATAGGGCTGGGGTCTATGCCGCGATAGCTGTGAACTGACAACGTCACGTTGGTAAGCTGAATCACTATTCGGCAACAAAGAGCAAAGCTGGTACGAGGACGACTTTAATATTTGCCAAGACCATCCTCGGAAGGCCAGCGAAAATCTGGGGTTGAATGTCGTGTAAGTGAATATAAGCATCTGCAAAGTGAAGGCAGAGACCTGTAACCCACTGCTGGCAGTCAATTACCGCAAGCCTCAGGATTCTGATATACCAATCGCAAGATATCACAGATCAACATATAAGCGGGGAGCAGAAGCGGTGACTATTTATAGGTGGGAGGGGAAGCGGCCCAAGACGGAACAATGATGGGGAAAGGCTGCTGTAATCGGAGACTTTTCAGGTAACTAAACGGGTTTCATATTAACTCTGCCGCATGAACTCCGCATAGTGTAGTCTATCGTAACTTGGTGCTATCTCCAATGTGACAGTCGTGCTATCTAAGAATCGTAATACTTGAATACGTGAGTAGCTGTCTTTTCTCCCTTCGAATCATATCTCTAAGGCAAAACACTGAACAGACCAGCCGCATCCCGAGGTTCATAGTCCAGGGTTGAGGCAGCCTGAACAAGTACAGGCAGACCATAATTCTCTTTGAGCCAATAGGCCACCATATCCATAGCGGCTACAGCACCAGATCCGGTCCAAATGTTCTCATCAATGATCCATTTTCTCTCTCTTGTCCAGTTGACCTGAGGCCAGCGGTTGCGGACCCAATCGAATTCGATATTGTTGACAGTAGCTGTCTTCCCGTTTAGAACACCGGTTGATGCGACAAGACTTGCCCCAGTGCAGCTTGTAAAGAGCAACTTCCCGGCAGCGACATGTTTTCGGATGAAGTCGGCATGCTTTGGGTGCAGATCGAAGTTGCCGAGGTAAGGCCCTGGAACAAGCAAGACGTCAAGCTCAGGACAGTCATCCACAGTCACTGTAGGGATGATAGTCATCTGGCCGGTGCCGAGCTTGACGGGGTCTTTGGTAACACCGATATGGTGGAAGGTGAACTGCGGCGCTTGCGAAATAAGTTCATCGCTAACAGGTCCGTACTCTCGATTAATGCGGAATGCCGTCTTGTTAGCCGAATTCAGGAGGTCCATAGGCCCGCTGGCATCAATTACTTGATAGGCAAAGGCCAAAATGCCGAAATGAACGGTAGCCATGACTGAAGTCGAAGAGAGATATGTGCCTCAGCATGTGTTTGGGTAGATTGATAGGTAACAGGACATCGATAGAATGACCGTGAGGCCTATTTATGTCCCAGACCGTTGGGAAGTATTGTATGGAAAGGTGCTGATGATAACGTGAAGGGTCACACAGTCTCCACCTCTGAGTCCAAGATTACAAATGATTGTGGTGCCTAATATCCGTGATCATTCGGATAAAATCTTAAGAATCACTTCAAAGATCTTATTGCTTTGGTAGTTTCCCTCTCATGCGGATCAATAGCTGCTAAAGGAGTGCGCTTATGTCCATTCGTACTAATCAAGAGGACTATAAGACCTACCAGAGAAGCCTATGATCTGGTGTATGAATCGCAAAGAGGTTGCATTAGACGCAGGTTCTGGTTTAATCTATCCGGCTCACTTGACCTAGCAGTTGAGTGATCTATACGCAATTGGTGGGTTCGGCAACGTGATTTATATCCGGACGCCTTCGGATACAGCGTCGGGAATGTCGGGACTCGTTGAATGAGCAAATTTAATATTACAAACCTCTGACGGGATTTTTGAAGAAGATCGTCTTCTGAACTTCCGAAGCTGGACAGAAATGCTCTCACGTAGTACCATTCGAGTATCGTTAGTCGTGTCAGCAGAAGGGCGCTGATTACTCAGATGGATTACTCAACGCGCATGACGTCGGTAGGACTATACAATTAACTCTCTTGAAGCTCCGCCAACACGGAAGAAAATTGTTAAAGCTTCAGAGCACTCGTTGTGAATGCAAAGTGCTTATAAATCAGAAGGTAGGTGCGGGAGTATCTGACAGTGTCACATCACCATTGGATGGTAGTATAAGGATGCTCTATCTCAATACCAAAGGCCAATCTCCAACCTTTCTCTAATCAAAAATCATCATGCGGTGCCTGTATGTCCTCATCTTCTCCGTCGGCTCTCTCCTTTGTGCTGCCTCGGAGCCCTTCTCGCTGCCAAATGTCAATGCTACCTTTGCCAAGAGTCCTAAGCCGTTCCGGATTCATGTTGAACGAGACTTCATTGAGGATACCCGGAAGCGGGTTGCTCATACGAGGTCGCCATTGTCCATAAATGTGCCAAGTGATGGCCCTGGTGTTGAGAAGTTCACAAACGTTCGTGATTTTTGGGTGAATGAGTATGATTGGAATGCGACGGAGGCATCTATCAACAAGAGGTAAGGAATTCACCACCAGATATCTTAACACTGATCACTGATACTTTCAAAGATTCAAACAGTTTACGACTATTGTTGAGCCTGAGATCGACAACGTCACTCTTTCTGTACCGCTGCATTTCCTCCATCAACGCTCACCCAGGTCCGATGCGATACCAATGCTGTTCATTCACGGATGGCCAGGGTCCTTCCTTGAAGTCGGTAACATTATCGGAGATCTGACAAACCCACCAAATGCATCTGTACCAGCATTTCACGTCGTTGCGCCTTCGATCCCAGGCTTTGGATTCTCTCCCGCAACGACAAAACCGGGTTTTGGTCCCGCATCGGCTGCTTTTGCATTCAACGAACTGATGCTTCAGCTTGGCTACTCCAGATACGTCATCCAAGGCGGAGATTTTGGTGGTGTCATCCTTCGCTATCAGGCCCACCATTTTCCAAAGAACGTGATCTCGGCTCTCAGCAATTTCTGGATTATCCAGCCCAGTAATAACGACCTTCGCTGTCTGGCACAGGGAGAAGCAACGCCTGATGAAACTGCATACATCAAGATTATAGAGAACTACGAGAACCAGGGATCTGGATACCGAATCATCATGTCCACGGAGCCACTCACCGTCGCATATGGTATGACGGACTCACCACTTGGGAACGCCATGTGGATGTATTCCATCATGAGTAGAGTCATTGACCCAGCTATCATGGCATGGACTCCCGAGGAGATCATTACTTGGTCCATGATGTATTGGATCCAAGGCCCATACGGTGGCATGCGGTTCTATAAGGAAGTTCAAAATGATGGGGGTTTCGAAACACTAGACTTTGGTGCCCTGCCCTTGGTAGATGTCCCAGTCGCTATCAGTCAATTTCCTTACGACTTGACTTACCGTATGCCGTTGGACTGGGCAAAGAGGGGAGGAAATGTTCTAAAGAGAACTGTACATGACCATGGTGGCCATTTCGCTGCTTACGAGGTCCCTGATCTGCTGCTCCACGATATCTGGTCTTGGTTTGGAAACAAGGAAGCTTCAGGAACAAAGGCATTCAACTAAGCCAATTCATCAAGCAGTGACCAAAACTTAAATATTTATCGCCACCTCAAATAAATTAGTCCATAATCTTCGCAATCGAACTTCTGACATGTTTCCACGACTGATAAAGTGTTTTCTCGTAACATTTCATCACGGTGCAGGGATGATATCCCATAGCTTCCGCGGGTTCAAGAGTAATATTGAAAAGTCAGTTCCCATCTTCACCACTTTAAGTAACAGACTGTGTTCAGCGAACTTCCAACTACAAGAAACGTGAAGAATTACTAAAATATGGCTGAATTCGCGATATCAGTATCTTGAGTTTGCTGGAAAGTTCTGTATAATAGTGCTAAAGCAGTCAGCTTTATGCTGTAGCAATGGGTTACTCATTGTGGTATGATGTCTGAGTTGTTAGCTAGATGTATGATTTGCAGCTGAGACTTATGGCCGAGAGCTTAAGTCAGCATAAAGAATTGAGTACTAAAGCAGATATAACAATATGTGAATATATTAGAGAGGAGAAGTTTCTGTCCAAGAATTTATAGATCTAAGAGTAAAAACACATCATAATTTTTCACACCTTCCAGAAACGCTCCTTCCCTTCCCCAAATCCCTGCGATACAACCACGTTACTAGACTTCAAACAAAAGCCTAACGTGTATTTGTCAGTCGTAGCTTGTCAGAGTCCTGACACCAGTTGCCAGTCTCAATACGTGAATATCGCAGCGGAAGGCCATTTCATCTTAAGATCAGCTAGCAAACTTGCTGAGGGCTCGTAGCTTTGCACCATAGAAGAACAAGATCCACATGCCGAAGATGCCAATGACGCTCAAACCTCCCAGAAGGCTTGTGCCTTTTGCAAATCCAAGATTCTTGTAGAGCGGATGAGCAAAAAGAATACTGCCGCTGGCTAAGGCACTTCTAAAGAAGTCGTTCGCTGCGAATAAAGAAGCAGAATATTGTGGATAGGTCATGGGGACATAGAGAAACACTACTTGCAGCACTGTGAAGATTGAGCCGGCATAGATCGTCACTCCGATGACTGGCACGATCCAGTGTATTGACGCCCTAGCCGTCCATGCAAATATGAACAGGCCAACAGTCGGGCCGAAGCAGGCAGCAAGTCCAGGCGTGAGAACTTCCTCTTGTTGAGCGATGCCAGACTTCTTCATTCGTGGTATGAGCACGTAATAAAGATATAGGCCATAGAGAATGATAGCCAAGATGCATCCAACGGCGATACAAATGAAGACAAGACCAACCTCTCCAAGAGTCATGCCATAATAAACGGGAAAAACTAGTGGGAAAACCTCAAAGTCTACATGGTCAGATTTGAATGGAGAATAGAGGCAAATGTGACTTACAAGAGTAGTATATGGCGTACAGGATAGCCGAATAGATCTGCACAAATAAAACTGCTGGATCTTTGACGGTGATCTCTAGGGGCTTGATCAAGGCCTCTACAGCTATACCCGAGACTGTAAGATGTGCCTGATCGATCTCACTTTGGGATTGAAGCTTCTGACTACCGGTCAATCGGCGCAATCTCTTAGCCCGGCGAAGGAGAATGTTAGGCGCGCTAGTTTCTGGCATGAAGGTGAACAGAGCGATGAGTACTGGCGCTGAGACCCAAATTGACTCGTATAAGGACCAACGCCACCCCTTTGCTGTAACAGCATATGCACTAATCAAAGGGCCAAGGGATGCTGCGCAGCAATCAGTATATCGCCAAGAAAGCCAAAGTTGATGAAACACTTACGACCACACGACATAGCACCAACCCAAGCAATCATAGCGAGGGGCATGTGTATCATCCCGTACATATCACCCAACGACGCACCGCCCGAGGCTAAGCATGGAGATCCGAAGAACCCCTGTAGAAATCGTAGGACTATGAGCCCTGCAAATGAATCGACCAAGGCAGTTGGAATCGAAATCACAACGAAGATACCGAAGGTGATAATGTAGACAGGATTGCGACCAATACGGGGTATTTCTCCGAGGGGAGAAAATAACAGCGGACCGATACCGTATCCTAGAACGTACATAGCCAGACCGAGTGTAGCCTCTAGGTTGCTGACTCCAAACTTCTCCATAACACCCTCGACGGAGGGTGAGTATATAGCTGAACTGAGATATACAACGAACGTGTAAAAGCAGATGATCAAGCTAATAAGGCCCTGACGTAGGTTCGACCAGTTCTGTGGGTTTTCGGGGTCTTGGTCAGAGTACCAGTCAACTAGAATGATTCCGTTCTGGGTACCATTGGGCGTGGTGTCAGTAGGCCCGTCAACGTCTAAGACTTTGCTCTCGAGATCTTGACCTTCAATGATATTCTGATCGGGTATCGGATTAACGATGGTCGAGGGGGTGTCTGTTCCAGTGTGGCATGCTGTTCTGACATCGGCGCCATTGAGTATGTCATTCCAGGCAGCAGGTAGTTCAAACTCTGGATGTTCATCTGGATATTTGAAGAGGCGATTATTGGTAGCGAATCTGAGAATTTGTCCCAGCGGTGCGTCTCGGATAATGTTGAGAAGAGAATCGGCGGCGCTCATGGTTCTTGTCTGGTTCCCAGTCTGGCCTCCAAGGAAGATAGATATGTAGAGATAAATATCGATGCAGAAATTCCGAGGACAGCAAGAATTGAGTCGATATTTAATTATGATTTTAATTTCTACGCTACATAAAATACTCCATAGTGTACAACAACAGTCCCGCGTTATGTAATGCTATCCGAGTCAGTAACGTTGAAGTCCTTCATGCATATTATTTCCAATCCCCATCTCGCAGGAATAGGGGATTTAGATAAGAGGTCACATAGCCGACACCGCTTTAGGGATTGGGAAGCCTGCGCAATACTGACTAATCGACCAACGGGCATCTCTATATATCCGATGACCGTCGGATATCAGAGGCCACAAATTGGAACCGAGCTACAGTCGGACTACAATTGCTCCGCTATAACGTTGAGAGATTATGAATCCGCAACAGTCTAATTCAAATTCAATTGCAACTTGATCGTCAAGTTGAAGTAGTCATAGGTCTGATGTCTGAGAGTACATAGGTAGAAGGAATGTATAGGTATAAGAAAGCTTGCTGCCACAACGGAAAGTATAATAAGCCAGAATGTTTCAAAACCTTTTGGGATAAAGATGGACCACCTGGTATTTCACTCGTCGGTATTCGAGGGGTCTGCTTGGTTGTCAGTTGTCAAGTCAATGCACTCTTCCGCCTTTGCGTTTGCAAGAGGGGATGGGCTTATGCCACTCCGATGCATGGGAGACTCTTGAGTTTTTGGGGGGTCAAACATTTGTCCCCGTGGCCACTTCGTTTCACTGGGTGGTGATCGACCTGCGAATACCGGTGATCCATCTAGAGAATTTCCTCCTAGCCGCTCAAGAGGAGAACCTGAAATTTGAGATGAAAAACTGAAATCAAGCTTACGACCGGCCGTGCTTGGCTTCGGGGTCTCGTCGTCAGAGCCATCCGATAGCTGCAAAGACTGTCGATCAAGAATGCCAGGCCTTTCAGATCCTTTCTTGCTACTTGTTCCAGCCTTTGGTGTTTCAGGATCGCTCAGATGTTTCCACAAGACCGTCGTATCCTCGGAAAAGGATCTTAATGAAAAGGCTGAGGTAGAAGCCACGGAAACAGCAACCTCGGACCGAGTATCGCCATCATATAAGGGGGCGTCTGAGGGTGATCTCGATCGTGATTCAGAGTTCGTAGGGTTATAGTCAGAATCATGTGGATCGTCATCATCCAGCTCTTCCATTTCGGATTCTTGGTTTGAGCTGGCGGTTTGTGCTGTCTCATCATGATGACCTCGGATCGGCAATTTTGCTGTTGCCTCAACTCGATGAACGGCTTCAACTTTGGTCGTAACCGTGGGACCATTGGCAACAATGACCTGCAACCTTTCCGTTACTGCCTTCTCGATTTGACTGGAAATCAATGTCCTCTCCATAGAGCATATTTGATGCATAAGCATACCAAGGAACAGCGGTGTGACCTTTTTATATGTCATGTCGTCCAATTCCATTCCAGTATGGGCGTCTAGTAGATCTCGAACGAGGGGCGCGACCAGCTTTCGCTGTTCAATATTCCTCTCACGAAGTGCGTGTGACTCAGACGTTTGCAGTAGGTCTGTCATCGTGACAGTTCTTTGTTCTCTGTGTATATGTTTCCACTGCTCGATATACGAGGCGATTGTAGGCTTGAAGACTCGGGTTGCCCACGTATGTGCATTATCAAGGATCATCTGAAACGCCATAATGTCTGTAAGGTTTTTGACGTCGCCTTTCCAGATCGCTCGCATGACCTATCGACATCAGTATAAGCTTTGATGGTGTATGGGTCAACGATAGCAATACGTACGTATCCTTCTTTGCGCCTTCTTGTTAATACCTCGTCTGTATCCCTTCGACTACATGGCGCATCAAAATCCTCCGCAAAATACATAAGCCACACTGTAACAAAAGACCCAACAGTAGTAATCGCAGGAATTGGAGGAATGTGTGCATGTCTAGGAAGTCTCACAGCATATTGAGCTGTCTGCTGGACCAGGCTAATCGCACAAGCCGCGGCGTTGGCGGCCTGGCAGATGACAACGCGTTCCAGCGCTTCATTCTGATCCTTTTCTCTCTTATGCTCTACTATGAGCCAAGGATAGCACCGAAGGTTGGCCCCCAATGGAGACTTGTCAAAGATACGGAAAGGAGACGGTTCAAGGCCAACTTTGTTCAGTCTTTGAAGTGTCCACCAGGTGAAAGGCTCCATAGCTCGGGAGTCCCCAGCGTGGTTCCATTGCCGGGCTTTTGGATCTACCACTTTCGGGAGTCCAGAGTTATTATGATGGTGGTATATCGGCAAGAAAAAGACTTGATCGGGTTTCGGGCTCTTCACTGGCCTTAATCGCGTGGTTGTTGCTGTCTCATCGGGTTCAAATAAGGTCCAAATCTTGTCATTACTCCTGTTCATCTTGGTTAAATACGCGCGTTCACAAGACTTGGTGTTAGGCATACCGTATAACTTGGTCATAGTAGTACTTGTTTCGTGATACTCTGGGTAATTCTGTAAGCTGCATTGATGTACATATTGTAGCAGATGACTTGCCGTCTTGAATCTTCCTTAGATGCCGACAGAGAGTCGGTAAGCTGATCGAAGAAGCGCTTTTCGAATATTTCTCGCCAGACGGTTTCGTCATAGCCCCCACCGACTTTGCTGACCACTTCGTGTTGAATCATCTCTGCTGCTTTACAAGTTGGATCTGAACCCAGGCCCTGTTCTACATACTCTGCCATATCTTTAGATATTTTGGAAAAAGAATCTGTCTTCTCATTGACGAGGCAAGAAAAGTCCGTCAAACATCTTTTAACCTCTTCCACATGCGGTGGCAGCACAAAGCTCGATAGCAGCGGATGTGTTTCATCATAGAAGATGTTAGCTTGACCAAGACCGTAACGATTCCAGGACATATTGAATCGGACTTGCGTAGACATGGTAGAAAGAGGGGAATGAGAGGAATAAAATAGCTCAGAGTCTTGGGCCTATGTACTGGATCAGCAAATCACCAACCACGATGCCCGAGGACCAACAGCTGGTCATGTGTGGGGAGGTCCCATAGCTCCTCGCTGGCCATAAGTCCAACTGTAGGCTACTAACGCAGGTGATGAGGAATGCATGGCGGGGATACCGGCTCGCTCCCATCGTAGAACCTATCTGCAGGACACAGGGATCTTTCCCATTTCATTGGCTGAGTCTAGCCCCGATGTTGTTTGACCCTTGAAAAGCCACAACCAACTGCATAACATCCTGTCCCAGGTCTTCATCCGCGTTGTCCATGTGGCGTGATATGTGAGGACAGATGCAGTCTGGTTCAAATTTGGAAGGCCTTTTGAATATACTTTAGCCACCGAGTATTGCGCAGCACATGCAGAAGTGGGACCGCATATCACTGGGACAGCGTTTCATCGGCATTTATTACGGCTGCGGCATCCTTAGCGGTGAACTGCCAGTTGAAAGTTGGCTGTTATTAGGCACTGCTTAAGTATTGGCAAACTAGGCCTATGCAAGGTTCGTGATGGCCATAAATGGAAGCTTTGCGCGCGACAACATAACGTCTCAAGAAAACAATCATTTATCATTAAAATCTAATCATACTGCATTCGATAGTAGGACTTCAATCTGTTTATCCCTGATATATGAAAGAACGGTCTTCCCAGCCTTATCGAGTTTATCAGGACTTGCTCCTCGATCCAGAAGTAGTTGGACGCAACCCCAACTAGGGAAAGTACTATTAAACCCAGCAGCATATGATAGCGGTGTCATACCACGATTGTCTGCTCTATCAACATCTGCCCCATGACCAAGCAGTAGCTCACAAGCTTGAGCATTATATTCTGCCGCCTTTGAGAGCGGCGTCCTACCGTTATTCTCCTGGCAATTTACATCTGCCCCATAGGAAAGCAATAGCGCGGCCAAGTCGGCACCGTCTCTGGTACTTGCTGCATAGGACAATGGCGTCCCGCCATTGACATCAGGTTTACCAACCGCCGCACCCCGGATCAAAAGAGCTTCTGCTATGCTTGGAGCCAAGTTGTCACCATGATATGATAACATAGGTGGATGGCCTTGTGGGGCAAGGAATATGTCAAAATGCTTCGAGGTAACAGCGTATGACAGAGCTGTGCGGTGACTTTGCGTGTCATAGACATCAGCACAGGCGCCGCTATCTATTAAAAGGCGTGCGTGACCCTCTGCCTTCAACTTGACGGCCAGCAACAGGGCGCTCTGTCCTTGATTATCGATCGAGTTGACGTGAGCACCCCATTCTATGAGCTGCTTCATGATCGAAAGGTTGTATTCCAGCGCAAACATTAATGGTGTTTCTCCAAAGTGATCAGGTTTGTCGACTATGTCGCTATGACGAAGCAGCATCCGTACAGTTGATTCCTTAGCCTTACCTGCCTTCAATGACCACGCTAGCGCTGTGCAACCATCGTTGTCAGTTGCGGCGATATCGACCCCATGGCCAATCAATAAATACACCTTGGCTTCGGACTCGTTTTTGCTACACACGGCCCCGAAAAGCGCTGTCTGTCCCTGGGTGTCTGTCGCAGCTACACTGGCCCCCCCAGAGATGAGCAACCGCATGCATTCTTTACTACCCCCAGCTGCAGCATACATAAGTGGTGTCACATCATCGATGCAACTATGGTCGACATTGGCGCCTTTTTCCAGTAGAAAAGCTACAACAGCCGCATTTCCATTTGCAGCTGCAAGAGCAAGCGGCGTCCGTTTGCGCTTATCTCTAGCTTCAATGTCGGCCCCGTTCTCGAGCAGAAAACGAAAAGTAGCCAAGACATCATGGCAGTGCTGAATTGCAACTGAAAACAGTGTCTCGCCACGGGGAGTTCGGAAGTCTGGGTATATGTAGGCTTTGGAGGAAGCGATAGCAAACGAGGCCACAATGAGGTCGTCATTCTGCAAAATATAGTAAATAAGACCCCGTTTCGGTTTAAATGTGAAATTGCGCCCAATGCTGTGCTTTCCTATTCTTGTCACGTCGTACTCATGGAATAAGGTGTGTAAATTTGATGTCGTAGGTTCGTCGCGTGTCTCCCTTTTGAGTAGCCTCCAGACTGTTGGTCGGCTACCCGTAGCCATTGCTGCAAGGACAGGGGCGCCATAGCGCTCGCCTTCGATATCAAAGCACGACTGGCTTGCTCGGTGGCTCTCGATAAGCCTCCCAAAGCCATGCTCAGCGAGGAGGTATAAAAGACTAGCACCAGCAGTATGTCGGCGTACATCTTTGTCCTGGAAGACGTTATTGTGTTGAATCCATTCTTCAAGTCGGAAGGTTTTCAAAAATTCAGTTTGACTGATGTCTCCCTCTTCTGCTGCATTCGCGTGATAAAGAACATTCTGCACGGCATACCTCAGAAAAGGAAACTCAAAGTCTGCCGCAACACAAGCTTCGGAGAGGTGCTGCTTAGAGTCGCTTTCTGGTAAGCCATTCTCTTCCGTATATGATTGCGCATACTTATAGCAGCACCTCTTTAACTGATCATGGCTCTCTGCACCAATATCTCCGCTCGTATCCAGGATGACTCTGAGGCCTCCGTCTTTAAGGAGAAAATCTCTGACTGACTCGTGAATGAACTGGACTGTTGGATCATTTTTTGTCCGAATGACTTCAGCAAGACCTTTTGAGGAATTGAGAAGGAAGTTACGAATGGTGGCTTCAGTGATTTCGTCTTGGTCCCACTTGCACGTGGTGCACTCTGTGCGTGAACGGATCGCAAAATAAAGCTGATCTGGCTTTAGCGGATTTCGTGCAAAGAGAACCCATTGGATACATAAAAGCATTTCATCCTTATTTGCATCATCTCGAGTAAGAATATTTCGGAAAAGTTCGTGTAGGTCTCCTGGGATCTCTCCAAGGGTCTTCTTTAAGTCATGTATGCGCCCTTCATCAAACTTTTGTTGCAGAATACCAGACACAAGGACAACCCACATAAAGACACCTGATGCCTTTTCTTGGATTTGAGTACGAATGTCGTATGCGAGTTTGCTTTCTCCAATCTCCAACTCGCTGTCAAGATAAGAAATGATGTCTTGCTCATGTCCCTCTAGCCCTTCCAGAACTAGCTCAATCTTTTTTGGCATCGTGATGTGAGGATAGTGTCTGCTCGCCAAGCAAACCTGGAAACTGACTCCGTCCACAGCGCTCACTTTGCCCAGACTCTTGAATGATGACACCATGGAGCGAATTTCAGACTCATCACATTCGTCCAAGGCATCAATGAAGGCAACAACCGAAGAATCCCCAAGGCCTTCCACAGTTTGCTCGAAAAGTGCTCTTAGTGCCTCAACACCCCAGTCATGATTCTCGCTGATCCCTAAGACCAGACCAGGTTCGAGCACATTGTGAAGCCTGGGAAGTTGTTGCAACAGCTGCAGTAACAGTGACCTGTACATGCCAGCAGTCGACTTCTCTAACTGTTCTCCTCGTGCGTTGAAGAAGAAATAGATGATGGTTTTGTTTTTCATTCTTCTGCGGGCATTACTGAGAAGGAATTTCATCACAGTGGACTTCCCTGCTCCAGGCTTTCCTTTGATCCACAAAAAGCCATGATGTTCATCGACCTTGTTGGGATCCAGCCAATTGAGGTACTCCGCTCTTTTCAGAATCCATTTGCATGTTTCCGAGTGAGCTTTCCTGATGTTGTCATGCCGAGCATCGATCTGATTGAACCTTAATGATTGAAGGAGAGTTTCAATCGGTGGCCGACTGCGGCTACCTCGTTCTGATTGTCGACCTTAGGTTAGTCAAAAGCTCCCCAGTGGAAGTAATGGAAACAAACCTTGGTCGTCGGTGCACTTTCGCTTCTCTCCACGATTCTCATGTGCCTGGTCTCGCAGCGGGTCTGTAGAATATCCATAGTAATTGTGGTTATTTATCGTTTGAGCTGTGTCTCTGCGGGTCAATGACTTATTCCCCAAATCGACATTATGCCCGGTGACTGTGCTCGAAAATTCCGAGCCACCCTGGTGCAATTGCGATGGTCCAGACATCTCTGATCATGGATAATCCGTCCTGTATTCATAGGCGACGTCGGAGGTGATGGACGAAGGATAGAGAACTAGAACCGTGGTTTGGCACGAGAGAGGAAAAGTTTGATGAGACTGACCGCAACAACCAGTTAAGCTAAGCTATCAGCCTGATTTTCAACCCCCCAGCACAGCGCCAGGGAAAAACAAGATATAATTGGCCAAAACCAAGCTCGATGTGCGCCAGCTGCGTCGTCGGTAGAACACCCTTATAGAGTGTTACGACCCTCACGGTTACGTCACATATACCCCATAAATTTCTCTACAAACCCTACCAATCACGAATAGACCGAATAAACCCTTCTCAGTCTATCTAGTTTAACCAGTTAGGATAAGACCAAGAACTTATAATATCAATCTAAAATTAAAAGATTAATATCTTAATTTTTAGTAAAAATACTAATAAATACCTTATAAATAGTACTATATAGTTTATACTTATTTATACTTTTATAGAGTTAGCTTACTAGCTATTAATAAAACTTCTTTATATTAATTAAGCCTAATATATATTAAATTTACTATTAAGAGATATAATACTTTAATAACTGCTTAGTATTATGCCCTATATAATTTACTAATAATAAACCTAATATTATAACCTAAACGGAAGAAGCGCTTATATTATATACACCTTATATTTTTCTTCTAATTATTTATAATTACAGTATACTAAAGAATTCTATAAGTAACCACTAAGACCTAATTACTAAAGTCTAAAATAGATTATTAATAATTCTAGATAATTACTAGTAATTTTTAAGAATTACTACTAACTTTATAATAATCTCTTTAATTACTATTAATACTATATAGTATATAAATATATTTCCTTAATATTAAATAGAACTTAGCTTATTAACTATTAATAAAACTTCTTTACCTTAATAAGCCTAATATATATTATTAATTATTAAAAGATATAATAACTTAATATACTTAATATAATGCCTTATATATTCTATAAATATAAACCTAATATAAACTAATTTACTTATTTAAAAACCCTTAATTATTATATATTAATAGCTTTTATTTAGAATATATTATATTTATATTAAATAATATTATATTATTAAGATATTTAGTAATACTGGCCTAATATCTCTTTATACTAGAGCTTTATTTAATAATATTAAGATAATAGTAAAGCTATAGTAACTATATAATAGCTATAATACTTTATAAGCCTAAATAAATAATTAGTAAAATACTATAATAACTGGTAATAGTAATAGTAAACTATAAAGAAGAGATCTTAAAAAAGCCCTAAAGCTACTAAAATTTAAACCCTTTAAAAGATAAGTAATTAATATTATTCTATTTTTAACCTAAATAAAAGGATATTTTTACTTATTTTTAAATAAACTAGATATTACTATAAAGAAACTTCTATTTATAGTCTCTTTAATTTAAGGTAGCGCTAAAGAATAGTTTAAACCTATTATAAAAGATTACTTAAAAAATAAAGAAAACCTATAAAATTAAGATATATAAAATATCTTTAGAGACTAAAATAATTTTAAATAAGCCCTTAAAGATAATTTTAAAGTAATTAATAAAGAATAATAAGCTATAGCTAAACTGCTTATATTTAAATAATAGAAATTATATACTATATATTTAGCTAAATTCTAATAGCTAATAGCTAAAACTTAATAAAATAATAATACCTTTATAGAAATCTATTATTAAAGCCTAAAAAAAGAGGTTAAAGATAAATTATACCTTATAGATAGACCTAATAACCTAATTATTTATATTATAATAATAATTAAGATTAATAAATAATAGTATAAATATAAAAGAGAGAAAGCTAACTATAAGTATAAAAATAACTTTAATCTGTATTACCTTAATTAATAATAAGATAATAATAACTAAAATAACTCTTAAAACTAAAGATAGTAATAAGGATATTAATAAAATAATACCTTATATAGAATACAGTTAGGACCTATATCTTTAGGTACTATATAGCCTAAAAGAAATAATAACTATAAGCTATAAGATATATTTAAATGTAAATACTATAATTATAATTAAATAGAATATATAATATAATAATACCTAAAATTATAAAAGCTATAAAACCTAAATTAAAATAGGTAAGCCTTAAGACTTACCTAATAATAAAATCTATAAATAGTTATATATACTTAAATATTAAAAATAATATATAATAGATATAATATATACTTTAATAGCAATTTAGGAATTACTTAAATTAAACCTAAAAATAAAAAGAGATTAGAAAAGAAGAATAAATTATATATATTAGAAAACTTAAGTAAAAAAGGAATTAATAAAATAAATAATAGAATAAGAATTACTATAAGTATATAAAAGACCTTAAAAAGTAAGAATACTTTAAAGTAAAATAAAAAGAATAAAGAGAAAAAGTAAAATAATAAAAGCTAAAGGAATTTAAGAAATAACTAAAATAAGAAAAAACTTAAATATTAAAAATAATAAGATAAAATAGCCTAAATATTCTTAATATAAATAAATAAAAGTAAACCTTATAAGTTATTAATAATATTCCTATTAAAATAACACTTTAAAATAAGAAAGAATACTAAAAATAGAAAGTTAAAGTAAGAAACTAACTTTAATAAAAGAAATAATAAAGCTTTTACAGTATAAAATATAAAGGCAAAACCGCTAAAAATATAGCTAAGTATCTTTATTACTAAAATAAGTAAATTATATAGAAATAAAAATAACCTTATAAAGTAAGATATAATAAAAATAGCCTAAAGATCTATAGGATATAAAAAAAGATCTATATATAAGGCATTAGGGAATATAAAAATATAGAAATAGGAAATAAAGTTTATATAAAAGTATATTATATTAATAAGGCATTAAACCTATTATATCTAGAACCTGTATTTAATAAATAAGATAATATAAAAATAATACCAATATACCCTAAATATAATATAATATCTTAGGTATTATACTAAAACTATTAATATAAATAATATAAATTAGATAAACTAAATAATAATTATTTCCCTATAACTATATTTAGAATACCTAATAATAACCTCTATTTAATAAAAGAAATAAAAAGATATTTAATATACCTTTAGTATAATTACCTTAAAGTAATAAAACTATAATTTAATATAATATTATATAGAAAGATATATTAAATTAATAAATTAACTTAAAGAATTAAAGAAAATATATAAATTATTAAAAATGCAAAAAGAGAATTTAAAGAAATAACCTAAAGAAAGTATACTTAAGGAAAAAAAAAACTATTAATTTATAATATTAGTTTAGAAAATATAGAGAAACTATAAGGACTATAAAAAGTAAATAGATTATATCTACTTAATAAAGAATATTTTAAATAAAGAATTATAGAAATAAATATAAAATTAAAAAAATACTTTTAATAGATAATATTTAATAATAAATTTAGTAATAACTGCCTTAATAGAAAAGGGTATAATAATAATAACTATAAATAAATATATTAAGATATATTAAAAAAAATTATATATTATTTATAATTAAACTATAAATAAGCTAAAACTTTAAATAAAAATAACTTAAACTAATAAATATACTAAAAGTACTATAAATAATAGACTTAATAAATAGCCTAATACTATAAGTTTAAATTAAAGAAAAATAGCTAAATACTTAAATTAATTATAAAGTAAAAAGAAATTTTATTAACTTAAAAATAGTTATAAAGCTATAATTACTATAAAAATAGAAATTATTGCCTTATCTATTAGTTAATATAAAAGGATAGCTCTTTAATTATAATAACAGTATTATAGATTAAGAGATTAATTACCTTAAGGTCTTTATTAAAAGAAGAAATTAAGAAGTAGATTTTAATATTATACTTTTAGAAAAGGATATAAATATTCTATTAGGTATATAATAGCTTAAATAATAAAACCTATTTATTAATTAGAAAAATAGCCAGATTATATTCCTTAATAACTCTAATAGTAATAAAGGAATAAATATAATAAATAATAAGAGATCTTAAACCCTAATTAAAGAGGATAGTATAGGTAAGTATAAAATAAAATATCTATTATCTCTAAAAGGAATATAATATAAATATAAAAAAGGTATAAAAAATAAAAAAGAAATTCTAGGTATCTTTAAGGTATAAGACCTATATAAAGATAAAATACCTATAAAATTAAGCTAGAATTAACTTAAGAATATTCTAAAATAGTATTAAATATATAATAAACAGTTTAAAGAAAAACTAAAAATAAAAGTATTTAAATACAGTAAATAAAACTATAAAATTAACCTTATAGATAATAACTTACTATTTTAGAAGCTCTATTTACTTAACTAAAGAGAGCTATAAGTTTAAAAAGAATATATAGATAAAATACTTAAAAAAGGCTATATTAAGGAATCTAGCTTAATATTAGTATTATTAATATTCTTTATATTAAAAAAAAATAGAAAAGATAGACCTATTATTAATTACTAACCAGTTAATATATATACTATTAAGGATTAAACCTTACTTTTACTTATTATAGAACTTAAGGATTAGTTATAAGGTAAAAAGATCTTTATAGCTTTAAATCTAAAAGGAGTATATAACTTTATTTATATTAAGGAAATAGATAAATAAAAAATGGCATTTAAGACTAAATTTAAATTATTTAAATATATAATAATGCCTTTTAGTCTTATTAATATACCTATAATATTTTAGTAAATAATTAATAATATACTTTAATAATACTTTAATATCTTTATAATATATTACCTAAATAATATTTTAATCTTTTTAGATAATAAAAAAGAATATATAAAATATATCTATAAGGTTTTAAAAATATTATAAGATATTAAACTGTTAGTAAAACTAAAAAAGAGTTTCTTTTATATTATAAAAGTAGACTTTTTAGGATATATTATTATATTTAATAAAATTAAAATAAAACTAAAGAAAATTATAGTAATAATAGATTAAAAGGAATCTAGTAATATAAAGAAAGTATAAGCCTTTTTAGGACTTATTAACTATTACTAATAGTTTATTAAGGATTTTAGTAAAATTGCTAACTTAATAATAGAATTAATAAAAAAAGGAAAGATATTTAAATAAAATAATAAGGTATAGGAGGCCTTTATATAGCTTAAGGGAGCTATCTTTAGTAAACTAGTATTAATAATATTTAACTTAAAAAAGGAAATTAAGCTAAAAATAAATATATTAAACTTTATATTAAGAGGATAGATTGATTAGTAAGATAATATAAAGAAATTATACCTTATTATATTTTACTTTTATAAGTTATATAAAGTAAAACTTAACTATTTAATTTATAATAAGGAATTTCTAATAATTATTAATTACTTTAAGGAGTTTAAATATTACTTAATAGAAAATAAGTATTAAATTAAGATATATATAAATTATTAAAATATCTTTTACTTTACTATAATATATAAGCTTAATTAATAATAATTATATTATATTAAATATCTATATAAATTTAACTTTATAATTATTTATAAAAAGAAATTAAAAAATAGAAAAGTAAATATAATAAGTTAATAATTAGATTATAATATTAAAACTATAAAAATAATAGAGTAAATATTAAAAATAAATAATAAAAGAGAATATAGATTTACCTAGTAAATATAAACCTTAAGGTAAATATAAGTAATAATAACTAAAGAAATTCTAGAGAAACTAAAGGAGTTTATATAGAAATTCTATAAATATCTTATATATAGATATTAAGAAGTAATAAAAACTCTTAAATAACTCCTATAATATAGATATAAGGTATAGTAAATAATAATAAAAAAGGTTATTAAATAATATAACCTTTATACTAAAATAAAAGTATAATAATATAAACTATATAGAGAACTTTAATTACTGCCTATAATATAATAACTATAGGACTTAATTATAATAGACTTTATTATAAAATTATTACTATTTAAAGAACCCTTAATAGAAATCTTTTATAATAGTATTATAGTTATTATAGACTAACTTATTAAGTTTTTATATTACCTATCCTATAGAGAAAATATAAATATAAAAGAACTTATATATATTATCTATAGATATATTATTAATATATATAGATTACTATTTAAAATTATCTTAAATAGAGGATTAATATTTATATTATAGTTTTAAAATATACTTTTAGTATTATTAGGCCTAAACTATAAGCTTATAATAGCATTTAAAGCTTAAGTAAATAGATAGATAGAATAAATAAATTAAATACTAAAATAATACTTATAGTATTATATAAACTATAAATAGAATAATTAAGTTAAAAAGCTACTATATGCCTAACTAGCCTATAATACTGCCTATAATAAAAGTATAAAGCTTATATTAATATATATTAATTTTAGATTTATATTAAAAGTCTATTAAGACCTATAAGAACCTAAAATAATTAACCTAATAGTAATAATTAAAAGTAATAATTTAAAGAATCTATATAATAAACTATAGATAGAACTTAAATTTATTAGAAAATAGATATAATAATACTATAATCCTAAAAAGGTAAAAAGACCTACCTTTTTAAAGGAAGATATAGTTTATTTATCTATAAAAAATATTACTATTAAATAACTAAGCTATAAACTTAACTTTAAATATATAAGACTATATAAAATTATTAAGAAGGTTTTAAAGAATAATTATAAATTAGACTTATTACTAAAAGTTAGGATTTATCTTATTTTCTATATCTTACTGCTTAAATTACTAGTAAATATAATTTATATTAAAATATATAATAAACCTATAGAAATAGAAAGACTAAAAGCCTATAAAGTAAAACTAATTTAAGAAATAAAAATAATTAATAAGAAAATAAAATACCTTATTAAATAAAAAGACTACTTAAAAAGTAAAAATATATAAAAACTACTAAAATACCTTATTAATGCCTAATAACTTTTAAAGAACTTCTACTAAAGACTAAAAAAGGGTCTAAAATGGCAAATTAATTAATAAGGTTTACTATACCTGCCTTAATTAACTTTATTATAGTAAAGAAGTTAGAAGATATAATTAAATTCTCTGCTTTCTTATTATTACTTATTACCTTAAAATCCTACTTAAGGGCCTTTAGCCCTTTAGACTAGATTAAATGCTTTTAACGATAAAGATATATTAACTTTAAAAGATACGTATTTAGCTAATATTATAATTAAATAAGCTTCTTTTTAATAGCTTCTTTATTAGCCTTAATTTAATTCTTTTCTTAAACTAAATAATTTACTATAAAGTCAGTATAAAATACCTTATAAATAATAATAAAGAAATAAACCTTCTAATAATATTATACCTTTTCTATTATAAGAATAATTACAGTAAGTATATTTAAAATAATTTTTCTATCTATTCTTTATTATATATTTAATATAATTCTTAATATATAAAGAATAAGGCATAATTTTATAGCTAGTAAAAGCAATAAGTTTTATATAGGTAAGATAATATTAAGAAATTATAGAAAATATTCTATTAATAATAATAAGAAAATATAAGTCTAAATTAAACTTACTAAAGATAATATAAAAAGAAAAATAGATATATAGATCTTAAAGATAAGATTAATAAATAGAGGGAAATTATATTATAACTTAAATAGAAAAAGTATTTATATTATATATACCTTATATTTTTCTTTCTATTATTTATAATTACAGTATATTAAGGGATTCTATAAGTAATTACTAAAATACTAATTATTAAAGACTAAAATAGATTACTAGTAATTCTAAATAATTACTAGTAATTCTTAAGAATTACTATTAACTTTATAGCAATCCCCTTAACTACTATTAATACTATATAGTATATAAATATACTTTTTTACCATTAAATCGAACCTAACTTACTAGCTATTAATAAGACTTCTTTACCTTAATAAGCCTAATATATACTATTAACTATTAAGAGATATAATAACTTAATATACTTAATATAATGCCTTATATCTTCTGTAAATATAAACTTAATATAGATTAGTTTACTTATTTAGAAACCCTAACTGTTATATACCTAAAAAAAAGATTTAAGCTAAAAGAGACCCTTAAAGGTACCTAAAATACCTAAATTATTAGCAGATATCTTAAATATTATATATATAATATTACTGCCTATAGTATCAGTAAGATAAGAAAATAAATAATTACTTTTTAATATAAATTAGAGAATATAGAAAATAGAAACCCTATTTAATTATTAATACCCTAAAATATTAAATTGCCAGAAAGTATAGAGAGACTTAAGTAGTTAAGTTTATAATATATATTAAAATATAAAAATAAGCCCTAAATTATATCTAAAACTTTAAATAAATTATAGAATAGAGAAAATATATTTAAAATAAATTAAATAAAGAAGAGAAAAACCTAAATAAAGATATCTATAAAGCTATTATAGAAATAGATAGGCTAAAAAGAGAATAAAATAACACCTCTAAAATAAGCTAATTAAATAAAATACTGCAATATAATAATAAAATAAAATAATTAGTATAAAAAGTAAAAGTAAAATATTAATATAAACTGGCTATATAGTATAACTGCCTTAATAATATTAATTACTATAAAAGTAAATGTAATTATAATTACCTATAGGGAAATAGAATCTGCTATTTATAATAAAGTATTAAATAAATAGAAAAGTAGTAAAAAATAAACTTCTTATAAAAGCTTTATAAACTATAACTAATAAATAATAATAAATATACCTAAACTTAAAAGTTAAAATTAAAGGTAAGTAGCTAAATATACTTATAGATAGTAAAGCTATTATAAACCTTATTTCCCTTAAAACGGTTAATAAGTTAAGGCTATTATAGAGAGATAAGAAAAGACCCTATATAGTATAAAGTAGAGAAAGAAGCGCTTATACTTATAAAAATAGAAATATTATTAAAAAGATTAATTACTTAAAGGTATTTATTAATAGAAAGAATTAAGGCATTAACTTTAATATTATTCCTACCTAAAAATATAACTTAGTGCTTAAATACCTATAATTAATACACTATAACCTATAATTTAATTAAAAAACTAATTAGGTAACCTATAAAGATTACCCTTTAGATAATAAAATTGATTTAAATAATAATAATATAAGATCTTAAACTTTAATTAAAAAGAGCAGTAAAGACTAAAGCAATAAAGTATTGCCTATTTTAAAAAAAATATAATATAAGTTCTATAAAGGCAGAAATAAATATATTAAATAAATAATAGTAACTCTTAAAAGACAGTTTAAATAACTAGACTATAATCTCTAAGGGATAAAATAAATTACTAAAAAGGAATTTAATAAGTAACTTAAAAATATATCTATAAAGTATTATATCTATAAAAAACTATTTTAAAAAGAACTAAAGATAAAGTTACCTTAATATATAAACTATAATATTAAAATTATATTAAAAGACAGTAAAAACCTAAAACTCTTTTTAATTTATAATTTTATTAAATTAAAGCTTAATATACTTAATAAATAGATAAAAGATATATTAAAAAAAGGATATATTAAAATATTAAAATCCTTAATAGGATATCTAATTATATTTATATTAAAGTTAAACTTAAATAAACTATAACTTATAGTAAACTATTAATAACTAAATAAGATTATAGAAAAAGATAGAATGCTATTATTACTTATTATTAAACTTAAAGATTACTTATTTAATAAAAAATAGTTTATAGTATTTAATCTTAAGTCTATATATAATTTTATTTAAATTAAAGAAAGTAATAAATAGAAAATAGCCTTTAGAATAAAATATAAATTATTTAAATATTTCGTTATGCCTTTTAGATTAATAAATATATTAGCAGTATTTTAATATATAATTATAAATATATTTTAAGAGTATTTTAATATATTTATAATATACTATTTAGATAATATCTTTATCTTTTTTAATATAAAAGAAAAGTATATAGAATATATCTATAAGGTCTTAAAAGCACTATAAGATACTAATATACTTATTAAACCTATAAAAAGTTATTTCTATTAAAATTAAGTTATATACTTAAGATATAAAATCTTATATAATAAAATTAAAATAGATAGATATAAGATTACTATAATTACTAAATAGAAAGCACTTACTATAATTAAAGAAATATAGTCATTTTTAGGATTTACTAACTATTACTAAAGATTTATTAAGGATTTTAGTAAAATTACTATATTACTTACTGAGATTATAAAGAAAAATAAAATCTTTAAATAGAATAATAAGGCTTAAAAAGCTTTTAAATAGCTTAAGATAGCTATTATAAGTAAACCTATTTTAATTATATTTAATTTAAAATGGTAAGTTAAACTTAAGACTAATATTTCTAACTCTACCTTAAGAGAATAAATAGGATAATGTAATAATAATAATATATTATATCCTATTATATTCTATTCTTATAAAATATATAGAATAGAATTTAACTACCCTATCTATAATAAAGAATTTCTAGTAATTATTAACTATTTTAAGGAGTTTAAATATTACCTTAAAGGAAGTAAATATCTAATAAAAGTATTTACTAACTATAAGAATATAGCTTACTTTATAATAATATAGAAGCTAAACTAAAAATAACTATATTATATTAAATATCTATATAAATTTGACTTTACTATAATATACTATAAAGGTATAGATAATAGATATATAAATACTATTAGCTAATAATATAACTTTAATATAAAAACTATTAAAATTAAATAATAACTTTTAAAAAAAAATATAAATAAAGATTATTAGTTTATATAACCTATTAAAATAATAGTAATAATAATAGTTATAGCAGAAAATAATACTAAATTACTAAAAGAACTTATAGATAAATAGTATATTAAATTTAATATAATAATAACTTTATATAAATAGAAAAAGGAAGTAAAAAAGTAAGGAGATATTTAATATTAATAAGTACCTATTATCTATAACTAACTATATATCCCTAATAAAATACTAAATAAATATATTAAATATTTACATTAAACTATTAAATATTATAATAGACTAGATAATAGATAATTGTAGCTATATATTTATAATAATTACTTAAAAAGATAATAGAGAAAAGTAAATAACTGGTTTTACTATAATATCTACTACCTAAAGAAATAAATCTATAATATTAATATAATATAAAAATAAGAATATAATTTCTTTTATAAATTTTATTTATATCTACTATATAGATACTAAAAAGTAATAAAAATACTTAAAAAACTATAAAAATAAGGTTATAAAATTAAGAAAAAAGAAATTAAGAAAGTTATTAAATAGTATAACTTATACATTAAGATAAAGGCTTAATAATATAAACCTTATAGATAACTATAACCTTTACTAGTAGTATAATAACTTCAGGACTTAATTATAATAGACTTTATTATAAAGTTACCTTTATTAAAAGAACCTTTAACTAGAATCTTTTATAATAGCATTATAGTTATAATTAACTAATTTATAAAGTTTTTATATTATATTCTATATTAAAAATCTATAGATATAAAATAACTTTCTTATATTTTTTATAGATATATTATTAATATATATAGACTGCCTAAAGAAATCCTTTTAAATAAAGGAGATATATTTACAGTAACATTTTAGTAATTACTTATAA
The DNA here is from genome assembly GCA_022627125.1 of Fusarium chuoi. Lineage (NCBI taxonomy): Eukaryota > Fungi > Ascomycota > Sordariomycetes > Hypocreales > Nectriaceae > Fusarium > Fusarium chuoi. Next base: position 360,484 of record JAJALE010000851.1, read on the forward strand.
ATAGACTTAAATTAAATTATTAACTTATAATAGCATTTAAACTGCAAGTTAACAGATAGACCAAACAGATAAATTAAATACTTAAACAATACCTATAGTATTATATTAACTATAAATAAAACGATTAAGTTAAAAAGCTACTAATAGCCTAACTTATATATAATACTATACATAATAAAAGTATAAAGTTTATACTAGCTTATATTAACTTTAGATTTATATTAAATATATATTATAATATATAATAAGAAAAATGTATTAATCTAGCCGCTATTATTAAAAGTAATAATATAAAAAACCTATATAAAGAAATAAAAATAAAACTTAAATTTATTAAAAAATAAATAAAAAACTACTATAACCTAAAATAGTTAATAGAACTAACCTTTTTAAAAAGAGATATAATCTATTTAGCTATAAAAAACATTAAAATAGACTAACTAATATATAAATTAGATTATAAATTTATCAGACCCTATAAAGTACTATAAAAAATCTCAGAAAATAACTATAAATTAGATTTACTACTAAAAGTTAGACTCTATTTAATCTTTTATATTTTATTACTTAAATCTATAGTAGATATAATATAAATTAAAATAGGCAACAAACTATAAGAAATTATAAGACTAGAAATCTATAAAGTAAAAGCTATTAAAGATATATATAAGTATAATAGTTAAAGAGAATACTTAATAAAATAAAAAGACTATCTAGAAAATAAAAACACTTAAAAACCACTAAAATATCTTATTAATACCTAATAACTCCTAAAGAATTTTTATTAATAATAATAAAAGGATTAAAAAAAGGAATATCTATAAAAATAGAATTCTAATTAACTATATTTACTACACTATAAGATTAAGCCTTAAATACTATAAATAACTCTACCTAATTAATAGAAAAACCATTTTACTCCTTTAAAAACTGTATTTTATAAGAAAATAACTTATTATTCTATTCCTTAAGATAATACTTTATCTTATAAATATAAGCTAAGTAAGCTATAGCCTTCTTAAGAGCCTTCTTAGCCTTTTACTTATTTTCTTTTAACTTTTTATACTCTCTTATATTCTTTAAAACTACAAAGGAGTTAGCAGCTAAAAGCAGAATATATAAAAATATTATATAACGGTTAGGGGTTTAAACAGGGAAACTAGTCTATATTAGGTTTATATTTACAGGGTATATAAGGCATTAAACTAAGCATATTAGTAAAGTATTACGTCTCTTAATAGTGAATAGTATAGGTAAGGCTTATTAAGGTAAAGAAATATTATTAATAGCTAGTAAGCTAAGTTCTATCTATTGCTAAATAAATATATATATACTGTAATATATATAAGTTAAATAAGGTCAGTTTGACTCTATTTATAACTATTTATTATGTAAGTTAAATGGTATATATTTAACCGGTATAGGGTAGGTAGCTCTTAGTTAGGTAAAAATAGTAGGGTGTATATATATATATATAAGACTGTGTTAGGTTGTAATATATTAACCTATAAAAAGTTATAATACTAGAACTATTATAAATTACTTTAATATTTATATAGTTCCTATAGCAGTTTAATTTCTTATTTTTAGCCTTATAGAAAAGACTATAATAGAAATATTAGAAATACAGTATAATATAGTTACTAAAGTTATAAATATACTATATAAAAGCACTAAATTTAAAAGTTTTTATATATTTCTTTTTAAAAACTTAACTTAATATAATAGTTAGCAAGATATATATAAATAAAAAATAAGTTTAAGTTAATATATATAGATATAAAACTAATAAAAATATAAGTAAGTATAATCTTAAGAATAAGACCTAAAAAAAAGAAGAGGTTATATTATAACCCTTATAGTTATATTATATATACCCTATAAATTTCTCTATAAACCTTACTAATTATAAATAGATTAAATAAACTCTTTTTAATCTATTTAGTTTAACTAACTAAAATAAAACTAAGAACTTATAATATTAATCTAGAACTAAAAGATTAATATCTTAATTCTTAATAAAAGTATTAATAAATACCTTATAAATAGTACTATATAGTTTACACTTATTTACACTTCTATAAAGTTAGTTTACCAGCTATTAATAAAACTTCTTTATATTAATTAAGCCTAATATATATTAAATCTACTATTAAGAAACGTAATACTTTAATAACCGCTTAATATTATGCTTTATATGATCTGCTAATAACAAACCTAAATACGGCTTAGTTTAATACAGTTAGACCTAACCATTATATAGAGAATTTAATATATATAAAAGGAAACTGTAGCTTTATAGATCCCTTTTATATTATATTTAAAAATAAATTATTATATATTAATTTTATAAACTTAATTAGCTTATATTCTTTTAGCTATTAAAGCTTCTAGTTACTTAAATATAACTTATTTTAATGAAAGTATTAATACTTTAACCTTTTTAGCTAACTTAAATAACTTAATTAATAAAACCTTTAATAATTTAATCTTTTTATTATAATATATATATAATCTTTCTTAAAGTTATTTAATAACTTTAATTATTAACTTTTTAATTATTAAATTATATTTTATTTTTTTATTAAAATAATTTATAAAATTATAAGTTTTATTATTTAATAAATTTTTTTTTTAATTTTATTATTTTATTATTATTAATATTATCTTTTTTAATATATTATATAAGCTTATATAGCTTATTTACCTCTTTAATAGTAAAATTTTAAAGTTAATAAATAATAATAATTAAATAAAATACCTTATAATTAAAAAAAGTAAATTTAATAATTATTATATTATAAAGATTATTTATTTTAAAATAGAATTTTCTAAATAATAAAAATATAATTTCCTTAAAGTCTTTAAAGCTATTTTAATTAATAATATACTATTTAATAAAATTAAAAATTATAAAAAAAGTAATAAAATTAAAAATATATATTTAAGCCTTTTAGTTTATATAATCTTTATTAATAATAATTTAATTTATTAAAATAATAAATATATTATTTATAAAATTATATTATTATAATATATATATAAAAATATAAACCTAATATTATATTTTTTCATATACCTTTTAATCTCTTTATTTTATAATACCTTAAAGCTTATAGTAAAATATAATTATTATTATAAAAGCTTTTAAATAAAAGCTTATATTAAGATAAAAAATACTATATCTTTATTTATTACCTATATTTATAGCCTAAAGGTTAACCTTATAGGTCGCATTTATCCCTATAGTAGATCCCTCCTACGCTACAAAAACAGAGAAGAAATGCCAATTCTTTCATTAACCTGTTATCACCTATTCTTGACTTACCAGGTTAACGCTTTACGATTATGACAGCCATGGAAAATGGATGGGCGAAATGTGCTGGCAGGCTGCCTACTGCTTACGCTGCCTAATCCTGGTTAGCAGGGATGGTCTCAAACCTTCTCTCATTGGGTCAAAACCTGCAGACACGAAACAATATATGCAGCCACAAAGAATTATCACCAACACAAGAAAGTCGAAAACGTTGGAGGCTATTCCAGTAGATGGTAAGGGTTTTGACCGACAAACAGCTTCGAATCATTCCCCCCCTTCGCGATAAACGGAGTCAAGAAGGCATAGGGATCCGTTCATATAATCACCTCCAAATTCCATGCATGGTCCGAATCAGGCTCGGATATTATAAGCCGATCATTGCTCCGCCTTGACAAGACCTGGATGCCTGATGACCCCTCACCGCTGAAGGAAGAAGCGGGGGGTAGGCGACAAATAAGACTCAGCCGTTGCCGCGAGCCCACAGCCACTTGTGAAAATACGGGACCCCCAACACCCATCGCTCCCAGCCCAGACTCCGAAACCCTCTAGAATCTTCTGTTTTATCTAAGAGACCATAGATCTACATTCTGTCTTCTATCAAGGGCTTAAGGCTTCTCTGGTTCCACTACGACACCTTTTAACTCTGGCACCAATACCGAGTTGTCCCAGAACGTAGCTGGTTCTTGTTTTCCATAAATGAGAGCAGAACGAGCATATCCTCCTCACGATGAGCAGCTACCAGCGACCTACCGGTCGTGGGGACTTTTCAGTCGCCCTTGTTTACGCCCTATCACTTGAGTTTGATGCTGTTTGTATAGTAGTCGATGAGTTCTAGGATGAGGATGGTGATCAATTCGGCAAGTCTGACGGGGATCATAACATGTATGTCACTGGGCGCATCGACAGACATAACGTTGTGATCGTATTGCTAGGCAAGGGAAAGGTGAACTCAGCAACCGCCGCCACAAGCCTTCGCGTAAGCTACCCAAATATTTGCCTCACAATCCTAGTTGGAGTTTGCGGTGCCGTCCCTTCAATTAGGGAAAAGAATATTAGTTTCGGCGACGTCGTTATCAGCGACACCATTGTTCGATACGACTTTGGGCACCAGACGGATCACGAGTTTGTCCGCAAGAAGACCTGCCATGGTGATATGATGCCGAAAGAAATCTTCAATCTCCTAGAAAGCCTGCAAACAGTCTTGGGGAGGAGGCGACTCATGAAAGGGTCTGCGACGTTCATCGAAGAACTCAAAGAGACTGCTTCTCGACTAGGCCAGCATGGCAGATATGAAAGACCAGAAAAAGGTGTTACTAGCGCTTCTGAATCAGCGTCGCAACCTCTGGCTCTGAGAGAACAAAAGGCTATCGACATACAAGTACCCACTGTCCACTTTGGACCCATGGCTTCAGGCGATACTGTCATGGTCTCTGCTGAACACCGTGATCGGATCGCCGCTGCTGAGAACATCATTGCATTCGAGATGGAAGGTGCAGGAGTATGGCAAGAGTTACCTTGCATTATTGTCAAAGGGGTATCCGACTTTGCTGATTGTGACAAGACCAAGGAATGGCAGGATTATGCTGCCGCGATGGCCGCTGCAACATCGAAAGCTATCTTGAAGCAGTACATTCACACCGACAGAACTCTTACTCCTCCCTCACACCATTCCATCTTAGCGAGACAACAGGGATCAAACTATGGCGGAATGATAAAAACGCTCCATCAAGTGAACCAGGGCAATCGGATGCGCGTTTCAACTAACCAGCCATCTCGAGGTTACGAGCAGGAAGGGTCTTCGTTTATGTCGAACGTTGTGTCTGGAGCTGGTGTGCAGCAGGGGAATTTTATGGAATTCTACTGAATCGTGTGTGAATCTGGCGCGCTGGGTTCAACTACTTTGAATAAAGAGCAAGAAGCTACTTCTTTTAGACATTCAACATTGATGGTAATTTTCTAGATATGTACATTGGTATCTATATACAATTACCATTTAATAAAAATATCGGCAGGGTTGGTAGTTTGCCAGCATATCATGAGGAGATACGGGGAATTTTGTGCCATTCCCTTTGCTCGGTGCAGCTCATGGATCAGCTTTTTGCTGCTGGCTGATACCATGCCACGGCCTGAACGAGATGCAGTACAGCGATCATACGCTCGGGGCTGTCAGATTCTGAACCAATATCAATATCGTTGACAACGTCTGACATTTCAATGACGTGGTAAGATAGCCCACAATGCTTCCCCTTTTGAAGGCAGTCGGCTTTAACGGACTTAACGACTTCGCGGCGTTTGCCTCAACTACCTCCGCTGTGAAGTCGAGGGAGTAGGAAAAATACAGTAGGGATGCTGTTCATTCGCTTTGCTATATATTTGGCGTACAGAATATTTATCAAAGTTCGGTTGCGCCTTAGCCTTGTTGTTAAACCTATTCCCCCTTATATCATACTATCGGATAAGCCTTGGAACCAACCAAGAGAAACACAAAACTCAATCGTTACTCCGGTTCTGACTACATGGCCGAAGCAGAAACAAATATGACCACAAACAAATCGACAACCATGTGCCTCGACGAGGAGAAGCAGGCTTCCGAGTCTAGACCACCGTCTATTGAAACATCTTCAACTGCCAACGGTATGCAAACACCGGAGATGAGCGACAAAGATGCGAATAGAGATGAAGAAAAAGCAGCTGTCGAGACAGAAAAGCCTGTTGAATACCCAAAAGGATTAGAAATGTTCTTTATCATGCTTGCGCTCGTGCTTAGTATCACTCTCTGTTCTCTCGATCAGGTAAGCTCAAATACTCCAGACCATCCTTGTCCCCATCTTCAACGCTGATATCAGTCAAGACCATGGTCGCAACCGCCGTCCCCAAAATTACCGACCAATTCGGCCGCCTGCAAGATATCTCGTGGTACGGCTCAGCATACTTCCTCACCCTCGGGGCCTTCCAGTCACTCTGGGGCAAGATTTACAAGTTCTTCCCGCTGAAAACAAGCTTCCTGATGTCCATCTTCATCTTCGAACTCGGAAGCTTGATCAGCGCTGTGGCTCGTAACTCGATGACTGTGATTGTCGGGCGTGCTATCGCTGGCTTAGGCGCCTCGGGTGTTGCCCCTGGAGTGTACACGATTCCTGCTTTCATTGCCGCCCCCGAGAAGAGAGCTACATACACGGGCTTCATCGGGTTGTCTTATGGTATTGCTGCTGTTGCCGGACCGCTCATTGGTGGAGGACTTACTGATGGGGCGAGCTGGAGATGGTGAGTAGAATCTCCAAATGATGTTACAAACAACTACAGTCCCTTCATTCGTACACAGGTGAACTAACTTACCTTCTCTAGGTGCTTCTATATCAATCTTCCTATCGGCGGTCTGGCTATTCTCGTCATCCTTCTCACCTTCAAGACGCCCGCGGGGGTCAAGGTTGTCGACGCTACACTCAAGGAAAAGCTTTTACAAATGGACTTTATAGGCACAGCGCTTGTGATGGGCGCGTATCTGTCTTTGCTTCTGGCACTTCAATATGGTGGTGTGACCCATGCTTGGAGCTCTAGTGTTGTCATTGGCTTGCTCGTCGGCTTTGTTCTCATGATTATCACACTGATAACAGTAGAGTTTTGGCTGGGTGAGCGTGCAATGTTGACGCCACGGCTAATTCGCCAGAGGACTGTGTGGGTTAACGCTGTATGGAGCTTTTTCTTTGCTGGATCATACTTCATCACGCTTTACTATCTGCCTATCTACTTCCAGAGCATCGATAACCAGAGTCCTATCGGTTCAGGCGTACGAAACATTCCTCTCATCGCGCTGTTCAGCGTCGCGACATTTGCATCTGGTAAAGCCATCACAAAGACTGGCACTGCGGCTCCATATCTGGTGGTTAGCTCAATAATCGTCACCATTGCGTCCGGCCTGTTCTATACTCTCGGCATTGGGACGTCGACTGGCAAATGGGTTGGATATCAGATCCTGGCGGGTTTCGGGTACGGCGTTGGTCTCCAGGTTCCAGTTGTCATCTCGCAGGCGTTCGCTGCACCCAGTGATATGGCCCCTGTGACTTCGATCATTATATGTGAGTACTTCCTTTCCCTACATATCTTCGTCTTCCATTCCTTCGCTTTTTCACTCAACTAGCTGACATTCAATCTCATCATTATAGTTTCTCGGACCATTGGTGGCACATTCTTAATCACCGCTGCGCAGTCTGGCTTCATCAACCAAATCATTCATCAGCTGTCCAGTACAGCGCCCACCATAGACCCCGCCCTGGTTACAGAAACTGGTGCCACTACTCTGCGACAGAACTTCTCTGGCACCGAGCTGAAAAGTATACTACATGCTTATGCGTGGGGCATCAAAGTTGCTTTTGCAATTACTATTGCGGCTTGTGGCATCACAGTTATTACGAGCTTATTTACCAACTGGACAAATATACACCACAAGAAACAGAGCTCATAGAATACTCTCGACGTACTGTATGATGAAGAGAATCCTTTCACATTCCTTTAGTGCTTCCATCGGTTTCTTTCTGGTCAGGCTACTTATAGAAGGGGCGATAACGGGAATCATTGAGATAATTGGACCTGAATACACTATGAATGGATGTCAAGCGCGTTGAGCTACCGACTCTAGTGGTCAGTACAAGGGCAAAAACTACGGTTATGAAGCACGAGACAAAAACTGATTAATATTCCCTTTACTTACATGGAGAAATTGATATCAACATACATCGCTCTCAGAAACCTTGAAATTCATCTGATCCGGGGCAATCTCTGTTTTGACTTGTCCCCGTCAAGCTCAAGAAACTCCCATGGAACCGGAGACGACTGTCTGAACTCCCAATGATCACCACCTTTCCGAAAGGCCTCTTCCCAGTAGTCTCTGTTTTCTTTCTGAATCTTAAGAGACCTTCCGTAGAACACACGCAACATTTTGGGAGCTAATCTCGTGATGTTCTCAGTCCGATCCTTCCAGTCGTTATCTAACCCCGTCTCGACAACAACGTCTAATCTGTGGCCAGCCCAAGGGCCAGCCCAGATTGGCCAGAAGTCGGAACACATTGGCCCGTAAGGTGGTCCTAGGCTTACATCTGAGAGATCTTGATCAGTGAAACCCTCGAAGGCTTCGAGTTGTTCCCAAGACCAAGCCTTCTTTCTGTTATTTTTGTCTTCCACTCTCCAACTGATGAGCCATAAAAGGAGAATATCAAGTGTGAGCCATTGACGGCCTGGAAGCGAAATAGTGGCCTCGCCATCGGAGGTGACTACACCTTCCATTCTGATGTACTCTTGATCTGTCAGGTTGCGCAAAAGCCAACTGCTTCCAGGTTCAAGTATTATACTTGGAAAACAAGCCTTCATGATCAAATGGAGACTTTCGGGGATAGCAGCCCTTTCAAGTTGTTTGAGGAAAGCCTCTTCGTATGCACAGTCGTAGGGGAATGGTACTTTCTCGTAACTGTCCACAGATTTGTCGAACCAAATCGATGCACGAGTGGTCGCTATCTCATATCGATAGCCAGTCTGCTTGGATTCTCTCTCCATATCATCAGGTGTCGATTCTGGCAATATGTGTTGCAACGCTTTGGGAAGAATACGAAGTCTTCTGGCAGTGCAAATTATTGGAGTGTTGACCCAGGAATATTCGTTCTTCCACCGAGTATAACTACCCTTTATCCACCCGATGGCATGAAACCAGAGTGTTTGCGAGCACAAAGCCAAAGCCATGAATTCTTCTGCCTCGAGTAATCCAAATATTGCTTCCAGAAGCTCGGCAGGAAGCATCTCTAGGCGGGTTTGACCTTGCAAAGGCTTCGACGTCGAGTGGGCCGATAGCAAAAGTAACCCCTCATCCGAGGCAATCTTGACAGCTTCCATTGAGTTACACAGGAACTTGAAAGCGTCGAAACTCAGATGATATGTGCAGAAGTTTGAGGGTTCCATATAGTCGTCCAGATCAAGAACCGGCATTCTCATCCGCTGTTTCTTTTCTGGGGCGAAGAACATCCAGCAGTCCTCACGGCTCGTGGCACAGTTATTTCCAGCATCCCAAGGTGCTTCTCCGTAGAGTCTGCGTCGCATTTTCGAGTTCGCTGAGAGGGGAGGGAGAGAAGTCGGATTGCAAAAGTGCTGCTGCCTGCCGCTTATGATCTTATATATTTGAGGGAAAGCACACACGCTTACTAGGTACGCTAAATCCACCAATCGGATGCCGTATCTTTCAGGCAGCAACATAGCTAGGGATAGATGAGTTAACGCCTCAAGGGAAGACGAGGATAGATATTCCCCCGGTGTACGTATATGTACTTTGTCTCTTTTCTTTTATCATTTTCGGGAACTCTGGTGCGACTAAACTGCGAAGAAGTCTCAGCATCGAGAACAAAACTATACTACTCCGATGAGGCTAAGCAAGTATTGTTCTGTTAAACAGGATTTGTGCCTAAATGAATGGCATGCAGCTATCACCCTCGTCTTCTTTGCACAGAATTAGGACGAAGCAAGCATTTTTTTGAACTATTATGAGTTATGTCTCTAATATTGTGATATAATGGTGTTAAGTCGAATTGCTTGATGCCTGCTAATCCTGTCTTACATTGAGATCTGATATTATGTCGCCTGGACTTTGAAGCCACTTCAACAGCTTGTTCATCAGCACTTGCTTATCCATTGGCTTGGGTATATAATCATCCATCCCCTTCTCCAAGCAACGCTCCATGTCGCCTTTCAGCGCATAAGCAGTCATGGCAATTATAGGTAGACGTATGCTGCTGCGACGTATCCGAAGTGTTGCCTCGTAGCCATTCATGACTGGCATACTGATATCCATGAGTATCAAGTCAAAGGTATTGGCCGCCGCTGACAGTGACGACACACCCTGAGCGCCGTCTGAGACAACGGTTATGTCTTTGAATCCGAAGCCATGCAGCATCCCCACTAGGACCTTTTGATTGATGATGTTGTCCTCGGCCGCAAGTATCCTCTTTGTTGGCGAGATCTTCAATAACTGTTCTAGTTGCGTGGCAAGATCCTCGCCTTGTTGAAACTGTTGTTGAGGTAATTCCCCACCGGCCCTCGGTGGAATGGTCATAAATTTGGCCTGGCGAAGGCTGCTGAGCTTCTTCATCTTGAACGAGAACCAAAAGACGCTGCCTTGCCGTTCCGGGTTGGGCTTATATCCAATCCTCCCTCCTAGCAGCTCAACGAGTGATTTCGCAATCGATAACCCAAGTCCCGTTCCTGGGCGCCGCTTCTGATGCGGCGTATCAAGCTGCGTGAATGGTTTGAACAGTTCTTTCGCGTCAATTTCTGTAATGCCGTGTCCGGTATCCCAGACCTCTGTTAGTATTGTGTGAGTAGCTTCGTCTTCAGCAAGTACCGAAACATGAACCGAGATATATCCCTTCTCGGTAAACTTTACAGCGTTGCTGAGGAGATTCTCGAAGATTTGGCGGTATCTCAAAGCGTCCCCTTCCGCCCATTTTGGCAAGTATGGTGATGGTTCCAGCTTTAAAGACACTCCCGGTTGCACGGTAGTTTGTGCTCTTCGCACAGCCGACGTGATCACACTCGATATATCCAACTTCTCATTCATGATGGGAAAGGTTCCGGCCGCAATCTTGGAGTAGTCGAGAATATCGTTGATGATGCGTAACAGGACCTGTCCGCTCTCTTGGATCATATTGGCCGTCTCCCGTTGATCTTCGGTGAGACGACTATCCAGTAGTAGTGAGCAGGCAGAAAGTACGCCATGCATAGGTGTTCGGATCTCGTGGCTCATGTTTGCCAGGAAATCGTTCTTGAGCTTGGTGCTTTCCTCATAAGCAGCGGTCAGTCGCAGTTCTGCCTCTTTTCGTTCAGTGAGATTCCTGGTAACTTTGCCGAAGCCAACATGGATGTCGTTCTTGTAGATGGCTGTTATAACAACGTTGGCCCAGAACCGGCTGCCATCTTTACGATAGCGCCAGCCCTCGTCCTCAACCCGGCCTTCACGCAAACAAATCTCGAGTTCTCTTTCGGGTTTTCGAGACTGGATATCTTCTTCGCCGTAGAAGGTTGTGAAGTGCTTGCCAATGATTTCTTCCTTCTTGTAGCCCTTGTTTAGCTCTGCTCCAGTGTTCCACGTCATGACATTCCCGCGAGTATCGAGTAGGAAGATGGCATAATCTTTAACAGCATGGACGAGGATGCGGAAGGCGTCGTCGATAGGCAGCCAGCTCTGGGTTATTTCGCCGTTGACTGTTGTAGTGTGAGGCTCTGCTTGTTCCCATTGTATGACCAGGCACAGCAGTTCATCGCTTTTGTGCACAGGCATGATGCGTGCAGTCCAAGAAATGCCATTGGCGATATAGGCCGCATGGCATAAACGGAGAGCGCGAGCTTCAAGTGCAGTTTCAATCGCGTAGACAAAGGGAATACGGTCAAACCTCTCGGTCGGCGATCCGTGATAGGGGGCAGTGAAGAGGTCTTGGCCGACGATTGCGTCGCGGTTACGTCCCCATGCCTCGAGCAGACCGACTGAGGCTCGTTGGATACGATAGGATGGGGAGACAACAAGAGTGGGGACGGGTAAGAAATCGAGGATGTCGCTCACGTCCATGTCCATGTTCACGTCCATGTTCACGTCCATGTTGATAGTGGGGACGATAGCTTCAAGCTCCTTGGCTGATCCGTGGATCTCACTCGTATGTACCCGATGCACGGACTGGTCGCTAATACGACGTCTCTTTGCTTCACAGGCTTGGAACCAGTACTGTATCAATTTGAGGAGAAGAGCCCCATGCCATGGCAGTCAAGGGAGGAATTTTCAGCTTTTTGGCGCTAACCCATCAGATCATATTATGATGTCAGAATTCTGTCATTGTTGTCACCCTTTGAGTGTAATTGTGCATGTAAACACATTAACAATATCTGATTTATCACCTATATTCATCCTCTCTAGACCCATATTAACAGTTCTTTTATGAACTCACGAACGATATTGTTTGCTGGTTGATGGGTCATCTGGCGCGACATCTTTTAAAAACAAATTTTTGCTCAGTAGATGCATGTTTCACCTCTTGGTGGCGTCATCATAAAGAGATGTGTGGAATTTAGGAGACATCATTTCTTGTCTTGATTCATCGCCAATAGCCTATGGATTATCAAACAACCAAGCTGACTTGGAATATGATTGCATTCCGTCACCAAATCAGACTGGTCTAACGTGGGCTATTTGTGTGTGTTTGTGGCACGCTCAGTCCAGGGTAACCATGCGCCGAAACATGGCTGAAGTGGCCTAAGCGTCGGCCAAGAGTCACTGCCGGACTGTAAACATGAGGAGCAAAAGTAATTGGAAAGGGTAGACCAAATGAGATAAGCCGTGGAGTGAATACGAATTCTAGAATACTATCCAGAGTTTATCGCCTCTAAGAGGTGAGCTTATTGTTCACCCAACCTATCAAATTAGGCGCATGTCTAGTAACCTGCAGGCAAGTATATGACCAGTTGCCGAAAGCTTGATGAGAAGAAAAATAAAGTATTACTGACCCAAAACCACGCGAAGTGGCTAAGCTTACTGACTCAGCCCGGCCCAACTTTAAGAAGAGCTTCATGGACCAACAAAGCGCGCAAACAAAATATGACAGGCTGATCCACTCAAAAGGCAAACAGCTGCGGGCTTGTTACACTCTACATGCCAAGGAGTAGCTCCATCAAACCAAACTCACAAGCAACAAGAAAACGTCCCGGTGACTCAATCGGCACCAAACCATAGGCCTTCTCGGCTATAAGAAAGGGTCTTGAGTCGGCTTGAACTAATTCTTGACTTGCACTTCAGCTTTTCCATCCACACCACAACACCTGGAGCCATCAACATTCACTCAAAATGTCTCCCGACACCAAGCTCTACAAGCATCGTTGCCGATATGACTCGTGTCCTGAGAGGTGGTCCAGGTTCCCAACCAACCAAGAAGAGCAAAATGACATTGAACAGAGCGCCTTGAAAGATCCAATCGTTCTTCGTCACATCTTCCACGATCATAAATGGCAGACCGAATCTTTCACCATCCAGAGCCCTGCCATGCGGGCAGTCATCTCAACCGTCCTGGACAAATATCAAGACCTTGACCTTGATGTTGAAAAATGGACTTTCAAACCTCCATTCATGCCTCTCGTTCACCGCTGTGATCGTCTCCTGTCCCTCTGCCAGTCTAAGGATGAAGGACACGAATCAGAGGCTGCAGCCCAGCTCCTGAAATTTCTCACTCCGATCTTGGCCCCCAAGGTTGAAGCGCTCGTCAAGACTCGCGAGACTGGGAACATCATGTTCGACGACCTGTGGCAGATCTTTCCTCCACATGAGTTTGTCATCACCAAGTTCTATGGTGTCGAAGCTGTATGCCGTATCACCAAATACAAACTCGTGGAAGAACCCCAAATGCCATCATACTGGGAGATTCATATGGAGTATGTTGATTGGAACTGCAATCGCTGTGGCTATGCGAACACCATGATTATCATCCCGGAATTTCCTGCCTATCGACGCGTTAATTTGCTACCTGCGTATCCCCTGTCCTTCCACAACTCACCTTCCAAGATCCGCGAGCAGATGGTAGAGCGGGGCCGAAAATTTGAAGCGTTGCGTGGTTACCACTTCCAAACCTGTTCTGGATCCAAGATTCTATTGCCTCCTAGAAAGCCAGAGGAGCGACCGGTAAGATTATCAACGGAGATAACGCAATGACCTTGGCTGACGAGTAGCGCAGGTGTCTGGTCGAATCATTGTTGACGCTCACGCTTACTATATGACCAATGATATAGTGAAACCCGATTTCGCACCCCTGGTTGACGACGACGAGGTCGGCCAGCAGAAGAAGTCGGACGAAGCTAAGAAGTCGGACAAGAAGAAGGCCAAAGGTTATGAATGTGGCTGGGACTGTGAACCCGATTGTGAGGATGATGATGACGACAGCGACGACTCAGATACACCTAAGGAAACAAATACGCCTATGGAAGGTAATGCAGAAATGATGGTGAAAGCGCCAAATGATACTGCGGGGCGCTCTGAGAATCTCGAGCCCCTCACAGATGACATGTGTCTTGTTGCAACGCCCTGGCTGAAAGGCTTTGACCTCAAGACCAAGGATTGGGGTAATTTGAGATGTCTCTAAATTGCACGTATAGGAGCTGACAGTCACCAATAGCCCAGTTCTACGTGGATGACCTAGCCCCTGTTATGTGGAATGATGCTGCATTCAGCCATCTCGAGCTTCCAGGCACAGAGAAGCAGCTTGCTTGGGAGTTTGTGGAGAGCAAGACTCTCGCCAATAGCTTCGACGACTTTATCCAAGACAAAGGTGAGGAGTCCCCAGTGGCAAACTCGAGCAGTATCTGACATTTGTAGGTCGTGGCATCATCATTCTGATGTTTGGTCCACCTGGTGTAGGAAAGACCTATACCGCAGAAGCAGGTAAGTGAACTTGACCACTGGAGAGGCATTTACAGGCTGACTCAAGATATAGTTGCTGAGAAGGCACGTGTGCCACTGTACTCCATGAGTGCTGGAGATCTGGGAACCGTACCAAAGGAGGTCGAGCTTGCGCTGGAGCGAGCACTAACTCTCTGTGGTCTCTGGAACGCCATGCTCCTCCTCGATGAGGCCGATGTATTCCTCGGTGCCCGCACCGACAGCGATCTAGCCAGGAATGAGCTTGTAGCTGGTAAGCACCAGGTCTTCCCACTCTTCATCCACGCGCATGCTAATAAAAACAGTATTCCTCACCAAACTGGAGTATTACACGGGAGTCTGTTTTCTCACTACCAATCGAACAGCCAGTATCGACACAGCCTTCCAGTCCCGGGTGGATCTCTTCCTCCCATACAAGGACTTGACTTTCGAAGCTCGGAAGAAGGTCTGGCAGAACTTCATCAATCGCGCTGGGGGTACTCAGGTTGAGATCCCAGACGAGGAGATAAACAAGCTGGCTGAGATGAAGCTGAATGGTCGTGAGATCAAGAACTTGATCAAGAGCGCCCATCTGCTTAGTCTCAAGAATGGTGGTGTCATCCAGGTAGACCGGCTAATGATGCTGGCTCAGAATCGGGTCGCTGCTCTTGATGAGTTGAAGAACAACTGAGAGGGCGATGCATCGTGATACCCAGTCGGGCGAAGACTAGACGTCATTCTTGTCATCGCGATGGTAGACGGTAACAACAATGGCAGTGCTTAGAACGATGAAGCTAAGAGCACCAAGGATATCCATAGATAGATAGCCTTGATACACTGCAAATACCAAAGGGTTGTAGTCGAATACCCCAGAGACACAAAGCTACGATTTCCGGTGCCGTGAACCCCCAACGCCCAGGAATGGTATTCATCATTCATTCAAGCTTGCAAACCATTATTGGGGTCTATCTCTTGGCGCTGCTACTTGTTGCTCAAAAGTGATGGTATCTATTCGCTAAAATCGTGCTTAGGCTTCAAGACTTCCATCTTTGTGTCCCTGTACTAAACCGCTTTCATCTTGTTTGGTGAGATTTGATTGATGGCTTTATTGTGGTCGAAGGTTGCTAGCCGAGGTGATCGGAGACTAGGACGCGTTGGTACCTCGAGTCTTGACATATGCAATGGAACCATCTCCCGCTTGACCGCGTACCCCCAACCCCCAACTCATTACCTTATATTACGCTAGTCAAAACTTGAGATGCGAAAATGTGAAAATGTGATTTGTGTCGCTTTTGGGCCCTGAGTCGACTGGGACGAGCTCAAGCGTGGAAACAGGACTGATCAAGCGAACACTGCATCATGTATTGTGTGCCATGTCAAGTGAATTTATGAGACTCCTCTTCATAACCTTAAAAGATCTCCTCTGTAAAGGCAAGAAAGAATACGGAATCATCCCGCAATTTAAGCATACCATTCCGTTAAGGGTTTTCCGTTCGTTAGCACTGCTACCTACCCCAATAAGGTCCGAGCCGATCATTGTTTATCTTTAACCGTAATTTGACGGCAAAACATATTCCACCACTCACAATCACCTCATGATCTGCGCCGTTTGATCAATAGTCCTTCTCGTCTGATTATTGGTGCTAATTGTCAAAGCCGACAGGGGTTCCCCGCAAACACCCCGGAATTAACCAGTACCTTAATCCTAACCGAGCTCGGGGTCCTCTGATGTAAAGAGAAAAAAGCGCAGATGATCTTGAATACATATACCGTGCCAAAGACCATGTTTGTGCCATTGACATCTCTGCTCATTCTCATTCTTGTTCAACTGCCAAGATGAAGCTGTCCTCGGTTCTCTGCGGTGTCTTTGCGACTCTCACTGTTGCGTTTCCCAAGGAATATCTCAGTCTCGCGAGTTGGGGTGTTGAAGGCTATGCTAAGGACAATCCCATTGGCATCACCACTGGTGGTAAGGGCGGAAAGACTGTTACTGTCACTACCGCCGAGGAGCTTGTCGCTGCTGTCAAGGGTACCGAGCCCAAGATCGTGAAGCTCAAGGGCAAGGTTACTCTTCCTTCTCGCCTCAAGGTGGGATCCAACACTTCTCTTATTGGTGTTGGATTGACCGCTCACATCACCGGTGCCGGTGTCGATGTTTATCATGGGGATAATGTCATTCTGCAGAACTTGAAGATCACCCATATTTTGGATAATGATTGCATCACTATCCGAAACAGCACTCGCGTCTGGGTTGATCATAACGAGTTTGCTTCTGATATCAACCAAGGCCCTGATCACTACGTAAGTGTCTTACTTCACCAAACCGTAAAAGACTTAGCTAACCTCTTTTCTCCAGGACGGACAAGTCGATATTATCCGTGCCTCAGACTGGATCACCGTCTCCTGGAACTACTTCCACGATCACTGGAAGTCTTCCCTCGTTGGCAACGACGCTACCTTCCGCGATCTCGACTTCGGCCACCTCCACGTCACATATCATCACAACTACTGGCGCAACATGGGAACTCGCGGTCCTGCCGGTCGGTTTGGCCACCAGCATATTTACAACAATCTCTACGAGGACTTCCTGTACCAGGCTATCCACAGTCGATCCGATAACCAGGTATGTCTGGCGCACACTAATTTCGAAACCTGACTAATTGAAACAGGTTCTTGTTGAAGGCAACGTCTTCCGAGGCAATACTAGCGAGGCTTTGAGCACCTACGGGCTTGTCATCCCTATGGACTCTCCCAACACTTGCACTTGTGGTGACGAGGAGCTTGATGGCTATGCCAACCTTGGAGCCAGTATGTACAATCCTAACCATTGAAGATCTCATGACTGACTATTAAACAGAGAACGATTGGGGCAAGGCTGGAGTAAACATTACACAGAAGGGCAACTTTTACAAGGCTGATTACAAGTTCAAGTTGACTCCTCTCAAGCTGGTCCCTACCGTGGCCAAGCTTGGAGCGGGTGTTGGTAGAATCTGGTAAAAAGGCAGCTTTAGACTCTTGTCATTTAGCGATTAATAAGGTGCATGCTGCTTCCTTGCAGCCTAACAAGATCCTTTCGGGCCGTCAATGGAGTCTTAATCTTATAATAATGGGACTCTCGTGCCATGTTGTTGGTTCTGTAAAGTTGCCTAGTCTTGGCATCCTAAATAGGTTACTGAACGAGTTCGAAAATGTGTAGCCCCTCTCGCTTAAAGTCTGTCTGTTTGTCTTAAATCAGCCTGAGACCGGCCTTGAAGCTTGGTGTAAAAACTATTACCTCAACATCGCCAAAATGCGACTTGCAAGAATCAGAAGAAATCTTGAACCATCATCTCAGACATTGTTAACATGTTTTTTCTCGTTCATCATTTACACACCAATTCTGGTTTGGGTCGGATATTATCTAAATATCACCAGCTACTTCCAATTCCACAGGATACTTCCTGAGAAAGGCAAAACCCAACCCCTGCCGCCACCCGTGGCTTGTCTTTCTCGTGTACATGTATCGACAGCCAACGACACTTGCGACTCATTGGCTCTAGAGTACAGCGTCTCTTCTGCAGAAATCTTTATCAACAACCCCGACATCCTCCAATGCGACGATATGGTTGAAGATGTGCCAATCTGTCTACCATTTCAATGCAATACTTATCAGGTTAAAGAGAACGACACCTGTGCCTCTGTGTCTGAGTCCTTAGGTATTACCATAAGGGACTTCATTTCTCTCAATCCCTGGAGTAGTGGTGGCGCTTACAAGGATTTCCCGTTCGGTAAATTCGTTTGCACTACGCCATCTGACGGCCATTACAGCCGAACTATCAACAAGTCTGACCCGGCAGTCTCCAATTGGGCTGATGAGGTTGTTCCACGACCCGAGAACGCCGATCCGGTTGCAAATCCAGAATGCGGGCGTTGGTATACAGTTGAGGAAGGAGATGACTGTCGTTCAGTCCTGGGCCAGTATGACATGAGTCTATCTCTATTTACAGCTGCCAACCCATCGATATCGTCAAGTAACTGTACTACGAGTCTCATCCCAGGGCAAGCCTACTGTGTCGGCCCAACCAAAAACGCTCTACCAGAATCATATCCCCCTCCTGCATATTGGCGCCACGGATGCTATTTTAGTGGGAACCAATTTCAAGATTTTCATCGTCCCACCCTTGCTTTATCAGGTCCAAGGTTGAGTCATATCAAGCCCCTATCTATTTCTTCTTGTCAAGCCTACTGTCTCTCACTCTCCTTGCCTGTTTTTGGTCTACAAAATCGCGACACCTGTATATGCGATGATCGTTTGCGAATGGATAGCAGGCCTGACGAGATTTGGGGTTGCGAGTCTCGCTGCGGCTATGGCAAAGAAGATTGTGGTCCGGATCAGCGTCCTATGGAAGTCTTTAGTTCTTACCAACTTCTGGCTGTTGAGTACGCCAGTATCGGATGTTTCGAGAGTAAGGAGGAATACGTGTTGCTGGGCAAAGACTATATGGAATGGGGAAACAGCACTCTGGAAGAGTGCGCAGCCTTCTGTCATGACGCTGACTACTTTGCTCTGCAGACTAAGTATTATAGTCCGGTAGAACAGGACAACTTCTGCATATGTGGCCATCAATTGAACCCAAGCATTAAGAAGCTAAGGAAGGAGAATGAATCTGCTGATGACAAGGGGGATGTCTGCAGGGAAAAGGGAGGAACATATATTTATACTACAAACTCTAAGTATATATAATTTTCTTAAGCATGGCTGGTTTTGAAAGATAGGCTATGCTCGGGCGGCGTGACTTGACTGTGAGGTGTAACAGTAATAATTATATTACTAGTATGCCGCCATATGTCGATGAATCCAACGCCTGTGACTTTGGCTAACTAGTGAAGGTTTATGTTCCACCATGCCGCAAAGATTGTTGAGGCCTCCCATCAAACTCTATTAAAAGCGGCTAATTACATGGAAAACAGTACAAATGTAAATTGAACATACTCGTGGTGACTTTTCACCCAATCGTCCAGCTGATCATGAACTTTCAGCTGCTGCAGTCCATAGGGTCTAGACTCTTTTTGTCATTCTTGTATGCAGGAAAGGTGGTATTTTCGTGTTTCTTACCTATTTCAGCTCTCCATAAACCAAATAAGTACGCAGCGAATATCGACTTTTAGTGGCTGACTTGGTAGAGTAAGTTGCACAGCAGAATTGATAAACAGGCTGGTGCCGTGGCATACTTTAACGCAAGCAGATTTCCTCCTAGGACTCTTCTGACTTCTCTAAGCATCATGATCAGAAATCTTCTTAGGTTCCTTGTTGGAATCATTGGTACTATTAGCATTTGCTTCATTATCAACAAAACTCTGAACCGAATCGTACTCTACAGATCATCCACCGCACAACCTTGGGACTGGATTAAGGCAATCGTGCTCATCACAGGGGGTAGTGGCGGCATCGGCTCTGAAATGTTCATCAAATTGTCCCGCAGAAATATTACGGTTGTATCCTTTGATATACAGCCACCAAAATGCACTCTCTCTACAAATGCACATTTTTACGAAGTCGATGTCACTTCGCCACCTAGCATACCTGAAGCCATGCAACAAGTCCGTCGGGAAATTGGAGATCCAAAGGTTCTCATCAATAATACTGGCATCGCTTTAGGCAAAGACATTCTTCCTTGTACTACAGATCAGATCAAGCAGATGGTTGAGGTCAATCTACTGGCGCACTTTTGGCTTGTGCAAGAATTGCTCCCATCCATGATCAAGCAGAAGCACGGTCACATCTTGACGATTGCTAGCTTGGCCAGCTTTATTACTATCGCAAGCAATATCGGCTATAGCTGTACGAAAGCCGGGTTGGTAGCCTTCCATGAAGGCCTGACGCAAGACCTGAAGCATAGATACAACGCGAGAGATGTGCTTACAAGTTGAGCGTAATATCCTTCTCCTGGGAACCAAGTCATCTAATCTTTTCTCGTAGCATTGTTTTCCCTTACTGGGTTCGCACGCCACTGATACAGAACCTCACTACACATTCGACTTTCCATGATCCACTCCAGGAGCCGAACGAGGCAGCTGAAGCGATTGTAGATCATGTCTTGAAGGGTCGCTGTGGAGACCTCTTTTTGCCAGGTTATGCAGGGCTCTTATCTGGGATTCGCGGGTTTCCTGTGTGGATGCAGGAGATGATTCGAGACAGCAAGGCCAGCGTTTTGCGGGAAACTAGTTTTTGAGACTTCATATGTCGGCTGACGGATAATGCCTCGGTGCATAATTGATTAACTTCTTAAATACTTTATGGAATTAGGTACAGGTCTGTTTTTGACGGCACTGACTCAATATAATAAATAAAAATGAAGGCAAGATGTCATTAATTCTGACGTGTCGCTGTGATCATTAAGCAGGACTGTTTGTATCGACCGTGATAGTACTCAACGGTCCATATCCCGAGGATTTGGACGACTACCGCAGGCAAGGCAAAGCAATATTTTGCACTTGCTTTATTTCGGTGGCCTGGTCCTACAAGTGGGGGGATCGAATCACGGTGAAGCCATTTTCAGTCAACGGAACCACCGCCCCCCGCAACCCGATCCCGGCCGTTCCGCCACCCACCTCCGCTTAAGGCGGCATCTCCTTCACGCGGAAGTAAGAAGTGCTTTGACAACTGAACCAAACTCGATCCTTCAACAAAAATGATCATGCGCGATAAAATTCTGGATGACACGGCGGTTCCTTCGAGAAACTCATCCCATGTCCACGGTTCTACCCCAGCTTCTGTGCTGATCCCAAGTGCGGAGAAAATCTGGGGAAGCATGCAGCGGAATTATCGCCGACTCCAGACCAGGATATCGTGATGGACTATTTAAAGAAGAGTGGATAATCGTCAAAATCTCTTTCCCATCAGCAGATCAACTTCAATTCCTCATTCCTTTGCTTCTGCACTTCGAAATGGCGAATCTTAAATCCCTCATCTTTCTGGCTGCCGTTTCGGCGGTACGTGCTACTATCAGCCCTGGTAGTCTCGTCACCATCTCTACTGCTGTCGATGCTACCAGTGGCGCTGCTTGGTGGGATCCTCTGGATGAATATGGCGGCTATGATTGGCTTGCTTATCTGAGGAATCCGCCTGGTGGTGCTATTGCTGATAATAATGTCATGGTTGCGCGTCGCTCTATCTCAGATGGCACTGTCGCTCGCGACTGTGTAAGAGATTCAGATGGAGAGTGTGCTGTCTTTGCGGATGATCTTGGACACAACACTCCCAGTATCAGCGTTGATGGCGATGGTTATGTCCATGTTTTCACGAGCATGCACAACGAGCCATGGAAGTACTTCCGCTCGTCTCAGCCATACAGCAGCACTCTCGTCAACGTCAGCTCTGATATGCCTGATCAGAGTGTCCTCATCACGTATCCTGTTATCAAGCGTGATGCCGATGGAAACCTGTGGCTGATCGTCCGAGGACAAGCATCTGGTGATGGCTCTGCACGAGGAGGTTACTTCTACAAGTACACCACGAGCAGCAAGACGTGGGCCCGTGTCAGCCTCTGGGCGTATAACAAAGGCTACTCTGTGTATCCTGATGACATTGCCTTTTCATCTGATGGAGATGTCCATGTTCAGTGGGAATGGAGCAAGTATCCCGCGTCTGCCGTGCGCCATCAGGGAAGCTATGTCCGCTATCGCCCATCTACCAACTCCTTCTCCTCCGCCTCTGGATCTACCGTTTCGACACCCGTCACGCAAAACACCGCAGATATCGTGTATCAGCCTCTGACTTCAGGCGAGACATACAGCGGCGACATCAACGCCTCACCTGGCCCAGCCTTTCAAAGCGCAAAGATGGCACTATACGAGCGCCCCGCTGGTACCGTTCACATCCAGAGTGCCTATCGCTTCAAGACCTCGACTAGCGGAACATGGCAAGTCCGCCGTGCAACAGCCACATATGGCACATCGAACCCGTGGACGCGTGAGATTCTGTATAGCGACAGTGAGACTAGCGCTGGTATTGGTATCACTCATGACGGAACCACTGCTCGCATCTACTACAGTCGCTCTTCGGCCAGTGCCTTTGTGCTGGAGAATGTCGGCGGGGCTGGCTGGACCAATACTGCTATTGAGCCAGCTGTCGGTAAGAAGGTACAGCGTCTTCAGGCTTTGATGAGGAGTGATGGAACGGATGTTTTGTATCTGGGTGCCCCGACGAATGTCAACTCGACTACCGGAAGCTTGTATCTTTTGACTGTTGGTGGGAGGACTTAGTAGCACGATGCCTGTCTAACGTGAGACACTCGGATGTGATTGAGTGGGAGTGGCCATAGTTGGGGTCTGATCTTGTCCCATATAAGTCAATACGACGCTTCTCATATTTCAAGGAAGCTTTCATTCTATATTACATGCCCATGCCTGTTAAAAATGCCAACTACTACTGCCCAGCGTTATACCCATAGTCTCCATCCTCTGGGTACTCAACTGGCATCTCAGGCGTGATATTACTAAAGTCTCCATGAAAGTTCAGAATGCTATTCGTGAAAGCATCATCTGGCCTCCCGGTGGCGTTGAACTGGGAAGTCGACATATCCTCCACGCCGAGCATTGGGGCTGATAAGTATGTCCAGAAGTTGAGCTCATCGGGTGCGACTGCTACATCTGAGAGATCGAGGAGAGGCCACGTATCTTCTGGTATCATTGATGATATAGTGTTGTGGCTCTGGGTATCGCCAAAGAGCCCTCGTTGAGTGTTTGTCGATGTATCGAAAGTGGCCCAATTGTCACCCGTGGCTTGCGCCCCATATTCGGCTGTATGAGCTGCTGGTCGATGTTGAGTCTCGGCGTCTATAGGAGGTCCATAAATCTGATTCATTCCTCTGTTTCCACGTTCTAGATTTACCTCTCGAGGACTAGAATCTTGCATGTTTGTATCGCTTCCAGCGGCTAAGTTTTGCTGCGACACGCCGTCAGAATCCTGTCTCCGGAGCTGCTGTATGATAGAACGCCTTCGATCTCGCCGAGACTCTTCTGAGTTGTGGTGTATTGGTAGCGGTTGGCCTCCTCCTACTGATCGCACCATATCCTTCTCGACAAGATCGATAGTAGCATCAGCTAATTTTGATAGTGCTTCACGCGCTCGCGCAATTCTTTCCCATCGCACTCCTAGTCTCTCAAGTATACTCTTCCATTGAAACAAGCAGCTCTTGAACGAGACCCAGTCATCCTTGGCTTTGATTCTCGCCTGGGTATTTTTCCAGACTATGAATACGAGAGTGACTCCGCTCATGAACTGGAAATGTAGGTGTATCCAGGTGAAGTCCATTAGACCTTCGCTGATACGAAGGTATGAGAGCTGGATAAGGTCCTTTGCAGCTTCGTAGCATGACAATGTACCAGACGTACTGAGGTTTGGGCGAGATGGAGATGGTCTGTAGAGGATGAGCAGCGCCGTACGATACCAGTAGCCCCACCAGTTCACGTTGTGACCATCGGAGTCAGTGAGAGTCAGGGCTACTGAGTTCCAGTCTTTTAACCGCTGAGCCATCGCCTTAGTCCACCGAGTAAGGTCCGTGTCCTCTCCGACATGAGCCGTCTCGTCACGCCGTACTGCATGGAGCTTATGTACGATCTCGCTTTCGAGTTGTTGAAGTTCAAGCCAGTGTAGTATCTGTGGCCGCTTATTTGGTACTAACGAATGTCTCGGCAAATGAATGTCGACGGTAAAGTCGTCAAAGGTGAACGGTCGACCAAGAAGGATATTGAGGGTCCGATCAAAACTATATGTTACCCAGAATAGCCTTCGCTTTGTATCTGCTTCACCTATCCTCTCATCCCCTGTGTCGTTACTGGTCGAAGAAATAGCTATTGTGGTCTCTGAGTGGTATCCGAGATCAATGCACATGCGCATGCAAAGTCCGGAGATGTACCACACCGGTGCAGACGATGAGTCGAGGATCGAGAGAAGCAATAATAGTAGAAGGCATTGCACCGACTTAACATTCTTTGTCTGCATAATCAGACTGATGTCCGCCATGGCATTGGCAGTGAAGCTTTTGGATAAGGTCGTGCTCTCATTATGGTCGTTGGACATGAACATGAGAGATATGGCAAGCACCATGTTAAGCATGAATCGAGTCCACACCTCGCCAGATGCTGGTCGGTTTTGGCCATCCCTATCGTTTTGGCGACTGTAGAATTCCGTCACGGCCTTGTTAAACTCTTGCTGATCGAGAATGGGATATTGAACTTGATATTGGCTGAAGAACGTGTCGATGAGACTATTGGCCGTCTCTCGTGATGGCAAGGCGATTCTAGTACTGCTACTAGCTGGTTCCTTTGGTCCGCTTCGAGCTTCTGTTGTTTCAGATGGCGATTCGAAGTTTGGGTAGTTCTGCTGAGCCGACTCAAGGACTGATCGGACCAAGTACATCCCTACGCTTCCGTAAGCTCAAGTAATCTCTGTGAATTATGTGTCCCTACCGCTCGAAGCTCCGATGAAGTGAGCATGCCCCTCATCTCCGACGCGAATCAAGTCTTGAGCAGGCTCATCATCTGAGCGCAACGTCGAAGTAGGTGGCGACACCTCCGCTGCCGCCACTTCAACCTCTTGAAGCTGAGATTCCAGTTGCATCAGTTGTGCTTCCAGTTCATGGATGTAACTCCGAGGATGGACATCGCCCGAGCGACCATCCGTGTAATCACATATCGAGCCTGAATTTTGACATGGCTGACAGGTAGGAATCTCTGTTCTGACATCAGTAAAATAGATCGAGAGAGGACGAATCGTGGAGCAACTCACGTGTATCGCAACGCGCTTTGCGTTTGCGGCAACGATTACACGCGTTTATTGTCTACATCATAGTAAGTCGCAGAAACCTAACGTATAGAGAGAGAACCCATGCTTACAAAGTACGGCGGATCCATTGTCCGCCAAACACGCCATCATCCTACATAAATTTGGTGTATCCGACGCGACTGCTTCCCTGCAATGTCTCGTCTGGGTCACGATCAAAGTCGGAGCCGATCGCTTTGAGTAAAAATGCGGAGTAAAGTTGGCGTGGAATTCATTCCGCCCCCGCTAACGAGGCAGCTGATCTTTTTCTCCACTACACTCCTCACATTGGTTTTAAGATACCCTGAAGTTTTATGTTAACACCATGAAGCCTATTGTAAGTAACCTGCTAAGCTTGGATTCGGCTATAATGTGACAATATTGACTTTTGGGAAGCAATTAAGTAAAGGTGAAGGTGACCTACCATGCTTATGAAGTAGAGTGGAGATAAACAGCAGAAGTTACAAGTAAAAGCTGGTTGGAGGATTATTCTTCAATCACTTGCCTCAACCGCACGTGATACTTCAATAACGAAGCGAAAAAAGCTACACCATGATACTCGATAAGACACAGTAATAATCTTCATATATTTGAATCAACCTCTTCCGCGGGATGAATAGTTCTAGCACTGGTCTAGGATATTTACTTGGATCGATGCTTGATTCTAGAGAAAGGATTTGTAGCAAAATGGTGTGCTTGTACTGTTAGCAAAGTTGTTTTCCGATAGCCGATCTCATATGTCACCAAATGATCAAGAATTGACCTGTCAGACCTGAAACCAACTGCCAAAAGCATGTGTATCAAAGAAGTCATAGTACAGTAAGAGTCTCAATCATTTAACTATGTAGATAATGACACAGTCTTTCATATGCGCCTGAAAGAGTTCTCATATAGTCAAAGTTTCGCCCCAAAGGCATGAGCACGAAGCTATCCTTACAAGCTCCATCATGGACACGAGCCGAATCACACAGACTTATCCCTAACCTCAACTCGCTCCTCCTCAGCTCCAAGCATCTGCTTAGGCGTAGCATCCTCCTCAGAATGAACATTGAGGGACCCAAAGTGCGAATCAAGCTCCTCCAGAGTCTTGTTCTTGGTCTCAGGGTAGCAAGCATAGACAAGAATGGCGGCAAAGACGTTGAAAGCCATGAAGATGAAGTAGACGCGAGGTCCGATGCGGGAAACAGCAACGGGCCAGACCTGACCGACGATGATCGAACCGAGGGATGAGCCGGAGGAGGAGATGGCGAGACCTTTGGAGCGGCAGTTGGCGGGGAAGATCTCGGAGGCGTAGATCCAAGCGCAGGGTCCGAAGCCCATACTGTCTGTGCAATTGTTAGCGTTTTGCGTGCCTGGTGCGTGGTACAGCGACTTACATCCGACAGTGAAGAAGAATATGAAGAAAATGTTAACGTAGTTGGCGCTTTGGTTGTTCTGGCCGGGATACGCGGTTTGCAGGGCGCCGTTGATCTGGACCTTTGTTAGCAGATGAATAGCGGACCAAGCTCATTGTTACTCACCATTAGGCAGAACGCCATGATAATGGCCCCAATACCAAGAGAATGTCTCCGGCCAAGCTTGTCAATGAAGAACATAGCTGCAACTGTGCAGAGCACCTGCACAGTTCCGTCGATACCAGAAGCAAGAAGACTCAATTCCTCAGAGGTACCAGCGGCGATGAAATTGGTGGGGAGGTAGTATCGAATACCGGCGGCACCACTCATCTGCTGGAGGAAAGCAAGAGACCAAGCACGCCAGAGTCGGGACCAGAGTGGCTTCTGCTGAATGAAGACTCGAGCTGAGGTGATGGAGTTCTCTTGATGCCAGAGGATGTTGGCGCGGATCTCGTCAAGTTCGGGTTGGATTTCAGCGGCAGAGAGACCGCGGAGCTTACAGAGGGATTCGCTAGCAGCTTCGACTTGGTCTGTTTCGACGAGCCATCGAGGGCTAATAAGAGTTAGCGAGAAGCGTAAAGGACAACCATGATAGACATACCTCTCAGGAATGAACAAGACACCACCGAGGAAGAGAAGAGCGGGGACGAACTGCATGGCGGTGGAGAGGCGCCATTCAAGATCGATGCCATTACCGTAGTCCCAGAAGGAGTAGCCATAGCCAACCCAGAAAGCCATGGAGATACTGCACCAGTTAGCACTATACTCGCTTCATGCGACGGTTTACTTACCCAGAGACAATGCCGACCTGGTTGGCAGCAACGTAGAGACCACGATGCTTGGCTGGTGAGATCTCACTGAGATACAGCGGGACAGCGGTGGAAACAACACCTGTTCCAACACCAGCGATGATTCGTCCGATGACCATCATGGCCAAGTGAACGGCACCAGTCTGGATCGCAGCTCCAACGCAGAGGAGGCAAACACCACCAAAGCCAGCCCATCTTCGACCGTACTTGTTGTTAATGGGACCTGCGAGGAGGGCGAAAGAGACGAATTGGCCAGCGGCGAAGATAGCTGTGATGAGACCCTTCTCGCTAGATGATGGATGGTCAAGGGCTTTGTTGAAGCCGGGGGAGACGTAGATGGTGCTCAGAATACCGATATCATATCTGCAAACTGTTAGTCCTTGGCCAATGCGTGCTGTGAAGTCTTGACTTGCCCCCAGAAGATGGAACCCATCGAAATGACGAAGATACTAAAGAAGAGCCAGCCGCTCATCTTGCCCTGCGCAGGCACGGCACCCAGCTCGGTGGTCATCTTGATAACAAACAGTCGAAGATAGTGATTGAACAAGTTGTGAGAACTCAAGTGTTCATGCTGTTGAGATTCCCCGCAAGAAAGTCTGGGGAAGGCATACTTTTTAATCCTTTGTCAAATGGCTCTAAATCTGGGGTAGCGAAGCCGGGTTCTGGATTGAAACAGGGATTTTCATGGTATGATTCCGCGTTGCGGGGTGCGCTAAAGCGAGAGACGGAGCCTCCGCTTGTTTCTCCTCACCCACGACGGTGGTTCCGTCTGGGGCTTTTGGATGCAACTATTCCGTTTTATGATAAGTTCTCAAGGTTGGTTCATAATGGACTGACTATTAGATGCAGGCTCAAGTCTAACGATTTACGAAAAATACCTATCATCACTTGACCCGATTCCCTGCCATGACCGTCAACGGCACCAACGGGAATTCCCCGTTTCTCGGCGAACTCAAGCATATCTCGTCGACTCGCTTAACTCCTAGCCTCAGCATTCATTCATTCTCTATTCTTACAAACCACGACTTCAGTCGGAGCTTCCGTCCAAGTCAACACCTGACATTGCAATTCCCGTCTGATCTAGACCCTGTATCGGGACCCCAGAATTTATCGGACCAAGAGCGATGTCTTTCTTTCACACCATTTCACTTGCAGTATGCAGAGGATGAGAGCATTGAGATCATCTCTCTCATGGCGCGTAATGGCCGCGTTACCGGGCTGTTGGGACTTCCAAGGCCGCATGGACCTTTGGTCGCTAAGATTGTTGAGGTCGGTGGCGGATTCCCCTCCGATATCATAGAACAAGCTGGCCAAGCATTGTGCATAGCTGGCGGAACTGGTATCGCACCATTCATTGCTATGGCGGCGGCCAAAAACTGCAGTAGCAGTAGCAATGACCTGAAGCCTAGTCTCATTTGCAGCATTCGCGGGGATGACTTTGGAGTTATTGAGTATCTCTGGAACCACGAGATGCTATACCCGCGAGATTGGAATGTGATTCGAATTTTCGTGACGCCTGGAGAAGAAATTGGTGGGGTGGCTGCTGGCAAGTCACAGAGCTGGTGGCATCAGCGCTTCAGGGAGCTCTCACAAGGTCAAAACAGCAATCATGTCTTCCGCGTTGGGAGAATGGAGAAAGAAGACTTGGAGGACTTTATTAAAGACACAGATGGACCAGTGTTATTTTGTGGAAGTAAGCAATTGGAATGGCAAGTCAAGATGTGGTTTCTGGGAAAGAAGAATATCCACTGCACGGAGAGATAGAGGAGAGCCTTTGCTGTTTTACTTCTATAAATTATTGGGTACTGTGCAGATAAATTAGGAGCATTAACATAAAAAATAAATACACGTATAACACGAATACCCAGCTATATGTATCTATTCATACACTCGGACTTCAAATATGCCACCAAAGGCATTCTCATCGCCATTCAGCTCCAGAACCTCAATACCAAGCTCCTTCACCGTCCTACTCGCCTCTAGAACGACCTCCCGGCGCGATAGGTGATTCTCATCCTCAACATGCAGCTCTCGTTCTCCGCTTGAGAGGTCCAACAGGCGCCACTTCTTAACGCAGAAGGGGATAGTCCTCTCTGGGTGACCTCTCAACACCGACTCAAGCGCGTGATCATAGTCTGTATCAAAGTGCACAACAACTTTGTTCACCTTGACAGGGCTATCCCAGCCAATCTTGAGAATCTTCTTACCAGATGAGTCGGCACGAGGAACCCAGCAGTTGGTTCTCTTGGTTGGTCGGGGAACGCCATTGCGGATATTCTCAACCCCCCATGCCTTCAGAGGTGGATCCAGCGTCAAGGCGAGGTTGTGACCCATTGGCCTTCGAACTGGTGTCCAGCGTTCAAACTCATCAACTCCAACATCACTGGGCGGACTTTGAGTACATTCGTGCTCAACAGTCATGAGAGCTGATACACGTGTCTTGCTGGTGCATAGTGCCACCGAGTCGTTCTGCAGGAAAGACAGGAAGACATATTGAGTCTGAGGGTTTTCAACCGTGAAGTCGATAACAAGATCATTCTGTCCTGCAACCAGAGAAAACTTGGTCTCAGCTAGGATTACCTCGGGCGTATAGTTGTAGGGCTTCTGAGACCCTCGGAGCTGAACCGTCAATACGGTGTTTTCGACTGACATGGCTGCGATGGAGAAGGTAGGAACAGGCCCTTGTGAGAGGGGGAGCATCTGCGCAAGACTTCGAACCAAGACCTTTGGTGGTCCATCGGCTGGAAGTTGTGATAGCTCAAAAGATGATCCCTCGATCTTGGAGGCTGAACGAACAAGATCTTCAGAGTCGTTTAGCTTATACCCAGGAATGAACTGACCAAAGCGCATGAGCTCTCGCTGGAAGTTCTTCATGTTACTCTTGACAAGTAATTCCATGGGGTCGACGTTCTGCTTCTTACAAAGAGAAGCAGCGATACCTAAAGCGTTGGCGTTGGCTCCGCATGTTGCCATGACTCGGGTAGATGCGAAGGCGACGTGGGATGCTGACATGATGCGGCCTCCGTACATGAGATTGGGGATCTCAGAGCAGACCATTGAAGAGAATGGGATTTGGTAAACGCCTGTGACTGTCAGTCAAATGAAGACTTGATCAAATGACGGATGAGCTTACCTTTTGAGTGCCACTGAGTGCAGCCGTCAACTTCGGAGAAGACGCCATCAGCGGGATGAAGGTCAAGAGACCAGCCTCCAAATGACACAGCATCAGAGTGATAGCGCTGCTCAACAATGTCCTGTTGCACCATGATAGTAGGACCGACTGTAAAGATTAGCTCTGCTCACAGACGATGCATTTAGGGGACTCACTGAACCGTCTACTCTCCCTCTTCCCCGGAATAGTCCCAACCCACTCAAGCGTCAGATTCTCCGCCTCAGGAAACCTCCCCGAATTCTTGAAATAATCCCAAACTCCATACACAACCTTCCAAAGCTCCCACTTGATCTGCTCCGTATCATGGATAGTATCAAGTCTACCGCCATACTCAATCCACCAGAGATTACAGCCCATCTCTTTCGTGCTAAAGCTCTTGAAGCGAGGAATTTCTCCCTCGACGTCTTTCAGAGCGTATGCTGGTGCGACGTACTTGACGGGTTTGCCAGTGTCTTTGGTGTAGAAGTAGATGGAGTGGCCGAGAAGATGGCCGTACTCGGAGGATGGGGCGAAGAGCTCGTTGAATTCATCACGCTTTTCGGCGCCGATTCTGAAGGGGGCACCGGCGAGGAAGGACAGTGTGCCGTCGCCTGTGCAGTCGATGAATTGTTGAGATTGGATGGTGAACTTGAGAGAGCATTGTGAGTTGAATGCGCTGACGGAGCTGATTCTATCTCCGTCTTTCTCACACCCAACAAGAGCAGTGTTGAGAAACAACTGGATATTCGGCTCGAGTCTCACTTTCTCCAGAAGAATTGTATCAAGAATCAGAGGATTGCCCTCGGGGTTTCGATACAAATTCTCAAGTAAAATCTCATCAACAAGACCGCCCTCTCTCGCATAGCGATTGTTATTGAACATATGTGACGTAGCTCCAAGGATCCATAACCTGACCTCACTGGAAGCATTGCCTCCGAGAACAGGTCTATCCTGGATGAGAATGACTGACACGCCATTTCTCGCTGCTGCGATAGCTGCGATGGTACCAGCGAAGCCTCCACCACAGACACAGAGATCTGAGTTCAAGGTGCGGAGCTGAAAGTCGCGGCTTTGTGTTGCTGGCTCGCGACGGAGGACAGGGTCGTGGGATATCCTTGCAGGGGCCATGGTAGCGAAATCTGAGTGCTAACTAACTGGCTAGTGAAGTATTGTAATTTATTTCAAGTCAAGCTAGGATGATGACAATGAGTAGATTACATGTTATGAAATAGCCTCTTTTATTACTCGCATTGCCAAAGCCTGGGGATGAACCTGACGCCTGCAATAAGTCGTTGGCCAATCTTACGAGCTACATCGACGGAACCGCCGTTAGCTCATTCACTCGCCACTATCACTTTTGCGGTGGTTCCGTTGGACATTCCACTTTTTCCCCGCAACCTGACCTGGAGACTCGCATCGGCATCAAGGAGCCGCCTTTGGTCGGTTGTTCCTTGGTCAGCTAAAGCGTTCAATGGAGAAATCGGCCCTCGTGATATTTCCATGAGCCTGATTGATCGCTTGTTGCTGGAATTGGCACGTCAGGCCTGTTGTTAGGCGAGTGCCGACGATTTGGCATCCACTAGTGTAAGCTGCAGAGCCCACATTACCATGAGCGAGACTGGAGAAGATGTCCAAGGTCGACCAATACGGAATGTGACCTTGCGAGTATCGCAGATATTCTCCGCCTGTACTTTCTGCAAAGCTCGGAAGATCAAGGTACGTGAGTTTCAATGAACTCGGTCCAAAACTCATTCCACATAGTGCAACGGCGCAACTCCAGCATGTGGCGGCTGCGTCAAGTTTGGCCGTCAAGCAACTTGTTCTCTTTCGACAGAATCGCCAAACCGTGGACGAGACTATCCAACCTATCTTCGACAGAAGATTGAAGCTGCCCAACAGCGACTCAGTCAGCAAAACGCTAGACAGAACAATCTCACTTCGCCGTCAGAAACTGAGCGGTCCAACAGGAATGATTCTGCAGAGACTCATCAACGATCTATCATCGATTCACTCATCGCAGATATTGGAGCACTTCCCATCATAGCATGTTCATACCCCTCAGCCGCCGAAGGGCCGACACTATCGTCACTTGTGCTGGCAACTGCAAGCACCAACCAACTCTCATCAGCACTGCGATTAACTCAAGCTAACGATGTTGCACCATGTTTACCCAAAGAGTCAACGGCCTTGAGTCTTGCAAAACATTATTTTGACCAGGTTTACCCACGAATACCTTTCTTCTCTATCCAAGGCTTCTGGGTGCAGTTCGAGCATGTCTTCTCCGGCGTTGATCCTCCTCGTGAACGCGGACAGGATGGCCCACCACAGGATCCAGCGAGTGTTCTAACGCCAAGTCAAGATGATCTTGATCGCTCTTCAATAAGTCATGGATATAGCTACTTCACTGTTCTGTTGGTGCTGGCTATATCTGCCTCCAGTCTATCACGAAGTGCTGATAGTGTCATATCAACGCAAGCACAGAGACTATTTCGTACAGCATTGACGTTCCGCGAGTCGGCAATCTTACCAAACACTATAATAGGTGTTCAGTCGATATTATTCTTGATTCAATTCGCTACTCTCAACCCCTCATTACTCGACGCATGGTATCTTATCGGTGTCGGTATGCGCATGTGCGTTGACCTTGGACTCCATCAAGATCCACAACCTCTTGACTCTGTCGCCACAAGTCTCTTGGAAACACGACGCCGTCTTTGGTGGAGTATGTACTCTTTCGATCGGTCCATGAGTTTGGGATGCGGCCGGCCCACTGAGATATCAGACTCCGCTATTAACGTGTCCCTTCCCACGTTCAGAATCGAGACAGCAGCAACAGCTGTCGAGGTTCACGGCTATCTGCAGCGCTATCGTGCACTGCAGATACAGTCCGAGATATACAATCGGCTGAATAAGTCTCCAGGCCCCGGCACAGGTGATGCGCAATCAGTTCGTGAACAACTGAGCAATAAGTTGGGCGACTGGAAAGAGTCAAGTTCTCAGCTACCGAACAAGACCCTTATCGAAAGTGAATGGCTGATGGGTCGCATGCTTCTTCTTAGACCCTGCAGGCTGTTACCTCAACGGACGCATGACGAGCTTGGTGAACTATGGCAAGCAGCTGTTGGGTTCATCGCGATATATCGCCGATTGGTCGAGTCTAACTCGATATTCTACGTGCAGATTGCCTGCGAGAAGATTTACTGGACTGGCCTTATGGCGTTCTACAGCTACTGGCATCTCCGGACCAGTGCAGCTAGAGATACTAATGCCATGCGACGTCTGGATGTTTGGATGGTCGTCAAGGATGTCATGTTTATCCTTCGAGCGTTAAGTGAGCGATGGGACCAGGGCAAACTCTTATGTGGACGATTCGATGACGTGAGCACTCGTGTTCTTGAAGTATCGGAAAGCGATGTGAGAGATGGCATAGCTGTTACATTGCCTGTTGAGTTACAGAACCTGGAACAGTATACAAGTTTGACCGTCGTTTGGGCGTCGGCTGACAAAGTGGATCAGAGGAGTGAATATGCGCTGGACACAAACGAGCTCCGACTTTTAGTGTCTGAGATGTTATAATCATAAGATAATAATAGAATTGCCTTTGTTCCTACATCTTTGAAAGTGGCGATGTGCTTATGGGGGTGTCCAGAAGCGGTGACTCGGCCCTCGGAGGGAATGCGTCAGCGGGCTTTCATCAGGCATGAGTGTGCATTATGTAAAGTTCCATTTGAACTATCTATCAATCTTTTCCTGATCAGCCTTGCCAATCATGAATGTGGCATCATTACGGCACAACAGCCGGCATTATTCATAGTATGTAAAGCCGCTTAACTACTTATACCCCTGGCAAGTCGCCTGAATAGGAATTTGCTGCTCAACCAGTAAAGTCAATTACCGGATGAGCCACTTACTTGCCTTGAAAATTCCATCAGTGTCGGTATCTACTTTGATTGG
Organism: Fusarium chuoi; assembly: GCA_022627125.1. Taxonomy (NCBI): domain Eukaryota; kingdom Fungi; phylum Ascomycota; class Sordariomycetes; order Hypocreales; family Nectriaceae; genus Fusarium; species Fusarium chuoi. The sequence goes on from JAJALE010000851.1 coordinate 395,337, forward strand.
TCTTTTCGGGCAGTCCTTTTCATGAAGACCATGTCGCGCCTCATCGACCAAAGAGAAACAGGAAGACTAAAACTCAAGAGTATAATTATGACGCCCCAGTAAAGATTATATGTGATATATGAATACAAAAGGAAGGTAGAAATGGATATTTTGAGTTGAAATCAGCGTCCACGATGCCGAGTTCCGAGTCGTTCTAGGGCATGATGATCCTGAGTTGAGATATGCTTGAGGGGCCCCTTTTGGACTTCTGGTACTAGATCTCAATGTCCAAATCGCATATAAAGGCTAGATGTTTCTCCTGGTGCACAGATTTCCATTCCAATTAACCCACTCTGCTTATCTAGCTCAGTTAACAGCAGCAAATCCAATCTTCCATCCATATCTTCTTCACCAAACTCAAGTCAGTATATGCTCAACACTAAGTATCCCCAAACTCTAATTCTTTTCAGCATGCATATAATAGCTATCTTTGCCACTGCTCTCATGGCAGTTAGCAACGTAGCCGCTGGAATCAACTGCAAGGGCAGTCTGCTATGCGGCCAAGGCACCGAGCCACTTTCCAACCTCATCACCTATGCCAGTGGCCTCAACGACGACCGTTGGTACCAGAATGGACAGCACATTGTCTATGGAGGTTCACTCTGCGCCTTTCTCCAAAACACCGGTGGCCTGCCTGGTCATGATATCAAGCACCTTCTCAGAGAGCTCCGCAACCATGGCTGCAAGTTTTGCGGCAGTATCCCGGTCTTCTTACCCGATGGCAACAATGATGGAGACCACGGTATCCTGACCGTTAACTACGTCAGCAACCCGAATTGCCAGGGCGTCTGTTAAGATCTATTCATTGGGCTCTTTTCGAGATTGCGTAAATCTTTGAGGGAGCCTTGTATCACGCCCTTTATAAGAAGAGCATGTTTGTAAGAGAAACGGGGCTTCTCTTGAAGGGCCAGGATGATAGAAAAGGGGGGTCAGTCGAACACATGGCTGTCTCTCTCATGCTCACTATTGGAATCAACGGTCCTAACCTTCTAAGTTAGAGAAGCAAGTTCGAGACAGAATCAAGCGAGCTGTAGCACAATGCAGTGTATAGACAGATTAGTGGTACCAAAATCATAAATTTGTTTAACCATTGGATCATATCTAGCTTCAACGGTGAGGATTCTATTGTACGTATTCCTTCCTCTTGTTGGTATTTATCAGTTTCATATTTAAGGCATGTACAAGAAGATCTTATCTTTTCCATCAAGCTAGCATAAGGGACATCCTGCTCTTGACACATCATGAAACTGGATCAAACAAGTAAACAAGACAAATCCTCGCGTTGGATATACGTCTCGGCCCCTCTGCTCGCTGGATAGGTTGTATCTTAAGCATAACTATTCTTCCATCATTCGTTAATCTAACGTTCTGATTATATCTTTCTGGTAGCCACTAGACAAGCTCAACCGTCTTACTGTCCTGAACGTTGGCCCAGTATTGCTCATACGGAAGACAAAGCACGCCAATTCGCTTATACTGATCGACAGCCCCAACATGGCCAGTGGCCTCCAGGATCAGCGCAGCACCGATCATTCTCTTTTCTTCGGGAGTCCACATTGACGGGAGGAGTTTTGCTACCAAGATACAAGTGTAATTCCGGTTGATGACTCCCAAAAAGTTGGTATAATCCAAATATGCGATGCGGTCCTCAGGCTTTCGGATACCAAGCGTAGCTTCGCTCTTGATTGTATTTCCTTCCCTGTCGTGAGCCTCGGGACCAAAAACGAAATCCAAGTTCAGATAGTATAGGTTGAACGACTTGACAGGACCGCAAATAGTCACACTCCCCTCGAGTATCTGGCCTGATGTCTGAGGCCCTTTGGTCCTAACCGACCACGACTTCACTTGAAGGGTCAAATACTTTTCTTTGCAGTAGGTCATTATTGGCAGAAATATGATCGGGTGGATAGGAGAGGCCCAACACCACGAGGGTCGATTTGTTCCATGCAATGGGTCAGCTTCAGGCTCTTGCCCTCCCCAGCCTATCCAAAGCAGTCCCTGGGGAATAGAAGACTCCCACATGCCTGCTATGTAATCTTGTGGAAAACGGCTTTGGATTCTTTTCGCGATACCGGAAAGTGCAGGGAGCTTATCTCTATAGAAAGAGAAGTTTGTTCCAGAATACGCCTCGACAAATTGGTACCATAGCGCTATAAGATCATCTCTCTGCTGACTTTACAAGTTTCCAAAAACAGATACAAATTCCTCGTTTTTGTAGCCGTAGAGCATGGGATCTGAGCTGTTGGGGTTCGCCTCTGTTGTTTTAAGTTCAGAGCATTCCCACAGTAAACAGCTGGCGCCAAAATGGAGTATCCTCCTTGATAGGACTCGCTCTTGTATAGCCCATCCTCTGGTAAGAAGGGGAACATTCTGAATACTTAGCTCCCATGAAGGGAACGCTGGATGAACTTCAAGGTGTATAGTGCCACCGGAGATCTTGTTGATCGTGAGAGTTACGGGTTGCGGATCGAAGTCAAGTGCGGGCCTGTCCAGGAATAGTCCTTGCTGGGATGATATGGCACCGCTTGCGGCTATCGTTAAGCTGGCGTTTTCATAGTATTTTCCGAACCTCGCCGCCTCATAAGACCAGTCATCTTTGTGCTGCTGGTCATCTGGCCCTTCGCTCTGCAATATGCACAGAGAATCCACCCACAGATACCTATATCCTAACTTTTTCGTAAAGATAATCGCGTCTTGTACGGTCTTTGCAAGATCGTCCCATGGCAGATGCTTCGTCATCTCCACCAGATTAGATGCTGTCGTTTTGGCGAAATCGTGACCAGAACCCCATGCGTAGCTCAAAGCAAGATACTCAATCTCGAATGAGGAGTTTGTAGTCACTATCTTCGGGGAAACTGCTCCATCTTTGGGGCCAACGTCGATAAGTCTTGTCGGTATCGTCTTAGTTAGGTCTAAAGCCTCAGGCTGCATACCACATTTTTCATGGCTTGTTGAACAGCTTTCCATCCATCTTTTGGCCAACGCAACAGCCTTCTCAACGCCGCCGACTGATGATAAATCTGCTATTGATCTTACATTGCGCGACGTCAGTTCCCCTATGCCTGCTTCCTCTTCCTCGTCCGTAACAAGTGGCAGAGGGTGCCATCGACTGCGGTCTATGTCTGTTCCAATACCGCACCAAACCTTTGGCTCTTTTGGATCTTGTCCCTCAGCTATAACCTTTTTGTAATGACGGAGAACCTTGTATGCCGAAAGATGGATAGCCAATGTCTCAGTCCAGTTACATTTTGAGATTTGATAGCAAAAGGACTGATATACAATTTGGCACAGAGGACAGCCATTCTGCGCTGATTCTTTGAGTTTGTAGATATTTGGTGCGATTGTGCGGCTGGGAATCGACTCTTCAACATCAATCTCAGCAAAGTCTTTTGCAAATTTCTTGCAGGTATCGCACAAAGAGTCAGTCATTATGCGCAGCAGATAGTAAGAGTGAAGACTTTATGTTGAGCTTTCAAGGCTGAAATTCGAACTTGACTGGCTTGAAAACCCCTCCCAAAAGTCTACCGACGCTAGCCACGTGATGATGGCTGACACGACATGCCCGCTTACTACCGAACTTGAAGCACCTGAGGCTGTGCTGTTAGGCAGACTGATAAATGCAATGTCGAGGTAGAAGAACGAATTTAGTTAGATGGGCTAGAATGCTGTATTAATTAAGAGAAAAGTGACTGTAATAGGGTTAAGGGGTTAAAAAGAGGCTTTAGCCTTAAGGCCATAAAGGTAAAGAATACTAAAAAAATATATATAGGTAAAATATTTATTGCCTTTATTATTATTTAAGATCTTACTTTTAGCTAAAAAGCTAAATATCTTAATAATTAACTTTAAAGATATATAAATAAATAGCTATTATTTATTTATAAAAATAATTAAGCTTAAAGTATATAAAATACCTAAAGGTAAGTTACTTAATATAAATAAGCCTATTAACTTAAAATAATACTTTTAAGATAATTTTTATTAAATTAATATAATAAATAATTAATAATTAATAAATAATTTATAATATTTTTTTACTTTTTAATATATTTTATACTTTATAATATTATAAATTTACCTTAAAGGCTATAATAATAGCTTAATAGTTAAAATAGCTATAAAAGGCTTTATAAAGAGATTTAAAAAGATAATATAAAAGATATTATTTTTATAAGCCTTATTTACTTTATATTTAATATCTATAAGTAATATTATAATAATCTATAATATTAAAAGGATATTCTTTAATATAAATTAAAAAAACTACTAAATAATAAAATAACTATAATTAATAAAGTATTAAATAATTTAATTTAAATATATATTATAATAGATTTATAAAAATAAAAAAATACTTATTATCTTTAATAATAACTATATTATTTAAAAAGTTATGAAAGAAAAAGTTAAATAGGCTAATAATATTAAGTAAAAAAGCTTATTTATTAAAGATTTAATTATAATTTAGATTAAGTTTTTAGTTAAATAAAGCTTTATTAAATAAGTTATAAAGGTTTTAAATATAAAGGAGAAAAGTGATATTATTCGCTCGAGGCTGAGATGCCCTACTGAAGTCTAGAGCAATCTAAGTTGTGAGCTTGAAGTGTTATTTGCCGCCGAGACTTATGGCTGAGAGTTTAATCCAGCCGAGAGAACCTAGTATTCTAGAGCAAACAACAAACTTGGACTTCAATTCCTAACTAAAGGTATGCCTCGGATTGACAATAACGGCTCTTTTGAAAAATACACTCTACTGGCAGGTCTTCTGAGGATTTGCTGTTCGATTGGAAAGAAACCACTGTTGGGCAAATGTGACTGCCTGAGGTAGCGAGAACACATGACAATTTGCTGCACCAATTTGACCCTTCGCCACACTATTTTGCTCAACGAAATCCTTCCCCACTTCCAAAAAGTCTTCCTCGTTGACACTGACGTCTGATACAGTCGCCCATTCTCTAGCTCCGTTGACTGACACCGCGAATGAGATATCAGCCTTTGGTGAGTTTACTCTGTACTCTGCAAGATGTAAGCAGGTACAGTTATCAAATCCTACACCAATAAGTAAGACCTTGGCATTTAGCTCTTCCAAACGAGCTAGGGGGCTATTTTCTCCCAGCATACTGTCCAGGCCATGTCCGTCTGTGATAAACTTCGCCTTTGCACCAATTGCAGCAAATGAGGTTTGAGGGTGCGTACTTCTCACTGCACCTGGCCATGTTCTCACTGTTTCGGCCAAAACACCCATGTTTTCACTTCGGGTGATTTTGGGGTTGAATGCAGGTCTGGTATCGCGGATAGTCTGCCACCATTCTTCAGGGACTGGTGGATTAACCCACTTCGACGGATCTGAGTTGCTGCTGGTGTGTGTTGGAACAACAAGAGTTCCATCGGGTGTAAGGATTTCGAGAAGAGCTTGAGCAAGAGCTTCAGCTCCGCCGTTGATCCATCCTATGGTCTTGAGGGAGCAATGGACCAGGACTGTATCTTGTGGTTTCAGGCCGAGGTTTTGGAGGTCCTGAGTAAGAGATGGCCTGGTGCATAAAGGACCGGTAAGAGGCGGGGGCATCATAGTAAACAGAGAGGTGAGAGAAGTTGTAGAGTGTCGAATTTGCACAGGAGCAGGTGCGAAAATTAGCCAAGTTCATTCAGTAAATGGCTAGAGACCAACTTATATAAAATGTGCGCTAGCCTCTTCCCTCGCGCTGCCCCGGATAAATTGTTCACCGTCTGAGTCACCCTAAGCCATTGCAAAACGCCTAGATGAAACAGCAAGAAAAAACAACTTAGAACGGTGACCTCAATTTCAATTCATATTATCCCATGCCTATGGTCCTTATGAATAAAATGCTGGCTGCCATTGAGACTAACTTGATCATTCTGGAGTAATAACAAAACCCAGGCATCAGAAAAGATGGGAATCGAACCACGGATCTAACAGGCCTAGGTGGGTTATGAGGGTCTAATCTCAATACGGCTACTCCGTAGTGCAGGTTAATTATGCAAAGTGGATGGGAACTGTCGCTTTGAGCGTATCCACTTGAGCTCTAGGGTAGCTAATTTGGAAGCACTCCATACATTATCATCTCTTATATAACATTGGATTGGCAATTCTGGTAAAGCTGCGTGTAAGAGCTAGGTATTTGTATTTCAAGGCCATCTTTTATACTCTGAGAGTGGAACTTCGTGACATCCCTGGAAGTGGTGGAATATATGCCAACTGGATTATCGGTTACTGAGAATGGAGACCCAAATAGAATGCGCTTAGAACACCCGAAAGTTGAGACATTGTAATGCTCACGGAATTTGTTGACCTGGAAATAGCAGAGTTTCGGTTAGTGACGCTTTGATCAATTTGTTTCGTAGCAATTGCAACGTCGCAATGAAACATTTCCATTGCCAAGCCATTTTGTGACGCGCATTGAAGACAGAACCTCGTATTGAAATGACGATCATCCGAGTTCCGTTGCGCCTATGCTCGCCTGAAATGACTTTCAATAACTCGGCCGAGAGACATAATCGACGTCATTACGTTCCTGTCAAAGCGTCTTCTCCATGACATCAATTGAACACACCTCGGCCCAAGATTTCTTCTCCTAAAAGGGTTAAGCATAGCGCGATAAAAATAGTAGCTATTTATATAACAGGACCCTGAATCTCGAGACCTTTGAGGCCTGGGCCCTTCTGGACACAAATCGAGGCTAGGTATTCAGGCGCCGTGCCCAATTGAGACATGACCAGAGAAAATTAGCTAGAATAAGGCGATGATCTAGCTGGAGGGCCATGCGTGCGAGATGCCGAGTTCCGGACGGCACGTAGAATACGAGATTTGGGGATCGTGACCCTCAAATTCCCCACAAACAGCAAGACTCAAGGGCGGATTTATGAGGGATCGGCGAATGAGGCGATCGACATATGCTCCAGCATTTTCTGGGGACAATCGCAATACAAAAAGGGAGGGATTCCTCAACGGTAGTTCATTCTTCATCTCAACAACAACTCAACCTCATTATCATTCAATACTATCATTCCTCTCTCAACCTAAACCAAACACCAACCTTTCTTCAAAACCACCAAAATGAAGTTCTTCACCACTGCTCTTGTCTCCGCTGCCGCCGTCTCTGGCTACGCCGTCTACGAGGTCAAGGACTTCACCGCCAGCTGCGTCCCTCACAGCACCTTCTGCAAGTCAGTACCATCCCTTCCACTCTTGAAGCAATTGCTAACATAATATTTACAGCTATGAGTTCAAGGTGATCCAGCCCGGAACCATGGAGACCTGGAAGACCCCCGTTCACTGCTCCGCCCACGTCCAGTCCGCCAACTATCTCCTCCCCGATGTCAAGGACGCCAAGTGCAAGGACTCTTCTCGCACCTTCTCCGTCAAGCGCAGCAAGAAGGGCTTGACCTTCACTATCTCTCAGCCCGTCAGCCCCATCAGCGACACTGTTGGAAAGCACTTCATTCCCAACAAGCAGCTCTGGCAGTCCAAGGAGCCCAATGCTGAGATCCAGCGTTACAAGGGCCCCAAGGACTTCAAGCTCAACTACGTTGAGTAATCGGGGATTTGTATCTTGTTGATTTGGGAACCACTTCATTTTCTCTTTGAAAGACGCAGGCGTGTTAATTGTATTTGAACTATATTTTAGACTTGGCTATTAGGTATATACCTAAACATACAAAACTTACCTTCTCAATTTTCCTATATGGGTTTGATTAATGGATCATCTAAACTCCGTACAGCCGTCCATTACATACTAACTTAATACGTTCATAACATCCTGCAGCGCATGGAAAAGTCCACCTCCTATCCTTGATCGACAAACATCTTTTACGATTATCAGCACAACATAAAATGAAAGCCGGAGCTGGAGTTCAGCCACGCGAATTTCTTGGGCACTCGCGGCCCTACTAGGAGTCAACTCCTTCAATAAGTCGATGAAATCTTGTTCAATGCCTTACTCCGTACCCTCGAAGATAACATCCTAGGAACTTCCTTCGGGATAGTTGATGACGCATACTGCCCACATGTTTAAACCTCTCCATGCCGGGTTCGCGGCATTGTCGGGGTAGGATCCTGGACTTCCGGTGATGCCGAAGCTTATGGTCTGCCTGCCCTTGTCTGGGAGACTCTTAAGGATATTGAAACTATTGTTGAACTTTGCAGTCTCTTGGGATTCTTTTTACTCATTGTCTTCTTTGGCGAGCCATGTGAGCAGATACATGAAAGGAATATCGGGGTAGGCAAGAAACGATCGTTTGTCTTTGTTTTTACACTATCTAAAACCTGGAAGGGGGAATTCGCTACAGCTACCATGCTCTAACGCTGTAATCTTGAACGTGAGTTCAAGGGTCTTCTATGTTGGATGAGAGATGGAACGAAAGTCTCGAGCTCTGCATTGGCGAGATTCAGATATCAGAGTTGCCAACGACCAAGATAATGGTAAGAACGGCCAATATTTTGTGTACTGAAGATTCAGGATATCTATAATCTATTGTGCCCGAGTAAAATGGGAACCTTTGACTTCGCCTATGGCCCTATGGCCCCCTGATTCAGAGCAGCTACCAGCTTCCTTAGGGCACTTCGTTTAGGCGTTTTCGGGGGTTCATTTCATCTCAAGAAAAATCAAGGCCTTACTTTGAGTGAATCCAGGTCCTTCTCCATAAACGAATGAACTTCGATAGTGTGACATTTGCTTTGGCTGAGATCTTAAAGAATAACTTTGTAGCTGATTGCCTAGCTTTTGCATGATACCACCATCTTCATCACAGTAGTCTCCAGTTCGTCATTCATGCCATCTTTGCCACCTCGCTTTATCAGGGCCGGTGAAATGACGAACCTAACCAGCCGCTGAGCCTGGGCCTTTTCATCAGAAGAAAACCATTCTGCTCGATCCAAGTTCATACAGTCACCGTCAAAAACCAACGCTCCCTCGTGATGATTCTTTAATGAATACTTCCACTCCCATGTAGCAGCCTGCTGACAGAACCTTTTGTCCAACTCAATGGCGCCCTGCAGGATATCATCTAGCTGCTCCGCGATACTGCCACTAGAGCTGATTGATAACCCGAGAGTTTGAATGATAAGTAAAATGATATTACTCTTCATGCTCTCGAGATAGAGCTTGTTCTGCTCCTTCTCATCATCCCCTCGAGAATTGAAGGCTTCAAAGAATAACTGGGTTGTCTTCCATGTCCAAAACTGGGTGTCAAAGAGTGTTGGCGAGCCTAGTTGACCAGCTATTCCCCTGCGTTAGCGCCGGGTTCTCGACCTTTTGATACCGGTACACTTACGCGTGAAAAACAACTGGAGGGATCTCATATGAGCGGCGGTCCCACCAGCCCAGTGGAAGTGCCCAAAGACTTCAGTAGCCAGTAACTTCCAAATGAAGGCCTGGACTACTTGCGGACGCCGATCTTCGTTTTGCAGTAGCCGCCGGTAGTCTGAGCTCTCTGGAGTGATCGACTGGAGGTGGCGCAGATACTTGTGATCCGTTGACGGGCTCTCCAGAGGTACGCTCTCGGGCCATTGCTCGCCGAGATTAGAGATGTTGTACTTTAATTGCTTCACAAAGCCCTTGACTTCACCGTTGGTCAAACGGCCAGCTGGCTGGAGTTTGGTCCGAAGATCGTTTAGCTCTTCAACTAACTGCTTACGTTCCGCAACCGAATTGTATAGATCTAGTCTTGTCTCCTCAAGTTGGTCCTGAAGATGTTCTATTTCAGAGAAAAGATATTCTTTTTCTTGTTCGGGATTTCTTCTGGACGTTTGGACTGTAGTTGATTCGCTCATCATGCCGTGAGTAGACTCTTGGGATGTAACAACTCCTTCCATCTCTTCGATATATGGATTAGGAAGAAGGAACAGAACTGATTCGGGACTGAGTGTGGCGCCCGGTTCTTGGAGAGGTGAAGGAATAAAATGTGCGAGAGTGTGTTTTCCTCGATATGAACCGACACCGAAAGACTCTTATATTCTATGAACCTGAGTATGACCGGGATTGAGTAGCCCTTAGGTTTCACGTTCTGACCAAGACAAGGTGTGATAAATATAGGACACAAAATTAGGTATACAATGCGAGTGGCTTTAATATATGCAAATTGGGGGCGATGCACTGTGCACCATTGTGGACGTTCAAGAACCTTGGACTCAGCCATGTCATTTGTTATTTTCCATGGCCGAGACCAGAACAGAGCGCTTCCCCAAACCCCCACCAACAGCTAAATACTCCGCCTGGGGCCCTTTTGAGCAACCAAATATGCCTACTCGCATTTCACGAAAGCCCAGTCGTTTCAGCATCTTTGCACTTTGCGATATTTTTGTGCAAGCCCCTCAGCCTGATTTCGCCAGCCCGCCTATCATTGGCACCCTTAACCGCTGGTGGGTTGAAAATGCACTTGGTGGTTTTCAGCTTTGCGCCACTGCAAATGCCAAGATGAAGGTAGCATCGATTTCTGGGGAACCTTGCCTTGACCAAGGAAAAACATTCCTAAATATAGGTAATAATGTTAGTCATCCTTGTGCAAAGCGGCTATTTGAGCGCGTGTTGGTGAGATTTGGAAATGTTGATTGGTAGCCTGATTTGATCCCTCAAGCCGCCAGCCTGAGTAGTGCTTTGGCCGTGATTGATGGCCGCTGTTGTACCGCACCACCATGAAATGGCCTACTGAGCTGAACCCAGAACACATCTTCTCAACATGGATGAAATGCCCATTTAAGAGCCCAACTGTAATCCACTATCAACATCAATTCACACATAATCTTGACCAGCCTGAGACTTCATTCTTCTATAGAACAACAACTTCCAATTCCAACACTGTTGAAGCTTTCGGCAATAATGTACCCAAACAGCCGTCTTCCCACTCATTTCAAGACCACCAAGAGGAGTGTCTTGGCTGTCGGCATTGATTTTGGAACCACGTGAGTATCGTTTTCCTTCACACACTTACTAGAGACTGACTAGAGTTGGGCGATAGCAACAGCGGAGTTGCTTGGGCCACTGCCGCCGATTTCGAGAGACACAACATCAATTTCATCTCCTCTTGGCCTGGAATAGGCCGGGAGGAAGGTAAGGTTCCTACCGAGATCTACTACGATGACGACGGTGAGATGAAGTGGGGATATGACATCCCTGGTGAGGTATCACGTCTCCAATGGTTCAAACTCTTACTACTGAAACCTGATGACCTGAGCCCTGAGATTAGAGCATCTCCTTTCCTTCAAAGAGCTCGCGACATCACCAGACAGTCCGGTAAAGCCCCCGTTGACGTGGTCGCCGATTACCTGAGGCTGCTGTGGGATCACGCCCAGACCAAGATCAAGCAGGAACTCGGCAATGCTGCGTTCAACGCTTTGACTTTGCATATTGTTGTGACCATTCCGGCTATCTGGAAAGGGTATGCCCAGCAGAGCACTGAACAGGCTATCCGTAAGGCAGGCATGTTAGGGCGTCGATCGGCTGGGCCGACTCAGCTAAGCGTTGTAACCGAGCCTGAAGCTGCCGCTCTGTCAACTATACTAGATCGCTACGACTCTGTGAAGCAAGGCAACGTGTATGTTGTGTGTGATGCCGGCGGTGGCACTGTGGTGAGTCTTTTTAATGCGAATATGGCCTTAATCTATGCTAATATGAACTTGGTTAGGATCTGATCACCTACGAGATCGAGTCTATTGATCCCATCCGCATGCGCGAGGCGGTTCTAGGACAAGGTTTGAAACCCCTAACAAGACCCAACATGCATCAACTAATACACATCTGTAGGAGAGCTTTGTGGAGGTGTCTTCATCGATGAAGCCTTTGAGCGAATATGTAGGGAGCGCCTGGGCCCGACCTGGAAAGCTCTGAGTCGCGGAGGAAAGAATGAAATCATGAAAGAATCTTGGGAGTATTCCATTAAGCCACAGTTCAAAACCGGAAACCCAGACAAGGTGTACACGGTAACTCTTCCAAACGAAATGTTCTCCAACAAGCCTAAGCAGCGCTTTGATGATACCACGAAGGAACCTTTCATCAAGAGAGGTAAAATACAGTTTAAAGAGTAAGTTCTTAGAGGGAAACAGCGATTTATTGACTAACAATGTTCATAGGGCGGATATCAGAGAGACGTTTACCAAGGTCTTTGACGACATCGTAAACCTTATCAACTCTCAAATCGAGAAAGCAGAGGACCATGATCTTCAAGTGACGGTAAGTTGTCAACTCATAATCAGGTGTAACAGATTGACAGGAATGCTTAGGGAATTATACTTGTCGGAGGGCTCGGCGGGAGCCCTTACTTGTACAGCCACCTTCAGGAAATCTTCTCTGAGGACGGGATCGATATCCTCCAGCCGAACGGCATGAAACCGTAAGAGTCCATGTTTCTGGAATCTTGAATCAGCGACTGATATCCCAGGCGAACGGCGATCTGCCAAGGCGCAGTTTGCAAAGCCTTTACCGATGGAGGCGATGAAACTGGTCAGAAAAAAACCCACAGGCCCATTACAGTAACATCTACAATCTCCAGAGCACACTATGGAGTTTCGTATCGCGCACCATTCGAGGAGGGAACACATCTCGAGGAGGATAGGGTTTGGGACAAAGATCAGGGTGAGTATCGTGCAGCAAATCAGATGGAATGGTATCTCAAAAAGGTACGAAACCCGAAATTCCCCTGTATGAGTCCTTTCTAACCTTTACTAGGGCGACTGTGTCTCCAAGTCAGAGAGACTAAGCCATCCCTTTTACCGCATCTACGATACGGATTGGGATGGGCGCTTCTCAGACACGATATACCAATGCGAAGAGACTGATCCTCCTGAGCGACTGGACTCTAGCGTAGAGGAGGTTTGTACCATGGATTGCACACTCGAAAATTGCATGCCAGTATCGAGGCTGAAGAATCATTTCACGCCCAAGGGGAAGAAGATGAAAATGCTGAATTTCAACGTCAGAATGCTCCCGACGGGCAGAAGCGTCAACTTTGATGTTGAGGTGAATGGGACACGCCTTGGCAAGGCTAACCTCGATGTCAAGTTCAACTAAACGGATACATACTTGTTTAGCAATCTGTACCATCTTGCACCTGACCTTGAACAAGCTGGCGACATCTTAGGAGCTGATAGTCCGTGAGCGTGGATAGCGAATGTAACCTCCTTATATCATTTGCATTTCTTTGCTGGGGCTGATAATGGCGTTTGCAGTGGATGTCGAAAATGAGGTGGCTTAACAGATGTATTTAGATGCTAGAGAGTCAACAACTACGAGACTCAATTGTTGTGCGCACTTTATTAACCAGATACAGTAATGCAGACACTATGCATTATATCCAGGTAGAGACGGGCTAGTGGCGTTAGGCGGTGACGTTTATTGGAGATTCGGTCGTATTCAGGACTCGTATTCAGGAATTAGTTTCCAGTTAAGTAAAACTTCGTTGAATGAGTCACAAATGGTTTAGAACACAAAGGGCCAACAAGAGCTAGCTCTAACGGACGATGCCGTCGGGACTCGGCCAAACCTCAAATCCGGGCCATGGTTATAAGTCTTGTTGCAAGCTGTCCTTGACTCTTGATCACTTTCCTACATCCGACCACATCACGATGAGTATCTATGAATCGTATGGTATCCGAGTTTCAAGGTATGTTTTATTACTTCCAATATCCTTTTCGCTTTTGAGTTGCCTGGGACGTACTGACGTGCTATAGCGGCCTCCATGAGGTAAATGACATGCATGTTGCACATCACTTGGACAAGAGTCTAGTTTTGGCCCCTACTGACGTCGGAGTTCTGACCTTTTGCCTACAATGCAAAACAAATGAAACATCTCTCGTATTGAAGGATGACTCCATGTCAAACTTTTTATCTGTCATTGGTCCAAGCGGCCGAGGGCCGTATCAGTTGCAGATTTCGCCTGAAACTAGCCCATTTGGCATTGGTTCAATGATCTATCACCACTTTTCGATGAAGGCTCTTGGTGATGGGAGTGGAGGTCATACTCTGGGAATTGCCGATTAGAACATAAATGAAGGACACTGGATGGCATGGAAAGACCCAGAAGGCGATGGCGAATGGTCAGTATATTGGGTGACGCCTCTACCCTTCAACATGGACGATTTGCCTGGAGCCGTCCCTATCGAGTTAATTCTTGATAGCAAGGCCTAAATTCGCAGGGCTGTCGGCTCTGTTCCCATTGTTTCCTCCACCGAAACGGGGGAATAAATAGTCTCAGCTTATTTGTTTAATCTTATGAAATCCGTTCTTGCGTTGAAGTAATTCACATATCTAAGGTCAATAACAAGATTATGATGGCGAGGCAAACCCGGCGACGCGAGCTGTGAAATGGCTGTAAAGTCCTAATAGTCACTCAACTATGCAAATATGCTTCTATTATGTCCTTGATTTACGAATGCATTTACTGTAAACCTCGATATATTATAGTTTCTTATTTGCATATCGTCGCTGAGTACTGGTGATCCATATTTGTTTCTTCCCTTTCTTTTGGGGCTGGGGCCTCTCCTAATCCCCCAATCCTATCGAAGTCCAAGTCCCGTAGCACCGTGGGAAATCAACTTGCTTCAGTATCCCGAAACTGCATAGTGTTACTCTGCAGCAACTCCTCGATAAGGATGCATGCACTCTCTGTAGCCTATCTCAATACCCAGTTTCAACGTTGGTTTCGGTCTGATCAGGCATCTTAACAGATAGACTTTCGCTCGTGTTGCTGACGGGGAGGCCAAACGACAGCGAATCTGTCTTTCGGGGCCGTTCAGCGACCTTTTTGAATGATGCCCTCTGTCTCGTGGCATCATCTCCATCGTCACTGAGGCCATCATACGACAATCTGGCAATACCTAGTTCATCAAGGATCTCGTCAAGAGATGTCGTCTCGCTGGCCAAGATGGCAGTCAGTGCATTGACCATCTCAATGTCAACATGAGGTCGGCCGCTACTTTCCGGATCCTGCATGATCCATATTGCGAGCTTTCTGGGCAATACCGAGCCGAAACAGATATCCTGTGATACTGGATCCACGGGAACATAAATCGTGAGTCTCCCGTCAGGCTCAGCAATATGTGCCTTGGACAGCTGACTCTCTGTTACAAAGGTCTCACCATTCTGTTGTAGAATGAAGAAAGTCTTTATCCTCCATACCTGTACACATTCAATCCTGCTTAGATGCTTGTGAAACGCTTTGATCCCAGAGCGACAGCAGGGGCTGCCGAAATTCGCCGCAACACTGAAGGGATTATTGTTTTTGCTTCTATCAAATATACCGAGGAGCTTACCGAGTAATATAGCGGGCCATGGCTTTCAAGTTTCGCTTCCTATAAGGGATTGGAACTTCAGATGCTCCGAAAATACCTCTCCTCTCCTTAGCAATGACCGTCACATCCTCTCGGACACATCGAGACAAATATCGACTTTCAAGTTTTGGCCATTCGAAGAAAGGCTTTAGACGATAGAATTCCCCAAGGTCGAAGTCAAGAAGACGGATATGACTTTCGAAATTTATCCTCAAATTGTCATTATCTCCGATGGCAAAGTCTGTTTCTACAGATCTCAGGGAGACACTCCCATCGGGATCTTTGACAGGGAATATTTCAGCATTCCTGATAGGCTGCGGATCCAGAAATGCTGTTTCGCTTCGTAGAAAGTCATTCAAGATGAAAATGGCCTCTTTCATCTGCTGTGGCTTGCACTTGGGGGACTTATTTAGGCGGTCGTAGAGTATTCTTAGTGATAATGACTCAATGCCAAGTTTATCGACGAAGAAACCACGAAGTGTTTCATATGTGTCGTTCAAGGTTCCCATACCGCAAAGATCCGTGTTGCTAGACCATAGGACTTCGGTAGATGTGTGCCATCCTGTGTATGGGCCGTTGGGGATGAAGATAAGCGGCGAGCTCTCAAATAAAGTCCTACTTTCATATCAGGGTAACAGGTCGAAATATGTTGTGACAAAATGATACATACCTAATGTCCTGAGACGAGGGAATATTCGTGTTCAAGAAGTCATACATCCGGAGAATGTTTGCAGGGTCCTCGTCATTTCTGATGCGTAGCTCATTCAATTCTGCCACCAGTTGTTCAAGCTTGGCGTTCTGTATACCGATTGTTTCGAGGAAAAGGGTCTGTAGGGCGCTTCCAGTTTCGGTGTTTGATCTTTGTGGATCATAGCAGGACTTGAGCGAGCGCATTGTGACCATTCCTGGTGGTGCGTCCCATAAACAAGACGAAGAACTCGTCCACTCGAGTTCTTTCCCAATGAAGTAGACGACTCCGGATTCATTGAAGAAGTTTCTGGTCTTGTGTCAGCACAAACTAAATTCAACAACACAGAACAGCTTACCTGAGCTTCTCTCTGTCAGCGGTCATTTTCCCGGAAGCAGTGAACATGGCATGTATGGAAGCGTATAAGTCCAGGATTTTCTGGAGTTGACGTTTCGGATCATTCTTGGGATCTGAGCGACGGATTGAACGCAAGATCTCGAGACGAAAGTCAAGATTGTCTTCATTGCCGACAAGAAAATGTTCGGATAGAAAGTTCCACTTTGTGTTGATACCTCCAGTATCGTCTTGAATGGATCTCAAGAAAGGGAATTGGTCGGTGTGTTCCATGTAGGACTCAACTATATCGGCAAGAGTTTTTAGAGGAAGCCAAGTATCTTGTAACTTGACCGTGGATTCAACATCCCAAAGGCTGCTTATCGACAGCTGTCGAATCTCAGATATGATGGCAGACTCTCCTGATAACTCGACCTCACCTTTAGAAAGGAGATATTCAAGAAGTTCCAGAAGCTTGTCAGGACTTTGACTCACGACATGGAGGAAATCAGGCGATAACTTCTCAGTCCTGGCTAATTCGAGGCAGATTTCTTCCCTCACGCCAACGTAGTCGCAAAGCCATCTCCTCCAGCTGATGTGTGAAGCGTTGTCCTGATTTGGCACATAGCTCAAAGTTTCAGGATGTAAGAAAGAGTGAGAAAGCGAAGATTCTGACTTCATAGGTCCCAGAAGGCTTTCTGGACTGAACGGGTGGTCCTTACCTGGTAGGTAAACTGGCTTGGAATCACATTGTGGCCACTCAAGTTTTGAGTTTGTTGATAGAACTAGAACTTCTTCGTAATCATCCCGCGTCCAGTCGCTGGCTTCATGCGTGAGGTAGAGATATTGCAGATAGTCGTTGACACGCTTCAGTGGGATAGTATCAGGTGCTGAGATTAGGCTTTCACGCACCAACTCCCTGGTAGTTTCGACTGAGGACTCAGTAATCCCAAGGTGTTTGAATAGAGCATACCGATCTGGATCTCGAGTAGCGGGTGGTGCTACCACCCTCAAATCCTCGGTGTCCGGGATGAAAATGTCTCCCGTACATGGAAAATAGACCGGATCAGATAGCATAGACGTCCATGTTCCATCTTTCAGAGGCACAATTGCAATGGATTTCACCCTCGAAGCATTCAACTTTGACGTTCGCGAGAACCGGAGAAGGAACCGCGCCACTCTTGCATGCCACTCTTCAGTGGTGTATTTCCCATGCATCTTAGGATTTTGTAACCTCATATCAGTCTCCAGGTGTCCCCAGAAAGTCTCGTCCTGCATAGTCTTTGCACCGTGCTCCTTAAAGATCTCCACCACGCGTTGAGGATAGTCTGTTGAAACAAGGTTGTCTTTTACAAATGGTTCTAGCAGCGGTCGTCCGTTCTCGTCTTTCAAGTGGTCAGGTAGGATTGTTATCTCATTCATGCATCGTAATGATGACTGATTATAGACCTTCACCAAAAGGTTTCTCTGAGCCATGTATCGGATCTCTAGACTGAGAGGCGTCTTGTGAGCGATTGGAGGCAGAAACAATGGCCATTCATAGCGAAGATTGGTATCGGTGAAAAACTTGGAAATGGCTTACAAGAACGCGGCTGCAATCCAAATGCGAATTTTTTCATTCCTTCTTGAGTTAGGCCTAAGCTTATGTTGATTGTCGAACTCAAAGTCGGCGTTCATCAAAAACTGTGGCATATGTTTAGTATTCAGTCGCTCAATCCAGTCTGGAGGTGAGATATACTTACGTTGCATTTCGATTCACTAATAAGCAAAACGTTGAATATCCCATTTTCTCTGGTGTCGATTAAGGGCTTGCCCTCATCGGTGAGTGGGAACGCCAATGTGACATTTCGACGGCCCAAGGCCCCCCGTCCCGTTACATAGAACAATTGACCTTTTTCTTCTTTTGCCTCTTTTTCATAGTGATTATCGATTGTGGCTTTGAGTAATTCACGGTTGTCTTTCATCCAGTGCTTGCGGAATCGCTTAGATTGACGGAGCTCACCACCCTTGCCGTAGAACTCAACAGTAATACGCCGAAGAGCGGTAAGAAATAGTAGACTTTCGGCTTTGAAGACCTCAAATTGTGCCAGAATAATGCCCTTCAGGCGATCCAGATGTTCTTTGGTGCCATAGTCGTGGAAATAGACGATCATGCGCGTCAGCGCATCGGGTATCGTGGTAGATGGCGAGACCCAAATTGGTTTAATTTTACCCTCACTCGAAGATAGACGCAAGTCAAGGGAGAAGTTGCCTGACTGGAGATAGATCTTGGCTGTAGATTTGAAGACCGAGCTGAGACCATCTTCGCTAGTGCTTTTGTCCTCAATAGTTGAAGGCAGACATATCTGTTCGAGATCTCTTTTCGTAAAACCGTCGTCGTTGAACTCAATTTCAATATGACTAGAGTGTATCTTGAAGAAGGCATATGGATATTCTTTGCGCACTAAAGCTTTCGTGAAGGGTCTTGCGTCGATATGTAGAAGCAGCTCGCGCAAGAACTTTCTCCCACTTTCATATACGTTCTCATCAAGCCTGGTATATAGTTAGTATTAGGTGGCCAGGTCACTGATTGATCTCATACCTATATTCGCCAGTAAGCTCCCGAATGACTCTCTCTGCCTCTTGCTGGCTCGTCATGATGAGTACGTGGCAAGTGTGATGGGGTCGAGACTTTGAAAGAGACTTCAGCCAGGTATCCAAAGAGCGTGACTGATAAGGAAGATATGGTTGTTCCCCTGTGTAATGTTGCGGTTCAAATGAATGGGTTGATATTGCAATAGAGAAGAGCGTAAATGGAAAGATGAAGATAATTGCTGTCGCTATCGATGGTCTGCTTGGGAAGGTTCTTGTTAATGAGCGTCAATATGCATGTTGGTCACGGCATCCTTGTTCGTTAGCTTGTCTCACACCACACTGCCTACTTTCGTGGCGTTTCGCCAGACGAATGGCCATAACTTATGGCGCAAATCTAGGATCATCTAGAGTATCAAAGAGACTCTTATCTTCTCTCAAGGTGACGAAGATGATAAACTGTTACCTCCTGCTTTTTTTCCCCAACGCTTTCTACTTTTTCTCATTCACATCGCGATCAAATGATACATTGCGCTTTATGCTTCGCAGTTCGGGTTAGAGTTGGTCATCTGTGTCGACGCAACCGCGCGCTTAAGCGGCACTCTTGATTTGGCAATTCGACAAATTCTGAGCAGCTGAACTGCAGACGATATTCAACCAACAAGAACATCCTTTTTTGTTCAATATTCATATTTATAGACCCTTGTGACCTCCTAGTGACCCTCCTATCCTCAAACGCCGTTCGATTCGTTGAACTCTCCCAGCGGCTGCACCTTTTTGACAACCCTTGCAGGAGATCCCACAGCCACGCTCCAGGCGGGTACATCGCGAGTCACGATTGATCCCGCGCCTATTGTACATCCCTCCCCAATCGTGACGCCAGGCAAAATAGTAACGCCGCCCCCAATCCAACAGTCATCGCCAATATTGATAGGGTACGCATACTCGATGCAGGCCCTTCGACTTGCGACCTCTGTTTCATGTGTCGCCGTCGAGATCATAACGTTTGGACCAATCATAACCCTATCGCCAATCGTAACAATGGCCGAATCCAAGACCGTCAGATTGAAGTTGGCGTAGAATCTCTTGCCGACTGACATGTTGGGGCCGTAGTCGACTCTGAAAGGTGGCTCGATGAAGACTTCGTCATCCTCCACATGCCCGAGAAATGATTTCAGCATTTCAGCTCGTCTTTTTGTGATGTTCTCGATGTTGAAGTCGTCGCCTTCGGGGAACCAGGTGTTGTATTCGTTCATGGCCTTTCGAGCCGCGAGACGAGCATTTGTGAGTTTGGGGATAAGTGAGTCGTATCTACAATACGTGTTGGTAAGTTTGAGTCTCTCAAATGCACTTGACGTGTTGACTGACAGCATGCCTGAGATCATCCTCTCATATTGTTCACAGTGGGGAACATTTGCCAGCTTGGATGCCTTCTCCAACTCGGCCTCGTTCTTCTCTTGCGCCGCCATATTATGTGTAGTGTCGCTAATAAATAGATAAATTTGAAGTTATAGAACAGACGTCCGTTATATCATATGATTCATCGGGAAACAATTGTAGAGGTTCATGTCGTCTTTTATTCATATCCGTCACTTACCAGGTAATCCTCCCCAAGAATGAAGCTATTCCGTAAATAGAAGTACTCCCATCCGTCAAGTCCGATTATATCCCCGATGCCGACTCCGACTAACACAGTGGAGCACTCACTAGTGGAACGTCGGCCCGTCAAAAGAATAGGTATGCATGTTGAGAGCGAAGAAGCTCGGAACAAGTCTAGAAAAAGAATTTCTCGATCAATAAGAAGCAAGGGAAAGAAAGCGATGAACTTACGAATTCCATCCACGGAACGTTGGACCAGCCCCGGGGATTCGTCCTTCTCTCATCCCAGACTTTCGTCAATAACTCAGTCATGGCGGGGTGCTGAAAGCCTGTAGAGTGCTTGATTTCGTTGATGCACCAGCTTGCATAGTGTATCTGATGCGGTGAGCAAGTGTCGGCTCCAGCGAGAAATAGAGGAAATAAGAGGCGTTTGTAAAATACGCTGTCTCTCGGTATCGTAGCACAGACATCAAGAACAGCAGAGACAGAAGCTTTTATCTGAGGGTCGTCGCATGAGATTGCGAAGGCGTCGGGAAATCTCATCACGCGGAGCAAACATGCATGTCTGTATGCCTCGGCAAGGTGTCGCCATTCCTGGTGGTTGGTGGGATACACGGCTTGATCAGGATCCCATCCGCGAAAGAACTTCTCCGCTCCGTCGAGTAATTGCTCAAATTGTTCGACTGGCAGGTCTCCAGCCAGGTAAGCTTTGCCTGCCTCGAGTACCTGGCCAATCTTGAAGAACATGACTGGTGGACAGCCAACTAACGTGTGAAGGCTTAAACTTCCGTGATCTCTGACGCATTCTCGTACTTCAGTGGAGTAGGACAGCTTTTCGGCACCGCTAAACCCTCGCAACATATCCAACCTCCATCTATCAGTACCGATTGTAAGCACCACCAGAGACTAGACTTACCACGACAAAGCTGAGATAAGAAACATGGCTGTTCCCGAACGCTTGGGTGAGGTATCGAGGCAAGCGATTCGTTTGCAGAGGAACGATACACCTGTCAAGTGAGCTCCATGTGTTGAGACGCCCGATTCACAAACCTATCACTATGTCAGCAGCTGCTTGGCATTCAATGTAAGGAAGCTATGCCATACGTCATGTAGAACGAGAAGCAATACCATAGCCAAAACATGTTCCTCCTCGGTGGGCGTCAGTCGTGAGATGTCTTCTTTGTGAAGCAGAGAAGCAAGAGATCGTATTGCTGATAGCCTATACCCAAGAGATACTGTGACGAGTCTCTGACTGTTCGCGTGTCCAGTATTATGCATATGACATGCCGATAATCCGAGTAGAGCGTGCAGAATGCCTTGATGCTGGTAGGCAAGGGGCAGGACATATTCTCGGAATGGGTTATCCAATCCCGGTACATGGATGATGAAATGCTCGCTTAGCGTTTGATCAACTTAGATATCTGTTAATGAGTGGGTATCTCGGTCTCGGTGCTTCAAGAGTCTTACAGTAGCCAATGATATGTTGATTCGTCGCAATATCGTTCTCTAGGTCATTGTGTCCGGAGGGCGAAACAGTAAATGATACAGCGTCTGGCGATAGTGACAGGGTCGCTGATGTTTGGGGCGGCGACAAGGTCAACGCTGACGTCTCAAAGACAGGATATTCAGGCGAAAGTGAAGCCGACACTCTTTCAGCGATGGGATCCGATGGCATTGACAGTTCTGGAGGTGACTGGCTCAAGATGACTGGTTGTGAAGGCGAGGTATCAATTCTATCTGATGTCGCATGTTGCGAGCTTGACTGAATGGGAGTAATCGTCAATGTCTCTTGGAATTGAAACCGCGGAGGATATCCTTCACAATGAAGACCTTTGGTGCGACATCTATCGCATATGGGACGTTTCCGATCGCATTTTCGACACTTCTTGCGGCATGTTCCGCATGCTGGGTCTGAAGAAGGATTCTCGTTAAAATTATTCAAGGTAATGAGAGAGAGAATTAGTGCTCACCTTTGCGACGGGCAGTTGGGCGATTTGAGGATGAATTATCACTACCTGTCATCATTGCTGTGTGTATTGCCAAATTTGGTAATAAAAGACGATGGTGGAGCGAAAGAAAAGATAATCGAAAGGATGAGAGTCGGTATCGGAGTTGTTGATTTCTTAGTGGGGTCATCCTCAATCTTTTAGGTCATGTACGCCTCGCAGTCACCCGAGCCGATTTACAAGGCTAGAGCCCGCACTCGGAGAAGTGGGACAGCCTTCCAAGTACTGAAGTCAATACATACAAGTCATTGTATTTCCTAATATTCGGCTTCTAAAAGTCCGAAGGACCTTTCTCAAGCTCTGGTCGGAGCAAGTATATCGGATCTGTCTGTTCTACATAACCACACGCCGGGTCGCTCAGAGAATAGCCCATAAATTCCTGAATATCCTGGTCAAATTCCATCGCTATTTCTCTAGGAACAGCAAGAAACTGATTTTCTTCCTGTCTCAAAAAGCCACGAATGGAAAAAGTAGCAAAGACTAAGCGGTGCTGGTCTTTGGTGGAATTGGTACCCCCACCGTGATATGCTGAAGCAAGCATGATGAACGCATCGCCCTTATCCATCTCAGCAAAGATGCAGTCTTCAACACGAGGGGGTCCTCGCTCTGAGCCCCTGTCGTTCGTCAGCCACGTTCAACTTATGAGAGGCCGAAGAGTTGTACTGACCATAGATGACTCCCTTGGATAAACTGCGTACCCCCATTCTCCTTCGTGACCTTTGACCCAGCAACAAATAACCCAACAGCAGACTCACGATTGGCATCACGCTCATCATCCCACTTATCAATCCCAGCATGGATGTTGTGACTGATATAGTCGTCACGGTGAAGTGGCTGCGCCTTGCCTCCAGGTCCGATTCTCATCGCAGTGCAAGAATGCAAGTAAGGTTTCGAAACCGACTCCTTCCGTTCAGGACCCCACCAGAACCAACTTCGCGTAGTGAAGAAATGATCGACGACTTGCTGGTAGATTGGGTTCATGACCTGGGATCGGGCGTATGTAGGGCTGAGAGCAAGGAGGCTTGGCGCCCGTTGCGTCTCTTCTTAAGCTCACGTGTTAGTTTAATCATCCTAGTACTTATGGTAAAGAGAACTTGCTGGGGAAGAAGCTGCCCGACCATTCAACATCGGAGTCCAAACGTGCTCGACACTCATCATATGCCTTATCGACATCTGCCTCAGATATCAGTCCCTTGACAAAAACACCCCCATCACGCTTGAGGAGTGCAATGATGTCCTGGATGGGGGCATCTGCAGAGACTCTCTGCACTTCGGGGCCGTACTTTTCCAAAAAGGACATATTGTATAAGAAATATGCAGCGTAAGCAACTCGGTGCATAAAATAATCGCTAAGAATAGCTATTGGGCGATCTGGCAAAGTGAAGGGGAGGGAGAAAGTTCTTGGACCTGAGAAATGATTGTTCGAGAATGAGTGGAACTCTTCGAAGCGGAGTCTCCGACAAGTGGAGGAGCTGGGAGTATTTCCTGTTCTGGTAAGACCGAAAAATACCCCATTCGGAAATAACTTGACGAACAGTCGAGTCCGACTCCGAGTAATCCTCCAGCTTGAGTACTTCTCCGATTTTACGTTGCATGCCCATCTATGGAGTTCGCTATATAAACTCGAGGCCTATTACTTAGGAGACAACATAATGAGAATTGAACATACTATCGGCCAATCATTAGCTATGGAATGTTACGTATCATTACTTCAAAATGCTATACAGAGCTATAGGTTAAGTCTGTGTTTAAGGTCACCATACATCCACCACTGCCTGAGAACACTTCTTTCAATTGGCTCAAACTTATAGGATATAGTCCATTTTCTCGTGGTGTCGTGACCAATGCGCTGTTGTCATATAGGGTAGATACTGCGTCCAGACGGAAACACAGGGTCATTGACCTCCCTGTACCGGCCATCTTAGCAAAGGATCAGAAACAAACCCGCATGGAAAGGTTTGGCTCAATACATCTTCTCTAGAATATAATATAACAATTGACGTTTTGCTAGAAATCATGCTTTCTTTGCCGTGTTGATCACCATTGCGCTGATATCTCAAACGGCGTCATCACACAATTTGAAGCTATTCCCGGAATCTCTCATAGACGCCCGCGCCGATCCCGTGCAAGTCCGAGAAACGTCCACTCAGGACATGATGCCTTCCACAATCCCCGTTTTATCATTCGCTGTGAACCTCGCGATTGATTATTCAATCTTTTCAATCCGAGACTACATCATAAATCCGACAAAAGCGAACATCTTCATCCTAATCGAGTAACCCTCTCTCCCGCTTCCCTCGCTATCTCCGCTCGCGCTTAATCACCAGCCGCGAAACCTTATTATAAATCACCAACTCCCGCTAGTGGCTGGAAGGTCAAAGCGGACTAAACCGATCTCGATGAAGATCACCAGAATTAGCAACGGGTATTCGGGTTAGCGATGGGCATTTCTGGCGCGAGTGTTGCACT
Organism: Fusarium chuoi; assembly: GCA_022627125.1. Classification (NCBI taxonomy): domain Eukaryota; kingdom Fungi; phylum Ascomycota; class Sordariomycetes; order Hypocreales; family Nectriaceae; genus Fusarium; species Fusarium chuoi. Next base: position 420,322 of record JAJALE010000851.1, read on the forward strand.
TGTGTAGGTCGAGACGGTAGACAACGTTGCTTCCGTGATAATGCCGCCCGTGGCCTCACTTGTTGTGTTCCGTGGAGTTAGGCCACGGAACGCCGAGATTCTTCATGCAGGCAGCCTCAAAGCCTTTTGTGAGGTACGAAACGGGTATGATATCGCCGCATCGTCATCGACTATAAGAGTCTCAGTCCGTCCTGGTTATTGATCAGAACAGCAACCTTCCAATCCAATTGCATCTAAGAAAGTATCAATTATTTGAATATTACTCACAATGGTATTTGACTCTTCTCTCAACGGTAACACTTCTCGCCGGTTGTTACTCAAAGGCGGCACTGTCCTTATCCACGACACCAATGACAACGTGCAAGCTCTGGAAAGGGACATCCTCATTGAGAACAACCGAATCTCCAAGATATCAGAGAAACTTGGCGACATCACTGACGCCGAGTTGATCGATTGCACCGACAAGATCATCTCGCCTGGCTTCGTCGACACGCATCATCATCTTTGGCAGACCCAGCTCAAAGGACGACATGCTAATGAGCTTCTTCTCGATTACATGGCCTCCGGTAATCTCCAGTCTTCAAATTATACGAAAAGTGATATCTACTGGGGACAACTTGGAGGTTCTCTCGAAGCAATCAATGCAGGCACTACCACTGTCGTTGATCATTCACACGTCAATGTCTTTGCTGGAGCTGGTAGGTTATTTGGCCTCTCAATCTTCTAGCATAAGCTAAGCGCCACCACTTTCAGCCCCAACTGCCATCTCAGCCATTGTTTCCTCTGGCCTACGGTGTGTCTATGGCTACTGCCCAACTGCTCGTGTCGCATCATGGTCACCTTTTGCTATGAACCCTGATATGCTTGCGCCGTGGGTCATGGACGAGATCCAGGAGCTAGGCAAGAAGGCCCCATTTGGCGACGGGCGCGTTACTATGGGCCTGGCTTTTGATCTCTGGTTTCTACCAGAACAAGTCATCAAAGACCTATTCGACCGTGCCCGTGAAGCTGGTGTCGAGTTGGCGACAACTCATGCTGTTAGTAACCCACAGATGGGATCTTATGATCTCGTTCAGCAGACCAAGAGCCTCGGCTTGTTAGACGATCGCATGCTCTTCAGCCATCTCAACGGATATACCGCCGAGAGCGTCAAGGACCTTGCCGATGCTGGAGCGCATATTAGCAGCACTCCCTCCACTGAAATGCAAATGGCCCTCGGAGATCCTGTGTGCTTGAACGATGATCTTCCCCAGGCTCAAGCCCAGTCTAGTCTAGGCATCGACTGTCACAGTAACCAGGCCTCTAGCATAGTATACGAAATGAGGCTGGGCCTGCAGGGTTCGAGGGCCAAGCATAACCAGAGACTGATCGACCAAGGCCTAGCCCCTCGCAAGATCTCCAAGACTGTACAGGATGTCTTCAATCTGGGGACAATTCAGGGTGCCAGGGCGATTGGGAGGGAGAGTCAGCTTGGCAGCATTGCTGAAGGCAAACTGGCCGACTTGGTGATTTTTGACGCCAACACTCCCGAACTAATCTGTGCTGCTGAGCAAGACCCCATCGCAGCTGTTGTCTTGCACAGCAGTATCGGAAACGTCGACACAGTCATCGTCGATGGAATTGTTCGAAAGCGTCAAGGCAAGCTTGTTGGTGTGACCGTGGAGGAGAGCATGGTGGATGTTACCGATAAGCGCTCTTTGGAGTGGGCGGATGTTGCTAAAGCGATGAGAAAGTCTCGCGCTGAGATTCTCCAGCGCGAAGAAGAGAAGCAGAACTTGGATGATGTTAAGAAGGGAGTAATCAGCAGCTTCAATATTGACTTGTCAAAGCTGAGGGATTGAATGATCAGACCATCCAGACATGTACAACACAATTACATAGAGCAATTTAAAATGTATCAAGACATTACTCGATCATAAATGGAGCGCAGGAAATAATAGTATCGGAATATGAACTATACTTGGTGTACAAAGTCGAAGTCGGAACCATTGCGGCTCCGAAAGACCTCGCGTCTTAATGTCCGCGTTATAGTTCGTCCTGTTAGTCAAGATCTCTTAGTGCGATCTTCTATGACGGTCCATGTACTACCATCACGATATCCGAGATTGCATGTTTTAATCCACCGAAAGAAGTGCCTTCCGAGGGGAGCCCGCTCCGTCGTAAATCGGTGTTACCAAAGTGCTGGTTCTCTCCCGCTGGCGCCGGAACCGAGCGGCTCCGGCCACAGTTCCGCCGATCGCAACCGCCTCTCACGGATACTAAACCGACTACAATAACCAGGAAATTTCTCTCAGTGGACTAACTCAGGGCTCAGAATTCAGTACATGTCATGTCGCAGGTGCCTCAGCTTTGGTGCATCTTGAGAAGGCCGACCTTTGGCAATGCCTGGCAGTAGAAAGGCTCTGACAAGGGGGACAACATGGGCTGGGAACAGCACATGCTTAGCTCGTTCAACATAAATTAATCAATAAAGGTTTCTGGAAATCTTTTTTGTCAAATCCGTCTTCGCATTAGAAGGTTTCTTATGGCGAGATACTACTGAGACATATTGCGGATTTCTCCAGACTTCATTCTGGGGTAGCTTTGCTTTTTCTGAGTAATCACAAACTCTCTCCACGATGTGATAACGCAGGTAATCTCTGGTTTCCCCGAACGCCACATTCAGCTTTCATCTCATCTCACCAATTAACCATTCGATGAGGCCTTTCGTACTAATACCCATACATCAGCGTCAAGCAGCCACAATTCATCGGTCGAGCGGAGCCGCATCTTAGCGCACGATTTGCAACAGGGGCCATCACATCCTTTAGTCCAGAGACAGGGGTTTGTTACGGAGCCATCTTTCTCACTGTGAATTATCTGTGTTATTGAATGCATTAATATCGTGTACGTCTAATTATTCTAGAAGCCAAAAGAGAATTTGAGCGTCGGGTATATAGTGTGCCACTGTGATCTAACCGGGAGGGGTATCCGTTCCGTGAAGACAATCCAAATCTAAAATGCTAATTCAGAAAAGGCTCATCGAGAAATGTTGAGCTATTCAGCGGGAAATGGCAGTGGTTCCCGTTTCAAATGCCGGGTAGAACTTGACTCGCTCTCGAGATCATCGTAATCAGTACGATCCCGATTCTCCTTAACAACCTCGATCTGTGTAGTCTTGAAAGTTCTGGAAACCTGAATGCCATCTTCCTTTCTCTGAGGCAACTCGATATCATTGCCACCAGCTTCAATGAAAGTCTGATTGTTGCCCGGAAAGACGGAGCCCATCTTCTTTCCAGTGGTTGTCTTTCCGCTCTTTTGACCGGAGCGAGATCGTGAATCGGAGTAGTCGTAGCCATTGGGATTGCTGGCTTTGACGACCTTGGTGATGAGTTCGGCCATGTTCATCTCAATTTGAAGTTTGACAAGGTATGTCAGAGGATGGAATTGAAGGTAGACAATGTCATTGGGAAGAGACATCATTGCGATCAGCAGGACCTTGTTCTGTCAGTAGAGTAGAGTGACATGAATATGCAGTTGACTTACGTCCATCGTCATCGAGACAGCAATCATGAACAAATTGACACGGTATAGCCGAGTATACTTGGTGAGGCCGTTGGCGATAAGGCGAGATCGGACGAGGTAGATGAAGTAAAAGTTCAAACCAGCATCGACGATCAAGAAGATGCATTTCTCAACTCTATCCCAGACAGCATTGACAGCAATCCATTTGGAGCTGATCTGTAATCGCGCAGGGATCCAGACACAGAAAACACTGATATTGATGGCTAGAAGAACAAGGAACACAGTGAGTTTGAGCTTCCATGCGTTGTGTCGGTTGACCATGAGGATCGAGATTCGGTTGATGATAATCTGTAGTAGCGATTGGATCTGAATGGCCCAAAGAAAGACTTGAAGTAGGTTAGACCAAGTGAGATCGGATCCGACGACGGATACATACCAATGACGAAGAAGACTGGAAAGCCTGGTGGAATGTATTGTCGAAGATACAACCATGTAATGGCACTCATGATCACACTGCTCGTCCATTCCATCCAAATCAGGATAAGATAAATATTCGTCCTCGTCCCTCTCTTCCACGATTTTATCGTCTGCTTCGCAGCTTTCGTGCCCGCAAATATCGACACGCCTAGGGAGAACCCCCAAGCGATACTCGCAATGTTCATATCATTGGTACTAGGCTTATGAAACTCATAGTGATCCGACAGCAAAAGACCACCCATCTTAGCGGGTTGGCGAACAAGGAATGCCAATGTAAAGAAGAACAAGAATGCAGGGACTTTTAGACGAGAATTCCTTGGTGCATATATTTGAAGGAAAAGGTGCAGACGCTAGCTCGACTCAGGGGCCACGAGGAGGCGTTGCATCCGTTAGAGCGCACTCTTGCGTCTGAGCCTGGTCCTGGCTGCCTGGATGTTGCGCTTATGCACCGGGATACGGACCGCTGAAGATCCTTTGTGTGGGAGGTTGCAGCCTAGTCGTCCGGATCCCCTGAGCTCAATCTCTTTTGGGAGTGTTATGACTGCAAGGTACCCCGCGATGTGTGATGTTGGTTACAGACGTGCATGTCCCCGGATCAATGGAGTTGAATCAGGCCACTTGAGGATTTCCTCATGGTCTATAAGTTTACCTTCTGGTCAACGTATACATCTACATATCGCCTTCATTCCCGTCTTTTCCATCTTCTTTCAATGGCAGATTTGATCATTTGGTCCAATCACTAATCCGTATCTAACAGTCATTCCCAATCATCACTATTGGCAATCTTGCATACAAGACCCTGGACGAATATTTGCTTTTGCGGCTCCGCATCTTAGCGTCCATCAACACCCAAAAGCATGGAACAGAATCCCAAGAACTTAGCCTTGATTAACTTGCACTAGGCAAAAGGGGCTTATCTAGCAGCAATTCGAAAAAACGTGGTGTTGGGATGATTAGAGACAGGATGAATTAATCCCGGACAGAAGGTAATACCTAGATAGTTCGTGGCTCAAGCCTCATCGCGTGGTGTTGTCAAATGCCATGTGCTTACCCTGGTCAATACTGAGGGTTCGGCTCCGCGGTGGATACGGGCCTCAGTCCTGAGAGTGAGACGCGAGTCAATCTATCGAAGCTTATTTTTTACATAGTCTGGGCTGTTACAGATGTCGCTCGGGGGAAAGAGGGAATACTTGCGATACGAGATGCAGATCCCAATGTTATTTCCCTAGTCTGCGGCTCAGATGAAGTGTTTTGGGTTGGTGTTTTTGCGGCTCAGCCAACACGTGAATGAATCCAATCGGAAGACTTGAACAAGACCCGGATGCCATGTAGATTAATATTCCAAAATTGGCAAGCCTGGTTGAATCATCAATTTTTTAAAAATGACAGTGCTTATGTTGGGTAAAGTATCGGACACAATGTACCTCATCACTATGACGTGATGCAGCTGGCGTGTGAACTCAAGAACCAAGACGTTATGACCCCGCCAGCTCCTTCATATGCATCCTTCATACAATTGAATTTGTTTCAAATCATATATAATCACGTTCACTCTCTCTAAAGCACATTCAATATGAGAAGACGGTGACAAAGCTTTATCATTCAGATACTAGATATCGCTGCATAATCCGTAACGCCTTAGTTACCCTTGACACGCTGGTCAGGGCTGCCGTCCTTCTTCAGGCCACCGTGCTCAGTGGGCTTGTAGTCACCACCGCTGCTGTCGGAGCTTCCAAGGCTCTCGCCGGAGCCGGAAGTCTTTCCGCCCTGCTCGCCGGCCTTGTGGGGGTCGACCTTGCCATGAGCGAACTCGCCGGTGCCGACACGACCGTCAGGCTGACCGTCCTTTCGGAGGCCGTCGTGCTCTGTAAGTTGTTAAATATCGTGGTGTGGAGGAGAGTGGGGGGGAAGATGTACCAGTGGGCTTGTAGTCAGACATGATGAAGTAGTAGTTGTTGGTGGTGCTCAAGGTTTGTGAAGTTGCTTGTAATTGTTGATGAGATTGAGTGTTTGATGATGGAATAGAAGCACAACTTGGAGATTTGTCCTTCTTTTATAAACATCGATACTCCCATATTCATCCAGCAAACGCTGAGACATACGAGCCCATTGACGTCATGGATCGAATCGATCGGGCTGTTTGTTCTCTGTTCTTCACCGTAAGTATGTTCGTAGATGTCATTGACTTTGCATTGTTCAATTGCCAACGCAATGTCGCACAAGACATTCACGGTCAGATATTGGTGATCGCCCAATGCTCACCCCGCATTCAGACTAAATGATGATGCGGTGTAACAAACAACAATAGCAGCCAAACCCGGGGTATGGGTCAATTTGCAAAGCAATTATCGTTTCAATTGATGAAAATGAATTATGAGCTTGTCATCGATGAGAGAATGAAGTTAGATAGTCTCATTCACGACATTCAGGGAGATGTTTGCGTGGATCTACTAGTCTCAAAGCACTGTCGTTAGATCTCACAAACAAAGTTATGATGGCATGGACTATTTAGAGTAGCGTTTCTGATTGGGCAGATCGAGCTGCCCCTGAAGTAGCCGCTCACGCAGCCCTATCGTAACCCGGACTCTGGCGATCGCCATGCACCATGACACTTGTATGTCCGGCGCATCTCCTCCGGGTGGCTGACGTTCACCGTTAGACCGCTTAGATTTATGCAAGCACTACAGCACAAAGTTTATTCATTAGCGACCACGAATTAACTCCGTGCAAGCTGTTTTGGGCCATTACTCGTTTGCACATGCTTAGTTCAAGGAGGCGCTGTGATCATGCGATTGTCGTCACATATTTCTCCATCTACCCGGGACTGTGAGATAAGCATACCAACGCAGGTAGTTTGAGGCCAAACGACAATGGTTTACGCAGGCTTATCGTTTAGTGTTAATTACTCCAAAATTAGTGGCTGGTCTCCAGAAGAATAAGGTCTACTATCACTCCAATCTTGGGGAAAGCCCATTGACCACAATCAGTGACAATTGAGCATAACAACAGCCTCGACCGCTGACCGCAAAGGCCACGTGCATTTGAACTGACTTTTTATTATGGCCGAAAAGAGTCTGATGTTTTCAAGTGTATGTATGAACCTCAACCTGTGAAATAATAAGCATCACTACCAATGAATTATCTTCCATGTTAGCTACTGCGCGTTCTGAAATGAACGGCCATACAACGACATGAAATCAATTCTGCCTGCAGTATATCTTCTTGTTTTTCACAAGATTCTCTGTGGACTCAGTGACACACAATTGTGTGCCAATCTCAGTGATTCCTGACAATGTGAGAATCATTCGAATAGTCTCACTCGACTTCTCGATGATCCCGTTATTGCGGTTGAAGCTTGGCATTTTGATTGAGCCAATGACGCAAGCTAGATAATTGTGAAGCGCTGTGAGAAAGGAACTCATCAGCCAATTGGGCATCACAGCTCAAATGATCCCTGTCAGCTGAAAACCGGTTCAGAACCCCTCGCTCAAGAATCTGACTGTCGCATTTCAAGAGATTATGGGTATCTCACAGTATCATGGACCCTCTATCGATAGCGACAGGTTGCGCCACTCTCATTTCAACCATAGGGTCGCTCTCACTGTCCATCAACTCCTTTGTTCGAACTTGTCGCGAGTCTCGGGGTGATCTGGACAGGGTGGCCCGTGAGCTGCTCTCTCTACAAACAGTCCTTGAACTTATCCAGGAAGACGTGACTGATGAGAGCAAGGCCTTTCCCACGACTCTCGAACGCCATGTCTCGGGTATCATCATCAATTGTAATTTTGTGGTCGTAGAGCTACAAGAGTGTATTACGAAATATGGCGTCGATAGTCGACTCAAAACTAAGGCTGGTTGGGCCATCAATGGACAAGGAGATATCGCAAAATTGCGTTCGAATCTTGAGGCTCACAAGGCGGTATTGGAGTTAGCTCTGGATATGTTGTCGCTGTAAGTAAACTCGCAATCACTCCAGACAGGTTGACCAACAAATGTAGGCACATTACCAAAGAGATAAAAAACGACACATCGGAGATTCGGAATGAGACATCAGCGATAAAAGATGAAACGGCGCAAATTTTGGAAGAAATACTTCGCCTTCAGAAACGATTACCGAAGCAAGGAGGAAACGACGACTATATCCTTCAAAACTTTCTTGAGGAGATGACGACATATACTGAGAAGGCTTTGGACGGCGCATCTATCGATGAAGGGGATTCTAGCACAAAAGCGGCGTCTTTTGTCCTTGAGACAGATGAAGGGAGCCAGAGGCCTTCCGACCCCGCTTAATTCTCTGATTGGGAGTTGGATTCTGCAGCAAGTGACCCAGCATCATACAAATTGAAGAAGAAGAGATGGGGAAAACAACAGCACGAGGAAAGGTTGGCTGAAGCAAAACTGAAAGATGCCCAACGATCGCTCCAGTCTCCACCGCAACAATCGACCGCTTTCCATCATTCAGGTCACCGGGAACCTTCCAAGGAAGATGATGACCTAGGTCCAGTACCGCCAAAGGTTGCTAATATTGAAGGATGGGAGAGGTCTTCGGTGGAGAGTGAGACTGAATGGTGGGAGAAAAAGAACAAAAAACGGCAAGATCGCAAACGCCAGCTATATTCGGGTGGAGTTCATCGTTTGATCACCTCAGCCCATCCTACATCCTCACGAGAACATTCACAGGGAACGACTGTAACGCATGATTCGCATGGTGCGAGAGTTCCTGAGAAGAAGAGATCTCAGAGCAATCCAGCAGAAGCCAGTGATGTCGCCCAGAAACGATGTTTTAAACCAGTTCCTGCAAATCAAGACAGTGATAATGAGAACTATCACGATTACGAGAAGGAAGAATCTGAGGTAGCCAACGATCTCTCAAGAAAAGCAACAAAGTCAGAACGCATTCCTCTCTCCGCATCTGCCGCGGTGTCATCGACACCAGACTTCCACTACTTAGAGGTCGAAACTCTCCATGGCAGATTATTGATCAACTGGCCCATGCCAACGGCAATCACAGATCTCTTGTCTGAAGGTTACTACATCGAGTCCTCCTGTAATAGCTTCACGGCGTTGACGTGTTTAGCACAGGATTTTCGTTTTCAGAAGGATACTCTACGACCCAGGCGGTTCCTGAAGCCCAGAGACATCAAACTTGTCTTCTACATCCCCGTGACTACTAAAACTACTTCTTCTTGTTTTAAACGCCAGTGGGAATTCATCACTACTGCAGTCACTGGATTGACACGGCGTCTAGAGCTGGGTGGTGATGTCCCGCCCCCATGGCACAACGTCATCATCGTCGTCGAGGGACCCCCACGATGGGACGGAATTGATCCTGAAATTGAGATTATCCTCACAGAACTTGATATACTTTATAAGACAGAAAGCCTAGTAAGTAAAGTCGATGGCGTTCCACTGGATCCGCCTTATCATAAAGATCATTGCAAGGTCTCTGGCAAAATTATACATGGGACAATACACGAGGTTTGTTCAATACTTGAAGGAAAACCACACTCACCTTGTTCTAACGCCTTGATAGTGTACAGTACAGCCAACAATCCGCCCCCAACACGCATGTACCAAGAATATCATGGGTACCGAACCGCTCTAGGTGATTGCAGTGGCTCCGCAATTGTCTCTAACAGACTGGGCGTGTCATAAACCAGCCCTTTCAGCCAACTGAGCAGCAGCTGTTTGCGAGGTCTTGAGACCAGACTTCATAATGTCTTTGCCAGAACGTCAGATCAGAGCGATACCGTCCCCTGGGGAGTTTCTCAAGGGCGTCTGGACCTGCGAAATACGGTTCAGGACGTCAAAACACAGGCAAATTAACCAATGCGTCTTAACCTCTCCCGATCAGTTCCAAGCGGATCGTAAGAAGATGATCACACGGGCAGAAGGAGCTCGAGGGTTTGCCAGAAGGCTCTTTGGAACGTCTTGATTCAATAGTCGGTCTGACCCGTTGATGGCCTGCAAACCTCTCTTCATCAACACGCCGATTATCGATGAATAAAACAGCTTTATTAGGCTAGGTAGTTACAAGAACTCATGGGGACGGAATAGAATCTAGCCAGCTTTAAAAAGACTTCTCAGTCACAATCCTTAATTGTGAAAAACAAGACTCTTTCAATTACGGCCGTGATTATCTTTTTCAAGTGAGAGGAGATTCGTATTAGCCACCATAGCTAACTGAGGTAATCCGTACCCTCACTTCTTGATCTAACCCGAGGCTATAAAGCTCAGTATGACCAAGCGACCCCTTTCGTACTATGTGTTCCATGTGAACTGCGGGGTACGGATGGATAATCCTGTTTTCTATGCTAAAGGCGGGGTTAATTTGCCTAGACTGACAAAAGTACACGCACAATGACGAGATAATGGCCAACTTAGTCTTCCCACCTAAGCTTAGCATCATTATAAGTATCGCCAACCATTCGCAAATATCATTGTTCTCATTAAGTACGGCAACTTTTCCAGAAACCCAACTAATAAATATTCAAACGCCTCACCAGAGCTCCGACAATGTCTGAGCAAAAACAAGCCACCCAGTCCTCTAAGGACCCAAGCTCCAGCGCCGGCCACAACCCCTCGACTTGTTACGAAGTCGCTAAAGATGGAGGTTCCCTCTCTAATCGCAAAGCCAGTTACGGTATCGGAAGTGAGTCATCCAGCTTATCCTGAGTCTACTTCATAATAACATGTCTCCAGTGGATGCCAACAGTATTGAGGAAGCAAATGCGACTATTGATGCCTATATGGGATATAACCCAGTTAAGAAGGATTTAGGCAGGAATTAGTATCAACTAGGGCACACTTACCAAGTTCGCTCAATAAAAATAGTATAGGAACAACTAATTAGCTATCTAACTTCACAGCTATATCTCAACTGTAGAGTTAGCAGATGTCGCGAGAGCTTCAATCCCCAGCAGTACAGGGACTCATTCGCATATCTAGTGTAAGTTTGCTTGACTACCTAAGCCTATTGTCAGGTTAATAATAAATTGGTATCTGTGCATTGAATCCGTTGCCAAGACGCAGGCCTAAGTCAGGCCTTCACCAGAGCTACTGGGTGAGATGGACTTCCATTCGATGGATGCAAAACACGTAACGTGGCGGTTTATCAGGGCGGCTTTCCAGGCACAACGAGACGTGCATTTTCGAGCACTCTGTTCAGATATTCGGGATAGGAGACTTCATTGGGCGGAATGGAATGGGCTTGATGGGATGTTGATGGAAGGAGAGACGAGATCTGTGACCGCTGAGGCTCAATCTAATCTGCGTGGGCTTGCTGGCTTCAAATTCCATTTGAATTTATTAAAACTTTGAGGGCTCTTGGTTTAATCCTGCTTCCTTCCAACGATACCGCCCTTCTTCAAACCAAGCCATACTACAATGGTGACAGTGCTGCAACTGGCAAAGATGGTCCAAAACGCAGCCCGATAGCCTTTCATCAAAGCCTCTTGGCGTTCCGTGATGTTAGAGTGCTCTGTAACTGAAGCCGCGATTGCAGCAGTGATGGCTAAACCGACAGAGTTGCCGAATTGAGCTACTTCGTTGAAGACGCCGCCAGCGAGTGACTGCATCTCTGGGGGATAAGCATCAGATATCACTAGGTTCGACACAGTAAACAGTACTATCTCATATTAGCTTGGCCCGATTAAGGCGATTGAGCTTACCATCTGGGTTGACTGGCGAAAGGAACATGGCCCAAAAAGGAGCAAGCCAGTAGTTCTCGCCGACATCAACGGTCGCCATCAGAGGCGCAGCTACCATTGTCACAAGTGCTGAAACAACAGCTAGTGTGCGAACTTTTACTTTGGCTATGAGGAGGCCGGTGATTATGTTGACTGCTACGCCCATGATGACATGCGGCAGAAACCTAAGGGAGCTTTCTAGAGCGGCCAGACCCTCAACTTTTTGGAAACTTCGGAGCCAGGGTCAGTAAATGATCGAATTAGTCTCTCAAAGGACTCACTATAGTGTTGTGAAATATTCGATACCATTCAGTGAAGCCCAGCACAGGAAGACAGCGATGCAAACTGATGTGAAAGACCGGTTCTTCCAGAGGCTGTTGGGTATCAAGGCTGGCTTTCCGCGCTTGACTTGATAGTCCATCCAGAAGGGGAATGCAGCCAACAAAATGATTGCAACGGTCAACAGAGCAATATTTTGGGGGTCATCCAGCCTCTTGTACGATGATGAGATCATGGCAAGGACATAGAGCAGCATACCGAGCGCAACACTCATGGTGGTGGCTCCAACCCAGTCAATCTCATGCAACAAGCGAGTCGTCCACTTTCGCTCAGAGGGTGTATACACAGAGGGAAGCGACCAGATTGCGCCTGTCGATAGACAAAAGTTGATGATTGCGCTCATGTAGTAGGCCCATCTCCAGCCGATTGTATCGGTGAAGATACCTCCAAGAACAAGGCCGAGAGCGTAGCCAAGAGGACTGCCCATGCCGTTGATGGCAAACGCAACATTTCTCCAAGGTCCTTTGGGGAAGGTATTTGCTATTAAGCTCACAGCTGTAGGCAAGCACATTGATATAGAAGCTCCAAGCAATGTCCTGAAGAGAATGACCTGAATGCCCGTCTGAGCAAGGCCAACAGCCAGTGTGAAAGCTACAAACAGAAAACTCCCAGTAACCCACATCAATTTGGCCCCGACTACATCCGCAATCGCACCAAAGATGAGTAATAGACATCCAGCTGCAAGCGCGTACACCGCTGCGGGCCAGAGGATGAGGTTCTCGGAGAGGCCAACGTCGTCAGCGATTTTGGGAAGCGCAGCGATGAGAATGCCAGAGCCCATGGTATTGAGAAAGCTGATGCCCGCAAGAGTGACGATGACAATTACACCTCTGGTCTTTGATATCCCCAGGCCACCTGAGTCCTGTACTCTTGGGGTATTTTCTTCTTCGGGGGCTGGGGGGTTCAGCTGCGCATCGCTGTCATTGGTATTGTTGACTTGATTGGCTGTTCTCAGCTTCGCTTTAGGATTGAGGGGTTCCAAGGTAATGATGCCGCCGTGGATTGAGGCAGCGCCCGTGTCCGTTGTGATATCGAAGCTGCGATCCATTTTGCGCTGTTGCACTTGGTGCTTACTGATGGCGACGCGAGATTGATGTCAAGATAGGCTCTTTTAAGTAGAATCTAAGGTCGCATCAATTCATGGTAAGCAGCGTCATAGTTCAGTCGAAGGGCGCGCTTCAGGCTGACAAATGACATCAGTTTACAAGGTTCGAATAACTCAATTGGATCTGTCGAGGATGTAAGAAAATCGCCAAGCATTGTTTGATTTTGCTATTGCAACGTCATTTATGAGAGCTCGATAGCAAGTCATACCCGCGCCAATGGATAGCGAAGTGATTTGATGGCACGCAGAGACTTTTGGCGCCAATGTTGAAGTTTCAGTGAGTAACCCCCTAAGAATGTTGGTGGCCTGCTGGGCCCCATGGAAGTCAGAGGCCTTCAATCACTATCGCGACAGGCACTCCTATTGTCGGACAAAGAGGCACAAAAGAATTCTAAGGAACTATTTTTATTCTTATATCATGCGACAACTGGTAATTATCAGTAGTGCGAACAATTTCGACGATGGATATATGCTAATGACAAAACAATACACTCTACGCCTTCTTCAGCGAACCGGCAAGTTGTCCAACCTCGACACCATTAATCTCTTCAGAAGCCTCATGCTTCTCCTTCCACTCCTCAACTAATCCCTTGAAATCAGCTGGGAGATAAGGCGAAGTAAGTTCCTGGAACCTGCTTCCCTTGCGATGTGTCTCAAGTCCCATATCCTTCATCAACATGTTGCAATAAGGCAGACCCTCGAATACAAGATCAGGAAGATCAGCTCCGTAACCGCAAGGGTATCGCCACTTGCCCCATTGAGTGTGAAGCATAATCTCGTCAGTAATCTCCTTCTCAGAAGTAGGAATGCGATCGATCTTGCCGGCGAGGAAAGCAGCAATCCAGTGGCCTTGGATAGTTGCGCATGTAGCTGTGCTGACGCTTGAGATCATACCGGCGAAAGCCAAGTCACGGGTCTTGACCATGCCAGAGGGAATCATGAAGCGGTAGTAGCGAAGAGGGTTGGCTTCCTTGGGCTTGACGTTAAGCTCTGGTTGGTTCTTGAGGCTAGGGTAAAGAGAAAGGACCTTCTCGTCGGCGGCTTGGGCCAAAGAGCGCTTCTTCTCAGCGGAGTAGGGAAGACCAAGCTCATCCTCTGCGAACTTGATAGTAGACTCCTTCTTCCAGCCAGTTGAGCAGATAATAGCATCGGTGTCGATAACGTTGCCAGAAGCCAGCACAGCTCGGTTAGGCTCCAATGACTCAATTTCGTCGATGTGGACTCTGATCTTGCCCTGCTTAACAAGATCAAACAGAGGGCTGTCGTAGTTCAAGATACTAAGACCACTGCCGATCCAGAAGGCAGAGTGCCAAGGCTTGAGCTTCGCAAGCTCAGGGTGAGAGTCGTAGCCAATAGCGCCAGTTACATCGTTGCTCAAAGTCTTCCAGAAGTTGCTAACAAGAAATCGGCCGACAGCAGTTCCATGGAGGAAGTTTCGCACAGCAGGGTAACCATCTTCCTGGCCCCAAGGACAAGGGCTGAACCAAGTCATCCATCGAATATTGAGCAACTGATCAAGTCGCTTTTTGAGAGGTGTGACGAAAGGAGGAGCGATCCATACCGGACCATTTCCTGTAGGGCGAACAACCAAATCGACTGTTGCGCCATCTTGAACCAGAGCGTAAGCAACATCAAAGGCAGACTTGGCACCGCCAACAACGATAGCCTTCTTGACGTTCAGGTTAGGAGCCTCTTTGCAGAAGTCCTTGGCGTGGAAGAGAGGAGCACCGAACTTCTCAGCGTTCTTGTACTGGGGCATATTCGGTGTTGATGTGAGACCAGTAGCCAGGACCAATCTCTCGGTAGTGATACTTTCTGTTCCCTCGGGGGAAGTAACACTAACTCTCCAGCCAGCATCACCATTTCGCTCCACCAAGTTCACAGCAGTGTTGAACTGGATTCGGTCGTGAATGTCGTAGTGCTTAGCAAAGTCGGTGAGGTATCGGTGGAGAACTGTTCCAGGGATGTGGCTGTTGGGCTTGACGCCGTATGTCTTCTCTGCCATGGGAAAGTCGGGGAATTCGTATGTGCCCTTCATGTTGTTGGACTTGAGACCGGGATAGAGACGGTTCTTGGACCAAGTGCCACCGCATGACTCTGCGGACTCGAGGACGGCGAGATTGGCGTGGGGGCTGATTTGTCTGATGGCTTTTGCGGCGGCCAGACCGAACCATCCTGACTTGTTAGTTGACGATGTCTCTAGAAGCGGGAGTATGATGCTTACCGGCGCCTACAACCACGACATCATATGATTTAGTCATATTGTCTTGATAAAGATAGAAGAATGAATGTTGAGAGGTAAAAGGCAAGATCGTGTATCCTCTATTAGTTGAAAGAAGCAAGTATGATGATGCAGACAGCCAAGGGGGCGAAATGGGCTTTCTATATCTCTCCAACCACAAGCGTCGGGTATCCCCAAACGTCAGTTTCACTCCAAAACCTCGTCTAATCTCCAACTGACACTTCAGCTGAGCCCCTAAAACAAACCAACAACGTGTCGGAACGATATCTCAACTGCTTAGAACTGCGTAAACAAGGAATGCTGATAACACTAGCTTGGGTTCTACCCCAGATTCAACGTTCCGTTATCCCCATTCCGTCCCCACGTATCAATTGCCTTATCTGGGGTAAATCATTGCTACGGAACGACACGATAGCTTCAATAAGTGTTCCGAACCCTGTAAATCATAAATCTAATCCAGATTAGTGACGCAGGAACAGATATGACTCGCTGGAGTTGACTCGGTTATCATGTTTAGCTCGAATACTAACAGCGCATCATGCGCCTACGGACTTTCCGGTCGGAAGTTCCGAAGCTAAAGCGTTTATCTCAGATCTGCGATAAGACTTGTCAAAAGCGGGGTCCGCGATAACCCCTCGTATCATAATCTGGGGTTTACTAACCGTCGGCGGAGTTCCGCTCTACGTACTTCACATTCTAATTTACTATCTATATATTGTTTCTTCGAGCAGCGCCTAGACCACCTTTTACCCCCAGACTCAAAAACCAACCAATCAATTTTCACAATGTACGCCGACATTTCAAAGCCTCCTGCTCCTCTTCCCCAGGCCAAGCCTGAGACTGTTGGTGAGGGGATTACTCTTCTGCCTCCACTTTCGAGACGGGGTCATGGACCTGGTCTTGTTATTCTGAGTCCTGACTCGGAGAAGCATTTGGACATCATTGGGGGTGTTCCTTCTGCTCTTTTGAAGTGGGCTGAGGAGGGTTATGCTGTTGTTGAGATACAAGCGAAGGCGTTTAAGAGAGATGCTGGTGAGGTGTTGAGTGATGCTTTGAAGGCTTTGAGGGGTTGTGAGCAATTGGAGAAGGATAGCAAGATTGGACTTATTGGTGAGTGAGTCCCTGTGTTAGTAAATGACGTGATACTAATTCTCCGACAGCATATGACCCGAAGCTATGGAACCAGGTAGCCGGCTCAGTCAACAACTCTGGTCTAGTAGGTGCAGTGATCTACGCCAACGATGCAGATCTCGCAACCCTTGAGAAACCCAGCATCCCCATATTGCGACACATTGCAGGCCGCACAGCCATCATTGAGAGAAGCGATGGCCTCACGACATACTCATACTCCAGCGCAAAATCTCATCTCATGGCAACGCCATTCCAAGATGACTTTGACTACTGGACGGAGTCTCTATCACACACAAGAAACTTGACGTTTCTCAAGCCTCTCACTAACGGTCCCTACTTTGATCTTGAAGCTATCTGGGATGAGCATACCTATTATGAGTTTGCGGACCGCTCGGTTGAGCATACGATGAGCACTATGGTTGATCAGCCATATGTTAACCACGTCCCTACAGTAAGTTCACTGCAGCTCCTAACATTGAGGCTGGTTTTGTATACTAATATTGGTTCAGCTTACCGGTGGCATCGGCCGCAAGTCACTCACAACCTTTTATCGCGATAACTTTATCTTCCAAAATTCAGACGACACAGAACTTGAACTCATCAGCCGCACAATCGGTATTGACCGTGTAGTCGATGAATTCCTGTACAAGTTCACACATAACAAGACAATCGACTGGCTGTACGTTACCTCACTCTCTCTTCATGCCACTTCCACTAACGTCCCAGACTTCCCGGCGTTCCACCAACCGACAAGAAGATGGAAGTTCCCTTCACAGCAGTTGTAAACATCCGCGGCGATCGCCTCTACCATGAGCATATCGCTTGGGATCAAGGCACTGTTCTTGCGCAATTGGGATTGATACCGCAGTATCTTCCCTTCCCGTATCCTGTTGCAGGACAGAAGGAGGGTGCCAAGTATGAGTATCGCGTGCCTGTGACGGGTCTTGATACAGCAGCGAAGATGAGAGATAGGAATTCGGTGGCTTCGAATGAAATGTTTAGTTACAAGGTTCGGGAGGTTTAGTTAGTGTAGCATTTTGATATTAGCATTAGTTCGGCGTCAATCGATTTTGTTACAACACTGGTGGCCTAGGATTCTTCCCAAGGGTAGTATTCGGTCCCGGCTCCCGAGATATGACGACAACTTTGCCCCACTTGGAGTCTTTCTTCCTTGGGCGCTCGAGAGTCGAGAGTCGCGTGGTGTTGAGCCTCAATAGCCGTGGAGGAATAGCCAATTGAATCAGTGAGTGGTATTTTATGATGAGGTAATTGGAAGACCAGGCTGGTAAGTTTTGCTATTTGTGACATGACAAAGCACAAATGCTTGGGGATAATGTCTGAGATTTCATCAAATCGCCGTGTGATGACAAATTCACCTTGGAGGGCTTTGCTACATCATCAGGGCGACATTGTCAGATTGTCTCTGCCTACCACAACCATTACAACATCCTCACCAGCAGTTTAAGACATTGCCACCATTAATGACTATGAGGCGTTTTTGCTTCTAGCTGAGCGCCTTCACCTGCATCTCTTCGCTCGGCCATGCCGTCAAATTCGATAAACTGAATCATCTACCCTGAACCCTCCCAACCAACCAATGCAGCGGATGCTCTTCCGAAACCGGGATGGAATGATAAGGGTCTTTCAAACGGACACTATCTGATTGGCCCTAAACCGCTCATGTAAGCCGTTGGCCACCGCCTAAACCGCATCGATAGAAGTCCTCTACTTATCTCCGCAGCTAAAATTATGGGAGATAAGGAGTAGAAGCTTAGTCTCGCCGATCTCAGTCTAGTCAGGTTTACCCCGCATGGGTCCAAGGTGAAGACCGACGCTAGTCAAGATTGACCCAAGATAAATAATCAACGCGGTGTTTCTTCACCTTTTGCCCCCGAGTTTCCGCCTCTCTCCTCTCTGACCCGACTCGTGACATACTCGAAGGAATATTGAACGAAACGACAGACTCAATTGACCGGTTACACTGGGATACTCATCGACGCGACGCGACAAGAAAAGGGGCCGGAACTCCTGTGTTAGCCATGGCCCAGGCACGTGAACCCAAAGGCGTCAAGAAATCCAGCACTTCAACCGGAGAAACCGGAAAACGGAGGACACCATATGCTCTGCGCGCATGCGACGCATGTAGACGACGAAAGGGAAAATGCGACGGGCGACAACCATGCAGACACTGCTCAAGCCGAAACCAGAATTGCAGTTACAGCTCCAGTCTCGAGAACAACAGCTCCAGTCTTGCCAGTGACGATTGGCACCCCGCCACAACGACAGCAGCGCCTCCAGCGCCCGCCATCACTGACCCGATACCTGCGACTACGAGCCATGACTGTGCGACTTCGGGGGCTTCATGTCAGACGAATCAAGCTGCGATTGTTGATATGCTCTCTAGTCTTCAAGACCAATTGAACAGTTTGGCGTCGCAAGTGCAATACTCGAGTAACCAGGAACAAACGAATCTTCCATCGCCAATGACGATGATTGCTGCGACTCGGCCCCGCGATCCTATCCCCAACACAAATCCCAATATAATACCCATCATCAGTCACAGTTACACTGAATCCACCACCACCGACGATCAGAGCTCAACGCCAAAATCCTCCCGAACAACCGCTTCTCAACATTTCTACGGCCCAACATGTCCAGACTACGCATTGAACGTGGGACAATTAAAACTCCGACGGAATAGCTTGCCCGGTCCACCACTCCAACAAAAGCAATTGCAACTTGCCAGTATTCACGAAGACGACGCTTCCGATGAGGCGGATCAGAACGATGGGCAAAATACACAATTTTCTGTATCGCCGCGCACAATCGACAAAGGCGACCCAGCTATGCTTCTGACGTTTCGCTCAATTATGGGGTTGCAAGAAACCACTCAGCTTTTGTACATTTATCAAGAGGTCGTTGGTGAACTTCACCCCGTTGTTGATATCGATGCGCTCATCATGCAGACGCGCTCGTGGTATGCCGAAGCTGGTGCTGGAATTTGGGATGTTCTGGCGTCGAGCACTGGAGCTGCAACATACGAGTTGTTATTAATATTGAATCTGTGTTTGGCTATCGCTCTGAGGGCCGATGGGAACCCGTCGAGTTCGAATACGGAAACTTTGTTGAGAGATAGCTTTCAGGATGCTGTGAATGCGAAGCTGGCTGCGCCTGCTAATAGCTTTCAGGATGCTGTGAATGCGAAGCTGGCTGCGCCTGCTAATAGCATTCAGCATGCGACCATCATATTCCTCAAGGTATGTCACATAAACCGCTATCAAAATGATAGATTTACTAATTCACATAGGGCTGGTATGACTTCTTCCAAGAGATGCCCCGCTCAGCTTGGCGCATGTGTGGCATCGCAGGTCGCATGCTGATGGAACTCGGCCTCCACAACGCCGAAGTCTTCAGACATACCGTCAAGACCGAAGCTCAACGAACAGAAGCCTGTACTCTGATCAGCAGTATTGTCATCCTCGATCGGCAATGGAGCTACGCAACTGGTCTACCAACACACTTTCAAGACAAGAGCTTCAGCTCCGTGTCTACATCTTCCGTCAAGAACCCATACCTCAAAGCCATGCTCTCTTTCATCCTCATAAGCGATCGTTTCAGTGAACCCATATCAAATGCCGCGAAAGGCGAAGGCTACAACGATGAGAACTCCTTTGAGTTGATGAGCTTTCAGATTGAGCAGTGGAGAAAGAAGGCTGTTGGCGATTATACCGTTGCAAACTGTCAAGCATGGCATACAGACCCGTCCACCCGTCCACCAACATGGACGATCCTACTTAATCTCCGAGCGGAATCCGTTCGGAGTCAACTCCTCAAACCCTTCTTCTTTTCCGAGTTGGATATTGAGATTACAAAGAACCACGTTCGATCAGCAACTGATCGAGTTTACGATATCATCCATGTTTTACACACGCTTGACGCGACTACGGATCTCTACCGCAAACAACATCCATATTACCAGCATATTCTCGCATGCACCGCTGGTCTAGCATTTCTGCTCATCGCTTTTATAAAGCAAAATAGAGTAACAATGCTGCCAACCCTCACTCCCGAACTTATCGAATCTCTCGGCGGCAGTTTCAGCATGTGCGTGACTCTCACAACAAAGTACACGCACCGCTCACGCTCTGCACGTCGTCTCGCCAAGCGTCTTATCGAGATGCGGCGCAACCTTCTCAGTCTGGGAATTCTCAACCCAGCGAGCCCAGGAAGCCATGAAGGTCTAGATAACGTCACAGAGTCAATTAGAAGAGCGAGTCTTGCGCAGCCAGTTGGAGATTTCCAGCCTTATGCGGAGTACTCGCCGCCTTTTAATAATGGGGTCGTTCCCGGGGGATTTGTGGCTGGGACGGTAATTTCGGATACGGATATGCAGATGGGCTGGGAGGATTCGCTAAGGTTGCAGTGGCCGATCGGGGATGTTAATCACATGTTTTCGGAGAGCATATTTTGATCATGACATAAGTATTAGGAATGAATTATGATGATTATGATCCCGTAGCCGATGACTTGCTGTTCCGTCTGATAGGTAGCGGATATGGGGTCAAGCAACGGAGCCAGGCGCTTTGCCGATTCCGGGTGCAGTATCCGCATCGCGGGCCGCTATCAGCTGAAGGCTTATCACTTGAGGCCCATGGCGGGAAAGGTATCTCAATTATCTGATAACAGCTGACCGATCAATTGTGCTAGTTGCCAGTTCGCGATACGATAACCATGTGTTGAGTGATACAGCGTGAAGGTCGAGACCCGTTCCGACTCTCCATCGACGATGCAGCCGCAAATGATGGAACACGCAGTTGAAGGCGAAGGTTTCAAGTTGAACAAGTTATGATTGGGGAGATGAATAAAGTCGATTTGATATAATTCCCAACGCTAAACCCAGCCTAGTTGTTCTCATAACTAATCAATCCGTCAATAGTACCAGCATGCAATCCGCCAGTAATCGGAATATCCGCCGCAGTTGTATGTCTAGCCGCATCACTCAACAGGTAAATAACCGCTCCCGTAAGATCATTCTGTGTACTCAGTCTCTGATTCGGCGGCGCCAACCACATTTGCTCTCCCTCCCTCTTGCTCTTAAGCTCACGAACAGTCCTCGTCATCTCAGAGTCCACGAATCCTGGAGAGATGGTGTTCACCCTGATACCCTTTGGTGCTAGCTCAACGGCTAAGGCTTTGGAAAGCATGAGGATACCGCCCTTGGAGGCGTTGTATGCCGCCATGCGGTAGCCGGGAAGGCCGATGTGTGCGGATTGGGAGGCGAGGAGGACCATGCTTCCGCCTGTGCCTTGCTTGACCATCTGGCGGGCCGCAAGCTGTGCCACGAAGAATGTTCCTCGTACCTATCCCTATTAGTCAAGTCCATCTTGGCAGACCGGATAACTTACATTGATGTCTTGGATGCGGGTAAACTCCTCCCAAGTCTGATCCAGGAACGGCTTATCAATAGCGATACCCGCAGCGGGTACAACACCGTCGATAGTCTCAAACTCCTTCAACACCCTGTCGAAAGCTGCATTGATGCTCTCCTGTGACGTAACATCCGTTTGGATGTAAACAGTCTTGGCAGAGAACTTCTCACTCAATGTGTTGAACTCGGTAGTAGGTTCTTTCTGGATATCTAGCACAGCGACGTTACCGCCCATCTCGCAAATAGCTCGCGTGCAAGCGAACCCAATGCCTTGAGCTCCACCGGTGACGATGTAGTTTCGCCCGCGGAGCTCAAACATGGGACGAACATCTTGGAGAGCGTCTGTAGCCATATTGATCGAGTGGGTATAATTTGAGGTTGATAGTGTGATAGTCAGTTATTCTGTGTAGCTTGGGCGTATTTGATGACAGTATTCCTTATAAATGCCGTGGCTGCATCATCTTATCGGCTCTGTACTTATCATCTGCTGAACGATTGCCGACCCCGGAATGTGGATAGTGACCCACCTTCCGGCCTTCGGAACGGCCACGGACCATTCCGTTTATAGCAACGGTCCAAGCTGAACCGGTTGATCATGAGACTGTTGTTATCAAATAGCTGATTGGAGTAAGAGGAATTATCGTATTTATGCATTCTCTACTGTTCCATGTCTTATCGCGGTAATTGTGATCCTCAACGTCGTAACTCCATCAGCTGAAACGATATCGAAAATGGCTTCTCATCCTCCTGCTGCGTGCTGCACTATCGCCAACCTCCATGAGTGAGTAGCTCTCAAAACTATAACAGTTAATCTTGTAAACTAAAACGCCTTAGGGGTACTCCCAAAGGAGATGTTGTCAAAGTCGGCAATGTCACCGGATATCTAGCAAAGCCCCCCAAAGAATCCCAGCAGGCTGTCCTATACCTTCCAGACATCTTCGGAATCTGGCAAAACAGCAAACTCATGGCCGATGCCTTCGCTGCTGAGGGTTACACATGTCTTGTTGTTGACACTTTCAATGGCGATCCCGTGCCATTGGAGATGCCTGAGGGCTTCGACATTATGAAGTGGCTTGGTGAGGGCTCCGATGGAAAGAACCCCCACACGGCGGAAGCTGTGGATCCCATCGTCGTGTCTGGTATTGAGTACCTCAAGAGCATTGGTATTACTCAGATTGCGGCCGTTGGATACTGTTTGGGAGCTAAGGTTGGTTGCATATCTTAGCATTAAGTCTTCCAGACAACTAACAACTTATAGCACCTCATTCATCACTACAAGGATGGCATCAACGTTGGATTCATTGCCCATCCCTCCTTCGTTGAATCAGAGGAGTTGGCTGCCATTACTGGCCCTCTGTCCATCGCAGCCGCAGAGCTTGATGACCTCTTCACAGTAGAGAAACGTCATGAGAGTGAGGGAATCCTGTCCAAGTCAAAGCAGGACTTCCAGATCAATCTTTTCTCTGGAGTTCATCACGGCTTTGCTGTCAAGGGAGATATGAAAGATAAGAGGCAGTTATTTGCCAAGGAGCAAGCGTTCAACCAGGCAGTGTCTTGGTTCAAGAGACATTTTGAGTAAAAATAATATTATACCAGTTTCCAAGACTTGAAAAGAGGGTACTAAAATACATTTAGTAAAGAGCCTTAAAAACTCAGGCTAAGATCAAACATTTACTAGAGATAAGCCCGAGAGTTGAACAATTACACGATATTGACGATAGAGTTACAGGCTCAGCCTTACTGAGATTTCTGTCTACCCGTTACATAGTGAAATAACACACATCGGTAGATGTCTACAAAAGACTTTATTTACAGAAAGCAGGCAAAGTCTCCGTTGCATTAGCTTCGGCACACGCGATTGCCAAAGATAACTCATACGACTTGACTGATACATCAAGCGACTTGACACTAACATCCAATGCTTTCTTGGCAAGGACTAAGCCAGCCACGCCAAATACAATGCTGATGACAGTGAGAAGCAATACAACTGCTGCGGCCCAGAATGTAGAGTACTCCAAGAAGTTGCTCTGGTAAGGCCGCAGCCGCAGCTGAGACCAACCGCTAGGCCCTTGTTCCCAGACATCTAACAGCTGGGAGATCTCTGTTCCCCAATATGAGAAGTCTCCAAGCGATAATGATCGCTCGCGGCCAAAAGGGATCTTGAGGAACCTTCTTCCTTCTCTTGATAAGAAAGCCTTAGTGTCCTTATCATCTGGGAAAAGCAGTTTGATTGTGTCAACTGCTTCCTGTACAAATTCCTTTGGAAGCTGACAGTCGTCTGGGTATGCAAGGTGATTTCGCAAGGTAATAGCGTGCTCAAAGACTGTAATTTGCTTGTATTCCCAGTCGATACTGAGATGCTGCGCCAGATCACTTGTCCACTTGACTTGGAAGTCATAGTAGCGTGTTAGGTTCGCAATCGAGAAGCTCTGAGAAATCTGTCGAGATTCGGCATCCGTCTTTCTTCTTGGTGGATACCAGTCTTGTACCAGGAGGCTCAATGGCATGGTCTTTGGCCACCGACAGGAGCTTGCTGAGCCAGACGTTGAATGCTCAATGCAGACCACAAGCCAAATTCTTATTGCCATATCGGCTGATCTCATGGTTTCATCCGAAGAGTTTGCGAATAACTCAGACTTTTTCTTATAGGAATGTTGTCGAATTTGATCGATCATAGATGCGAGCTCGTCTATAGATTTCGTGGAGTAAAGAATCGACTTCCGTTCAATCAAGCCCATTTGCTCATCCAAGAATAAGAAGTATTTGTCATATAGATCTAGATAGGTATCGAAGTCGCTTCGAGGCATGCGTGGCCATATCTTCTTGAGAATTCCATATTTTCTATCGTTACTCAGATCCCGTATAGACATATTGTTGAAGTTGAGTTGTGAGACTAGTGCCACAATGTTTCGCCGGGCGGCATTGTTTAAGGCCAAAGTTCGAGAGCTATAAAGGTAACCACCGAATAAGATTGGACTCGATTTACTATGTAGCTTCAATTCCAAAACTGGGAGATGAGACAAGAGACAAATGTCCCAGATGATACTCCCGTAGACAACTGAGACGCGAACCGCTGTTTCTAGGTCTTGGGCTCCCTCTTCTAGTCTGATCCAGCCAGTCTGCCTTGGCAAGCCACCTGCCACTATACGCAGGCGAGACTGGCCTGGACGACACTTTGGCACTGAACTATGAGTTCCAGCGTAACCGTGGCTTGCATGATGGACCAGGGTTTGAACCAATAACAGGAGTCGCATACCTTGCTAGGCTCTCTCGCTATCGGGGCTGCGGCTGATGAGCCCCGCGTTACTTCATGACCATACCCATTTTCCCTCTTTTGAACCTGGCATCAAAAGATGTGAGTAAGAGAAGTCCTTGAAATGTCTCCGAGACCCAGGATCTCGTCCCTGTTGCCATGTTAAGCATGGCATCCACTTCATCAGAGACCGAGGTATATATTACACCGCCAACAAGTCCATCACAAACCACAACATGCCAATTTCCTGGGCACCTTGTAGTGCAACCCAGCTTCCTCGATCTTGAATTTGATGAAACTCGCTTTTCACTTCCAAATAAGGCCAGGGGCATATGCTGCTCAGTTAAGAACGTCTGGTATTCCAATCATCACTGGCCCGAGCAGTCTCAGTACAAATATCTCTTCGAACAGGCCTCCGAGACTTGGGAAAAGCTAGCACCGGAGTTCAATAGAATATGGAATGTGGTATGGAGGAGGTCGCTTGCTACAACTCCCTGGACCGTTGAGCTACGGCTTGCTGGTGCTCACCAGCCCGACGAGGAAAGGGTTATCATCAAGCCGAGCGTTTGGATTAGGACGACGGATGAGGCTATTCGCAGTAGTACTGTTTGGAAGAAATTACAAAAGCAGGTTCGCAAACTAGGTCTCGACTCGGAACAGTATGCGTCAATATTCGCCGAAGGTGGGTTGAGATCAGCAAATGGTCCGGCATCGGTACCATGGGAGCAATTGGATTTGCGAAAAGGAATCAAGTTTGCATACGACTTAACATTACATACCCACGTTGCCTGGTGGGCAGTCAGCGGGCCATATGAGTGTGGTGAAGTCTGCCTGACCACGATTGTCAAGTATGGACAAATAGTTTACCAGGAAGTATCACGCATCGGTGGCGTATTGGTCATCAATGCCTCACTCGAGGTAGGGGTGACCTCAGGGCACGCCATGCTTCTTTACTTCTTGCAGAATATCGATCAGTCGTCTACGACCAGCATAACGCATTTGAGAGGCGCTAGTAGCAGCAGCTATACTTCCAGCTCCGATTCCTGTGCAGAGGAAGATGATGAGCAAAGCAGTAGTGAAGAGTGCGAGCTCGTGGAGAACGATACCGACAGCACGGACCCCAGAACCGATCTCGGTTATATCGATCTCGAGAAAGTCGGTACCTGGATTCCAGTGAACCTGTCAGGAATGATCAACTTCATCAAACAGGCTGAGGTCGACGTGTCGATCAAACCCTCATATACGAATCTCCTGAGCCCTTCAACTGGCTCGATACCTGCCGACTTTGCCCTTGTATCTCGAGTAGAGTTCGATTTGTTTCTAGGGCAGAGCGACAATATTTACAATTTCAAGGGGAGAAACAACGTATCCAGCATTTGCCCCGAATCTTTGTTTACAGCGAATGAGCAAGAAATTTTAGTATTGTTGGGTAATGGAATGGAAGCCTCTGAAGGTTTCCTCCAATCAGCGAAAATACCCTTCTCTATAGGGAGCACAACTATTTCGGTACGAAAGATTCGCTTAAATGCACCGTTAGGTAAGTAGTAAAAAGGGGGAGAGCAGGAAAAGACGTCAAACTAATCATCGGTACAACTGACTAGGTCGAGGCACGTCGGGGTCTTGGGTTGTTTTACGAGATTCAGGCAAATTATGCGGCTCAATCATAGCCGTGTTCGAACGAGAGCCGTTTGCACTCATGATGACCGTGCAGAGCCTTTTTTCCGATATGATCGATTACTCCCGAGATGTGTCACTCGTCACACTTGGATCATGCAGACTGGACCTGAAAGATGAGAGCCAAGCCTTGGTGTATAACAATCTCGGGCAAGAAGTGGGTTTCAGATCCATCAACGAGGATGTCAATATCCCTGAACCTGAGGCGAGATCCAGTAGGGCAATGGAGAAGTCTATAGCAGCGCCTGAAGGGCCTCAAGTGGTACCTCGCGCCATACCGCCAGACCTAGCGACAGCTCCAAGCCATGCACAACCGCATACAGCTAACATTTGTTCTTCTATGGGCAATAACCAAGGGAGTGTTAGTGATACTGGGTCATTCGAGCATTCATCGCCACCTGATGCTAAGATCCTGTCACTTAACCGCGTACAAGTGTGGTCACCTGATAATGTAATTGCTCGAATCTCCGCTAGAGTTATCAGTCAGGTGAACTTCAACTTCAGTCCTATAACAACGCTCGAGTCGGATATGTCAAAGACACAGCCACCAACAGGAGCTTTAAGATTCCCAGATGCATCTCGTCCTAACTCGGCTCTCATGGGATTCGGCTCTATGTTTGACCAATTTATGCCTGGCCGCAGAATAGAGTTCAGTATTCAATGAACTCAACTACGGCTTGCAGGTATCCATGCTGCGACTGGAAATCGAACTCACAGCCCAAGCTACCATTCTTGGTTTAATTTTGGAATTGATTGCCAAAACATCTCTTTTACGAAATACATGCCCAAGTTTGGGATGTGATGCTAAGAAGCGGGTATTGATTGGGACTTTTCGGTGAGTTGACATTATGTGTCTGAGACATCATAAACTTTAACTATTGATCGAACGATCTACTGGTTGTAACACTCCATTTAAAGGAGTCAGACGCTCAGTGTATTACTAAAATGTTTAATAAAGTACCCCTGAATTGTATAGTTCTATTCTAGTTGTACTAAGTGCCTGAAATGACCAATTCTGATGCTGTCCTTTTGCTGCCTGACGACTGCGGCTGACAGCCCTTTGAAGCCCAACCAACACGCCCTTATCTTTTAGATGACTAGTGGAAAGTCGAAGAAGTGTATCTATCAGGTGCAGTAACATTTTTCCACTTTCCTTTTCCACACTTCTCTCTGGTCACACTACCAAGTTGTGGGGATTTCCCTTAACCGTTAGCTCAGGCTTCTTCTTTGGTGGCGGCACTGCCCCCTCACAGCCTCATCTTACACTCAATAACATAGCATGACTTAGCTTGAATATGAACTTGCTAACTCGACTTCTTCCCGTTCAAGTATCAGCAGCCGCCATGTCGGACCCAGAGAGAAGTAAAGACCTTCCAGCAGAGGATGTCTCGAAGACTACGACTACGAGAGACCTGCCTCCTTCACAAGAAATATTCGCGACACCCGTAAATGAGCACTTCTTGAAACAATATTCTTACCATGACCTCAATTTTCATGAGCATGAAATGAGATTGGTCCATGTATTCAAGAAACCAGGAAACGACTTGATCCACGGTAATCTCCTTCCACCGCAGAGGCTCACAGATATCACCGGGAAATACCACACAATATCCTACTGCGCAGGCAGCGCCAAAACCACCAAGCCTATTATCCTACAAGGAACCGAGTTCAACGTCTTTGCCAATCTCGACTGTGCTCTTCGTGAAACACTGGCATATTGGAGCACCACCAAGTATTCTGAAGACGACTGCGTTCTGTGGATCGACCAGATATGCATCAATCAACACAATGATTCAGAAAGGTCACACCAGGTAGCTTTCATGCGAGACATCTATTTAAACTCTCGGGGAACGTTTATTTGTCTCTCGACACACCAAGCAGACAAGACTTGGCCAAACGCGTTTTCTTGGTTTTCGCAGCGAGATGTGCAGCAGTATACTTCTCGATCCTACTACCATATTACAATGGCAGAGTATATCAAAGGCTGGAACGCTTTTTACGACCTACTTGAGTGTCCATGGTGGACTCGGGCTTGGATCCGTCAGGAGTTTGCCTGTTCCCAAACTACGATTTTCTTATATCACAAGGAAGCCCAGGACTTTTCCGAGCTATCGTGGCTCCAAGCCATCTGCCATTCGGGTCTTGTTACAAATCCCCATCACCCTGAGAACCACTTCTCTGAAGATTCATTGGCGAGAAGCGAGGTCGAGAAAGAAATGCAAGCTCTGACCAACCGACACTATCTCACATTGGAGACTTGCCATGTTGCCCGGTTCTTACTTCTTCAAAAGACCTTGTTAGGAGATAGCCCGGTAGAGTGCAACATGGATTTCAAGAAGTTGGCGCTGGATGCTCGTCATTCCAAGGCTACTGACCCCCGAGATAGGGTCGTCTCTCAACTGGGACTTGCCCACCCGGGATACAACATCGTGCCCAACTATTCCAGGTCTAATGATATTTCACGCGTACTGATTGATACTGCACGCAATATCATTCGTTTCGAGGGAGATCTCAACATATTTCTGTACGCACTTCAATTTGTAAAAGCACCTTCATGTCAATTACCATCATGGGTTCCTGATTGGACTTCCGCGACTGTTTCAACGATCTCCGCATTTGGCCTCTCAGAAAACCATCAAATTGCTAGCATCACCGCTCAGATTAGACAAGATGCCGTTGGCTCTATTCGGTTTGGTGTGAGTCCTGACGATAGTCAAATGCCTGTTCTATTTGTGAAAGCACTGCGCTTATGTACCTTGGAAAGGTTTTCTGACCATGTACCGAGTTACGGATGCAAAAGATTTCCTTTGAGTGGTGGGCTTACCCCCCAATGCCGGAATGAAGCTGAACTGGGTGATGAAATCTGGCTACTTATGGGCACATCCTGTCCGTATATCCTCCGTTCTACTGAGAAAGGATACAGACTCATCAGTGAGGTCGTTGCGATAGATAACCCAAGTTGCCAGTTGCTTTGTGATCGGGAAAGGCACAGGATGCGGACAGGGCTTGAGGTGTTGGAGGAAATTTCAATAATCTAGTATCTAGTTGTTTACAACTCAAGCAAGAAGGATTTATGCAGTAAGAGCGAATATGAAAATGACACCACAAGAAACTATGCTAGGTTATCATATCTTGAGTTGTTCCGTCATGAATATATTTGCTTGGCCGAAGGGCCGAAACCTTGGTTGATATTGGTCCGGCCCGCCACGCTTAGGTCTTCTTCTCCCACCTATGAGGTTGTGAATAACTAGTCAGAAACTGGACGCAAAATTTACTTACAGATCAAGGAATAATTTCCAGAGGATAGAGAACAGAATGCCCTGTAGGCCGTTGGCCAAAATGCGCGTCTTGAGGCCACGTCCAAGGAGTCCAATTACCCCATCTTGGATGACCACAGCGCGTGCAGCCTCGGCTAAAAGACGATCGCATTAGTTATGGGCTTGAGATTCTGGTGATGTTAGGTGGCCTTACCATACGAAACCTTGGTGTCGTTGACTTGTCGGTAGGTTTTGACAACTCTCAATGAGTTGGAGATAGAATCGGAGACAATGGAAGCGCAGAAACCAATGAATGCAAGGCGGAGCAACCACCAGAATAGAGGATGTCTGGGGGGCTCGGTGAGGACCTCGGACAAGTAATTGTACTGAAACAAGTTAGTTTCGCATCTGTCGATTTCGAGTCTGCACTTACGGTAGCGAACCAAGGATAGTGGCCAACAAAGGTAGCAGCAGCGGTAGCAAAAGCTCCCCACCACAAGCTACCAATTCCATTTGATTTGATGCGTCGTCTTAGCAGGGCTGTTCCACGAGCACCTTGAGCTTGAAGAGTTGTCTTCAAGGTGTCAATGGGAGTGAGGATCATGCGGAACGCAGCGGCGCTAGCAACTAATAAGCTTTTTCCTCTAGAGGAAAGCTGGCTCTGACTTACCATAAAGAGGCAAAAATGGTTTTGACAGGCGATGGAAGATTCTTGAGGTACGGGTTTGACTGAAGCAAGGCAAGAATGCCAGCGTTGGCAGCTGTATCTCCGAATCTCGCAATTGGGCCTACAGTAGTCAGATACCAGCATTCAGTCACCGCGGATAATAGCACAAACCTTGGAACAACGCAGGTGCAATTCCTTGGTAGTATCTGCGAATTCCGCCCTCAGTGTAAAGAGTCCGCGTGGCAACAGTGAAAGACGTGCCATGGCGATATTGATAGTTCATAATGGTCCGCAGAGGCTTTGCACGATGTCAGTCGAACCAGATCCATACTTTTGAGACAGCGGCTTACCATCAAGAGTAAGACTTGCAGCACCATAGCCGCCGCACCGCTGAGTCCCCCGCCAAGGGCCCGTTTAAGGGCTTTTTTGAGGTCAAACTGAACAAGTCAGTAGGCATTTCTCGTGAGGCACTGGTATCTCACCTCAGTCTCATCTGAATCAATCCAGCCCTTGATGAAAACCGCCAATACCACTATCGCAAGCACAGTCCAAAATATCCTCCAGGCATACCAGCTCCTCGGTCTTTTCTCTGGAGTCGGCTCGGCTTCCGGCTCATTATCGGCTTCATTTATCTCCGGCGATGGCTGGTCCGCTAGAAGCGGTGTCTGCTCAGTACTCCTCGCAAGAGTCTCGGGATCGACTTGAGTCGTCATTGTAAATTGAGAATGTTGGATATCCTCAAATGAATGATGATAAGAGAAAAAAGAAATGGGTGATTGAGATTCTTGGGGTCCCCGCAATCGTCATTGATTAGTTAGCGATTTGCGTGCTAAACATGCTGATTACGTGCTAATTTAAGCGGGGACAACCGTGAGCATTATTAATCCAGGTTATCTTGTCTCAGTTCTCTTATCTCGATAAAGGCTCCAATGTCGATATTCGAGGTGCGACTCAACAATACTGGCAATCGAGCATAGATTTGGATTCTCAGAAGCAGTATTCTCAACTTATTGTC
Source organism: Fusarium chuoi (assembly GCA_022627125.1). Lineage (NCBI taxonomy): Eukaryota > Fungi > Ascomycota > Sordariomycetes > Hypocreales > Nectriaceae > Fusarium > Fusarium chuoi. Next base: position 452,102 of record JAJALE010000851.1, read on the forward strand.
TCGCAATCCCGTTATTGGACGCAGTTTTTACAGTTTACTAGGCCGAAACTCAGTAGGCGCACCGTTTCACACCATTGATAGCGACAATTCATTGAAGTTCAAGTAAAGCAATCGCCTTCGCATTTCACTAAGCAAATACATTCTCCCTGTCTATTGTCAGAATGGGCTAGTCCACTATGGCTGTACTAATACGCGCTGAGTTTCAGTTGCGGTCGCAGAGTAGACCAGCTGCGAGGTGATAACTTAAAATAGACCAGGATACTGTGACCAACATGCATTTGTAGAATGGCTGCCTCTTGTTATCACAACCGACAGCTCTACCCCCCCGCATTCCTTCTGGCTCGAGGTCTTTCACGCCCTGCAGTCTCTCCTTCACTCTAGCTTCCAAACTTGCGAGGACAACACAACACATACTTACATTGCCAATCATGGCGACTCCAGAAGAGGCAGAGAGAATTGTCAAGGAGGTGACGGAATATTATGGATATCTGGACCATGACATGATGAACGATATCGTTCGTTTCAACGCCGACTATCGTCGAAGGATTGATGAAAACTGGCTCAAGATGGAGAACGCCGCATCGCATTCCATCAAAGTGTAAGTGTCTCTAAGACTATGCACCATTCCTTCAAGCTCATGACGTGTCTAGTTTAGCAAGAAACATCTACGGTAGCGGTGCCAGATTCGTGTTCGAGCTTCTCCAAAATGCCGAAGACAACAGCTTTAGAAAAGCTGATAAGAAGAACGACACCCCTTTTATCTCCTTTCAGGTTCACCCGAAACGTATTGTTGTTGAATGCAACGAGGATGGGTTCACTAGTTTGAATCTCAAGGCGATATGCTCCGTCGGAGAAAGCACCAAGACTGCGAAACATGGATACGTAGGTGCCAAAGGCATCGGCTTTAAATCTGTCTTTATCGCTGCATCCCGCGTGCACATCCAGTCCGGAAACTACTCGTTTGAGTTCCGACATAACAGAAACGACCCGGGCCTCGGCATGGTGAGACCCATCTGGGTGACGCCCACGGACACAATTCCTAGTCCCCTCACTCGCACGACACTTTATTTGCATGACAAAGGTAACAAAGATGAGATAAAGCATCTTAAAACGGTCATTTCTATGCAGTTTGACGACCTCCAAGAGACTTGTCTCCTTTTCCTAAGAAAATTAGGCAGGATTAATGTCGCCTTTTATGATGGACAAGGAAACCTTTGGCGTTCGAAGCAGTTTACGAAGAAGAGGATCGACGACTATCGTGTCTCTTTAGAAACAACGGTATTTTCAGGGGACAAAGCAACTACGACAAGCCAGATATATCACATTACGAATCAGTTAGCTACGGGTCTAGCGCAGAGTGAGAGTCGCGATGCTGCTATTACTGAAGAAGCATAGAGAAGTCTCGCCTCCGCGGAAGTTGTCTTGGCCTTTCCACTGAAAAGTGATTACCAGCCTTGCATTTCTACAAAAAGACAAGAACTCTTTGCTTTTCTGCCCCTCAGGACTTCAGATTACAAGGTAAACAGCATAAATCCCTCGACATTGAAGCGGCCGGCTGACCAATAGATAGTTTCACATCCAGTCGGACTTTGATACGAATGCCAACCGGCAGGATATTGTGAATACGACAAGGAGAAACTTGGATATTCGTGATTGGATTGCCAAGACATTTCTGAAGGCAATTTTGGAATTTAACCAACATCCTATTCTATGCTATAGATGGCCACTATTTCTCCCGGTGCAGGATAGTGGGCATGACTCGTTCTGGTCCGGACTAGATGCCAAGATTCTATCTCTGGTTCAGGATACTCCTATTCTAAGATCGAGGAACAGGAGTGGCTTACGCCTGATTAGCGAAGTCGTGATAGCCTCGAATGACATGACCGACAATGGAGGCATACTCTTACTCGATGACCCAATCAAGGACCCCTTCATCTCGGCCAAGTACCCGTCCAAGGTGACTAAGCATTTGAAACCCTACGGACTACGGGTAGCATCCGCGACTCTATTTGTTAACTTACTGAGAAGAGATCTAAGGCAGCATAACTCCAAAATGCGCGCCAACACAACTGCCGATGGCTGGCATTCCTCAGTAGCCCGGATGTGTTCCAGGATATTTGACAAAGGCTGGAATGGAACCGTATTGCTTGAGTCACTTGAAGTTCTACCGCTGAGGGACGGTCACTGGAAAGCCTCTACGTCAGGCCCGTTCTATTTTCCAATGACGGGGAATACGGAAATCCCTAAGGGCTTAGGCCTCAAAGTGCTCAGCCAATCTGCCACTACCAACCCAGACCGGAGGGAGCTTTTTCGGCATCTTGGAGTAACAGAGGCCACATATGAAAGAGTTCGATCCACAATATTCTCTTCTTTCATTGATATGCCAACCATGAAGTTTCGTTTCACTTTTGACTGTCTCCGATACTTGTTTCTGACACACTCACGTTCTAAACACAAACGTGAGAGCTACAAGACTATACGGCTTTTCACCGAAGAAAACGAATTGTGTAGAACTCACAGCCAGACTATTTATCTGCCTGGAGATGAGTACCCTTTCAGTCCCGCTAGCCTTTTGAGGAATGCCCCTGTGCCGCCAAACTTTCCTGTCCACTTTCTGCGCCTCGGATATCTCTCTATCGAATCAGAAGATCAGAATCTTTCCTTGTCCTCTTATAAAGAATGGCTCTGCGACTTTATCGGCATACACGAGAGACTTACAATCTTATCACCCAACCAAAATGAGTTATCACAGCCTTTCCAGTATGTCCTCGCTCATCGCCCAGCCAAGTTCCTCGGCCTCTTCGAACATCTTTGGCTGCTAGAAGGAAAAGAAGTATTGAAACACAAAACTGTTGTGTCTCAGATAAAAAAGGTCCCTGCAAAGGAGCTTTGCAAAGTTACATTCTCCACGAACCTTGCAAAATCCCGTTGTCTACTCGTCAATCACAAAGAGTTTTGGAGCTATACATAGCCATCTACGCCAAGCTTTGTGTCTCTTCAGTACCGAGTATAACTCGCACAAGAATTAAGTAAAGCTCAACTGATATCCATAGCGTCATTTTACTGATACTTCGACAGAGAGGCCTTTGAATGCTTTGGTGGCGACTCCATCCTCGTATCATACGATGATGATGACGAGTCAATGTGGTCAGAGCCTCAATTTTGTGTCTGGGATGGGCCATCTGATCTGGACTCTGTCTATTCCCTGAAGTCGGAATACAAGAGAAGCGGTTTGAGTAATGAAGACCTCGGCAACATTGGAAAGCTATTTGTTGGGACATTGGGCGTACGTAACATATCGGCTGAGGGTATTGTGTCGGAACTCAAGTGCCGTTGGAACAGCTGTACAGATGAGGAGGACGAGGGCCACATTTTGAGACTTTACGAATATTTGCATAAGAGGCTCACAGTCACGCCTAGAGTAAGGTTCGCTGCCGTGTACTCTTACAGTGTCAAATCGACAACACTGACCGGACTCTAGAGCTTCATTTGAAGAATCTCCACTCATATTTTTGAAGCAGCAAGATGGACCAGACTGGCACAAGACCTCTGACTGCCTGTGGTCTAGCACAACGCCAATTCGCGGTAAGGTGACGCTTGAAGCGACTTACGAAGACCTCAAAACACTTTTCGTCGGAGACCTTGGTGTCAAGTCGCTTACAATGCAGATGGTCTATGATGAGCTGCGACAATCTCCTGACAGCAGCATAGAAGACATAAAGGTTGCACTATTCTCTTTCAATGACTTCCTCCAAATCGAGGATAGCAACTGGGATCCAGAGCCTATCAAAACAGCGAAGATATTTCCTGTCGTCTATCCTGATGGGACTACCGCCTTGCGATCCATGGATGTGGACTTCGCAATAGCAGATCGGGATATCCTAAGATCCAAGTTCTCTGACAAGATAGTTCTCCTAGACTTTAAGCTGGAGGATGTACATCGACTAAGACCATTGTTTACCTGGCTGAAGATCCAACAGCGATACCTATCTAGGTACGTCATCGAAAGAACAGCAATATTAGGGCATTCAAGGCTACCAATATCATCGCCTAAAAGAGACTCATGTCTAAAAGCCTATCAAATATGCCGGTACGTGTAGTCACTGCTATACCTAACCACTACTGACGGGCAATAAATTGCAGAGTCGCAGCCACATTCAGGAGTCCGCGCTTTCAACATAGTGAGCCGAACCTTTACAACCAACTGCGTGCTATGAAGGTCTTGGAGGTTAAAGGAATCTATTCTGTTCTGAAATTGAGTCAGAATGGCAGACAATATGAAGCAACACTTTCGACAGCCAGCGAGCATATCGACGAGCCAGCTGGAAATCTTACTATATACGTCCCGCGAGACCGGAGAGCGCAAGAACTATGTTTTGGCTCAGTCCTTCCCAGGAAGTTTGCAACGTGGCTCATGCGTAACCCCCATACTAATATTGATGGGAATGTGGAGGTCGATATCATCAACGCCCTCACTTCGATTTTTGCCAGCGACCGTGCCGTCCTTGGCGAGATTCTGGACGATCAGGGCATGATAGAATTGCAGTTTGAAGATCCAGACGAGGATTTGAATGAAGACATGATGAGTGGTGAACAGGCCGAAGATAATGATGCATCTGATTCGACCCCAGAGACTGGCCATGGGGATTCTGACCTTTCTCTCACTCCGACTCATTCATCAGTGACAGATGCCTCGATTCTACCATCAGCGGTGCGAGATTCTGAGATCCAAGAGGGGGCTTCGGAGACTGAGGGAGCAATAGTTGAGATTCAAAGCAGGACATCCCATCAAGTTCGACGAGGCGATGGAAGTCCTCCGCGGCCACTACGACATCACTCACCAGCTGGCAGACCTTCCAGCCCAGAGCAGTTGAATAGCCAACGTCTAGTTCCTTCCAATCCAATTTCCCGAGCGACTGAGGACCAGCGATATCAAACGATTCTCGAAAGAGTCATCGCGGCAGCTCGATTTGCGAATTTTCCATCGGGTGGGGCATTTGACTTGAGTGGCCTCCGAGATGCCTTACCTGACTCTGGGGAGCCGAACTCGTACCTGAGCTATGATGGGTTGGATGTGTTGAGTAGGTTTCGATCGGCAAACCAACTAGAACGAGATAAGAAGATCGGAGCCGCTGGAGAACTTTACGTAAGTACCTATATGATCAGAGTGACACCAATTCTCATGCTCAACTTTTCCTTGCAGGTATTCGAGCTGTTATCTAAGCTTGAACTGCCGGGCTGGGGCCGTAGCAACTGGCAAAGTACTATAAGAACATATACCAACATTCATCCGGAGTACGCCGATCTGACTCGCTGGCCTCATCGTGAGACAGCAGACCTTGTGTACCCTGATACCCAAGGAGACCTGACACGTCTTTTGGTCGACGCCGAGATTCTCAATGGCGATTGGTTTACAAGACGTCCCACATACTTCATCGAGGTGAAGACAACTACTGGGCCATGTGTAACACCATTCTACATGAGTGGAAACCAATACCGACTGGTAGGTCTTTTTGCTATGCATCTCGCTAACATGAACTAATGGCGCAAAGATGGAACGTATTCACCACAGTTCAGACTTCTCGGAAGTCTATATCATATTTCGTGTTTATTTCTTGCTGAATAGGTCCCGGATTAATTACTGTGTGTATCCTGATCCAAAGCGACTTCAAGATGATGGGCGACTCATTTTCACGGGAACTACATGGTCAGTGACTCCTGGGCTACAAGCATAGTGTCTCTATAGCAATCTGTAGTATAAGATAGGCAAATAACGAAAGACAAATTGATCCTACCAAGGATTTATGAATTGGAGAAGTCTTCGATATGAATGTAGCTGTAACCAGATATAAAACTTTATTTCTGAAATAGGATAATCCTTCGAAGCTTGAATGGTGACATGAAGTGAGTCGACTCGAAAAGGTTCATAGCGGGCATAGTAGCTAACCATGAAAAGGCTGGGAAAACACATCGAATATAGCGCAAAGAGGTTGCTACACGAAATCCTCCGCTATGCTAACAGCAGATCCTTCAACAAAGTCCTAGCGGCCTCAGAAATCCCTGCAATCGCATTCAGAATATACGATGGCGACAGGATCGTTGTCGAGTATAATGACGACGGGCTAACAAAGGCTGATCTGGAAGCAATCTGTCAACCAGTTTCCAAGGAGCAAACAGGCGAATCCAATTTGAGAACAATCGTGCTCGCCAGTAGGAAGGTTCACGTTCAATCAGGGAATTTCTCATTCGACTTTCAACACAACATACTGGATCCCGAAGACAGTATAATGCGTCCTGTTTGGGTCTCCCCCACTGAGAGAATCCCCAACATGACTCGTATCACACTTTACCTTCATGACCAAGGCAGCAAAGAAGAGGTTGAGAATCTGAGAAAGATTATTCGATCTCAGTTTGACAAGTTGCAAGACGCCAGCCTTGTCTTTCTCAAAGCTATCAAATGGATGAGGATTGAGTTCCTCCATGCTACTGGCTTTGTCATTCGTTCCAAGGTTTTGGAAAAGAGAAACGTTGGTAAACATGGAGTTTGCATAGATGTTACTGATGCAGACCAACGCACAGAGAGCCTGGTCTACCATGTAACGGACTACTCTGAGGACAGCTCGGCCACCCATGTTTCACTCGCCTTTCCTCTCATATTCGAGCTCACTCCTCGAGTTGACAGTGATGAGGTAATGCAAGTATTTAACTTTGTACCTCTATGTGCATCACCACTAGGAGTGAGTCAACAACACTCAGCCGAATATTTTCCACTAATCATTTTCTACTAGTTCCACGTTCACTCAGACTTTGAGGTCGGGGATGATGATCGTGGCATGGTCATTACGTCACCCCACAACCTGAGAATCCGAGTCTGGTCTGTTCTCGACTCTGATATTCGAAGCTGGATATCGCAAAGTCCTGTGCTCAGATGTAAAAGTTCGAGACCGTGGCGGCTCATCAGTCATCTTACCAGAGTTCCTCCAGAGGCTCAAGATGAAAATGGGAAGCCGCTGTTAGACGACCCCCTCAGCGATTTATATCTCCTGCACAAGTATCCTGTGGCTGCAGTGGCTAGACTGGCCGAATACGGCCTCACCACCCTAAGCGACACTCGACTGCTCGAGCTTTTGGAAATGGATCTGAAGGCTCCGAAACCGAGGGTGCATAACAGTACCTCGAGGGACTGGCAAATGGCTGTGTCGCGTCTTCTCTCAAAGTTGCTCACGAATAATGAGCTAGTTGACAAGCTCAAAACACTTCCTATCGTACAGCTGCGGGACGGTAACTGGACATCCGTGGCTTCTGGGCCCTTCTACTTTCCTACCTCAGGCCACGATGCCATCCCTGAAACACTCCAGTTTCGAGATGTGACTCTACTCGCAACATTTCAACCTGAACGAAGAACGTCATATGAGAAACTCGGAGTTATTCAGCCCACAGCCAAGGAAGTCAGGCAGAAGATCCTGGAAACTTTCAAGTCAGCCGAAACTTTACCACTCCAGGACGTCTGCGAGTATCTTCGCTACCTATACTTGACTCATCAGCCTTTCAATTTTTTCACTCCCCATGAACAGCCCTATGACGACGTGAAGGTTCTGACAACGGCCATGGAACTTCAAAATCCACACAGCACCACTGTGTACCATCCGGGAACGTATGGTCTGTATAGCCCTGAGAGTCTGCTTGGCCCTGCTTCCATGGCCAGCTTTTTGCATCCCAAGATATGGAACGATGGAGCGGATAAGCCTGGTGCCTTCCACCCAACTTGGAAGGTATGGCTGTGCGATTCCATTGGCATTCGGGAGCGGCCAAGTCTACTGCAAACTAAAGCGCAGCCCGAGTCGAAGCCTACAAACAACGGACCCTTGACCGACTCTGACGGTATAGTTCTGTCTGACGCATTTCACCACGTATATAAACATCATCCGGACAGATTGTTGGGTTTCATTGAGAGACTTTGGAGACACGAAGGTCACGAGCTGTTAAAGCATCCAACTCTCGTTTCCGAAATTCGACAACTTCCTGCACAGAAGTTGTGCGGTGTGAATTTCCCAGTCCGCTTACAAGACACATGGGCTCCGTCCAAGGACCTTCAAACCTCCGTCCAAAGATTTATGATGAATCCTGACGAATTTCCTTTCCTTAAACTTGATAATAAGAAAGACGTTGATCTAGTCATCGCTACCAGATGGGGATTCCTTACTAAACACTTTGGTATTAGGTGGAAGAACGGCCTTGACTTCCTACTGGAGATGATGAGACATATCAAGGGTTCATGCACCAAAATATCACAGGCGCAATACGAAAGAGTCATGAGAGTTTATGACTTAATAAGCAGGACATATCCTTTATCGGCTAGCGAAGAGAAAGTGAGAGCCTTGTAAGTCTATACACCCTTTGGCCTTCTTGTTGTTAATACGTTGATAGGGAATTCTTCAATGATGGCGGCGTGCTATATGTTGATGACGAGGTAGCAGCTTGGGAAAGCTCTTCACGTTGTGTCTGGTCTGGACCAACTGGGCTTGTATATAAACGCTCCATCAAGCACTCCTACATGGAAGAGAGCTGCAGCAAGCAACAGCTCCAGAGCATCACCCGACTTTTCGTTAATGAGCTCAAAATACGAGACGCTAACGGCGAGGATATAGTGGAAGAGCTGTGTGCTTTACATTCTCAAGAATGCAAAGATATTACCAACTTCCACCGTATCTTCAAATATCTTGACAAGAAGACTATGCCTTCTGAAACAAGGTGAGCTCCGAGGTGTTTCTTTGTTCTTTGTAGCTGAATATTCAACCAAGCATCAGACGTAAATTTCAGAGGTTCCCGCTCATCTTGGTGCAACAAAACGCCCACTCAGAATGGCTTTGCGCTTCAGAGTGCTTTTAGTCTGAGGCAGATACAGATGACTTGAACAGCAACCTAAAAAGGTGCTATCCTGATCTAAAGGATTTCTTCCTTGAAAAGCTGGGTGTCAAGATATCAGCCTACGACGAATTGCTGAACACAAATTCAGACAGTCCAGATGTTGTCAAAGAAATGATTATGTCTTTTGTTGAAGAGCTTGGCGAATCAATTCACAAGTTTTCTGCTGAACCAATCCGACAGGCAAAGATCTTCCCTGTGAGAAGTCCTGATGGAGACGTATCGCTAGTATCTCTTGATACGGATTTTGCTATTGCCGATAGACAAGGCCTCCGCAGAGACCTACGAGATCACAGCAGGATATTAGACTTTAATCTAGATGATACGCGATGGTTATGGCCATTCTTCCAGTGGCTTGAAACTGAAGATCGATATCTATCAAGAAGCGTCAAGAGATTGGCCACATTGACTGACGACGGCGCGCCATCGAAGGAGGTAGACCCATGGGGACTGAGACATAAAGCATATCATATCACTAGGTAAGATTGGTCACTCGGTCTTTAGCTATCTACTAATTGACCTCATTCTTTATAGAATTGCCGCTACTTTCGACTGCTTTGCAATGTACGATGATGCTGTCTCGCTATATCGGCGGTTGGAAACCGTACGTGTAGTCGAGGTCTCCAACATCTCTTCTGAACTGGAAATTGCCCAAGATCAGAAAGCAATTCGGTCAACGCCACAATCTGTCACTGCGCATATATCTGATGACGACCTCAATTTCACTATCTATGTGGCGAAAGACAAGAAGATGAAGATATTTTCAGATCTTCCAAGAATCCTGGAGGAATGGCTCAGGCGAGATAGGGATCGCTGGCATACATTCGAAGTGATTAGCTCACTCACTTCTATCATTGCTAGTGACATTTCCGTTCTGGATGAAATACTTGAGGATCAAGGTATTATAGAACTGCCTTTTGACAATGATGATGTAGACGATACCAAAATGGATTGGGAAGGCAGATCCGAATGCGTGTCTGTGCAGGAGAGGAGGTAGCTTTGAGGACGTCCGAAGAATATTAAGGAGAGTCACTGGTTCTTAGGGGTTGTGAGTCTGTTTCTGAAGTGGCAGCTAAGGATGGAGCCGTGTACCATGATAACATGAATCTTATAACTTACAGAGGCGTTATGGGTGTAAATGAACATGAATGGGGGGTTGTTAGACTATTGCAACATTACTACGACAAATCAGAGATATCGTAGGTACAACAGCCCCCCGGACCTGAAATCTCATCAGTCGAGATAGTATAATTTTAGACACAGACAGAAAATACATAACGTTAGGGTTTATTATCCAAATCTCAGTTCTTGTGGCCCCCACCATTTAGACTTGATGCTATTCCTCCATTATGTGGTGACACTTCGGTCACTAGCCGGATACACCCGACTGTCGTCCCAAAAGTAGTAGCCGTGGCTCAAGGGATTACTCAGTTCTCTTATATCTCCAAAATGATGTCTCAGTCGGAAACTTACCCCCTCGAAAACATCGCGTTTCAGTGCACCTTCGGGAGATGCGAGAAACCTTGCTTCCAGTTTTGCTAGCTGGGAGTAGCTTGAGAGCACATAGTTCTGCAGCTCTTCCTCCTTCGTCTGTTGCAAGTTCTGCAGCACGGCGTAGCCACGCGAGCAAAGAGAGACAATGTATCGAACTTCTTGGTCTTCAGTCCTGCGTAAGAACACCGATGTTGGATTCTCCTCAGTGCTTAGCAATGTCGGTGACTTGGAGGGATCTTTCTGGAGCTGGTGTGAGACTCGGTGTACCAGCGTTCTGAACTTGTCAAAGACAAACGCTAACATCGAGTTGAAATAGCTACTATCAAGAAATCCTCGAATTCCAGTACCAAAATAGTACCAGGGGCGCACAGAATACTCTATGAGTGCACTGATATCAATGAGCTCATCGCAGTCATCAACATACGAGACAAGCCGCCAAGATTCATACAAAAAGAAGCCACGCTCAAAGGCGTAAGTCTCTTGTTCGGAAAGGACCAATGGTCTGTCAAGATCGGGGTACTTGGAAGCTGGAGGCCTTGGAGGCCCGACCTCTGCTATCCACAATAGCAATCTTTTCCATGCTTCCTTTGAATATTCTGTGATTAAATGATCTGCCTCTTCCCTCTGGCGGTAGAGCTCGCAGATCAAGGGTAGGTGATTCCCCCAGTTCGTGTAGCACGGAAGATCAGAAGGAAGCAGAGCAAAACGCCACAAATCACGGGCCTCTTGTCGAACCACAGGCTTTCCCAGCAACCGATATGGGAGTGTTTTTGTAACCAGGGTCATATGATTTGCGGAGCCCATGGGTGAATACGAGGCTTTCAGTCCGTGGATGGTAGGTGCCATTATGGTCGAACGGTGGGTAAGGTAATGCTGGAACATGACGGTCGATGCGTTGATGGCGGATTGGAGGTCTATCGGAGATGAAATCGACTGCATGATCATGATTATTACTTCACTTGGAAGCACCTCCAGCTTTGGTGCAATATGCATGTTGAAGAACTGTTGAAAAGAAATGTTGATAGAAATTCGAGAGAGATTCTTGGTGGGGAAATGCATCGTATTTATACCTGGTGAGGAGGAAACTTTGCGTTGCGAATTGCATGGTTTTGTGCTCCAAACCAGTCAAACTTTTCACGGTAACGTACAACCACATTAATTGGTAGACCTATTCATGTAGACGTGAGTTCTGTTCGGAACCTTAACTTTAGGAGCCGTGAATCTTTCAACAAGAAAGATTAATTTTGGGCACACTCATAATTTTATTCACTTTCACACTTCAAGAGAAGATCTTTGGATTATCTTTTATTCCGTTATTTCTGTCGCTGGCTCGTTTGGTTAATTTTCCCCTGACTTTTCGATGAGGTGTTGTATAGGTTAGTAGAAATCCTCTTGTCGCGATACAGCCATCACTGAGGCACAGCAAATCACGAACGACGAGACCCACTATATCACAGCCCCTACAGCAGAGGCGGAGGATGATCACTAAACTAAAGCATCACGTAACCTTCAACGCCAAAATAACTTTACCAAGTTCTCGCCAATTCTAAAAAAATGGCCTCATCCTCATCCAAACCTCCAGAGAACATGCTCATGCCATTTTCGTGCTATCAGTGCCGGCACCGCAAACTGAAGTGCGATCGTTCGAGCCCAGGATGCAGCCGCTGTGCCGCCACCAGCACAAAATGCCAATATCCCTCTTCGCGCAAGAAGCCTGTGATAACAGCGACACGACCACGGGTCAAAGAACTCGAGTCGCGACTGGGTAAGTAAGTATCAAAAGCTTTGAGCGATGCTGATGGGAATAGTCGATCTCGAGTATCGGCTCAAGGCGACGCAGGAGGAGGGATATCAATCGTTCAGACCCTTTCAACCGTCAGAGAATCAGCTTACCGAGACGGGGAGATATGAACAGCTTCCTCCACAGGAAATTATTGAGGAGTTGTGAGCGCATACTATCGAGAGTAAAAGCGAGGATCTGACAATTTGCAGGACGAATGTCTTTTTTACAAAGGTCCATTGCGACGCGCAGTACATTCACCCTTCGCGATATCTTGCATCGCTGTATCTCCCGCCTCATATGCAACCACCCATGTGTCTTCAGTACATAATCATGGCCCGAGCTGCACTTGTTTCACCACCGCATAAACATCTTGCAGATCCTTTTTACCGAAGAGCTAGATACTATCTTGAAGCTGATGAGCAAAAGGTCAGTCAATCTTAAATCTGCATAACGGACGCCAACTCACAATATCAGGGCGAGGGAGAATATTTCGTGACTCTGGCTCACACACAATGTTGTGTCCTCATGTCCCATTTCGAGGTGCAAAATATGTGGTTCTCTAGATCATCGATGAGTACATCAAAGTCTGTCCGCTTGTCACAGATTCTAGGCCTCCATCAGCTCGATGGTAAGAATGACTGGAGACCAAATGCAACGCTACCGGAACCCAAAGACTGGTGTGAGCTTGAGGAGAGGCGAAGAACACTATGGGCTGTATTTTGCACTGATAAGCATACGAGTGGTACTACTGGATGGCCAAGTCTGATGGACGTCAACAAGGTATGATCTATAGAGCTGAGAAAGTACGTGACTGATGCCTTGCAGATCAGCACATCATTGCCAGCCTCGGACGAAGCCTTTCAACTTGGCATGGAAGAACCTTCAACGTCACTGCCTCAAGTTCTGGCCGGTGACAACTCTCTCTGCTCATCATTCGGATATCGTATCATGACGACTCATCTCTTCCATGAATGTCTCGACCATACTTACCAAGATCATCAAGCCTCCGACCTGACAAATATGCATGACAGTCAGTTCTGGAAACGTCATCACGATCTCGACACAAGTCTCTCAACAGCCTTCATCACGCTCCCGGAAACGCTCCGCGGGTCACATGCCCAAGAAGCCACCAATATAAACCTCCAACTTCACACCGCGTCAATATGCATCCATCGCGTCGGTGCCGTCCAGGCCAAGAAGCACAACATCTCGGCTGATGTACTGTCCAACACAGAGGCGCGACTCGTCCCCTCTGCTGACGCGATATTTAACATCATCGCGTCACAGCCCGACGTGACAGCCATGTTCGGCAAACCCCTCGTTACATTTGCAGCATATATGGCGACATATGTGTTTCTAGAAGATTATGTGTCGGCACAGAATCGCACCAGCGAGATGAAGATGACAGCGCTTATGGATCTCATGATCACGATTGGACGCGCAAACCCTGTTACTGCATCGGCAGCGATACAAATGGCGCATGAATTACGGAAGACCGGGATTGATGCATCTGCTGTTGACAAGGTCCAGGATCTTATGGATGAGAGGATTGCAAAAGGGCCGCTTTTAGGACAGCAGAATACGGCTGAGGGCAGCGTCTTGTTCTGTCCATTCGATGGACCTTCTGGACCTGCGCCATCTGGTGTACCAAGTGAGATATTGAGCGGTTTTCCTTAGCTTTGGAAATCCCTGTCATTGGCGGAGTGTGATTCGCTGCGGATATAACAAAAAACACATTTGGGCAATCATTCGCATTGCGCGACATAAACGTGAACACGAGGTGACACCTGTCAATCAGCGACCAAACCCATATCGGGTAATCAATACACAAGGACCTCACAGAGTTGACGCAAGTGGCGAACGGCCAAGCAAGGAACTCGATCCGTGATAATGATTGGCCTGCCACGAATAATCATTGACAGAGCCTTTGCCATTTAGAGAAATGGATACCTGATGCTAGCAGTGGAGAATTGCTGCGCATCACGCCGACGGCCGAATATTTTATACCTGCTCCGCATTGCATTTGTACATTTCCCCAGATATGCAAGACATTTCTGTTCGTAATTGACAGTAATTTTTCTCGGTAACCAACAGAACGTTGCAATCAAAATGGCCCCTATCTATAAAGTTGCTGTAATTCAATTTGAGCCAAAGGTTGGTCTCTGCACGTCATTACCGCACCTGTATTGATGTAACTGATGTCATTGACTTACACGTTATCAGGCCATCGTTGTCGAAGAAAACTTTGCAAAAGCGGAAAGTTACCTCCGTTCAGCCGCCTCAAAGGGATGCGATATCGCGATTCTCCCTGAATTCCACTTAACATCATGGGCCCCCGAGCATCCCGAATTCATATCGGCCAGCAAGGTATCAACAGGATATCTCACGAAATACCAAGCTCTAGCTAAAGAGCTCAACATCAACATTGTTCCTGGCACAATCTGCGAAGTCCACGCTGTTCCTGATTCCAAAGATGAGGAGCTCCGCAACATGGCGTACTTCCTTGCCGCAGGAACAGGCGAGATTTGTGGCTCGTACCAGAAGAAGAATCTTTGGCACCCAGAGCGTCCGCATTTAACTTCTTCGACACATACGCCTCATACTGCATTCGACACGCCGCTTAAACACGCCGATGGAAGACCCGTACGCGCTGGCATGGTGATATGCTGGGATCTAGCATTCCCCGAAGCTTTCAAAGCGCTCGTCAACGACGGCGCTGATATCATACTCATACCATCATACTGGTTTATGGACGACAATGGCGAAGAGGGAGCCGGTCTCAACCCCGATTCTGAACGCATCTTCTTAAATTGTACACTCACAGCGCGAGCGTTTGAGAATACGGCTGCGATTGTGTTTTGCAATGCTGGAGGACTGAGTTGTGTGAATATGCCGATTTTGGGAGCATTGGGAAGAATCGAGGTTGGAGAGGAGAAGATGGAGATTGTGGACTTGGACTTGGATGTTTTGAGGGTTGCGGAAGAGACGTACAAGATCAGGATGGACATGAAGAGTGAGGGTTGGCATTATAAGTATAACATGAACTCGGGTTCAAAGGCATAGAAGGGGTATATATCCTTTTATTACGTATATAGAAGAAATCTGGACTTTACTCTCGTCAAATTGGCATATGTGCAGTTGTATAATACCGTTCACAAAATGATGAATAGGGCTTGACTGAATCTGGTGATTATACAACGGTTTGGTATCCCGCTGACTCATCAAATTATCAAGCGTCATTGGTCTAGGGGTTAGGATTCAACTCTTCCATTGAGAAAAGTTGAGGCTCGGATTCGAATTCCGGATGACGCACGACCACTTTGTTTTTGTTTTTTTGTTGTTATTTCCTCTCTAATGTTGACTCTGTTTCTGCCCACCTGACTTCTTTCAGCCCATTCGGATAATTGCCAAGAGTGATCTCGGCTTCAATGCCGTTGGCTTGCTTCCCCCTTATCGCAGAGATGTATACATGTTTTGCAAGACACTTGACTCGGAAATGCTAGGGAAACCCTGCTAACCCTAGTTTCAACTCAATCGTTAGATCTGCCGAGATGGTATGATCTGACAGTTCAACGTTTTTGACTTCCGATCCTGATCGATCATGTCTCAGACTACGCATCGACTTTCGCGTCTGTGCAATGGAGGCGGTGACAAGTTTCACTCCTAAATATGATCTGATCCCCTGGAGTCGCCCGATCGAGAAAAGACTACATGAGGCTGAATGTGTCATGCAAGGGAGGACAACTTCAGGACTACGGAGCTGAAAGGTGATCCACAAACGAGATATCATTGGTTATCAAGAGGGTGTATGGATCATGTTATTTCCGTCGGGTTACACCAGCGAGGGGCTTTTGCTCCGTTTTTCATTTCAATAGTCTCTGTGTTACACACCTTGAGCCTCTTGAAAATGTGACTTGCCACGGAGCTCGCCCTGGAAAGCCATCCCTTGGGCGTGATAGGCAGCACGGATGTATGGCCTTAAAAATACATAAAATTGAGGTCAAAGGTAACCATTTGTAAGGCATTATAGAGGTACTTAAATCTTGGTATGACCTCCGGCCAAAAAGAGGTGCTTGATTGAACAAAGCCTTCTGCAGCACAACCGAGCTGCCTCCTCGTCCCATATGGGATGCCATGCAATTCATGCAACCCTTAGTATATCGAGAGCACCGTTATTGTGAAGAGTGTCTCAGTCCCATCGCCAACAGAGACATTCAGAAGCCGTCTCTTGACCCTGCATCCGCGTAAGCCCCAGTTAAGTGGTCGATTTATTATCACACGACAGTATCTGTTTACATGGCATAGCCACAGTAACTACGCAAAAGGTCTAGCCCTTGAACACAAATCAAATCATCCAATAAGGTTCAGACGGCCTAGGAGCATTTTGCAAGTAGTAATTTAGAAGTGATACAGGGCTGAGATGCCACCGTCACTGCTCTGCGACGTGGGGTCCAAGGAATGTGATGGTAGGTTGTGCCAAAAACATATCACAGAAACCAATCATGTACCGCCAGTCGGCCAACGATAACACAGCGGAGCTTTCCGTGTAATTGGGGATTTGCAGGCTATAGTTGATGTCTCCATGTTTCACCGATCTGCCGAGATCCGGGCATTATAACGTGGCGCTGTCGTAATTTAAACTGTAGCGTCCGTCAAGCCTAAAGTCTGAATGTCTCGGTTACCTCAAAGGCCGAATGTAATGGGCACGAATACGCTGTCCCCCGAAGATTAGCGGCCTGACAAACTATAGTGGTTGCAACCTGTCTTACTACAAATCCAATCAACACTAGATGCTGAATTGTTACGAAGTTGGCTTGCAACTTATTATCAGGGAGAGATTCCAACGTAAACAGTATTTCAGAGGATGTGCGACTGTGTTGCTGTGGCCAGCCTTTGGTGGCTTGATGTCAGTCCAAGTATCAGACGGAAACCTGGACAAGGAGTGGATGTTGATTCAAGATAAACAAACCAATTCGCTTAAAAATACTAAGAGCGGAATACAAGGCCTGTACCAGATCGTAAACGGTACCAGTAGATCTATCATGTCTCTTTGGACATATCGACACTATTCAACCCCGTCAGCTGAAATCAATGGTTAGAAATTCACAGCTGATGCTAAAGATACTTATCAAGATGGCACTTTGGGCACAGCCTGGGTTTAGTAACTTGCCAAGAGCTTCCGTTGATGTCATTACCATGACCAATAATGCCTGGCCGCCTCCCTGAATATCAGGGATTTTAAAGCTGAGATCCCTGTCAAGTGCTCTCAGTCGCAGATATTGCACACATACATCCCAATGTGGCGATTGGCACTGGAGAGAAAACGAAAAGAGACGATAAAAAGTCTAATACGTAGGTGGCTGCTAGACGGTGATATCCGTTGCATGATATGATGCCCATTGACTCAGCCCCAAACGTTGACAGCAGAACACATCAGCCACCACGGAATGCGGCTTTGATTCATGCTGTTGGTTCTATCAGAAAGGGGAGAACTTGTAGTCTTGGCCCCAAGACCGTACTTCTTGTCTAATGTCTCCCTGAATTCGTGGTTGTCATCTCTTTTTGTTGAATTGAAGTTTCACAAATTCTTGAATGTTTATTACTGATGATAATAGGACTCTGAGGAGAAAAGGCCTACCTGAATCCAAGGCTCACCTCGACCGCCCCCTTATTCCCATGGTTTCACATCAGCAAGGCTTACAATCGATCAAAAACATCCCAGGCCTGGATCCAAGCACATCGGAGGTGTTTTGTTTAGGATCTTACTGTTACAAGGCATGTAGCACTACGCCTTGATCGATCTGGAACCACCTGAGCTGCCACGACTCCGTGAGCCCTGCCTAGACCACATACCAATGAAGGCATCACACAAGCCAGTCTAATCAAACATTGATCCAGTATGTATCGAGGACCGGTATTTCACAATGTTGCTTGTTGCGAGGACTCCGTTGCTTGTTTATTGTAAGGATAGGTATGTTGAGATGTGTCTGGTCAACAACTACCGAGATATATAGGACGAAGCTTCATCGACTTTGTAGCTCAACATCATCAACGAAAAATCCATATACCATTCCCTAATAGCCATGACTCACTCTCTGATCTGGCGAGCCCTAGCGGCTATCACCCTGACGGTTTCAGCTTCTGCATATCCCCATCAAACATATCCAAACATCGTCCCACGTGCCGGATGTCCCATCCCTGACATCTGCACCTGGGGAAGTTGCACCAACACCACTATTGGTCTTGATCCCCGAAACTGCGGCAAGTTCGGCAACTCTTGTGAGCCCTCAGAGATCTGTGTTGCCGGCCAGTGTCTCCCGCTTGATCTCGGTATATACGATTGTCCTACCGATTGCAAGCCTGGTCAACTGTGCAACGACGGCGAGTGTGTCTCCATCGAGATTGCAGTCGATCCTCTTCACTGTGGAGGAGAATCCTGCAATTCTTCTTCTCTCTGCATCAATCAACAATGTCAAAAGCTCGACATCGGCTCAGATCCTGCATCCTGTGGCCCTTCCAAAACCAAGTGCGATGCGGGAAGCTGGTGTCTCTACGATACCTGCATTCCTTTTATCCTCGGCACCAACGTTCAAGCCTGCGATGAGAGAACTTCGTGTTCTCTCGGCACGTCTTGCGAAGATGGATACTGCCGACAAATATTCCTTTCGACCGATATAAATAATTGCGGAGAAGATTCCAAGGCCTGCACTGCTGGGCAAGTTTGCGTCTCTGGGCAATGCCGGTCCCTTGATGACGAAGATGCAGACCAAAACTGCGATACACCCTGCGAACCTGGCTCATGGTGCATTGGTGGTAAATGCATACCGATCAGTATCTCGACCGATACTTCTCAGTGCGGCAGTAGCACAGAACCATGTGGCAAGGGACAAGTCTGTGTCTCTGGGCAGTGTATTAGCAAACTAGTTCACCGGGAGAGCATCCCCAAGACATCCTGTAGTCCTTCTACGCGTCTAGGAGGATTTATTTTCGGACCAGGGGGATCTTCAGACCAGAACAACAATGGAGGGGGTCGAGAAGGTTCTCCCAATGGCGCCACTTCGGGACAGGGCGGGAATCAGCAAGGAGGCGACTCTACGTCAAGCAACAACGGCTCTGGCAGCTCTCCTGGTGACACTTCAGGTGGAGGTGGTCAGACTCAGGGTGGCCAAGGCGGCCAAGGCGGTTACCCGGGCGGCTTCCCGGGCTCACGTCCAGGTTCCAACTCTGGTTCTGGGAACAACCAGGGTGGCCCCGATAACTTTGGCGCTGGTCGTCCTGGTCCTGGCGAGGATGGCAACGGATTCCCATCTTCTGCATGTGAGCCAGAGTGCGCATCAAACTTCATCTGCGTTAGCGGAGAGTGCCTTTCGGTATCGGACCCCTTATCCTGCGGACCCTCTACCAACCCCAACCGTCTCTTCCATCGTCAAAACGCTGTTTGTCCACCAGGCTATGCCTGTATCGACGACCGTTGCGTCCGAGTAGATGGGCCCATCAGCTGCGGTGGCTCTATCTGCCCTGCCAACTATGCCTGTATTCAGGAAGCGTGCGTCCCTCTTGGAGATCCCACCGACTGCGGTGGCGAGACATGTGCCAGTGATGAGATCTGCCTGGGTGATACCTGTGTATCAAATCCGGAATTGGCTAGCTGTGTTGGTGTTGTTTGCCCTCCCGGACAGGTATGCCAGAATGGAGACTGTGTTATCGCTGGTTCGCCTGGTGCAAACGGTAATCCTCAAGGCAATGGCGGTAGACCCGGCGGTGGTGGTGGTTCCTCCAGTGGTGGCTCCGGTAACGGTGGTTCTGATGGGGGCAATGGAGGATCTGGCAATGGAGGATCTGGCGGTGGCTCCAATGGAGGTAACAACGGAGGTTCCAATGGGGGAGGCAACGGTGGCTCTCCCGGCAATGGTTCCGGCAATGGTTCCGGCAATGGAGGCTCAGGCAACGGTGGAAGTGGCAATGGAGGCACAGGTGGTGGATCTAATGGAGGATCGCCAGGCGGCAACGGTGGTTCTCCAGGTGGTGGTTCTGGAAACGGACCAGACAGCGGCAATCCGGAAGGAAACGGTGGTCGCCCTGGTCCTGATCTTGGTGGCGACGGCTCTTCTACTGGCAACGGTGGTGGAGATGGTGGTGCCACTGTAACCTCACCACCGCCAGGCACTGCTACGCGCTCGGGAGCTGGGAATCTTCCAGGTTCGACAGCATCCAGTGCTGATGCCAGCGACGATGCGCCTATCGTCAATCCTGGTCCTGGCACGACTGGCACCGATGGACTCTCAGCTTCAACCACTAGCATTCGAGGCGGCCCCGATGGTAACGGTGGCTCAACTACATCAGGTGGCGGTGGTGGAGATTCTCCTACTGAGACCGACGCTGCTACGTCTGATGCAGGACCCATCGTCGGGCCTGGATCTGATTCAACGGACCTTTCGGGTTCCAGCACGAGAGTAACAGGTGGTGCAGAAGGTGGCGGAGGCTCTGAGATTACGCTCAGCGCAACTGCTTTGCCCACTGACACCAGCGGGGAGTCTCCTACCGACGGCGGTAGCTCCGCGGCCGGCGGTGCTGGTACCGACACGACGGACATTGTCAACCCTGGAGCACCTACTACTGACGGAAGTGGTATCTCAGCTTCTGAGACTGGTGCAACTGGTGCAACTGATACTTCTGGTGCAACTGATTATGCTGGTTCTACTGGTACCAATGTGGATGGACAGACAGAGACAGCCTCCACTACTCAAGCCGCAACTGCTACGCCAACGGAAACTACACCATGCTCCACAGACGACGATTGTCTTCTCAATGTCGCTCTCTGTGTTTTCAACGGCCTCAACATCTGCACTTGCGTCGACGGAGTCTGCACGCAGCAGCCCGGAGGTCCTGAAGGCTCAGGAGTCACCCGCTCTGACCTTGGAACCTCAACTGCAGGCAACGGAGAGCCAACTGATAGTGCTGGTTCGACAATTACCGATGGCGCTGGAGAGACTGCTACTACAACGGGAGACCCGGCTGCCACATCCGCAGTATCTTGTTCGGCAGATGACGATTGTCTGGCCAATGCTGTCTTTTGTTCAGATGGCTTACTCAACCTATGCATTTGCTTTGATGGCATTTGTATTCTCGACCCTGCTTTGGCTTCGACCACTAACGCCAACATCCCGGGACAGACGACCACCGTCCAGGATGCTACAACCACTGACGCAGAAGCAGCCGCAACATCATCAGCCGTTGCTTGTACTACAGACGCTGACTGTTTGGCCGACCTCGGCCTCTGTGTTGATGGCCTGATCAACCTATGCATCTGTGTAGATGCCATCTGCATCGTCGATCCAGCCTTAGCAACGACATCTGGTCTTGACAACGGACAGACAACTACGGACGCTGGTGCTACGACTACAGATGAGGCAGCAGCAGCGACATCTTCAGCAGTGGCTTGTACTACAGACGATGACTGCTTGGTTGATGTCGGTCTTTGTGTGGATGGTCTACTCAATCTATGCGTTTGCGTAGATGCTGTCTGCATTCTCGATCCAGCCTTAGCCACTACCACCGCCGATGCTACTGGCACAGCGACGCAGCCAGCCCCAACAGAGACAACTGCAGTTACTTGCTCCACAGCCGATGACTGCGCTGTCAATGTAGACCTCTGTCTCATCGGAGGGCTCAACCTTTGTGTCTGCCTCAACGGAGTCTGCGTTGCTGATCCAGACGTTCAGGAAACAACCACTGCGAACCCTACTGCGACGAACACTGGACCAGGAGCTACTTCAACTGCAGTAGCTTGCTTGACGGCTGATGATTGCGTTGTCGATGCAGATCTGTGCCTCGATGGATTGATCAACCTTTGCGTCTGCCTCAACGCCGTCTGTGTGAACCCTGGAGGAGGCAATGATCAGACTACTACAGAAACTGGTGCTGGCGGAGGACCTACTACAGCACCAGTGGCTTGTACTACCGCCAATGACTGTGTTGCTGATGCTGATCTCTGCTTGGATGGTCTACTGAACCTCTGTGTCTGCCTCAACGCTGTCTGCGTCGTAGCAAACCCTGGGGGTGACCCGACTGAAACAACTGATCTGCCGCCCGAAAACACAAGAACCCCGTGTGTCACCAACGGTGACTGCACAGCTAATGCGGCACTCTGTCTGGACGGGTTGCTCAACATTTGCGTTTGCCTCGAAGGTCTATGCATCGTCAACTCCGTCGTCGATCCGACTCAAACGACTGCTCCAGCACCAACAGAGACCGCTACAACTTCGTGCAACACAGCCGATGACTGTGCCGCCAATGCTGGTCTCTGCTTAGACGGGCTTCTCAATCTTTGCCTCTGTGTCAACGCAGTTTGTGTGCCATCTCCAGGCGGCGGTGGTAACAATGGCGACCCTTGCACTGACGACTCTGATTGTACTGCTGCCGGAGCTATATGCCTCGACAGTGGTGTTTGTGGACCTGACCCAGGAAACACGCCAACTTCGTGTACTACAGCCGACGACTGCACTGCCAACGCCGCTCTCTGTTTGGATGGTCTCTTGAACCTCTGCGTTTGTCTGAATGCTGTCTGTGTACAAGCTGGCAATGGTGGCGGCGATGGTGATACTTGTACAGATAATGGTGACTGTACTACCGCTGGGTCTATCTGTCTTGACAGCGGCGTCTGCGGACCTGATCCAGGCAACAACCCAACTTCATGTACTACAGCAGATGATTGTACAGCAAACGCTGGTCTTTGCCTCAACGGGCTTCTCAACATCTGCGTTTGTCTCAACGCTGTCTGCGTACAGGGCGGAGGGGGCGGCGGAGGTAATACTGGCGATGCATGCACCGGCAACGCTGACTGCACCACCGCAGGAGATGTTTGCACCAACGGCGTATGTACAGCAGGAGGAGGCGGGGGCACAGACGCTTGTGTTGATGCCAACGATTGTCTCCTCTCAGTCAATCCTCTTTGCGCTCTTGGTCTTTGTGTCTGCGTCGATGCCGTCTGTGCTACTTCTCCCGATGTTGACGAGTGTACCTCCGATGCAGGTTGCAGCGCCGGAGCTACATGTCAAAATGGCGTCTGTGTTGATAACACTGATTGTACTGGTGCTGCAGATTGTCTCGCTAACCTCGATATTTGCGTTTTGCCGGGGGTTTGTGCTTGTGTTAATGGTGTCTGTGGACTTGTTGGCAATGGACCTACGCCGGAGTGCACTGCTGCTGCGGATTGTCGAACTCTGCCGAGGTGCCGTCTAGGATTGTGTCTTTGTGTGGCTGGACAGTGTATTCTTGGGTAATGGCGGTGATGGTTGGAGCTGATGAAGTGACTGTTATGTTCATGTGCTATACTTTTGTGGTTTGGTCTGAATGTTTTTAATACTAATTCTAATTCCGATTCTCCCCCATTACTGATGCTCTTCCGCCGTCTACGTCTTTGGACAGTTGCTGTGAGTTCTTGCTATCCATCACAACAGTAAGGCTTCCGCTCCTTATTTCAAACTTTCCTTGAATCTTCCCTTCTAGCGGACTTATTCTTGTAATTTTTTCTGAACGACTCGTTGTAATGGCCTATAGTTGTTCTTGAAAATCTTGAAAATATCACCTTGGGGTAGTATCGCTTTGTTATTGGACATGAGGAGTTATGTACTGATATGCCTGCATAATTGGCATTAATGTTTCATAGACCCAGGTTCTGCTCTATCATTAATAATTATGTAACCCTGAATTTGAACCACCTGAGTAGCGTGGGCAAGGAAGACCAAGAGAAGGGCGTTTCCTTGTCTTACGTATTACAGGTATGAAGAAGAAAATCTGTAGATAGTACTATATGCAGTAAATATTGCTCAGATCGTTTCTTGAGTAAGTACTCCTGGATAGCATAAAGAAAATACCGATATAAATACATGAAGTCTTTCCCCTCTTCACCAAGAAATCCTAGCGTATGATCACCACCTGATCTCTGCCAGCCCTGTCGTCTATCTATGAGATCTTTAGAATCATATTAACCAACACGGGCTAATGGGTGGTGCAAAGTATTAGATTGTCTGATGTGGCAGCACCCGCGAAGAAAAATTGATCCACCTCCAAGACTGGGAGACGGGAATCGTGGCTATCCATTGTGACCCCTTGTGTGGCTTGATATCATGGACATATTGCACAGTGTGTGAATTAAGTCAATATCCGGAGTGAATCCGGCACCCCTGACTTGTCATCAGTTGGGTGGATGTCGAGAGAGCACGCCGGGCCAATGCTATCGGGAGGAAAAGCTTTCCCTGATGTGGCATTTGCCTAAGCCCAATGACCAAGAGCCATACAGCATTGTCTCGCACAAGTTTCTAGTCCACAGCCTCTTAAAGCTCACGGAGGCTCGGAGCTATCGCCGCGCGAATCAGGAGGTATATCCCCCTGCTGGAAGCATGTAGGTAGCACCCAATAGTTCATACACTCAGGAACCTTCAGTTCTAGCCTTGGAAATTATTCCGTTCACGAACTTGGGCAGACAGGGCCGGGCCACTTTCTCCATTGGGAAGACACTGCATCCGCTAACTTCAAGACTTGAAAAGCAGGGCAAGACTAAGGCCATGATACGAAGCTTACTTCAGTCTGGGAAATATCGTTACCGATCGTCCCTTGTAGTGTTGTAGCTTATGTGTGGCATTCAATCTATTATCTCGCATCAGGCTGGCGGTTTACTCCACTGCTGGTGTTCTCCCTGAATTGAACTGCTACGCAATTTGACTCTGAAGATGGCGGGCGCTCCTATGGCTTCATTCTCTCTCACCTCGCTCTATTGTTGGTAAACCAGGAAATCCCAGTCGACGTACAACTTCCCTGAAGCCCTCTGTGCTTTAAAGTTTCTAACCTACCGAGTAAAGAATCCCTGATTAGCTCGGAAGGGTTGAGTAACTGCGTCCAATCTCGTCGTTATAATTGATTCAAATATGGACGTGCCCGTACAAGAAAACTGAGAAACGGCCGCAGCAAGCCTCGCTCGAGATGTTTCCCTGCTTATCTCACTCGAATCGGTATTTCACTTGGGCTCTATGATCTCTCGGCGTGCTTGTATTGGTTCTTGGTGGTATGATCGGCATCGGCACGTATTTATCGGAGTGTATTGGTGACTGTGTATCGCAATTGGTGAAAAGCCCCTTTCGTTTTGATAAATAGTTCGTTGCTCGAGCCTTCCAAGATTCTTTCCCTTTCACTCTATGCCAATTGGTTGGAGCCTTAGCTTCTTATGCTCCTTCGTCGACATGCGGTATCGTTCGAAATTTTGTTGCGGTATCGGTGACGAACTGCGAATATTTACGCACACAGGCATATCTAAAACGAAGGAAAATTCAATCAAGTCAGCGGGAAGAAGTGAGCTCTTTATAGGCCGATCTGAATATTCATTTACATAAAAGTTACATCAATGTTACCGTATCTTTTATATCTCACGGTGCACGGGGTTCAAGGAAGAGGGAGCAGGTCACGCTGCGGATCCATAACGCGCAAACACGTGCTCAAAGCCGATGAAAAGGCCAAAAACAATGGATAATGTCGCAAGGCTATCTTCAGGGAAAACATTACTTCAGTCTGTCATATATGATGTCCAAGTTTGGTCTGAGAGACATCAACATGATCGTGATACTATGGAGTACTTATGCCAGCTTGGCGGGTGAGGCCATAATTACAAGGGGCTGAGCTTGACCCTGAAAACAGCACTCGGCATTCGGTCTCTACATGGCATGACTGTATGTTTGCCTCATCGGCCGGCCTGGGTCAAGGCTCTCTGTGGAAGGGAGCACGAGTACAAGAGCACTACAATCTCTCCGGTCCTGTTTCCTCAGAGAACAAATTCACACTGTTCATTAGAGATGTCATCATTGGCTGATAGCTCAATGCATTGGTGACTGTCGCCCATGTTTCTTGTACATGCAGACGTCCCAGGACATAAGCCCAACGCATGTTGGCGAGCACCAACTGAATGGCACTACGCTCACAACAGTCTTCCAACAGTGTTTACTTCCTTGCTTTGCTACTTTTTTTACTGATCATTGGGCGCCACAAGAATGATACCTTATCCGATGTTGACCAGCTGGACACGGCGACGCTGTGCTTGTCTTGTGAGACATCATCTGTAGATCTTACGTGCTAAGGCCCAAGAATTATGATTGGCTACGGAGTCATCGTCCGTGTTATAGAGATTGGCTGTAACGACGAACGGACGCACCATCCGTAGAGGCGTGATTGGCTAAAAATCTAGACAACCGATCACATCGCTTTCTGTGCCAGTATTAGCTAAGTAGGTCAGTGCGTCACATTATCGCTTCATCTCGATTTCATCCCAGTGGAATTGGTCAGAGCGAAGAGTAAGCGTACAAGTTTTGATGCGCATCGAGGTGCAGTAGAATAAATGTCTTTTGTTGTATCTAATGATGCTGTCATATTCATTGTTTCTCTGGAATCGGCTCGAGCTGATGATGGATGCTAGGAACCATGGGCTGTCAGAGAGGAGTCTCCGTTGTCGGTCTATACCAGAAATAGAATAGAACAAAAAGGTCTTTCGGGGCTAAGCGTTGCCCATTTAAAGTTGGCAAAAGCATATAAGATTGTTGGTGGCGGAACGAGAGCATGCATGTCTGTGATTGTGCTACCATTCCGCTCTCAGTTGGTATGTCTTTGGCTCATCAATAGCCTAACAAGCTGCAGTACTCTCCGAGAATTAAATTCCTGTGACCCCCTGATCCTGGAAATCTACTCTGCGCCAAGATATTTCCGGGGACCGTTGTAACATTGTGGCTTTTCAGCCCAGCCAATCTTTGCATCAGGGTCGCCTCCGGGTTCCAAAATTGATCGGTAATGACAGGACCTCTGTCCACTAAGATCCCTTGGGGGATCCGTGTGGCGAGAAATGAGTTCAACGAGATAAAACAGCGACACATGCGACCGTTGGGTGTCTTTGAACCGTTCTCGTACTATAGCCTTGTCCAATTCTGTATTGACATTTCACAGTCGCATATGGTCATACAGACCAGATATCACGACATGGTTCGATCCAAGGCGAGATGT
The DNA here is from genome assembly GCA_022627125.1 of Fusarium chuoi. NCBI lineage: Eukaryota > Fungi > Ascomycota > Sordariomycetes > Hypocreales > Nectriaceae > Fusarium > Fusarium chuoi. Next base: position 479,343 of record JAJALE010000851.1, read on the forward strand.
AATACAAGCAGTAGAGCATAAATTTGCGTGTGGCCTCTGTCACTCAGTAGAGCCAGCAAAGTTCATTGGCCTCTTACTCTGATAGCTCCCAACGCCATTTGAACTCGCCAATCCTATAAATTCGCAGAGACATAAGTCGTGGTAAGAAGAAGAAGGAAAGAAAAGACCAAGAAGTCTAACATATCATCCCATCGTATTCGATATCTTCATTTGGTCTGGCAAATCGCGCTGACTCCACCGCTGCATTTTAATAAATAAAGCCTTTAAATCGCCAATCGACCCTTTATCGTATCGGCTCGTCATAATCATCGTCCTCGTATCTTTTAATCGTACATCGATGCCCCTCTTAATTGTGTTGATTGTATGGGCAAAGCGGCGGGGTCGCATGGTTCTGTTTTCCCTCGCCCAGGTCTTGGATATATCGATGCGCTTCATTTGCAATGTAGTTTTGAATTAAGTGGCATTCGCAGTCGGTATGTTGTAAAAGTTTCATCTTGAGCTCGTAGACCTGCATCGTGAGTTCAGATACGCAGCTTGACAAGTCGCGGTTTGCTCGCTCCATGTCTTGTTCGTCGGCTCGAAGTTTCTTGGCGTCTTCGCGCTTCTTAACGCGGAACTTATTGGAGGCAATGCGGTTTCTCTCCTGGATCTTTTTGCTGCACTCGTCGAATTCTTCTGGTTCGGTAGACGGCGATCTCGTCTTTGTAGATTGGGCCTTTGCTGCTGCTTTTCCTTTGCCGCGTCTTTTGGGCTTTTCTGGGGCTGTTTCTGGTGCTGTTTCTGGCTTGGTACTCTTCCGAGTTGACGTGCGTCTTGGAGCTTTCGACGTTGTAGATTGGCTCGCGTTGCGCTTTCGTTTGTCGGGCTGGGTTGTTGAAGAGGGTCGACGGCTTTCGGAGTAAACGGTCGCATTCTCTACGCTGGTTAACTCTGTGGAAGGAGACGGGACAGGATAACTGTGCATTGAGGTTGAAGGGGATGCCCACTGCGCCGAGGAGTCCTGATCGTAGGCGTACTGGGTGTACTGTTGCTGGTGTTCTTGCGTGTAGGCATTTGGGGCGGCCATGTTTGATGCTTCGGCAAAGGCGGCATTCTCAGGAGACCACCATTGCTCCCAAGGACCCTGGGGAAGCGTGTTGTGTAGATTCATGCCCGATGGATCTTGGGCCATGAGTTGCATGTTTGGGTCGTAGGGCTGGCTGCCATCACTGGGAGGAGGGAGTTGTTGTTGGAAGGTAGGGTAAACTGTACCCATCTTTGCAACTTGGATGGTGTTGCTGTTAGATAGCTTAGCCGAGTTAGACCTTGAAGTTTTGGTCAAGTCAGGAATGGGAGTGGAGATGAAAATATGCTCCTAGGAGTGAAGCTTGGACCCTGCAAATGGAGGCGAGCTGCAACTGTTATAAATAAGAGAGGCACAAAGAATGGTGGAGGACCAGATTCGGGGGACAATGCGAGAGCCAAGAGGGGGCAAGGGACAAACGGCGAGTGCCTAGCAGGCCTACAAACAGTACCAATGTACTGTAGGGATAAATCTGGTATCTGCCAAAGCCAGGACAAGACAAGACAGACAAGACGTAAGAGGGGAACTGGACACCAAGCCCAAGCCACCAAGTACGGAATTAGTTTAGCCTTGGGGATATGTACATACAGTAGATGCACGCAACTGGGGTCTGGAGTCAGGGGTGTGAGGGGTCGATAAGAGTGGACTTTAAGCCAAACGTGTCACTTTTAGTGAAGAATCCGGCTTGAGCTATGGATGCTGCGAAAGCAATTTAGAGCATCACCGGCGGGGATAGCCAGAGATACTACTGACAATTGGATTGGGTATTTTGACCGAACATGCGGAGTACAGACAAATATGATAGACCTACCACAGTAAATCAAGCTCATTTAAAGGTCTCACGGCAGTTAAAAATTGACATGGAGATCACCGAGGAGAAAGCTGCATCGGGGCCTTGATGGATGGGCACTGTAGATACCAGTGCGCATCCCCACGAAAGCAAAACAGCCAAGGCCAACCAAACAACCCGTGAGACATTGGGGCAAACAAAGACCTTCCCAACGTCATGAGTCCACACGATTGCAGAGTGCAGACCATATCTCCCTGGAGTTCTTCACGAACTACTAGACCCAGACGAGGCTAGCAGTGTGTGAGGGAGGGTAATGATTGGATGAGATTTCTCGGTTTTGAGTCCGAAGGTCGTCATTGGTGGATAAGGTCCGGACAATCACAAGTATTTGGGCTTTACAGGGGCGTCACGTCAAAACAGCCCGCGCATGAGACAGCAATTCGTTCACAGCTTGTTGGTTATCGCCAGTGGGAGATAATAAGAGCGAAGAGAATACAAAGAAAAGAAAAGAAGAAAAAGATCAGCGCTATGTAGAGCTTGTCACCTTTTTCAGGGCTACTACACTACGGATCCTTGTCATACATGATGGCCACGCATGCCAGCATCCGCTATCGAACAAACGGGCAAACGACAGACATGCAGGTCTACGGCGTAAAAGTGAACCGAACAGAACTTGAATGATGCATGAGTACTTACTGTAGCTTGCAAGATGCAAGATAAGGATAACATACTCCGTACATTACTACATTGGCTAAAGAGTTTGACGTGGATCCAACAGTACTCACCAGCCAAGGCCTCGTTGGTCGACGAAAATCAGAACCCAATCAGCGCTTACGGAAGCGCGAGCCGTCTACAGGGCCATCCTACGTACCTAGGTACCTAATATGGCAGACCAAGTCTTGTTCCTTTTTTCAGTCAATGCGGGGCACTACATCTGCGAGATGTTGTCCCCTTGACATCACATTCTTTGCGTTATGTTGTATTTGTTATTCATTCCGAATTGACTTTTCTCTTTTTTTTACCGAATGCTACTATTCATCTCGTGAGTCCCCTGAGAAATCGGCAGATCGTGCAGATAACATGACGATGCGTTTGCGTCTACTTTTGCAAGCCACGCTGAAAGATAACAACTTGAGGCTTTGTTCAAGCTTGTTGCACTCCACGATGGATGGGTTCTTCCTCAGTGACGGGAGCCGTATCGCACCATTCATGTATCTGCCGAGCAAACAGTACACTCTGCAGTATGCACTGCGTGAGAACTTCAAGATCCTTTGACATACTGTAGAGAAAAATGCTCAAAGATCGGCAGGATGGACCCTTGGTCCTTGGAATGGGTGGGCCATCACCTTGTTTTGTTTGTCTTGGATGGCGGCAGCGCATACCAGGGCTGTAATGTGCCTCCGCGGATGGTCACAAACATCCTCCACTGTGGGTGTACTGCATGAATAAGATCCCTTGTTTTGATGGGGAGAACAAATTCTCTGTATCAAAAGTACCAAGTCACTTAAAAATGGGTTGGCCGAGATCATGTTGTGTAGTCAGGGGGTTGGGGAGATAAACTTGCACTGTATGTACTGTAAATTCGAATTGCCGACGGACCACTCCCATTGGTTCTCACTGGTTGATAATATCTATGAAAAACGTCACCAAACCCTAGTTATTTATAAGCAGGGAGGAAATATATCACCCAAGAATGGCACCAACGTGCGTATCGAAAGGTTTGAAGAGTCAATATCGCCGTAAATCGTGACTGAAATCATCCCAAGAATGTCCAAATCATCATATCGACCGAGATTCATTGCACACGCAATTCTTACTCTATCCAGCCGCGATATTTGACAAGATTCTTGACTGGTGCATTTCTGTTTACTCAAGGCAAGGTGCTGATACTCGGTACCCACGGCCTTTACCACCAGTATCTAACCTCTCTTCCCCATCCATCAAAAGCCGAGATTGACCGAGATCTTGGGGCAGTATACAAAGATCGAGTCAGTTGCCTGATGACGAGCTCAGATCCCATGAATATTCTCCAGTGTCATACTGACAGTTGAGATCGAGTCCATTATTTCCGTCTTGTGTTGATAAGGTTCAACGTACGTCGTTCTGGCCAACTCCCGTTAGGCTCCGAGGGGAGCATTGCGATTCTCAGGTCCGTGCCGAGGCTTAACCTCCGATGCCAATAAATGCTCCCTTTGCTAGCTTGCCCAGAGCCCTGGCTTTTTATTGCAGTGAGAGAAAATAAAATGCAAGTCCCGTTTTCCGTAGCCAGTTTCTCCGGTAATTCTTATTGGTTCCGTTGTAAATTTGAGTGACAGTGATCCTTCTCTCCTTCGTTGAGGATATTCAACACACCAGCAGAATCGCTTTTCATCGCGACCACGATGATTCACTGCTGCAGCACAAGATCGAAGAGTCTCTTCTTTTGAGCACTTCTTTCAGCATGTTCCCTTTTACTCTTCCACAACGCCTTCCGGCATAATGTACGAACCAGCTTCTTCAGCCCCTTTCGCCTGTGCCGCTCTCAACCCTCCGGTACGCTTCGTACCACCATGCACAGCTCCAGCAATTATCAAGCAAGAACCAGATGATTCGGAACCAATACTGATAGACAGCAACAGTCCCTCGCCCGAACCTCGATCCACCGTCGAATCCCGCGATCGCCTCTTCACATCCCTCGAATTCGGCGATCATATCCTTCGCAGCCCACGATCCATCACGACTCCCGACGATCTCGACGACTCTGAACTGAAACGATGTTTCGATATACTCCACGCCTGCAGCCTTGCGACCGAGTTCAATGCGACGCTTTCCAAGACGAAGGACACAATGGAGGACTTCCTAACGGCCATCTTCAAGAACTGGACGGGAGACGTAGGTGAACCGGACAAGCCGGCTATGGACTTTGTGGTTCACGAGTATATAAGCGTTGGAAACATTTGCAGTAAGAGATATGTCAATTGCAACGTCACTTGACTTGACATTAACCCTTCTAGGCCAACCCGCCAATCATCGAACCAGCTCCTCATGCGCCGAATCATCATCCTGTCGCACCCCAGTCTTTGGAATCGCCACTTATCGAAGCCGGCCAGCTCAACTAAGCATCAGTTTCTCCACCGCAGAACCTGAGCAAGGTTCGAGTCAGGATGCGCAAGACTTCTTCTGCCCAATGGAACGCACTGATGTGAGATGGGAGGAGAGCGATTGGATGACCGATCTACGACGGAGCATGAAGAGAACCTGTATCAACAAGGTGCATAGGTACAATAAACATCTTGCGATCTGGTATGTGAGATGTTTGGTTGGAGGCTGGGCGAAGGGAAGTATTTGGATGGGGAAGGACGTTGAGGTCTTTTCGTTTGTGGCGAAAGAGGCTGTTGATGCCGCGTTTGCTATGATGGGGGATACTTGATGGCTCTTTGGGAGATGATGCACACTAAATTGAAAGACAATGGGCTTGGGCACCGAGACAAATACATCGAAGACGATATCTTACGCAAACACGGGAACAAAAGGTTACACGGCTAGGAGTTTTGCTAGTTGGGAGCTCACAGAGGACGATACCAAGATCAACAAATCATGACTTTTCTTTGAGATTTTTCTACTTTAATCGACTTCTTGTAGGTGCTTCTTTATCGACCTCAAACCATTTGGGTGGTCATGTCCTTCATGGTCCTCGTGATCATCATCCTCCGGCCAATCTGGGAATCCGTCGTCAAACAGGTCCTCTAGCGCCTCACGCTTCTCCTCATCGTTCTTCTTCTCATCTCTCATGACAGCTTCCCACTTCTTCAACTCAGCGTCAGTGAGCAAACATTCATCCAAAATCTTCTCGACGGCCTTGTGATCCAGGTTCTCTCCGATAAACACCAGTTCCTGGCGTCTATCTCCCCACTCTCCACCTTTCTTGATGTCATGCTGCACAAGCCCATCAACCTCGGGATCACCGGTCGTGTACTCCTCTGCAGGAAGAGTGCAGAACCATGGCCGTCCACCGGTTAGTGTAAGCATACCTCCAGCCTGGGACCAGTCTCCTGCGCGGTGGGGGCGTGTTGCGAGGAAGAATTCCCCCTTTGAGCGGAAGAGTCGTGCAAAGATGGGATGTTTGCGCTTGGTTTCGAGGATTACTTCGTTAGAGGGTGTGAAAAGATCATCTGCGTCTTGCATTTCTGAGTCATCGAACTTTTGCTTCTTGGACGCAGGTTCGGGTGAGGGGGCAGATTCTAGGGTGGAATGGGAGCTTCGAGGCGATGATGCGGCTGAGCGCTTTCCCTGGGATGAAGAAGATTCAGAAGTATCCTGGTCGACAACGGCAGCCTCGGCTGAGTCCTCAGCATCTGCGTAGTCCATCATCTCAAGGTCTTCGTCATCTTCCTCTTCCTCTTCCTCACCGTCGTCATCTTCGGGCTGCTCAAGCTGCAGGATGAACTTGTCATACAGCAGCGCCCAGAGTCGACGAGGGTGGAACGGTCGATGACGACTGTAGATGCAGCTTCGCACAGAGTACTCTTCAGTCTCGGGCTTTGGTGTAAGCACGTTACGGCCATTGACCTATTATAATCAGTAAGCAAGGCTCTATTGGAAGATTTTCTGGGCGCGAGTATAACATACCTCCCGAACGGTCATGGCATGGAGATCCTGAAGCCACCCATAACCTGATTGAGCAACCTGAAGGTTGAACATGCCAGTGTTGACAATCTGCTTGACATCGACCTTGCCATAGCTCGACTCAAGGATCTTGGCACGATGGTTGAGCTTCTTGATCAAGTCTAGCAAGCGAGGTTTTGTCGACGCATCAACCTAATGATATCTTAGCTGATCGGTCCTGGAGAGGGGACATTATTGAACTCACCATGTCGAGTTTGTTGAGGATGATGACATCCGCAAATTCAATTTGATCGACCATAAGATCAGAGACGGTCCTCTCATCCTCAGGCGTGACATCGTCACGTCTTGATGAAAGAAGATCACCCGTATCAAAGTCATGCAACATAGTAAAAGCATCAATGACAGTGACAGTAGTGTCGAGTCTGGCAAACTTCTCAAGACCACCAGCATCCTTGCTATAGACAAGTTAGAGTCTCGCCCCTCGCTTCCAGTAACGGTACTTACAGTTGCTGAAGAACCTTGACCATATCAGCGTCCAGACCAGGTGCACCCTCAATGGATCCCATAGCGTCCATCTGCTCAGCAAGTCTCGAGTCGAATGTCTCAGCGACCTGCTCGGGCTCACTGATACCGCTGCTCTCGATGATGATGTAGTCAAACTCCTGAAGTTGAGCTAGACGGACAAGTTCCTCCAGAAGATCACCCCGGAGTGTGCAGCAGATACAGCCATTCTGAAGAGCGATTACTTTCTCCTGTGTCTTTGAAAGATGGTGTGTTTTCTTAATGAGGGATGCATCAACGTTGATACTAGAGGGGTCAGATTTTTGGATTGCTGAAAGAGAGGGGTAGCATACGCTCCAATGTCATTGACCACTACCGCGATGCGGAGGCCATGCTCACTTCGGAGGATATGTTGAAGAAGGGTCGTTTTACCAGAGCCCTTACACAGTCAACAACAATTGCGTGATCGTGGATCAAGGAGACTTACCAAGAACCCAGAAAGGAGTGTCACGGGTAGAGCCTTTGGAGGAATGCTAGGCTTCTTAGCACCCTTGCTCTTGTTTCCTTTCTTGACCTTATTCTTAGCCATTTTGAACTGGAACAGAGAGACAGAAAAAAAAAGAGAAAAACAAGAGAAAACCCCGATGAGATGTGAAAAGGGAAAGATGAGTCGGGTTCGGAAAAGTTTCTTTCTTGGAAGGGTATTTCTACTTGTTGTGACTTACACAGGATTCTTGCTTACCTACAAGTGCAGTGCTCATCAAGGTATGAACCCTGAAGCCATCAAGGTGATGCTATCGCGAGTTTGAGTACCTTGATGACAATTTGTGCGAGTTGATTGGCTACTGTTGAGGAACATGGCCATTGAGTTCGGCACTAATTGTGAAAAGGTTTAGTGAAATATGCAGCCAAAGATGGGGGATGCGGAGCCTTCAAATGGGCTTGACGGCTTCTATGATTATATGAAGATGGAGTCGACAAAGTGAGAGGTCTAGAATTCAGCATTTTTACATGAGGCGCAGGAGAATTTGCCAAAAGGTTCACAGCGAGGCTCGCTGACATTGACTTATTTCTAATGTGGCAAAACGCCACTGCTCAGTGATGATGGTTGAAGGATGGCTCGATGCGCTCCGCGACCAGGGTATCTACTGCATTATCAATTCTCGTAAGTTCATTGGCTTAGCCAGCGTCTTTCTGTCAACTATCACAGACTAGGAAGTGTCTAAATGGCTTGAGATCCAACATTGTTGGCATCATGATAACCCTGTTGAGTCGTTGAGAACCTTGATGTCTTTTGTCATGATACCTCGAATGATGCAATAGGAAAACCTTGTTTTATTTTTGCTGGTAGTAAGTTTCCAACCGCTATTCCTAGGGTTGGTTAATGGTGATGTTCAAGTAGTGATGATGTTGAAGGGAATCTCTGTCGCTTTTATATGAAATTCCAAAATTGTCCGGCTACCTAGTGGTCAAAATTGACAGATCTTGGCTATAATAATTGAGGTACAAGGACTTTGACAAGACTTACCCTGACAGTTAGCTCTGCAGAACTAACCATCATGCGACTGGGCCTTGAGTTGCCTTGATTGTTTCGGGGTGGCATCTGATCAAGTCATCGTCCTTGATCCATACATGGACTGGCACTACACCTCCCTTGCTCCGGTTGAACAAAGTGTTGAATGGGCAAAGGTTGGATCCGTCAATATGCCCATCGTGAGCAGAGTTTGACTCTTGATCCATAGAGTTCAGATATTGGTGGTGGCTCTACCATGGCTGCAAAATAATTTATGAGCGCATTCGTTGGAGAGAAGTAGGCTACACAGAGTGATCAAGGATGTTATCGCAAATTATGGCAGCCTGGTTTTCCCATTACTCTAAATTTGACGAGTATACCAAGTATGATCTCAGTACTGAAAATTAGCCTCTTCACGATGCTCAATCTTCTGACGTGAAATCTCGATACGTTGGACAGGAGCTATGTCGAATCCGATCTCTCGGCCGAGAAACTTGAGAGGCGGCCCTAGGGTAACCGATGATGAGTAGTTGTTTTCAATGGCCCCAGGATGGAAACAGCCCTACCGCCTGGTGCAATAGGTATGCAGATATCGAGAGGTACGGACACAGACATTCAGCTTATTTTCCGATAAGCGCAGGCACTTCTGAGATCTTACGATGAGACCCCTGGTTAGTATTCAGTATTACAACGAGAGGCGCGCTGTTTGCTGGCGTCTCGTAGGGAGGGGCGCTAGTAGAGCAAGTCACGTACCGACCTCCTACTGCCGGCGCTGTTAGAACTAAATAAAGCGTTGCATGCCGAGGTGTGCAATAAATTGATCTTCGTCGATATGCTCAATAATAAAACGGCAAATCTTAGATCTAATTGAAGCGCAATGCAGACTTGCTGTCTCTGTTATGGCGCAAGCCTCGGGTTGCCTAAATCGGTGATGATCTGGATATTCTTATATCCGGTCGTCGTTAAGCAGCTACACAGTGAGAGCCATCCATCCTAACAAATATAAGGATTGCTGTATTTAAAAATTCATACGTAATTATAATAACTCCATATATATATAGTACTGCTCTTATTCGATGACTTTACCACGTTGTCCGTGTTGTTTACATAGAATCTGCTGATATTCACATAACGAGGCACATCTCAGCCGAAGCCAACTGCCGCAGCATCGAGCCGCATCGCCTCCCGTCTCTCAGGCCCGAAACCGAGAAAGACAGCTCTCAACGCGGGGTCTCCGCAATCTCCACGCCGGCCCGATCGTTCTACCCAAGGTAAACGGTAAACGACCTCACTCGCCTCAATTATAAGATCAATTTCAGCTTCAGAATCTTTGGCTTGTCTTCAATTCCTCTCCTTCACAATCAGCCTGTACCATAACACCCCTGCGTGTCACCCAGCAACCAGCAGAGCAACATCAACAAAGCAAAGCAAAGGGCAAAAAGTTACACCGAGACAGAGAGAGACACACAAAATGGCAGACATAAAGCCCGCTTATGCAGGCACACCCGCCAACATCCCAGGCGCGAACGTCTTCGACTTCTTATTCAGCAATCCCTTCCAGAATGAAAACGAGTTTACGCCTAGGGCGAGACGTGTGCCAAAGATCCATGATGATCAGCCCATTTTCGTTGACCACGCCAGCGGTACGTTGCACTCCTAAACTCAATCTCACCTCACATTCACACTCAATCTTGCATGCTCAAACTCAGCATCATATCATGGCGACCCGTACTGACTTATCTAGACCGTCCTCTCACTTTCTCACGCGTAAAGCGCGATGCCCTCACTCTAGCATCAAACCTCCAATCTCTTGGTCTTGACCCCAATGAGATCGAGACCCTCCCCCCAACAGCATCATGTTCTGGCCCAGAGGTCGCACCCGTGGTGCTCATTCAATTGCCTAACTGTTTGCCCTTTGCGACACTCATGATGGGTGCCATTGCAGCTGGGTTGACTACCACATTAGCATCGCCCTCACTGTCTGCCACTGAGCTCTCATGGGTCATCAAGAACTCGCGTCCCCGTGTGCTCTTCACAGCGAAAGCGTTCCTCAACACCGTTGAGAAGGCGCTTGAGCAGCAAGAAGACGAGGCGTACAAGAGAAGTGTGCGCGTCTACACAGTCGATGTAGCGTGGGATTTGTATCCTCTTTCACCGGCTTCTCACGCTGAGGATGGCGATTGGAAGAACCTTCTTATGCCAGCGAAAGAGCCTCTTACTGCTGGTCACCCGTTCTCATCAGAATCCGCCTCCACGCGAACAGCAATCATTCTCTGGTCATCTGGTACATCAGGTCGATCAAAGGGTGTGTTGCTATCTCATCAAGCCATCAACTTCTCGATCGCGTCGCTGTGGCACGATGCGGACTTTTATGGATTTCACCAGCGATGGCTAGGCTACGTGCCATTTTACCACGTCTTCGGTCTCACCAACATCTTTTTACTGGCTTTCGCAACTGGGTCTACGGTGTTTACTATGCCAGCGTTCAAGCTCGATACTGTTTTATCCTCGATCCCGCGCCGACAGATCACTTATCTTCACATGGCACCTCCCGTGGCTGTCATGCTCGCCAAATCACCCGTGGTAGAACCCTTCGCGCGACGCGACGCGCGCGGTCGCAATGCTTTCAGCAGCGTTGTTGCAGGTGTCACAGGCGGTGCGCCTCTCGGCCACGAAGTCGTAGAGAAGGTTTTCCAGCGACTCGGCTTCCTCGTGAGGCTTGGATACGGCATGTCGGAAGCGTGCAGTGTCGCTCTGCAAAGAGGTCTCAAGGAAGAGGACATGCACAGTTACAAGCACGATACAGGAAAGCCTCATTGGGGCGTTGAACTCATGATCGCTGGATCAGGCGAATTGAACTCTGAGGATTCCACCACAAAGGCTGCGCCGTTCGGTGCCGAGGGTGAGATTCTCGTAAGATCGCCCGGATTGATGAGTGCTTACGTCCCATCCCATGGACTGGGGAGTAAAGAAGCGCCCGATATGAGCGTCACAACAGAGGCGTTCACGTCAGATGGATGGCTTCGAACCGGCGACGTGGGCCATCTCGACGAGGAGGGCACTCTCTGTATCACAGACCGCATCAAAGAGATGATCAAAGTGCGCGCTTACCAAGTCGCACCCGCTGAATTGGAGGCTATTCTCTGCAGCAGCGATGACGTTGCTGACGCTGGCGTGATTGGCATACACGATAAGAACGAAGCGACGGAGTGGCCACGCGCTTACGTCGTCGCCGCAGACGAGAGCAAGTCAGAGGCCGAGCTTCAAAAGTTGGCGCATGATCTCAAGGATCTGGTCGAGAGTCATTCAGCGAGGTACAAGTGGCTCGTTGGCGGAATTGTCTTCGTAAAAGCGATCCCCAAATCACCGAGTGGAAAGATTCTCCGAAGGGTTATTCGGGATGGCGGCATACAGGGCTTGGAGGTCTCACTCTACCAGCGCAAGAAGCGAGACCACAAGCTGTAAATTTTGGCTATACTACGCACACTACGCATGTACTAAGAGCGCTTGTAAAACTCTTTTTTCCCATCTAGCTTAGCATTTCTCTTTATGGAGTATCTCATTAATAACACGGCAGTTTAGATTGCAGGTCTCAGCTGTGTTTACACAAAGATTACTAAAACATGCATCGTGATTGGCCGGGCTTCTAAATACCCGCGATGGATTCGGGCTCGGACTTAGCCCATTCGGACAAGGGAGCTCTTTTCGGTCTGTGCAAGGTGTGGAGAGACAAAGAGCGAGATGGCTATAAGACCTGCTTGGAGAACGGCAGTGAAAGTAAAAGTATACGATAGAAGTCTTGTTTGCATTCGATTCGCTTATAAATTAAACCTGCCAATTGAACTCGTGGCGAATTGCTTTATAAAACCTGTCTAATAACACCATCTCGCAAACACCATCACGTCAATCTCAGAATAACACAATGACACACATTACATCAGAATCTACTCCCCTCCTCCCAGAGCCTGCCACTGAGCGCTCAATCTCCTACCAAAGCTCCCATCCCGCCTACGATGCGCGGCCACTGCACCCCAACTACAGCAAACATGAAGAATGCCATGTTGACTACAGCGACATCCTTCGCGACATCATCATTGGCTTCTCGGACGGTCTCACAGTGCCTTTTGCCCTAACAGCAGGCCTGTCAAGTCTCGGCAGTGCAAAGGTCGTCATCATCGCTGGTCTTGCAGAGCTCTTCTCCGGCATGATCAGCATGGGTCTAGGCGCCTACCTCGCAGCCGTCACAGAGCGCGACGCGTATCATTCACAAGCTGGTAAAAAGGAATTCGCAGTTCAGAATAGACCTGGTGACGAGCGCACAGGTGTTTACGATGTTTTGGAAAAGTACAGCGTTTCACGAACTGCCGCTGCACCTTTGGTAGACGAGCTCTGCAAGAACCCCACAGAATGGGTGCGCTTCATGATGGATTTTGAACTCAAGCTCGAGGAGCCCAATGTTCATCGCGCGTGGATCTCAGCGGTCACCATGGGATTGAGCTACTTCATCGGCGGGCTGATCCCCATGATTCCCTACTTTGTCATGTCTCGCGTGCGCGAAGCATTGTTCGTATCAATTGGTATCACGGTCGCTGTGTTGTTGGTATTTGGATACGTCAAGAACTACGTCGCTATGCGCAATCATCGTGCGGGCGTCTGGGGAGCGGTGCAGACATTGATTATTGGCATGTTGGCAGCTGGCACAAGCTATGCGATCGTGCGGGGTCTGGATTCGAACGATTCTTGAAGGATGGTGTGACTATGGCGCGACGGCGGCGTTTGGCTACGGCGTTAGGGTTCTTTTGAGCGCGAGCAAAGTCCTCGTGATGGAAGGTGTGATTCAGGATTTGGGTGCGACAAGGATAAAAAGTGATGATAGGAGAATATTCGTATTAACGACCGAAATGACAAACTCCATTCCTCCAAAGGCAGCGCGTTTGCATGCCTAACCCAACAACCGTCTCCCGTTCCTGCCTCCTCCCCCACTCATTAGTAGTGATCTGTTCGTTGGTATCATCAACACTGACCTGGAAAAAAAAGGTGAAGCCATCGCCCTCCCCAGAGTGATCGGAATTGAGTCATCCAGCCCCCGAAGGGGACAGGACGCCGCGTATCGCACTTCAGTTTTTCCCAAAACGAGCCTCGCAAAGACGTTCCCATAGAGACAGCGTGACGAAAGCACGCGCTCTGAGTATTTCTGATATCTTTTGCAGACGTGACATTGACGCCAGGCCGTTACCGGCAGACCAACGGTTCCAGCAGGATGCTAGATGTCGGCGATGGGTGAGGCTTACTCCGAATTTCCCACATGCGAAGATTGATTGAGAGACAGCGCGAGGCGTGTCTCTCTGTTTGTAGCATGGAAACGCAGCGTTGGGGAGGGCGAATGGCTTGAGGAGGGAAAGATTTTGGAAGCGAGGAAAGGTTTTTTATTGTGCGGATACAGCCGGGGTTAAGCCGGGTGGGGCTATAGGGTAGGCTCAGTTGATCTTGTTTCTTGAGTGAAGATACCTGTCAAGGTCGAAAACTTAATGATGGATCCTTGTAGCCCCGGGAATTTGGTAACGAATGTGATTGAAGATAAGTTTCCAGGGTGCGACTTTGACTTTTTCTTGGTGTCATGGCTTCGACGCCTCAAAATGCCGGTCGCCCAACTTTGTCATTTTAACTACAACTTCAGCCGTGAAACTGCACATTGACCCTCATCAAAGAATACCGACAAGAATCAAGGAATGATTTGAGCGATCCTGAACCAATGGCAGCTATGGTAAAGCTCTCAAGAACCCTTATCGAGAAAACAAGCTGGCGAATGTTCAGCTCTCAGTCAAATCATGACCAAGCTTTCACTCAGACTGAGACTGTTTTCAAACATCCCACTTACATGCCAGAGAAAATGTCTCTTACTGAAGATAATGACTCGCTCACTCATCTCAGTGAGATTGTCTAGGGCAACGTGAGGAAGTTAAAGGTTATTATTTTCTTCATTCATTAACATAAGAATTATTTTATATGACGTTAAAGAGACGTTTCCGACCTAACTTCCGACCTTGCACTCTTATGATCCATATCCTTTAAATGAACCAAGTATGTCTCATCATTGTCTCCATATTCCACCTCATATGTCCTATGACATTCAATGCCGACAGGGTCGACCCTCCTTTGTGATCGATCCGCTTGAGAAGTAGCATTTGTCCCAAGAGGAATACTGCGATTGTGAGTATTGCCAGGTGTTTGCTTGTTGCTCTTGCTGCCATAGTTGTAGTAGCGTTGGGAAGTACCAAGAATCTTGGGAAACAGGCGGACGAGAAGAATTCGAAGGGAAGGCATGCAGGCGCAGATGATACCGACGTTGCCTTCGATGGTGGACCATTTTGATACAGCGAGGTATTCCCAGGTTGCGTTGGTGGTTTTGACGCCGGCTTGGACTGTGGCGTGAAGACGAAGAATACTCATGATTGTGACACTTGTAAATGTTAGTGAGTGAAGAGTCTGAGGTGATAGGGGATGAACTTACAAGATACCGACGCTGAACATCATGCCAACACCGATCTTCTTTCGCCAATCCAAGTTTAGTGACTTGAGTTGAGACAAGGGAATGCCAAGGATCCAAAAGTCAAGGGCGATATTGATAGCGGCGTTGGACCAAGTAACCGCATTGATATCGGCACATTTGCCTTGATGTTGTCCATCCCACTTCAGCCAGAAGTAGTTGATAGGTCGACACTGAAAGATGGCCACGAAGATAAACACCAGCCCAAAGACAACTGTGAAGGCAACAGTTCCCCAAAGCAACCTCCTAACATTCTGTGTCGGAAAGATTCTCAGGTAGAAGAACAGCATGGACAATTTCAGAAACGTTTGTAGTGAGAAGTACAGAATGGCCATGGTGTAGAAGAACATTCCAAAATGAGTGATCTGATCAGGTGTAACAGTCCAGATGTCGCGACCCATGCCGTTGGGAGCGAGACCACGAGAGTTGATGACGATGGAAGGAATGGCGACACACATTGTCAAGGCGATGAAGAGATCGTCAAGGCCTAGTGGGAGCTTCCAGTAGAGCTTTGTGCCGAAGCGTTGAACGATGAAGATTCCTGTTATGATGGCCATGACTTCATTGAGGACTACGAATTGGGGTGAGTGGTTTCTGACAGGAGCACCACATGCTGTGAGGGTAGCATTTTTCGTGACTACAGATGTGAGTTGATGCACAAAAAGAGACCAAGGTTAACATACCAAGGGACTGTGGAATTGTACATGCGCGCATGACGCAGCCTTCGATGTCTTGTTGTAGTGCGGTGTTAGTGCACATGCACTTCTGGTCTGTAAGTTCACATGTCGATCGCTCAACAGCCGACACGAAACAATTTACCTAGGTCCCCATCAGTCACAACTCACATGTGAAAGTCAATAAAAAAAACTCACAGCACATTCCGGTAACGCAGACAAAGCAGAAGCAGCAGAAGCAGCAGAAGAAGAAGACTCTTGCTGAGAAAAAGCCAACGGCAGAGCCGCAAGGCAAGCGAAAACAGCCCCGCGCAGTAGCCGCATCATAAAAAGCAAGATGATGGAAAACAGATTTATCTGGCGATTGGGTGGGAGAGGGTGGACTGATATGTAGTTGCAGGGCTAGACAAGATCTTCTGCAAGGGAACTTCAGCCCAGTTTTATGTCACTGCCCGAGCTGTGATTCAGATTCGTGCGTTAGTTCCGCGGTCAGACCCGCACAGACTGATCTGATCCAGTGTTTCGAGTCAAGACAGACATGATAATGGGGAAAAGACAAGTCAAGAACAGGCTGAATACGATCAGAATAAGGTGAGCCAAGGCGGAAGAGGAGGTCCCAAGGAACCGGATCAGGATGAACTTAATAAGTTTGGTAGATGGCTTGCAGTGGATACGGCCTTATCATTGGGGACAAAAGGTCCATTACTTGGTGTCTGATATTGACAGGTTCGTTTACGGTGGCCGCGGAATGAAAGAGGGAGGTGTCACTACATCTGTAGTGGTGGGTGAAACGTGAAACCGTCAATTGGTGGTCAGAACTCTAAAACCGGCACTTGAGCCGATGATCGTTTTGCCTTTTTTGTCTACTGTTTCCGTACTCTACTCACAGAACCAAGAAGCTGGCCTTGTACGACGATCTTTGGGCTTTGATGGTCAAAGCAAAAAGAACAGTGAAGATCACGTCTCGATATAGATTAAACATCTTCGATTCCCGAATGTTCCGAACCGGGGCCCGTAGATCATCCATCACGAGTCTCCTCTTCAAGAACCACTCTGTCTCTTTACCTTACCTAACCTTTGCGCCCCAGCCATGTCCACTAGACCCTCTTGGTGATGTATATCCGACATCAAACCGTGGTATGGGCTCGCCTATTGCGCCACCGTTTGCCAAGAAGGCTCACGCTCTCCATCTAGGAAAGTGACTCGCAACCATTCTAGAAATAACTCAACGTTTATTCACCGTTTTGCGAGTTAAAGGGGGAGCTTTTCCTCTTTCTCACTCCCTCTCGCCTCTGCTTCAAAGGGGGGTCCGTGGTGTGGTGGGGAATGAGACGGAGAGACCCCTGGAGCTAGAGACGCTAACTATAATGGCATCGGACCTTTGTCCAAGCAAAGATTGGTGAGAGGGCTGTGGCGAGTTGGACTGACCAGATGATGGTTCGGGGTGACAGCTGAGAAGGGGAATATATACCGCTGAGGTGCTTCGAGTATCATGCATTCATTAATTGGCGACCTCCTTGCTGAAACTCTCTCTGCGTGAGAATGTCTTCAGTGCGGTCTAGCCCTGTAACTGCGGGACCCCGTTGAAGATTCTGTCAAGAGTGGCGAATGTGGATGACCTTTTTGGCTTTGACTTTAAACTAGGTACTTGACTCAGACGCAAATATCCATAGTTGAGCAAAATCCCCTCTCCCCTCTGATCCGCAATGTCATGTCATGCCATGTCAACCGATTTCTGTGCAAAGATCATCCACACGTGGCTATGACTGGGTTCGTCGATTGCCAAGGCGGTTGGATTCCGGCTGGAACAACCGGGATCAACATGGGCTTTTTCTTCTTTCATATTTAATCTCCGGCGCTTGGAACCTTCTCTATCTCGGGTAACTCGGCTATCAGAACCCCATATAGGTCCCCCTGGCATCTTAATGAACATCCCCCATGAGGGACCTGCCAAGAAGGGTTATTCGCGCGGTAGGGCAGCATGGCATTGCAGAGTCAAAGATGAACCAACAATCAACAAAGCTTGCTAGTGCGCGGTGAGAGCTGAAGGATCCAAAGCCTGCACTTCGTGGACTAGTTATCCATAGACAGATTAGGGGGCTTGTTAAATGCTAAAATTCTCGTGAATAAATACTCATTCTGTCCCGCCTAACCACGCCACTTTATCACTCATTCCGCTCCAAACTACCCTCAAAATGAAGTCCCTCCTTTCCTTGGCGCTTCTGCCTCTATCACTTCTCATCGATAGCTCCAGCGCCACAAGCGCTAGCTGTCGTTGTCTTCCCAGCGACAAGTGCTGGCCCGCCGATAGCGTCTGGGCCAAGTTCAACACCACCGTCAATGGCGCTCTCATCAAGACTGTCCCCCTTGGCTCGCCATGCCACGACCCCAACTACGACGAGGCGGCTTGCGCTGCCGTCAAGGATTCGTGGAAGTGGCCCATGACACAGTAGGTTTTCCAGACTTTCTAGCGCTGAACGCCACCAATTAACCCTAATTAGCATCGAGACTTCATCGTCGGTGATGCAGAATTGGTTCGCCAATCAGAGCTGTGACGCTTTCACTGCGGAGGAGAAACCCTGCACCCTTGGAAACTACGTTAGCTACGCCGTAAAGGTCTCAAATGCTCGCCAAGTAGCTGCCGCCGTTCAATTCGCAAGCTACTACAACATCCGGCTAGTCGTCCGAAACACGGCGCATGAGTACGTTTCAACCCCAGATTTGAGTTCGATAACCTTATTAACTTTATCGCTTTTAGCTACTTTGGTCGATCTACTGGTGCTGGTGGCCTCGCTATTTGGACTCATCATCTTAAGAACACTGAGGTCGTTCAATGGGCTGACAAGACTTACAACGGCCCTGCTTTCAAGCTTGGTGCTGGCATTCAGGGCTTCGATAGTGTCGAGTATGCCGACTCGCAGGGACTTACCAGTGTCCCTGGTGAGTGCCCTACTGTAGGTCTTGCTGGCTTCACTCTGGGCGGTGGTCACTCCCCTCTCAGCTCCAGCTACGGTCTTGGTGCTGATAACACCCTCGAGTTTGAGGTTGTCACTGCTGCTGGTCGTATTGTTCGTGCCTCTGCCACTGAGAACAGTGACCTTTACTGGGCTCTCAGCGGCGGTGGCGGTGCCAGCTTTGGTATCGTCACTTCTATGACTGTTCGAGCTCACAAGACCACTACCATCGGCGGTGCCACTCTTACGCTCGTTGCTGGCACTGACAAGGATGTCTTCTACAATGCTGTCGCCAAGTTCCACGAGCTTCTGCCCGCCATGATTGATCACGACGCCACAGTCACCTACATCCTCACCAGCGCCTATCTCTCCATCAAGCCTGTCACCATCGCCAACTCTACTGGCGACTACGTCCGTGATGAGGTTCTCGCTCCTTTGACGGCCTACCTCTCCAAGGCTGGCCTCACGCCCACCGTCTCATACACCACCCTCAGCTTCCGTGACCACTACGAGCTCTACAACGGCCCTCTGCCCGGTGGCCACCTGGAGGCCTCTCAGTTCCAGTTCGGCGGTCGTCTTATTCCCCGATCGGTTCTTGAGACTGATAACGCCAATTTCATCAAGGTCCTGCGCAGCTTTGGTGCCGCTGGTGTTCTCGTCGCTGGTAGCAGCGGCAAGTTTGAGGCCTACCCTGGCGTCTCCAACGGCGTCCCCTCCTACTGGCGTAAGGCCGCTATTTCCCTGCAGTTTGGAACTTTCTGGGACTCAACTCGCTGGTCCGACATGATCGCTGATCAAAAGAAGATCACCGAGGTCTACATGCCTCAGCTTAAGGCTGTTACTCCCGGTAGTGGTACCTACATGAACGAGGCTGACTTCAACGAGCCTGATTGGAAGAACGTTCTCTACGGTACAAACTGGAACCGCTTGAACACTATCAAGAGGAAGTGGGATCCTAACTCCTTCTTCTATAACTTCAAGGGTGTTGGAAGCGAGGCTTGGACTGTGGCCAACGATGGTCGCATGTGCAGGGCGTAAGACTTGTAATGACTTCTTCTATTAGCACATATTTCAATTGTATCATACAATATAGCATTCATAATCTGCATTGAATGGGGTATTAGCATTTCACGGGGTATATATTACTAGAATTCTTAACGACCTGTGTTTATACAGCTCTATTTTCCACGTGACGTGTTTCTGAAGAGCATCCTTCGATGGCAGTGAGGGTTAGTCAAAGAATTAAAGATTTTGATGGTTATTCTAATACATCAAATCCGAATGTTGGCGTGCATTTCTAAGCAGTTATGGCACAGTCATTGCATTATGTCGTAGCAACAGGTCAAGTTCAGCGCGTTTCATATGAGTAAAGGAACAATCTATTGAAGTCTGAATATATATATCTCGAAAGGAATGAAGGAGATGTAAAGGTAAATGCAATCCTAGTCCGAACCCTATTCTATCCCGTAAGCCACCACCTCTTCGCCAATGTGAAGTCGATATCCGTTAAAAGCCGATGTGCCAATGCCCGACACCTCATATGCTAAGCCGCTTAGAAGCCACCGTTGGGGTTGGGGTTAGGAATGACCTTTCCGCCCTGCTGAACAGGAGGGATGACTGACTTGACAGTCTCAGCAGCAAGCTCCTTGTGTCTTCGGAGGCTGAAGTCCTGGTTATCAAAGTTCTGGTTGATTACACCAACCATGCCATTTTGGCAGTGGTTTCCCATCTGCTGAGCACAGTA
Source organism: Fusarium chuoi (assembly GCA_022627125.1). Classification (NCBI taxonomy): domain Eukaryota; kingdom Fungi; phylum Ascomycota; class Sordariomycetes; order Hypocreales; family Nectriaceae; genus Fusarium; species Fusarium chuoi. Next base: position 499,734 of record JAJALE010000851.1, read on the forward strand.
GTACCAGATGGGCTTGGAGTCCTCAACCACAATCTGGAAGACATCAGGAGCCTGGCCCTCCTGGGTAGGGAAGTTGAAGCCGGCGAAGAAACCGCTGCCGTCGGCGAGAGGCTCGCAGGGCTCGCCAAAGCTGGACTGGGCGACGGTGTGGTTCTTGGGGAGGAAGTGCCACTCGACAACGTCGCCGACTTCAGCGACGACGTTGTCGGGGTCGAAGCGAAGACCGCCGAGGCCGGCGTCGACGGAGTGGGTTACTCCGGTAAGAGTGACGGTCTTGTCGGGTGTTGAGCGGACGGTCTTGGAAGCGGGTGCCGCGGAGACAGTGGCAGCAAGGAGAAGAGTAGCGGAGACGATCTTGGAGAACATTTTGATGGCTTGTGAGTTATGAAGCTGAAATTGAAGTGAAAGCTGAAGTCTTTGAGTAGTGTGAAAATGTGAGTTGTTTGGTTGTTAGTGTTGTTGTGATGGTGATGAGAGTATTGCCAGTAGACCGGATCTCTCATCCATTATATAAACATTTGAATCTGTCAGCAATCTATTTGAAATTCGTCCAAGTCATCACCATCATCATCATAGTGTAACTCATCTCTCTGTGCCACCGCCTCAGCTGGGAATAGCAACCAGCGGTCCAACTCAGCCTTCACCGGAAGAGCTCTCCTCCGAGACCTGTCAAACCAGGATTCTCTCTATTCTCATTGGTAAAAATTTGTTTCTAGCATGGCTGAGCGGAGCTGACTGTTTCTCGGCATTTAGTGAGCTGTAAGCGTAGTTTACACTAGCCCCCAAAGACTGCGCCTCAACGTGGAATGAATGATGAGATTCTTATTTTTATCTGAGTAAGAGCTTTTCTATTGGCCGGAGCATGGAAGTACTTTTTTGATAGGCTGCTTATGTTTCAAGTCATAGGATTTGTTTGTGCGATGCTAGTGCTTGTCAAGTCGGGGAAGCTTACTTTGCATGGTGATGCCTGTATTGCCGACTATCCGAATACCATGTTTTCCTTTTTTTTTTTTTTTACCGTCAAGGGATAGATTGAAATCGGAAGACACCCTGGTTGAACAGGTTCGGCCGCTTCGGCTTTGACGACATCCGGCGCTATAGCTGTCAAAGCTTTCTACTCCGTACCCTGTCAGGCATTACAATCTCACTCAGCGGTGTCCTTGCCTTCATAGCGCCAAGCTCTTGGATTGCCCCCGATGCTCAATAAGCCAAAAACTACCCCAAAGGAAGGTGAAACCTCTAGACATTCACTCAAGTACCAAAAATCGGAACGTGGCGATCACGCTGGGCCACATCGCATGGAATCAACAATTCTGGTTAGGTGGCACGGCCCCCATATTATTAGCATCAGACCAAAGAAAACAAAGTTTTTGACCCAATACTGATGTCTCTCTGTAATACACGGCATACGCGTGGTGGCAGTGACCAAAGTCCTTTCTCAGCACAAGTGCAGTCGTGAGCTGGACTGGCAGAGTTGACGTGTCTATCATTTTTCTGTCTGAAAGCTAACTCAGCAGTGTTGGGCCTTACCTCAGTCGGTCAAGATCATTCTATTACGAGTCAGCTGTGAAGGGCCTTATGAATCGCCGAGGAGCCTCATGGTTCTCCAAATCTGGGACTGGTACCAAGTTTAAGTCCATCATGACCGCTAGGACTCAGCCTCATTATCAACGTTGGGATGTCATACGTGTAGTGCATAATGCATAATACCCCCATCCACTATATCACAGTGACCCCGCACTTACTCATCTGGTTCCAACCCACCAAGGCCGTGGCTTACTGAATAATCTAAATTTACCCGCCTTTGTTGTCCCTCCCCCCGCAGGATTGTAGTCCCTAAGGCTCCTCTTGGCCCTACAAGGATGATACAGTACAACTTCAGAAATGGCTTACTCACTTGGCACTCCGCGGGAAGCCTTGACGTAGACGTAACTATATTTATCCAAGTAAAAGCGTCAAACACTTGTCCGATACTAGTGTTGAGCCCCCATAGTTTTCAGAAGATATGTTCTCCGCCCATGAAGGTTCCTTCGTGTCTGGTAGTATGTTGTCTCCTTTGAGAGCAGAGACTGGGATGATCGAAGTGCTATAATTGTTTAGTCTCGCGTTCTCATGATAGAAAATTTAGCTCATACCGATCCTCCAAGTTTGCTGCTCTGAATACATGAACTACATCTTTAAATGTCTGTTCATACCAACTAATAGAGTCCCTGTACACCAGTAATGAGTCAAGGCTTATCTCGAAGTTCAGGGACTAGTGCGCTTACATTTTGTTCACTGCTATAATGAGTTTCTTTCGTGGCTGAATCTCACCACTTAACAAAAGGCGTCCTAGCTTTTCAGCCGACGAGTTCCAGCTTGATGAATCAGAGCCATCGACCACCCAAATCGTATAATCAGGTTCTTGAAGTTCTGTAGATAGTGTTAGTCTGCAAGGAAAATGAGACTCTTTGGGCCACGTACTCTGAACGGTCACCAATCCTGACGGCGCGTAGAAAGATTGAGCATAGCCCTTTTTCTCGTAGAAAGGCACTATTTCATTGAACCTGTTGATACCCTTGCCCTCCAACTCTCCCAATTGCGGCAGCCCGAGCCCGCACTCGTCAGGGTTAGCATTCGTTGGATGATCCAGAGTATTGGTTTGAAGGGGCTTACCTTGTATATGAGGCTTCCGATAAGGGTCTTCTTGCCGACATTGCCATTGCCAATGACGGTAAGTGATATTACTGTTGTCATGGTAGTATAATCAATTGAATATATTTATTAATGATAATAGCCTGCTGGCGCCCGATTTGAGAAAACCTCAGCGGGGTTGAAGAAAATTGCCCAATTAACTTTGCATTCACGTGACAGAGAAAGAGTAAGAGTGGAATCTCCAGAATTTTAAACTTTTCGCCCCCAATGGAAGATAAGAGAACTAATAACGCAATTAAATCAAGAGAGAAACAAGGGAGGGGAAAAGTCCAAGATTCTCTAGTACATGTTTGAGCAAGATAGATTTTTGTCCCGCGTAACCTCGTATTTTCTGCTGATAAAAGGCTGAGTACATGTATCAGCAATTATGGTAGCATCATGCCGAGATTGAGGCGTTTACTGTGTTACACGGATAGAGCATTTGTGTCTATTACCGCCAGTGGTTGAGCTATAGTCTCCATAGGCTTGAAGTCGGTCAAGTTTCTGTTGTAGTACAGCCAATAAACCAAGACCGTCCGCCCTATCAGCTCAGCTCTACATGCCATCGAAAAGCCATATTTTGTTTCAGAAGAGGGGACAGCAGCAATGCATCTCAGGGTTTAGCTGTTGGTTCCCTTGACAGGGGCTTTGCAGCGGCCCGTCAACTTTTCCGCTGAGGAGGGTCTGATCCCAAAATCAGCTCATCTACAACCAACATCTGTGTCTTGTTATCTGGTCTGCAGTGTACAGACTCCAGAGAGGAGCATCAACCTCGCCATCATGAAGCACGTCCATCGCTTCAAGGCCCGTGTTCTCAAGCGACCAGACTTGCCTGGTGGCTCTGCGCTTGAGACCCAGAGCCAGTCTCCTTCGGTTGCTTTACCGGGATCAGTGGAAAACCCCGCAGAAAAGAATGGTCTGTCCAAATTGGCCGAAAGCAAGCCAGCGTCGGATCTGTCTGGATCCACCAGTTTTCCAGTTGACATTGTTGCAATCCATGGACTTAATGGGGATGCCTTCTCAACATGGACCCATAAACCAACCGGTATTCTGTGGCTTCGGGATCTTCTTCCTGGTTATTTACTTGGATGTCGCGTTTACACTTATGGCTACCCATCGAAGATATTCTCTCAGTCGTCGGAACGTGTTCAGGAGTATGCCCTGAACCTTCTAATCTCATTGAGGGACATCCGCGAGGATTCAGAAAATGTACTTGCCTTACTTCTCTACGGGAACTCCAATCTGACACCAAAAACAGGCAAAACGCTCTGTCATCTTCATATGCCACAGTCTCGGTGGTATTATCTTTAAACAGGTACGTAAGCTTGTGCATTGACGAGGTGAAGCATACAGGCGTATAAGACTAGCTGACTCTTTCCAGGCACTTGTGACTGCTCATCAAGATAACCACTTATATGGTGAGGTGTTGAACTCAATCATAGGTGTCGTGTTTCTAGGGACTCCCCATCGTGGCAGCACTGCTGCAAATCTTGGAAGCATTTGCGGTGCAATTGTCAACACCTTTTGGTCTACCGCGTCTGGCGGAGTTGGACCTCGGACAGTGAGGACGGATCTCCTAAACAATTTGATCTACGACTCAGATGCGCTTCAAGACTTGGCCATGTCGGCACGTGTTCGTCTCGGAAGCATCTCTGTAGTTTCGTGTTTCGAGACCGAGCCAACCCCTCCGCTGTCTACTTTAGTGAGTTGATTTGCTGTAGCGCATAACCACCATTAGCAATTCGTTCCCGTGGATGGTTTTGTTTTCTTATGACTTTTGATAGTAACTCACACGGCGAACAGATCGTGAGCCGAGCATCTGCCACACTATCACTCCCAAATGAGGAACCTATTCCCATGTCCGAGGATCATAAGACTATCTGTCGGTTCTCTGGCGAAACAGAGAGCTATCTCAAGATAGCGAGAGCCATTCGAAGAATTGTCTTGCAGTCATCGAATAGTAGTCCGGCGCTCAAGCGTGCTAGCACTCATTCGTCTACTCTTGGTAAGTGATTTGATACTCTTTATTTGAGCCTTCTTAACCAGGACTGTAGTTCTCAGTGACTTGGAAAGAACTTGTATGACTCTTCTCAGCGACCATGATGTCACAAAAGACGTGGAGCCCCCTCCAAAACCGGTTCCTGGTACGTGTCAGTGGATTCGCGGCCACCAGTTGTTTGTCACATGGCTTGAAAATAGCAGCAACGCTCTCCTCTGGTTAACAGGACACCCGGGCTGCGGAAAGACGATGCTGTCTTACTCATTGGCTCAATACTTTGAGGATGCCTGCACCAAGCCCCGCAACGTTCTGATCTACTTGTGCCAGAATAAGAATAAGCAGACAGACGGCAGAGCAGTGCTTATCGGTCTTATTCTCCAAATTGTTGATCGCCATCGCTCACTAGTTCGTCATATCCGCGCCGCCTTTGAGAAGCAAGGGTCAAGTATCATACAATCTTTCGCCTCGCTCTGGCGTATCTTTCTCAAAATCACCACGGACCCAAAAACAGGCCCCATTTATGTTATTATGGATGCCCTGGATGAATGCGAGAAGGCTTCTTGTCACCAGTTGCTCATCTCGATAGCTGAAATGCTCGCCGAACCGCCTCAGTCGATTAAGGGCAATAATCGCATCAAATTTCTCATCACCAGTCGGCCGTTTCTTTACCAATCCTACGCCAACAGCCAAAAAGCCTTCCAATCTCAGATATCAATTGATGAGAATCAACCAGGCTACACTGAGGACCTCCAGACTTTTATCCAGGAGCGCGTCCATGAGATCTCTCTCAACAGGCAATTCTCAAGTGATATCAGGGACTTTTTATGTCAAGCCATAACTTCCAAAGCTGATAGGACGTTTCTGTGGATTCATATGGTTCTCGCCTCAATCGAGAAGAGTCTTCTGACTTCAAGAAAAGAGTTCCAAAAGATTATTGCCGGTATCCCAAAGGGCCTTGCCGACATATACCACCGATATCTTTCTGCTATACCTGAGGATCATCAAGAGGATGCATCGAAACTTCTCAACCTCCTCTTGGCATGCTCAAAACCTCTATCCCTGAGCGAGCTTAACATCGCTTTTACAATGGAACCTCAACATACTGTTGCCGAGGACATCATGCAGGATGCCCACAACTCCATCGCCCATACTGTGCAAGGTATCCTAGGTCCACTGGTCAGAGTTACTGGACAGCAAGCATCTTTAGTTCACCAATCCTTGAAGGACTTTCTCCTAGGGCAAGACCTTGTGAAAGGAAATGATTCTTCTGCTATCCGTCTTGTAAGCGCCCAGAAGTCCGCTCTCCAGTTGGCCACTGTTTGTATACAATACCTTCTTCTTGATGACTTCGCGATTAATTTCTTTCCAACATGCGACTCGCCAGCCACCGCCTTTGTAGAAGAAACGGATCTTCTAGTCGAATTGCCTATGGGCGATTTCAAAGGAGACTTTTGGGAACAGGAAGATCTCAATCTTGAATCTGAAGTACTATTTCGGGAGCCAAATGCACAGCACCCTAACGTCTGCGACTCTATCGTTTCAGACTATCCTTTTTACACGTACGCGTGTCTACACTGGGCAGAGCACTTCTCTATGTGCGAAGATAATGTGCCTGATGACCTTCAGGATGCTGCAAACTCACTTCTAGACAATAATACAGCGAATTGCCGAAACTGGCTAAGCTTCTACAATGTGCGAGCTTCAACGTTGATAGAAGGCGACCTCGTTGATTTGGATCCTCTTATCCTCGCATCACAATTCAATTTGTCTATAGCACTGGACGATTTAATGCTTACTAAAGAACCTGCTCAAGGTACGATGAACCAGAGCCTTTACTGGGCATCGCGGCTTGGTCATCATCGTATTGTGTCTTCTCTTCTTACTGCTGGCGCTGATCCTAACGCTAGGCATATTGAGGGGCAGACGGCGCTTACAGTTGCATGTGAGCATGGTAGTATATCATGCGTCAAGGCTTTACTAGTGGACACTCGAACCAATGCAAACGAGCGAGGAAGGGCAGGGAGGACTGCACTGTCATTTGCATGTGGGGTTGGGCATGATGATATCGTCAAGGAACTTTTGAAACAAAATCTCTGCAACGCTGATGAGCCTGACAACACAGGAGCTACACCTTTCATCTGGGCTGTTGGTGGAGGTCATCACTCGATCATCTCAACCCTAGCAAGGCTTCGTAGTGTCAACATCAACCACATGGACAAGACTGGGCGCACAGCAGTGTCATGGGCTTCTGGGGATGGTATGCCTGACACCCTGATCAGACTGCTGAAGCTGCCTGGTATCAATATCAATGACAAAGATGACAAAGGGAGATCTCCACTCTCATGGGCGGCAGGGAATGGCTCCGTTGAGGTTATTGAGGTCCTTCTGGCGCACCCAAAACTCGACAAGGCGAGCATTGATAACGACAAGCGAAACGCGATATCTTGGGCATGTGCTCGCGGCCACTATGAAGTTCTTGTCAAGCTACTGGAAGCAGGGTGTCCAGGAGTTGACGCCGAGGACATCGATGCCTGGACACCGCTGGCATGGGCTATTGAAACCGACTCACCCGATACAGTAAGAGCCCTTGTCAGCGATGGAAAAGTCCAACTTGAACGACGCGATGGCGGTAGAAGAACTGCATTGTCATGGGCAGTTGAGTATGGACATGTAGAGGTTGTCAAGGTGCTCCTGCGGGCAGGTGCTGACCCTTGCACGAGAGATGCCAGGGGCAAAACTCCATCGACGATTGCCAAAGAATTTGGAAGAGATGATATTTTGAGGGAGCTTGGGGCATATGGAGCGTATTGATATGACAGAGTTCTAACAAGGATCGTTTGTTTTTAATCTTGGAACCAGTCCGAAAGCAGACGCCAGCCAGAATCTGTCTGATATCGGATATCGACATGGCTTGTTTTTGATGACTCTTCCCCGAAAGCTTGGATATTCTCACAAGTCGTGGAAACTAAGTGACATCAGCTGAACGTGGCCAACCCCTGCCACATACGACCATAGCTCGTAGAAAATACGGGATCCCGTCCGCTCTCCCATAGTCAAGCTGCGAAGCGCTGGATTAGTAGTTGGGTCGGTGACGACCAGCGAATCCCCGGTGTTGTATGTTTTTTGGTGTTGAAACTAATTTTTGCTGTCCCCACGATATCCACCTTAGCCGGCTCTCTTGATTCAAACAACTACCTACTAGAAGAAACAAACAACAACTGGAAGAACTGGACTTCTGAGATCAACCCTTTATCTTAAGTATATTTACTATAAGGACTTTTAACTTTTGTGTTGCTGAGATTCCTTCATATACTTAATTAAGGCAAGTATTAGAAATGTCCTCGGTTATTGCGTTAGCCTGCTGCTTACTGAGATACTCTTATTATGGTCATCCTGGGTTTGTTTATGTCGTATGAGAGTTGGCGTCTTTGAAGCAATGTTCCTTGCCTCTGGAAACGGCAAGGTGATCTCGAACATGAAGCCCCGCACTTCCATGTGACTTGGTGAGCACATTACCACCATGGGCTAACCAGTAATGCAGAACGTTTCAAGCACTTAACTTTGCCATGTCATCCCCTTCAAGTCCAGCTTCACAAGGCTCGGCTATTCTGGACGTACTGGGCAATGAACATCGGAATATGCTCGAAAGCGCTGTGAGGAATGTTCTGAGCACGGAAGTAGCCGAGCTCGTGTATGCCCAAATCCTTGATGGGCTTCCCACTGAAAAGTCTCTGAGAGACGGTTCTGACTATGTGAAAGATCACCCGGTTCATAACCTTCACCATGCCGAGATTTGTCCCGGATATATAGATAAAGCCCGCGAGTTCATGAATCAGTTTGACCTATCGCAACTACAGTTAGACTTCAAGGTGCGTTTTGACCTGGGAACCTTCAGTATGTAAGCTCACGCTTGTTTAGACAATAAAACCCTTCTCAGATACAGTGCCTGGCTCAGGAACGTTCAACCTTCGACTGGTCGAAATCGTTGCCGTCGCTTGTCATCAGATTGGCGCTTTTCTCTTTAACCTCGATGATGGTGCCCACAAGCACAAAGTATATGAAGATTGGAGACAAAGTGTAATGGAAGAAAAGGCACGTGGAGCTGAGTCACGTCGATATTATGACCCTCCTCCCATCGCCTTTTGTCATCGAGCATATCGATATCCTGAGCAATACCCGCAAGGTCTAGCAGATGTTGCTGGCTATTGGGCTGAATCCAAGATCCTTGGTGGCGTCATTGTATTCGATCGAGGCGAGACTGAACAGGAGATATGATGTTTTGGTTGCTCATCACAGAAACCAAGCGCTGACGATTATTTCGCCTGGAACAGTGCAATGCCATGTGGATCCATGGCGACCTGATCAGAGGCCCAAGAACCCTTTATCCACCGACCCAGGAACAATTCGATGCCTTGGTCAAGTTTCTCACTACCCCATTTAGAAAAGGCTTAACATGTCCATTTCCTATCCATGGAGCAATCGTTAATAGACCACGATGGCATCCATATCACGCATTTGCATACTATCACATCTTCCGCGATAAGTATGAGAGGAGACTTCCACCAAACCCGCCACAGCCAGGCTGTGTTGAGGACGGGATGGACTGGCCAGAACTTGAAGATCGGCGACTTCTTCTCCTGGGGGGATTTTCTAACCCTCAAGGCGAGCCGTACGTCAGTGATGATGAATACGCTGCGGCCACAGAAAGAATTAAAAACATCACGCCCTCTTCGCCTCTTTGGCGACCATCTGGAATATAAATTGAAGCTTGAAGCGGCATTAATTTAATGTCAAGAGGCAAACGTGGCATACGGGTTATGGTCTCGAGATGGTATACGACATTTGGAGCATCATGATAAATGTGTGACTAGGTCTAATCTCGGCAGCTAAGGGAATTCATTCACTTCGTTATGGTAATAGTTTTAGAGGCAAACTGGTCAACGAGTAATTAAGCTCATCACAAGCTGCACTCAATATGATAAGCAAGCGAATATCATCACAACCAAGTTCCCTGTGCGGATTTGTGGTCTCACTTCCTTGACACCAAACCTTGCTTTTTTGTTTCGCAATCACCACAGAGCTTTTGCCAATTTGTTCTAATTCCAATATATTCACTTCAAAGTCCATAATTGTTGGTCTGCTACTGACTTCAGTATCCGCCGTTTGAAGTAATAGTTCACCATGATTCAACCTCCCTCTACTGAGGTACTAACTCAGAGAATAGTCACATACTGTAAACTTTATAACAAAAACTCGATACTTGTTAGCCAGCTGGTATGCTATAAGAACGGTCTTATACCGGATGGGTACCCATTGTGGAAAACCGTCGGGGACACCCAATATTCAATCACTGGTCTTGAACAGGTCGATGGACCTAATACTCCGTTCTGCGGTTCCTACTGGATACTTACATACGGTTAAACTTCCAGAGCTGTACTTATCCTAGGTAGTTGAAAAGAGGGTTTCGTATTGACTCTTGATACCTTAAACTGGCTCACTGGTGACAAGGGCGAAGAGCTTGAAAACGTCGAGGGAAAGGGTTGATGACACAAATTGCGCTTTTCCCCCTGGGGATTTGCGCAAGGAACTCTGATGCATCTTGATAGCTTTTGCCTGCCATCTGGCTCGTGAATGCTTTTTCCGGAGACATTTGTCCTGTCTCACCCGCCTCCCGGATTCAATCCCTCCCCGTCAGTTGACCTACATCCTGTCGTTCAAGCTTATCTTCGGATCGAAAATAATCGGACTGTGCTCAGCTAGTAATGCTTTGAGGAAATCGGCTACTATGGGGATGAATGCGACCTATAAGGTTAACCTTTAGGCTGCAAACACAGGTAACGAATAAGAACACAGTATTTTTTATCTCAATATAAGCTTTTACCCAGAAGCTTTCACGATGACCATTACATCTTGCTGCAAGCCCTAGGGCATTGCAAAGTGAAGAGATCAAGAGGTATATAAAGGGAGGAAATCGGCTACATATGAGCCTAGTCGTAGGTAGTAGTGCTGGGACGCACGGCTGATTGTCGCCCGATGCTCATCATTGCATGAGGCTGAGATACACTCTCGGCTCCTCCGAAGGACCCGGACGCAAGGTTCTCGTTTCGGTCCGGAAGCTATACGAAGGGCCGGCAAAATACAGAAACAGCTGGATCGTCTCAATTAGATAGGATTGCGCACATTGTAAGTGGTGGATGATTTATGAAACAGAAACCTTGTAAACGGCCATACTTTGCCTATTTAGGCAATTCGGATAGTCTCTGCCGAAGTCTCTGGGATTGATCAGGAGATCGGAGAAAGTATATAAAATGATGAAATTTCCATTAATCTAATCAAAAAGCTTACCAATCATTCACCACTTCACTGTCTGTTTGGATACAACGCATGGTCAAGATGAAGGTGGCTGTATTGACCCTTTTTATGACCGCTGTGTCTGCAGCCTCACTCCCTGTAAGTCTCACGACCATCAACAGTAGACACTACTAATCTCTGGGTGCAGAGCTATAGATTTGTCGGAAGAGTCAACCCGGCGACCAAGCAGCTCACATGGCCGAGCACCGGAGTAGCCTTCACTTTCAGGGGAACCACCGCTAGTATCAAGATCGACGGTATCACCGGCACATCAAGCGCAGATCTGATTATCGACGGCGGCAATCCAATTCTCATTAAAAATGTAGAGGGGACGTCGATCTCGACTCCAAAGCTCACAAAGGGTACCCATACCGTTGAACTTCGCAAGCGGTCCGAAGCATCCTTCGGTGTCTTCCGGGTTACAGGTGTTAACACGGATGGCCAACTGGTCGAGAGCGTAGCACCAAAGCGCAAGATTGAGATCATTGGAGACTCCATCACCGTTGGATACGGTCTTGATGGCGTTAATCCTTGTGTCAACTCAGCTGTTCTGCAGGACAACGGCAAGACATATGGTGCTGTTGCAGCGAGGGCTTTGAAGGCGGATTATAGTGTCGTTGCATGGAGTGGCAAGGGTCTTATCCGCAACTATGCCCAGAGCCCTCCTGATACTTCACCAACGATGCCAGTTCTCTACACGCGATACGGAGCCAACGACGCCGACAACAGTTTCAAATTTCCCAGTTCGTGGGTTCCTGACGCTGTTGTGATCAACCTTGGCACAAATGACTTCAGTTACCTCAACGTGCGCCAGCCAGTCAACTCTGCAAACCTGACTAAAGCTCTGGTTAAGTTGGTCAAGAGCATTCAACCACACTACCCGAAGCCTCAGTTCTTCTTTGTGTCTTCTCCGCTCCTCAGCGATAGCTACCCCACCGCGGCTGATGCGCAGAAGTCCACACATGTCAAAGTACTCAAGGATGCTATGCAGCAGCTGGCTGGTGTCAAGACCCACCTGGTTGATTGGCCTACTCAGGGTTCTGATTCAGGATGTGACTATCACCCAAATGCTGCTACGCAGGCCAAGGGCGGTGCGCTCCTCGAGGCCTCAATCAAGGCAGCTCTAGGATGGTGAAGTCGAGATGCGGGACTTGAGAAACTCTTTGGAAATGCTTCTGAGTAAAGTAAGCTTCTGTAAAGTCTGAATGGGTTCAAATACGACGAGAAGTATTCTTGAATGTTGATAAAGGAAATTCAAACAGCTTCTATTTGACAGATTGTAAACTACCGAGCAGAGTAAATCCACATCTATCACCCTAACTTGCAGGTTTACTTGTCAACCCAACTTCATGAAGGGTCGATTTCCATGAGAGCTGCTAAAGCGCCTGAACTTCGTTTGTTTTAGGTGACAAACCGGCAATTGCCATTGCACTCAGCTGTCGACTGGTCATGTTGTTGATGCAAGCGATATCTTGCCCAAATGAGATTTCGGCCGCCAAAAGGACTTATACATCACTACTCGCGTTGGTATCCCTGACCGATTTCAGAAGGGGTACCATTTTATTACGGTGGCCAAAGGGATCATATATTCGGTTTTAGAGGATCTCGAAACGGGTCATGTGAAGGTCATCGACTTCTATTTGACCAAAGTCCGCTCTTTGAGCATATCCGATGGCCTGCCAGGCAATCCAAGTGGCCAGTATAGCATGAAAGGTTACGCTTATCGATTGATGCTGCGGCTTGAAGGCCCTTCAGGCCGGCAGTAAAAAGAGCTCCTTTCATGGCCCAACCCCAACGAATTCTTCAAATGTTCTTGCACTTGCCTGGAGTAAGCATATGCTTGCTTCCATCAAATACCCTGGAGGTTATGAAAGCCGTAAAAACATATCCAAGCCACGCCTGAAATCACCAATCGTCTATTCCTGGCGGGAAAAGTTCGTTCGTTCGTTCCGGAGCACACTGGGAACTCGCTTCGATGGATCTGAATTTGTAAGCCCGTGGAGATTGCCATTATAACGCTCCATTTCCCAGATCTAGTGTCTTTTCTAGACCCAACTATGACCTTATCACAGCTTATCATCTAACGATCGCAAATACTCATCCCCATTCTTATCTCCATTAGAGTGGACCGCCGTTACATCGTCCAAACATTGACGTCGGTACCAAGGACCGGGTGTCTCATGCTGCAAGCCTGTCGATTCGTCGGGTCGTCAAAAACGTCACATCAACTCAATCTTGCGCCTGAAATCGGTATCAGTCCACAATATTCGCCAAGATTCCCAGAGACTAAAGAATATGGTCCTTGTCTGTGGAGAATGCCGAGGCGGCGTAGGTGTCATCTATGGAGCCAAGACACCGGACCAAGGCTGGTATTGGTCTCTACAGACCGTTCCGGTTTCTTGGAACCCTGTATAGGATGACATATCAGACTCTGATATCGGCGGTTTGTCTATGTACAATGGTTTAAGTATATAAAACCTCGCAAACCCCTGAAGACATAAGATATACCTTCCGAACTTCGCGATATACTGCACAATGGGCGATATCATCGATGCCGGAGCTTCTTCCAAGCTCTTCACTCCTCTCGACATTGGAAATGGCAAAGTCCATCTCAAGCACCGCATTATCCATGCTCCTCTGACTAGAAATCGGGGAACTCCGGTGAACCCTAAGTCTACGCCCGAGAAGCCCAACCGACTCTGGGTTCCCAATGACCTGATGGTCGAATACTATTCTCAACGAGCAACCGATGGTGGCCTCATTATTTCTGAGGGCCTTCCACCCTCACTTGAGGGTAACGGAATGCCAGGCGTTCCAGGTATCTTTCTATCTGAACAGGTAGAAGGCTGGAGGAAGGTCGTTTCTGCTGTCCATTCCAAAGGGGGTTATATTTATGCCCAGCTATGGCACTCGGGCCGCGCCAACATCCCTCAATTGACCGGAACCCCTGTTCTGGCTCCCTCTGCCAAGCCATGGGATGACCCTTACGAGACCTTTGCATATCCCCCACCCCACAGCACCACGCCTGTCAAAATCGCAGACTATCCGCCCATCGAGATGACCGTGGATAAGATCAAGAGTACTATCAGTGACTACGTCAGTGCCGCAAAGAATGCCATTGGAGCTGGTTTCGACGGTGTCGAAGTCCACGGTGGAAACGGATACCTTGTCGAGCAATTCCTCTCCTCAAACATCAATAAACGGACAGATCACTACGGCGGCTCTGAAGAGAAGAGGTGTAACTTTGCACTTGAGCTTATGGAGGAACTAGCCAAGGCAATCGGGCAAGAGAACCTGGCTATACGACTCACCCCTTTTGGTCTGTTTAACCAGGCTCGTGGCGACAAGCGCGTTGAAACGTGGAGCCACCTCTGTCGTGAACTGAAGTCCCGCTTGCCCAAGCTTTCATATGTTAGTTTCGTTGAGCCAAGATACGAGCAGATCTTCTCGGAGGAGGAGAAGCAGAAGTTCTTGGGCTCTTGGGGTTTACCTACAGTCGATCTGTCGCTGTTCCGTTCCATCTTTGGAGATACGCCATTCTTTTCCGCTGGTGGATTCAATGACGTTAATTCATGGGGTGTCCTCGACAGTGGAAAGTATGATGGTCTGTTATATGGAAGGTATTTTATCAGTAACCCTGACTTGGTGGAGAGATTGAGGAATGGATGGCCGTTGCAGGCGTATGATCGGAAGACATTTTATGGGCCCTTCGAGGACAATGCCGTTGGATATACACATTATCCATTCTACAAAAAGGAGTAGATGTCGAGTCACATGTATCCTCATCATGCTACCTACGAATACAAGTTTGGATACATAGATGTAGACCATGAATGATCTATGATGATAAAGCATGAGTCCTAGCCCCAAGCAAAATCCCTATCGCCCCGAGACAATGGAGCTTCCAACACCCGAGTCCGTTGGTGTTAGGGGCCTTTTATCATCATCCTGCCACTCAGTGCTCTCACTTCCGTTTCCACTAGTCTTTGAGCTCTGCCGACGCAGAGGCAAAGACAGGTTCTTTTTCCCTCCTGTTTTGTAACGCTTCACAAACCTAGACAAGCGCGACCCTGAAGAAACGCGTGATGCTACCTCGCTTGTGTCCAAATAGTCAGGTGAGGTCTGCTGCGGTGTTGATGGTGGGGTGATGGAAATCTGTGGTTGAAGTGTGCTTGGTATTGCTCTGATTTGGGCGTCTGTGTTTGCTTCAGGTGTCCTCTTGGGCTCTTTGTTTATCGGCAGTTCTATAATGTCAACTTCGCTTTCATCTTCGACCGTGGCACGTCTGTCTGGAACAGCAGGTGCCTGAGTTTTAGAATCCGTTGTTGCCACCAGTGGGCGCACTTCAACCTCACGTTTTTGTTGAGGCAGAGATAGCGGTTTATAGAAAGTCGAGGTGAAAGTCCGTCTCTGTCGCATGCTTCTCAGCTGAAGAGTCGTAGTAGCAAGCTCTTTAATCATTGACTTCCCCAAGTTAGCAACGAAGCCCAGAGCTGATAAAGAGACAACTTACCCATGTCGAGCTAGGGTCCAATAAAACACGCCCTTCTTCTCTTCCCTTGACCACCAATCCAAGTTGTTGTAAAGCTTCGAAGCTGGCCCATTCTTCTCCGATAGCCACGTACTCTTCCTTCATGGCTCTCTCGTCGATCTCCTTCGCTGGGTAGAACTGGGGTAAGTACCCAGAATGAAGGAACTGTAGGAAAACGGGCTGTTCATTGATGGACCAGGTTTCACCGAGGTCTCATTCGTCAGCAATTTCACCTGTTAAGAGTCTGCGTTGAAACGCACCATTTCCTCGTATATAAACAAGCTTCAAACTTGTTCCTTTCATCAGCGTATGCGCTAGATCTAATCCGTGAGGATCTCTAGCAGATTTATCACCAATAAGTGCACCCATGATCGCTTTTCCTGGGTAGCCCTTTTCAGACATGAAAGCATCGCAGTCCCAGATTGGCTCATCTCCTTGCCTCATGATACCTAAGCTAACAGACGTGAGGTCAAGCTTGGGGGTCATTTGCCCAGCCTCATAGTCTGCAGAGTCTGTTTGTGGCAGAACAACAAAAGCAGGTTTCTGGAACTTTGGCCTCACTGGTTTTGTCTCTGTAGATGGGTTCTGTGACTGGATTGGTGGGGACGAATATGTCTCTCCAGGTGGTGGTGGTGGTGGTGGGAAAGGGTATCTATGAGAGGAGTTTGATGCACCAGGCATCCAGTTTGTCCGGTCCGAAGATCCGTAAGACGGTGCATAAGGATTTCGAGCCTGGGCATATGGCTGGCCATAGCCACCATTCGGGTATGGCATAGTTGGTTCTGCTGATACTGGTGAAGAGCCATTATTTCGTGGGGGTGCATTTGTATATCCAAAGGGAAGACCCGAAGTTTGTGTTGGTCTGAGTATCCTGCGACCACGAGGATCAAACTCCGGCTTATTGTTGTACTTGATCTCTTCTCTTAGGAACCTATTGCGAGCTGACCTTGCTTCCTACCCAAGCCTTAGCATATCTATACACTATCAGTACTTGAGGGCCGCTTACTCTTCTCCAGGTTGTATCTGGGTCCTCAGATCCGTAGAGCGATTCTTCACTGTCGGAGCTGTCACTTTCTCCAAATGCCTTGCTCTTATCGGCCTGGTTATCCGGTTTCCCCTTCCCAACCTCGCTTTCGCTCAGTGACGTCCAAGCCAAAAGCAGGCGATTAACAATCCTTCCCGGTTCTTGTGGCTTGGGGTCTTGAAATCTCACTCTCTCCCGAGGACCCTCATAGTTTTCAGAGTCATAGTATTCATCGTCATACAAATCATCCGAACGTCGATGTCGGTACCGCACTTCTGTCTTTTCTTCGCTTCCAATGTCTCTCAGATGTGAGTTCTGATCTGGTTTTCCTTTCACCGACATCTCGTTTAGAAATACAAGGTTGTATAGAAATGTAGCTGCATCGCCGCGTCGGTGGAAATCAGGCCCAAATTGCGCAATGCTACGACCGGACAGTGGATCAAACCCCGACCTTCCGCGACGTCGGGACACTCTGTCTTCGTCTTCAGATGAGATGCCTTCCTCATCTCTATCATCAATCGCAGGAACGGTGTAGCGTCTTTCTGGCAGTACAGGGTCCTTTACACTTAGCGCAAGTGCTGAATGGACCTCTTCTTTCTCACTCGCAGAAAGAAATACTTTGTCTTCATTCTTGCTTTGACCGTAGAGCTCCTCTGTTCTTACGTGCCCGGGGATCTCAGACTCACGCACGGGACTTGGTAGTCTTTTGCTTGTGCGAACTGGGGGACTTGGTGCTCTTTCCTGAGGGGGGTCTGGGATTGGTTCCGATTCATCATTCTGAAACGAGGCTTGACCAGCCAGGACAAGGCTTTCGGCTTGGGCCTTGAATCGGTTTGGGCCTTGAATCGGTTTGGGCCTTGAATCGGTTTCCCACTTTCTTTTGTGTTGATAGACGGCTGTAAAGGTCAGGATCATTGTTCCAATTGCCGGATGAGTACTTACCCGCTGGTGGACTTGACGAGAACAGCCGCTGAAAGAATAGCAATCTGCAAAGTCAATGTGACCTTATGCTTATCAATGTCTGAAAGCAGTCTCGAAGCCTTGAGCCATTTGACCCTCCGCAACATACTCTCATCAGCCACCATCTTGTCAATTTCTTCCTGCGTCACCTGAATGTTCTTGACAACATGTCGAACAGCATCGCAGAACTGTGGCTTTGCATAAGATTGCCCCGTTCTGATGATGTCGTGTAAGTGCTCAAGAGTGGAGGTCAAGCCAGACATCTCAATCGCAACCAATTGGATCTCCTTGGTTGCATTCTTTACTGTCTTGTAAAGCTTGAAAAGAGTGTTTGAGAGTTGAGCGCCGGCTGACGCTATGCCAGCGATACTGGCTATAATTGACAGAGGGTCCATGGCTGGCGATTACCGTTCAGCTTTCGCATAATTGAGGGGAAAGAAACAAAAGAAACCGAATTGAGGCTGTGATCACAGATCGAAGGCTTTTGAGGACTAAACTTGGTTGTGGATTGCCTTGCGGCTGCCTCTAGAGGCTGTGCACCCCTGTCTTGCATCACCTCATGCATGTAAGACTGCCTGCAGTCAGCCTAACTTACCTAGGGGAGGAAAGGGAGCTTAGGATCTTGACCCTAAGCGATAAAAAATGCTTAGATAAATCTTGCCTAAACTTAGGAGACTCTTTACTGAGTTTATTTTAGTAACCTATATCAAGGTTCGGTGTTTTCTTGCCCCCCTGAGGCCTAGCAATCAGGGCTATGCCTCACTCAAGTGGGTTCTGTAGTTCCAGATTGAAATAATTCCGCTGGGGAAAGAGAACTGCAAAATAGCATGTCTCGGCTGGAGGGGTGGGAATCACTGTGATCTGTCATATGGCAACTTGGCTATCGACTATGTGTTTGGTGTTGATGGGGGTTGCAGATCGACGTTAGTACAAATGCTTCAAGTTCAGTGTCTTATGTCAACGGCTATCCATCTTCGTCCGAAAGTGACTCCTCAACGTGCGACTTTCCGGGACCTTTCAGGCCATCGAGTGAGACAGGGCTTAGTTCGTGCAACGCGCCACTGTATCATGTTCTCACTTTGGCAACCAACACAGGCAAGGGAGAGCGGTGAGAAGACTCATCAATAAGGGGAAATGAGAAGCGAGTATGAGGCAACCTTTCGTTTTCGTATCTTCTTGAGCCTTGCGTGCTTCCTTGCTCGTTCTTCCTTACTTATCCTTGGATGCCATACCACTCGACCCATGCTTCTTCCCCCAGTTCCTAACCTTGGCATCCATATCCCACCGAATAAACACCATAACGATCATCACAACCCAACTCAGCAATGTATTTGCCAAGCCAGTCCAAAATCCACCACGTATGGCACCGCCCATGACAGTAGTCATGACGAGTCTAATAATAGTACTCGTTGCAATAAGCTCCTCTCCCCTCTCCAATCCCGCAATTGCACGACGAGCACATTCATCCGGTGTGAGGATCTGGTCACCCTCCTCAAGCGCTTTTGTAACATCTGCCTTGACCTTGTTCTCATCGTCCAGTGACTTGGTTGGCATTGTAGCCGGGAAGACAGTGTGGATGCGCACGCGAGGCTCATTGGGATGAGCTCCTGCGTACAAGTTCATCTCCTGTGAAAGAGAGTCTGATAGTGATCGGATGGCCGCTTTGGAGGGTGAGTAAGGTGTGAAACCTGCAAAACTGTATAAAGAAACAAAAGAGCCCGTGAAGATGATGTGACGAGACACCAGTGCCTTGGCTTCTATGGTCTTCTTCGTAGGACCGTCGACAGCAGGCTTCAGCCACGCATTGAGCGTAGCATGAGCCATGTACGCACTCGATAAATAATTACTGTCCATCATAGTCTGAAGCTTCTCAACCGGTGTATCAACGAACAACGTCGGATGCGCACTTCCACTGCAACACCAGACGATATCCGGCGGGCTGTCATCGTTCCAGGCGGTGACTGCTGCAATTACACGAGAGCATTCCGAAGCTTTGGTGACGTTGGCTGCGAGTGAGAAGAAGCGCTGAGATGAAGATTGGGCAGATGCTTCGACTTCAGTGAGAGCTTCTTTCAAGACGGTTGTGTCACGGGCGACTATAGCGACGTTCGCGCCCTTGGAAGAGAGTTGGCGCGCTGCTGCTAAGCCGAGACCTCTGGAACCGCCTGTAATTAGGATTGTCTGCAAAACGTTAGTGGGCGGGGGAGCTGTAGAGGGAATGCAACGACATACTCTGCCTTCAACAGGGAATTCATCTCGAGACAAAAAAGAGCCCATTGTCTAAATGGGATTGGCAAATGAATGTAACTTGACCTGGATAATTATTGTAAACAAAAAGGAGTCCTTCAGACGCGTCGAAGTTGTCAGCATGTAAGCCTGAACAATAAACAGTGATCCACATTTCTAAGTCGCTGATTGGTTCGTTCATCAGCGCTCCCATCCAGCAACCGGTTCACCAAAACTTCAATCACCCAACACCAATATAGAAGAATTCATCTATCCCGAGAAGTGAGGAAGACTGAAAGATAAAAATAAGTCCAAGAAAAAGGCAAAAAACAGATCGACAACGGCAGGATTCGAACCTACGCGTGCGAACACAATGCCTATGATGCCTCGAAGAGATAGCAGGGCATCGCCTTAACCACTCGGCCACGTTGTCATGTTGTGGGCAATCATATTACGGCTGATATAGATGCGTGCCATCCCCACCTACCCAGAAACATCCGTTGGCCTACTCGTCCACCATGATCCTGCATCGCAATCGCGGACGGCGGAGAGACTACATATATGGAGCAACGCAGGTCCTTATTATCTTTTTGCTGTCCGATATTCGTGGAGCAAAAGATCCTCAACACTCACAACTCTTCGGGCAAAACAACCTTCTCACAAATCATTACCGGTCGGGTCAATACCCACACTCCTCTTTAGATCCCTCCTCTGCTCCTTTAGCAGCATTCGTTGCCATAGACGGCATCCATCTCACCCGCACTGCCCTCTCTACCATGCCAAACCTCTAGATGTCTTTGGTCGACGGCATAATCCCAAAGGAGGATACCCTCACCACGATATCGTGCTGGGTGTACAGCCGCACATGCAGCCTTCATCAGAGCCCTCAAAATGTCAGCCATGACGGCTAAACGAAGCTCTTCTCGGTTTTTCCGTTGTGTGCCTCAACATAAGTGTCCAGAACGAGGGTAATCGAAAATTTCGCGTCAAGTCTAAGGCTTATAGCTAACAAGGTCTCTGCAGATGGATGCTCTCCGCGCGCTGCCTGAGAAGCTAGAACCAAATGCCGATGATATTCTGCGCGCGAATTGAAGAATATCTCTTGAAGATAGTCACCGAAAAGCCTGTACCTTACTATTTTGAGTGACCCAGCGGTCATTGGAGGTAAATGGCTAGTGTTGTATAGGACTGGTTGGAAATATGTAATATGACTATGAGTCTATAACAGATCAAGAAGCGGGAGGACTCTATCCCAACGCAAGCTTAGAAGTAGTATACACGACACCCAATGGCACATATTTAACTATGTATATTACTTCATGTATTGGTTACACCGAGGGAATAATCGCTAACTCATAGTTCCCAACTCGTTGTGAAGAGAGAATATGACAAAGCAATCGTGTTCCTTGGTCTGATCCTCTATATATTGCCCCAACAGGGTCCAGGGCTTAACATAATCTCGCTTCCAAGCAAAGAGGAGCTTTGTTTAGCTCGAACCCTGTCACATATTGAATGCTTGTGATACTGACCATCTCTTTCTTGTTTATGAAAAACATCTGTACTTTGGATGGTGTGGTTTTCTAGATCCCGTAGCCATCATCGAAGCCGATGCATAACTTTCGCTGCTGAGTCCCGAGGCTAAAAGCTTCTTGCGTCCAATCTGTTTCAGTCATCAATCGGCTGCCGTCATTTGGCCAAATCTTAGTCCTCTTTCAGATGAATAGCATGCCAGGCTGTCAAGAGGCCACTTGTCAGATATGAGGTTATGGGGACAAGTAGCAGTAGTTCCCGCCAATCCCAGCGTTCGAGCATGCTGAAGACCACCGGAGCCGGCCCATACCTGCTTTTCTTGTCCATCCACAGCTCTCCCATCAAACAGGCCAGAAGGCCCAGTATACCCAAGAACTGATTGAAGCATTGCCTATGTGCCAGGTAATACCAGGCACTTGCGGCATAGCTGTAGTTTTCAGGAGCGGGACGTATAGGCACGTATTCAAATATCCCACCAAGCCTTAGAGGTCCTCTGTTACGAAGCCTGAGGAGTAAAAAAGAATACTCCCAATAATCCCAAAATCCAGGCATGGCTGAAAGGGGGCGGTGTTTCTTTGGTGGTGGTAGGTGTGTTTGCGAGAATTTCCTAAGTAGGCGGTTGTTCCGTGGCTTTGCGTGAGAATGAAGTAATAGAGAACACCGAGAAATTGAGTCCGCAATGTAGAGTGTTGATCGTAGATCGTGAATTGGTGGTAGTGCTTGGCTTTTGTGGTCCGAAATTGAGAAGATGGAGAGTTCGGTGGATTATTTCAGCAATGCAGCAGGCAGGCACTTATTTATACACCCGTAGAGTCAGTCATCAGGATATCTAGCTTTCAGCTAAAAGCAAGATCCTAGGGCGGTGAGTGTTTTTTTGGTGTTCTTTACCTTCATGGCCTTGAGGCTGAAGCCTCTTTTGACCCCTCAACCTATCACAGTGCACTAGAGCAGAAGGCTCTTTTAAACTCTCAACCGTATCAGAACTTCGGTAAAGCATTGGGGCCAAGGAACTTGATTTGTGACTTACATACCGTGTTCTCATTCGTCACCTGTGTTTGCGGCCTGAAGGTTGACCTTGTAGGTAGGCAGCCTTTGTGGAGGCTATGCGCATATTGCCTTTAGAAGCCTAAAGTTAATTGGCATTTTTCAGTGTGTTGGCTTGATATATCTCGTTGAGATATCATAAGCTTTAACTATCAATCAATAGGTAGGCAGCAGTCTTCCCCATACTGACTCAAGAAGCGCGGCTGGTCACTAGTTGAGTTATTATTCAGGTTTATTAGATGGAAAAGTATAGTGAAATATTTAAAAAGTCTACACGAAAAATAGTTATCTAAAATTATCACTTTAGCTAATTATGGCCATAAAGAAAGATTGTTAACATCGTGGTTGGTTAAGAAATATCAAGTCATGGGGTAGTAAAAAGTTAGTTATAATAAATTTATTTTAACATAATATGCTGGATATAAGATATCCTGTAAGCCTAAATCTCTTTTCTTCTCTTCTCATCATCATCTTCTTCTTTATCAGATCCAGACTCTTCCCCAGAATTCCTCTATATCTTCAGTAGACGCCTGAATCATGCCTGTAGGTTTTATCTGCCGCGTCTCTGATTTAGTCCTAACATTTCAGCAGACTCCTTCTCCCTTACCCTGGTTCGAGAATCCTCTTCTAGTGCCGGCCGTTTTTTTCACTATTATCGCTGCCATACTTTGGTTGAGGATCTTCATTGATCACCGCCGTGGTGGAGGGGGGAATCAAGATGCTCACCAAGTTCAAAGAGCGACCCAAAACCCTCAAGCGACTGACCACGCGAGAAATTAAACAGTTGTTAAAAAGGACAATTCCAATACTTTTCACTATTGATACATGATAGCTGTTCAGCCATAACAATACAGTTTTATACATATTCAACATCATAATCCTACAATCATTTACCCATCACTCGGACTCCCATGCTCAAAGCCTAACTCGATCTGTGCCATCCTCGAGACGACCATCTCTCTCATTGTAAAAGTGCTTCTTCGCAATCAAGCCCTTCATACGTCCCAAGCGGCTCATAAGACTGGCATCGTACGGCGGGGCCTGCATCATAGCCATAACAAAAGGTCCCTGAGCACCCCAGGTGCAGCTGTGCAAGTGATCTGAGATCTGCTGAATCAACCCCTCGAGATCACCGAGCTCTTCATTCGGGAACAAACCAACTGGCTTCATTTCGTCAAGGGCGTCAAAGGCGGATGTAGCATCGCCGTAGCGCTTCCAGTGGATTTCGGCAAGTTTGATGAAAAAGGTGGTTGAGACGCCAAGAACGTAGGAGGAAAGCCCGAGTTCCTTGACTCGGGGGAGGATATTGAATGCGAGGATAGATGATCTCGCAAATGAGGTGTCGAAGAGCTCGAGCCCGTAGATGAGATATTGAGGGTACAGATGTCCGTGGATATCCATAACAGCCTTCTCCCCTTCTGTATTCTCTGCCTTCTCGGCCTTCTCCTTTTCAGCTGCCTCCTTCGCAATTTGCTCTTTAGATTTCCGACCCCTCTTGACTGTTGTGTCTTTCTCAACAATACCTAGCTTTCCAGGTAAGGAGAATACCTCTTCCTCCATGACATTCCAAAGCTCAATGTCTGTCTTGGAAGCCTTCATGAGATCCTGCACTCTCTTCTTCTCTTTCTCCCTGATCTGCTCATACTTTGCCCACTCACGCATCTGCTTCTTCTCCGCCTGGTCAAGCTCAGCCAAGCTGTAAAGATTAGGGCGCTTTGGTGCAAGTTCGAATTTGCCCAGAGCGTTCTCGGCAGCTCTTCGAAGAGATGATGGGTAACGCTTGAGGAAGTCATCGCTGAAATTCGAGTTGTGAGCCTTTTCTACAAGTGTGTTTCCTCCACGCGGCCCGTCTGGTCGTTCTTGGTTTGATGCTGAACTTGTAGGTTGAGTTTGACCAAACTGAGAAGGCTTTTTGTTTTTGCCTAGGCGGCCTTGAGCAATATCATCGAAAATCCCTTTGAAAATTTCTGTTTCCGTCGGCGTCAACGTTCCTTGTCGTTCAACTTCGGCTTCGTTTGCACTTGTTGCGTCCTCGTCGTCAAACTCGAAAGGGATTTCAGAATTATCAGCTTTTCTAAGTCGTCTTGTCGAGGTTGCCACTCCAGCTCTTTGAGTGAAAATAATGCTGGCAGGGCGTCTACAAGCGAGTTGCAGTGTCCTTGTTTGATACAAAAACGGCAAAAGATTTCGAGACATTTTTTATGATGTGTTCAGAGATTCGATAAAACCGTTAATTTTCACATGAGATTTTCAGAGGCTGAAAATTGATACTGGGTCAGTAGTGGTCGGCTGAATCCCGGATGCAGAACGCGCAGGCACCAGCGCGTGACTTCGCGCCAAATTCAATTAATGAGTCGCGCTTTGGTTTGCGCCCTTCACGTCACCATTCACGATCCTGTCACTTTTGCTGTTTGCGCAAACCAGCACAACCATTCGGTTTTTTTGCTCTGGGAAGGCTCTCACAACGCCTTGGTTTTCACCTTCCATTTGCTTGACAATCCTTTGTTCAAACTTACCATTCGTGCGCCTCATTCACCGTCACCATGCCTCCTAAGAAGGGCGTCGATTCGCCCATGAGCGCCTTCGAGCGCAGGCGACAAGAGAATATGGCGTCAAACCAGAAGATTCTAGCCGATGTCGCTGTAGTCGCTAAGAAGGTCATGCCGACACCCCAAAAGAAGTCAACGCCAACCCGATCGAAGACCCGGACTCCTGCGAAACGGGAACCTGCAATGCCAACTCGGCAATCCTCACGACTCGCTGGTCTCGATGCAGACAATGATACCTTAAAGCGAAAACTAGCTGTCGAAGCCGAACATGCCGTAGCAGAGGCGAAGGCTAAAAGGTCGAGAGTAAATGGAGACTTGAAGCT
The DNA here is from genome assembly GCA_022627125.1 of Fusarium chuoi. NCBI lineage: Eukaryota > Fungi > Ascomycota > Sordariomycetes > Hypocreales > Nectriaceae > Fusarium > Fusarium chuoi. The sequence continues at coordinate 524,944 of JAJALE010000851.1, forward strand.
CAACGATATCGCCGTCGAGGGCAAGAAGTATCTCGCTGGTGTGGACGGGTTTAAGGGCCTAGTCCGTGGTGCGCAGCCCGGAATCCGGACGTTCACGGAGGAGGATATTAAGGAAACCACCGATAAGGATTTGAAGGAGCTGCGAAATCGTATGGGTGGTTTGAGGCTATACGAGCACTGGGCTCCCAATGGTAAGTAATGTCTCATACAAGCGAGACGCAAGTCACTCATCACTGGAACACAACAGACATCAAAATCACCCCCCAGCGAGTTTATGCTCTCGGCTTTCATCCCACCGAATCGAAACCACTTATCTTTGCTGGTGACAAAGAAGGTAACATGGGCATATTTGACGCTTCGCAGTCTGTTCCTGAAATAAGCGATGAAGACGAGGATGCCTCTGTGCCCGATCCTGTCATGTCTGCGTTCAAGATACACAGTCGCACGATTACTTCATTCGTTTTCTCTCAGCAGGATAGCAACACTGTTTACACGTCTTCATACGACTCGTCAATTCGGCGACTGGACTTGAACAAAGGAGAGTCATACCAGGTATGGGCACCATCGGACCACAATGAGGATCTGCCCATCTCAGCTCTTGACATGGCAGAGTCGGACCCCCATATGCTGTACTTCTCTACACTCGAAGGCGGCGTAGGCCAATACGACACTCGAACCTCCGATGACGCTGAAATCTGGACGCTTTCGGACCAGAAGATTGGTGGATTCTCTTTGCATCCGCTCCAACCTCACTTGCTCGCGACTGCATCATTAGACCGCACACTTAAGATTTGGGATCTTCGCAAGATCACTGGTAAGGGGGATCTGAGACACCCTGCCCTCCTTGGAGAACATGGCTCGAGGCTGTCTGTGTCGCACGCATCTTGGAGCCCTGGCGGCCATATTGCTACTAGCTCTTATGACGACACTATCAAGATCTACAACTTCCCTGACGCTTCGTCTTGGAAGCCTGGCCAGGACGTTAGCATTGAACCTACCCACCAAGTACGCCACAACAATCAGACTGGTCGTTGGGTGACTATTCTGAAGCCTCAATGGCAGAAGCGGCCTCATGATGGAATTCAGAAGTTTGTCATTGGCAACATGAATCGGTTTGTGGATGTTTTTGCTTCAGACGGCAGCCAACTGGCTCAACTTGACGGGGAGGGTATCACTGCAGTACCAGCCGTCGCACACTTCCACCCGTCTCGCGATTGGGTCGCTGGTGCAACATCCAGTGGAAAGCTTTGTTTTTGGCAGTGAGCCTCGGATTACCGGTTTCGAAAAGGGGTGCATGTAGTCATCAGCATTTAAGCGGGAGTTTTGGTTTGCTATATCTCGTGAATCATGGATCAGGTTGTCGGCAACGGCGGAATAGAATACGCGTTTGTTGGAGTAGTGTAAAATACGAATGTCCGAGTACGAGGGTCGAGGACTATGGGTCCCTTGTTTTAAACAATTGCTCTGGTGTACATAGAGGCTGAGCCGATCACGTTGTAACGTTTGTGTGGAATCTACTGCTAGACCTCTCAAAAATTCGCTCCAAAGTGAATGACAAGCCATGGCGTTCCTCTGACTCAGGCACAGAAACTTAACGCATGCACGTTCATTATGACGTGGATTCACAAACAGCTGATCGCTCTTCTCTGAGCGAGGGCCTTTATGGTCAGCATGGCAAGGGCATTATTCACATCATCTGGGCTTGTTTTCCCACTTGACCAATGTTTGCATGTGATCGATTCACGGTGTTGAAGGATGAGCCGCCCGATTGGCGTCATTTCTTATCGATAACAGTGTCAGCCAATCATAAGCAGTCTTGGGCTCACAAGAGTGGATAGCACACAAGGGTTCCATTGTTTCCCCAGGGTATTTCCACCGCTCAAAAGGTCAGGTCCACCAGCCGTCCCCTAAAACCCCACTGGAGATTCAGGCAGATTGACCTAAAAGCCTAGGCAGCGTCAGCCCCAGGGTCAGTCAGGTTCCTTCTTGATCAGGAATGCCGTGATCCTTATCTGGATCCATGCTTCGTTCGTTTCCTTGCGATCCGAATGTTTGTTTCCTCCGACTCCTCTTTGTGTTTGGTTTTGTTCAGCCCAAACAATAACCTTCGTACCGTAGCGTAACACTCACACAAGCGAATCTTCACACGAACCCCGATACGCGTAGCGGATGGCATCAACTTCGAGTCGTATTGTTTCCCCACGATAGTATAGCGTCGACTGTTTGCGGCGCAAACCGGGTTCAGATTCACGACTGCATGACCACTCGCATCATCCTCGGACCGTGCCTAGAATTTAACGGTCGGTCTAATTAGACTTCGCACAAGAAATCCTGAGGCAACATTTTCGTGAACCATCCCATCCTTCCGATCGCAATAGAGCCAGGACTGTAGGCGATCGTTGACCGTCGCCCCGCTCGACTTGACCGGCCATCATGGCTTCTCAAGCTGATGATGCTCCGGCCCAAGCCAGCATTGGCGCGGGAGACATCAAGGAGCATGTCCACGAGGAACTTCATCGAAGAAAGCGACAAGACTCCACCGCGACCGTGTTTCCCGAGCCTCTACGAGAAAGCGATGCCGAAGACGAAGAAGAGGATGACACTACACAAGGGCCACCGATGTTCATGAACATGAACCAGAGCATATTCGGTCTTATTGCGACTGCTAGCTCTCGTGTCGACTTTAATGATCGATTCGATGGAATGAGTAGTGACGAAGAGGGTGAAGGATCATCATCACAACATAGCCGTGACCATATCGCACAAACATCGATCCTACAGCCAGGAGGCAAGGGAAAGGACAAAGGGCATAGAAGGAAAAGACTTTCGGAGCATAAGTTGTTGCGATCGCTACCTGCGTTGCCTAAACTTCGTTCCCGGCATAAATCCCAGCCATCTCGACTATCTGCTCCGGTTGAGACTGCTGATGAATCCGACGTGGAAGACAACGGCACTTTGTCGCCTGCGCCAGCTCTTACGCTGACACGCCAAGATACCCAGGGTGTCATGAGTAGGATGTTGGAGGCCAAGGCCGACTTGTCTACCAGACCCAGCTTCGATCTAGACCGTTTATCATCTGACGTTAGTCGATCTAGTGATGGTGAGGTGGTCTCGGCTCTGGCAAAGAAACTCAAGGAGATTTTCGAGTTTGATACATACGAGCAGGTCATTGAAGGTTTGTCAAAGTTGGATCTTCATCTTTTGGGTATGCTAACTGGTCATAGAATACCCCTGCTGGCTGCTGCAGAGTGTCCTTCTCCAAGGATACATTTACATCACTTCCAAGCATATCTGCTTTTACGCATACCTCCCCAAGAAGGCAGTAAGTTACCGAGTCTGACTGTCAGATAGTTGCTAACACCAAGCAAGAATGAGGCTGTCAAGTCAGGGTATCTATCGAAGAGCGGCAAACGCAACCCAAGCTACACAAGGTTTTGGTTCCGACTAAAGGGCGATGTTTTGGCATATTACAAGACTGCAACAGACGTTTACTTCCCCCATGGACAGATTGATCTGCGATACGGCATCTCAGCAAACATCGTGGACAAGGATAAGGAAGGTCTACACTTCACAGTTGAGACACATCATCGAACGTACAAGTTCAGGGCCGACAGTGCTCCAAGTGCGAAAGAATGGGTCAAGAGCCTGCAGAGAGTCATCTTCCGGAGTCACAACGATGGCGACAGCGTCAAGATCTCATTGCCGATTAAAAATGTGATCGATATTGAAGATACTCAGATGATTGCGTTCGCCGATACTTGCAAGGTTAGAGTCATTGACAATGATGAGACATATGCTATTGACGAGGTAAGTGCCCAAAAGTCTTGGAAACATCTCCACTAACAGCAGCCACAGTACTTCTTCTCCTTCTTCAGCTTTGGGAAGGACGCCATTAATGTGCTCAAGATCCTCATTGAGGCTTCTGCAGAAAGCCGGTCAGCGGAGAAAGCTGTGTCTAGCCGTGAAGAGAACGAGAGCTCTCAATCTCCCTCCGGCCGGACATCGATGGCAGCAAGCCGTCATCTTCCCCAAATTGAAAGACTGCACACAGGAAAGCTTCCCGATACCGTGAAGGCCACACTGGCTCCCATGTCGCCATTATCGCCTCATTCACCAAGCCAATTGAGCCCTCGGGCAAGTATAGACGCTCCACGAACAAGTTTTGACGGCTTCAGAAGATTTGGACGCAAGAGTATGGATGTACCGAGTTCCATCGGAGACTTCAGCCCTCGCAGGAGCTTCAGCGGCACCAGACGATCAACGAGTCGTCATCAACACGGCAGCACGACTCCCAAACAGCAACAGGCTCAGGACTCGGGAGATTCGTTCGTTCATTCATCGATCGACAACCCAAGTATCTCCACACTATCACCGTCTTCGTTTGAGGATCCATCCGCGAGCCAGATCCTTCAAGGAAGCGAGGTCTTTCACAGCCCGACGATGCGACGCTCTGCTTCGGCATCTAGAAAGCGCGAACAGTCTGGGAAGAAAACACCTCGGAACTCTAGCTCGAATCGAGAGCGCCCTCGTCATATTCACCATGCCGCAACGACAGGCGCCATGCAGGAAATGGGTGGTGAAGCTAGTGATTCTCAGCGTCCAGTCACCCCAACGCTCAACAGTATCACTAAGATTGGAGCATATCCCTTACAACGAGCTAATGCCTTTGCGGAGTATCTCAGTCGTACAAGCCAGCGTATGGGTTCTATGTTTGCGACCGAGTCGCTGGGTTATGTGGAAAAGGTGCATGGCATGTGGAAAGGAGAACATAGGCATTACGATGAGCCCCAAGAGCTCAAGACTGATGATGATGCCGATGACATCGACTCGGACGCAGAAGACAAGACACAGACCGCCATGGACCGATTCCGGGCGCATTTCACCTTACCCGAGTCAGAAAAGCTTATTGCAACGTACTTTGGGGCTATCTTCAAGGTTTTGCCTCTTTATGGAAAGTTCTATATCAGTGATCGATCATTCTGCTTCCGGAGTTTGTATCCCGGCACAAGAACAAAGCTCATCCTGCCTTTGAAGGATATCGAGAATGTCCACAAGGAAAAGGGTTTTCGGTTCGGTTACTACGGCCTTACAGTCGTCATTCGTGGTCACGAGGAGCTATTCTTTGAGTTTAGGCGCCCAGGCCTCCGAGATGATTGCGCAGTGACGCTGCATCAACTCATGGAGACTAACCGTTTCCTTGAGAAGTCTGGTTTCCTTGACCAAGAGGAGCAAGACGATGAAGAAGCTGCTGCTGCAATTGCGGAGCGCGACGCGCTGAAGGCTGCGCGACAGGATGAGTTTGTCAACCACGAACTGGAGCTACCACGCGAGACCTCTGGAGTTTCGAACGCTCCAACAATATTGTTTGATAACCCCAATTCGTCCGGTCTTGCGTTCAAGCCGCAAAAGTCGATGAAGATCACATGTCTCACCATCGGATCTCGAGGTGATGTACAACCATACATTGCCTTGTGCAAGGGTCTTATTGCTGAAGGCCACAAGCCTCGGATTGCCACACATGCGGAATTCCAAGGATGGATCGAGTCACACGGTATCGAGTTTGCCCGAGTTGAGGGCGACCCTGGTGAGCTGATGCGTCTTTGTATCGAGAATGGAACATTCACATGGGCTTTCCTTCGGGAGGCAAACTCGACCTTCCGAGGATGGCTTGACGAACTTCTCGACTCTGCCTACACAGCATGCGAGGGCTCTGAACTTCTCATTGAGTCTCCTTCTGCCATGGCTGGCATTCATATCGCGGAGAAGCTTGGTATTCCCTATTTCCGAGCCTTTACTATGCCTTGGACTAGGACACGAGCATATCCTCACGCTTTTATCATGCCTGAGCACAAGATGGGAGGTGCATATAACTATATGACATATGTCATGTTTGACAACATCTTTTGGAAGGCCACGGCTTACCAGGTGAATCGATGGAGACGAAAGACGCTTGGCCTGCCTAGCACCAACCTTGAGAAGATGCAGCCTAACAAGGTGCCCTTCCTGTACAACTTCAGTCCTAGCGTGGTCGCACCTCCTCTAGACTTTTCCGATTGGATTAGAGTAACTGGCTACTGGTTCCTCAATGAGGGAGGCGACTGGGAGCCACCTCAGGAGCTGCAGGACTTTATCGCCAAAGCCAGAGCGGATGGAAAGAAGCTGGTCTACGTCGGATTTGGTTCCATCATCGTTAAGGACCCTGCCAAGATGACACAAGAGGTTATCGACGCTGTTCTCAAGGCAGATGTTCGGTGCATTTTGTCGAAGGGCTGGTCAGACCGTATCTCACCGAAAGACGACCCGTCCAAGCCTCGCCCCGAAGAGCCAGAGATGCCTCCAGAGATCCATGTGATTAAGTCCGCACCACACGATTGGCTCTTCAGTCAGATCGACGCTGCTGCGCATCACGGTGGTTCTGGAACAACAGGCGCCAGTCTTCGTGCCGGTATCCCCACCATCATTCGTCCATTCTTTGGCGACCAGTTCTTCTTTGCTACACGGGTTGAGGATCTTGGTGTTGGTGTCTGGGTGAAGAAATGGGGTACCAACAGCTTCGGTCGAGCCCTCTGGGAAGTGACGCGTAACGAGCGCATGATAGTAAAGGCTCGTGTCCTTGGCGAACAGATCCGCAGTGTAAGTCTCCCTCAACTCTCAATTCCACATATCACTAACATCCATAGGAATCGGGTGTCGATAGCGCCATCCAGTGCATCTACCGCGATCTCGAATACGCCAAGAGTCTCATCAAGCGCAACGCCGGTAAGGCTGCTCAACACGACGCAAATGAGGATGACGACACAGAGGAGAGCTGGACCTTTGTCGGGAGAGACGAGCCAGATCCCGACGCTGTGACGAAGAAGCTGAGTGAGGGTTTGGTAGACAATGAGAAGCCGCTGTCTTTGGGAAGTCAGGCGCCTTCGACTGCTGCGGCATGATGAACATGCTGCCACGAACTGTTATGTGTGGGGGTTTTCTTTGGTGATTTACTCTGGTTGTGCGCTTGTTCTTCTGCATTTGGGTGATGGCTTAATTATGGGCTTTTGGATGATTTGGAGTCTGGATGGATTGCTTGCCGATAGACGTATGATCTAGAAGTCATAGACTACGTATGAAGACAACACTACTTCGTCTTGGGAACTGAGAAACGAGGCCTGATGCTCTGACTTGGATGATGAGTGACGCTGGCAAATTGGCATCTACGTGTAGCTTGTCGCCACGCCTCGCAACACCGTGATCGCAAGCCTTAACCGCCGACACAGAGCTCTCGCCAGACTATCCTCCCGGTGATCAATTATTTTCTCAAGTGTTCATACCTGTTTTTATTGAGTCAAAGTATACCTTGAGTCTTGTTTGCCTTTAACGCAGATAGGTTTAAGAGTTCTGATGGCAATCTCGAAAACCCTCTGTGAACTCTTTAAGCCATTCATTGGTAAGTTTTGAGTTCAGTTCCATATAGGGACCAGAAGACCCTTTATTCTAATAGGTAGTTGCTAAAGCTTCTTTTGACACCCACAAAGCTTCTTTTACTGTGCGCAGTATATATATACTTACTCTCCCAAGCTCCTCCAGCCCTACTCCTTGGTTACTTCAACCTCCATTATCCACATCTTCTAAAGGCAAAGTCTCCCGCACACATAAAACAGCATGACTCACTGGAGCTCACTCACTCAGGAGATTCGCGACATCATCTTGGGGTGCGTCTTTGTTGACGACCACATCGCGCCCTATGCTCCCGTCTCGATAGAATGGCGCGATGCCATTGAGAAAAAGACCTTTCGGCACCTTCATATTCAAGTCTCCTCTTCGGACACTCGCTATAGCGCACCAGAGGTGTTTCAGACACTTAGTCAACTGCGGGGTCGACATCGACGACTCGTCAAACACATATGGCTCAACGTTGAGCTTGTCCCTGGGGATTTGGTTCCACCATGGAACGCGAATATGTGTATCAGCGTTGCTATAACATGGCTATTCCGGGCCTTGCAATTCTGGCCGGCACAGAACGACTTGACGCTAGAGATCAATGAGTATTGTACTGCGTATTACTCGGAGCTGTGGTTTAGAGGGCATCACATTGGGGACCCAGGGGAACAAGACGGAGATATGCCTCTGTCGTCGGATTCTCGACTCGACTTTGACATGCCTTCACACGACTCACTAATGGCTTTATTTCAATTCTTGGACTTCAAGCTGCAGAGATGCCCCTCTGTCCAAGCTGTAACAAAGTTTATTCGTCCTCGACGGTGCCGGCGTCGATTTAAACCAGACACTCTTTCCTGCATACTCGAGCGACTTCCCCGGCTGGAGGAGATTTCCCTTGAGACTTGGGATGTCTCAGAGATTTACGGATTCAATTACGTGGAAATGTGTGCAACATCCCTGTTCCTGCAGCCTGATTCCTTCAGAAATGTCAAGTCGATGACGGTTTTCCAAGATCGCAATGAGTACTTTAACGCTGTAGCTCGTGACCACATAGCTGAGTTTGAACGCCATATCCAGCCCCAATCGAGGCCAACTCCGCCAGACGAAGTGCCATGGCATCGACCAGTTCTTGCTCGGGAACTCGCTGTAGTAAGCCTTTCGCTTGAGAATCTCTCTCTTTCTTTCTTGGTTGACGCCGTCGACTTCTTCGGCCAGTGTCGAGAAAACTGGCTCTGGGCCGACTTGCGTTCCCTTACACTGACGTCCCGACTTCTCACCTGTAACGGTGACTCTTTCAAGATACACGGGCTGTTACAAACTGCTGCGCAAATGGTCAAGCGCATGCCAAAGTTGGAGAGGCTTACAATATGGAACGGCGGGGCCAATGAAGCATGCGCCTTCACATATCGCAAGAAGCGACTCACTGCTTCGGTGACGTGGCAGGCAAAGGGTGGTACGCAGCTGAATCCCGCAGTGTACAGTGATTGGGAGAACTTACATTCCGACCGTTTTTTCGAGGTCGAGGAAAAGGATACTTGGCCTTTGATTACGTCTCACGCTGCTGCTATCATGTGCTTGGGGTTGGAGCATGTGGTGAACGATGTCTCGTTGAGACAGATGCAACTGGAGAATAGTATCCCTTGGTCGAATATCTGAATATCTTTACGGGTTTTCAATTTAAAGATAGAATCATTTACAAATATTTCAGCCTATTATATGCCAACAACAGATGAGAAGGAATGTCATCCTTGCAGTCTACAAGTAAAGTTCCTCGCATGCAAGAAGCAAGCTTAATTACTCACGGGAAAAGCACCGAGGGGATCGTTTCGTTCCACTTGACTCGCTCACTATTCATATAAATTTAAAGTCTTCCCTGACTGCACTCAGGCTAAGGTAACAGTACCACTCATTACTGCATCTCGGGTCGATGGCCACAGAGAGAAAGTCAAGTGAGGTCCAGGCAGCCAAGTAATACAGAGAGAGAAATTATATTAACAATTCTGGAACTACCTGTACATAGCGGCTAAATGGGAGTTGGTGATTGCTGTTCGATTCGGGTGTATAGGTCAATTGATATACTAAGTGGTAACAATGTGCATCGTCTACACCATCTTATCTGATCACCTTTTTCTCGGAACATTGAACGATTGAGGGAAGAGTCTAACAATTGTTAAAGCACCAAATCAGCCGTTCTCGGTCTCAGAGGAGGATGGCTCACCTCTAGGATACCCATTCGTCACGCTGTCCTTCACTTACACTCTCTAACCGCCCCAGGTTGCTTGCGCACCGACATGACACTCTTTGGCTACGACCAAGGCGTTTTCAGTAGCTGTCCCCTTGGTCTCCTTGAATCATAACTTCTAATATTCTCAGGTGGTGTCGTCGTAACTCAACCTCGTTGGTCCAACAAAGACGAACCTCCTTTCCACTGTAACTGCAATCTATGACATCGGTTGCTTTTTTGGCGCTGTTATTCGTTCGGGCGCAGCATTTACTGACTGGGTATAGATATAGAATGGTATCAATACTGCTAAAGCACCGATAACTAGTACGTTCAACAGGAGCAGGAGGACATCCGAAGGGAAGAGTTTGAGGATGGAAGTCCTGTTGGTGGAGTTGCCTCTGAAGAGAAGGCCTCAGGGAGCAAAGCTTCTGACCTTGGATTTGAGGTGCGATGACATACACATTCTAAGATCCACTGAAATCACCACAACCCCTTTATACGTTAGTATAAGCGTGTCTCAAGCTTTCTTGCCTCCATGGGCTGGGCTTGATGGGAGGTTATTTTAGCGGCAGAGCTACCACAAGATGGCGAAACCGCGAATAGTTCAGAATCATTGAATATATCTTAATAGTCGAAGGCGACTATTCAAATACTACTCTTGGGCTTCGTTGTATGTGAATAGGTATGAGACACGATGGACTATTGATGCACCTCCTCGATCCATGTTCATCCGCAGCCAGTTCTCGATAGTAAATCCCTCTTCGGATGATTCGTCGTCAGATAGATTCTTCATCGTCAGCGTCTTCGTCTTCTCTCTGCATATCCCCACCAATGGCGATCTCAGTCTCTTCATCACTCTCATCATCTTCCTCCTCAATATCCCATTTCATCGCCTTCTCCCCGTACATATCCATGTAACTCTGTGCCGTGATGGGCAACACCGCATCCCCATTGTCAAACCTCCTCAACTTCAACTTCGCCGCCTTGAACCACCATCTCTCCAGAAACTCGTCCTCCAATTCGACAAAATGCGGGTTTCGCTTCACCATGCGAACCTTTCCGTGCTTCTCTCTACCTGGGTCATTCCTTATTTGTGGCTTGTGCAGCAAGTCATCAAAGATGGGACAGTCAAACCAGGGCGAACTGTGAAGCACATCGCGCCAAAGGCCATCTTCATGGGCTTGCTGTGTCTCTTCGAGATGTGGGGAGTGCATGATCTCGCGCTACCAGGCCAGCATACCGTGCATATCTTGGAAGTCCCAGAGCTGTGCGTTGGGAGCATTGATGTCTTTGTAACGGCGGTTTGATCGGTCAAGAGCAGTCCAGAAGAAGAATTGGATGTGTTCGTCCTTGTATTCCCGAATGTTGGGGCTGTTGCTGAGGGTCTTGAAGATGCGTACTCTGCTGGTGGCCGCGAGAAGCCAGTCTTCGTCTAGATTTGATGTTGATGGGATGATAGGGCTCTTATTATTTGGGTAGGGATAGAGATCTAAAATCGGGGTGTGGCTTTTGTGCCATATTGCTTCGATGTTGCCTGGGGGGTCTGGCCTGTAACCTTCAGGGATATCATCCTCCATCGTGAGGTCTCTTTTCAATAAGTAAATGAGGTCTTAACATGTTAGGATGCTTACAAGACATCTTTATAGTCGCAATCTCTGCAAGTCTACTCTGTGAAGCAAACGCCTTCAGTGGCAAACACTGTGAAGTAACATTGATGGCTGATAAAGGCAGAATAATTATCGCAAATAAACAGTAAATTGTTACAAGCGCAAACTCAAACAGAACTAAATCGAAGCGAATGCTTTCTTCAAACACGAGCCCATAACGGAGAGTGACCATTGCCTAAGAATGCAGCCGTCACTGTAAGCCAGCTGTGAAAGGATGAAAATAAACAAACATGATTCCTCGAGACGCAAACATGTTTACCTCCATTGTTGCTACGAATAACTCAAGCACAAAGACACAAAAACAAAGCAAACAGCCTCAATTGCTTCAAGGCAATGGGAATACCTTCACTTGCTAATCCCTACAAATCTACTGGCCAATCCGCTTAGTAACCTATTTCGGCGGCCCAGCTCTCAAAGCTCCCCAGTCACCTTACGTAATCGCTCAAGTCTGTCAACCGGAATTGACTGGCAGCTCAAATCAATCAATCACCTCACAAACCGAAGACCGCCCAACGCGACAGCAAACGACGAGCCCGCCCGCACGAGGGACGATACGACAGTAGCGACATTCGAGACCAGCGAGCGACATTCATTTTTGCCCAGCATGCCTCAGGATATGCCCCCTCGGGGCGGGTACGAGCCCGTCCAGTACAAGGTGCGTTGGAAGTTTACGGGAGTGCAATTGGGACGATGTGTTGTTTGAGGGTACTTGGGGGATCAATTGGCTCGGGCAGAGTTTGTTGAAAGACTTGGGGAGGTGTCACGATCGATTGCAAGGCCGGGAAGACATGGAGCAGATGCAGGCCGTTGAAATGGACGTTTATCTGACTTTCTACAGCGAAACCTCCCCGCGAAGGGTTTCCGTCCCGGTATCCTCCTCCTCGGAATGGGCGCTGTTATGGGTTACGGCTGGTATAAGCTTATCGGCGGCATGCGCGAGGCCAAGTACGTTATCTCTCCCTCTACCCGAACATGCATCCATCTACAACAAAACACGCCGGCAACCTACAAATACCCCACGACCACGATTGCTCACACAAAAAACAACGATCTATCGAACCCAATACTGACAACTATCAGCGAACTCGGCCGTGAAAAGATGTGGGCTCGCATCAACCTCATTCCCCTCCTCCAAGCCGAAGAGGACCGCGATCAGGTCCGTCGATACCTGGCCGATCAGAAGCGCGAGAAGGAGTTGCTCGGCGACAATGCCAAGGTTTACAACAGTGACCGGTTAGTTCTCTCATCAAGAGGTACCGTTGATAGGGGAAATGCTAACTCGGTGCAGATTCGTGAGGCCGACTTTCGCTGTTACACCCCCTCCTACTACAAACTAAACAAACGGTGGAAAGACGCAAGCTTGTATATATGTTTTAACAAACTGGTTTTACCTGGAATCGAAAATTCACAAAGAAGACATTGACTACCTCTACTGTGACGATTTGACACTCTCAATCTTCTCTTCCGTCCACTTCCACAGCTTCTTGCCCAAGTCCTCACTGAAACACATGTCATCCCCCTTGTTTGCCTTTCCAACGGGTTCATAAAACGCCACTGTCTCGTCTCTCTTGACATCACCGGCCGCAGCCCAAGCGGTGTTATATCCACCTTGCTCAACCGTCATCATAGATGGGTTGGTAACATACACAAACATTCTCTTCCAGAACCCCAGGCCTGTGACCAAATTCGTAGCAATAACACCAGGATGGACAACAACGCTCTTCATAGCAGGGCATCGTCGCTCCAGTTCCTTTGCCAGGACGATGTTGGCGAGTTTGCTCTGTCCATATCGGCTCCATGTTCCGAAGGGTAAGTGTTCTTGGAGTGAATGCAGCGTCTCAAACTCGACGCCTTTCTTTGGATGGCCTGCGTATCCGAGTGAAGTAACACTAACAAATCGCACTTCGCTCTTCTCAGCAGTTTTCTGCATGATTGGCAAAAGAGCCATCAAAAGAGTCGCATTGCCAACATGGTTAACACCAAACTGCAGCTCCAATCCATCTTGAGTAAGTCCATCAACAGCCATGACTCCCGCATTTGCGATGAAGACATCCAATCGGTCATGTGTGAAATTCTTCGCTACGGAGCGCATGCTTGCGATGGATGTGAGATCGCATTCGAGGAATGTTGCAGGAGCAGGAGAGATGGCAGATATGAGGGACGATGCGGAGGTCGAGGAGCGGCCGGTGAAGTAGATGTGAGATGGCTTATGAGAGGCGAGAGTGAGGATAGCAGAGCGGCCTAGACCGGAAGTTCCTGATGACTCGTTAGTCGATGGTTGTGAAGAGGGAGGGGGAGACAAACCGCCAGTGATGAGGATGACTTTTCCGGTGAGAGAGGGAATGTCGGTTTCTGGATTGAAGCCTTTGAAGGATGCCATGATTGCGATGGATCGTGAGTTCAGGATCAAGACAATAAGTAATGTCGTAGATAAAGGAGTTATGTTGATTCAAGTGGTTGTACAAATGTAACAAGAGTTGCTGGCATCTTCAATCAAGGGACATCTCGTCCTTCTTATACGCATTTCACATCTCATCATCATTCCTCCGTGTGCAGTTCTAATTACAAAGCGACACACTACACGTCATGACTTTGTTGTCCGGCGAGTGTCTTTCTAAGTGAAGCGGCATGATAGATCCCCGATGTGAGACGGGTTTCTACAGTAGCTCTCACTAACCCGGTCAGCCTTGATCTACACCAAAGTCTGTTAGTACGGGATAGTCAACCATCCCTGTCTCCCAACCAAAAATCGGCGACAAGATCTCCAGTGGCGTGTAATCCAAAGCGTCGAGCCTCAATCGGATCGGAGGACAAAGAAGCAAACATGGCACACAATAGCTCACATGTTTTACAAGGCCAGCCATCAAATTGGATTAGACACAACAACGTGCTTGTAAGACTTGATTGCCCTTGCCTCGGGGTATTACATAGCGTATTTACCAGTACAAATGTCAAACCAACCAACTCCCCTCTGTCATGTACACGCTTCTATCTCCATTTTACTGATGTAAATGTAGGGTAAAATTATCCTATTCCATATCGCGCCTGACTCCATTCCCGAGGTTTCAAGTCTTCAATTCGCCATTGATGCTTCTCATATATCAATCCGCCATCAGCTCTGCTAGCAACTCTCTCTCCAGCTCATCCTCATCAAAATCTGCCCCGTCGTCGACATTCACCAGAGGCTCCTTGTCCCGATCCACCACGTCTTCGTCGCCTGTTGGAACTGGTGTGGGTAGACTTCCATCTTCTGTGTCTTGGTCGTCGCCATTGGGTGTTTGTATTGATCGGAGACCAGATGCGCCCCTATTCCGAGCCAGACGTTGCTTCTTGGCCAGGACACTTTCGCCGAGATTTGAGCCGTCGTCGTCTGACTCATCGGCATCAGCCTTACGTTTAATACCTTTCGAGTTCTGACCGTCAACGGATTCGACGTCTGATTCTGTGACTGTGGGGGCAATGCTCACGTCGCCGTCGTCGCCAACTTCATCATCCAGGAATTCGGCCAATTCATCTTCAGCTTCTCCCCAGTCAAAGTCCCTAAGCTCTTGCCCCGTCTGCGCATCTTCAGCTTCGTCGGCTTCCGATGTAACTTCAGTAGTATCATCGCCTCCCTTCTCCCTATCAGCGTCCATGATCTCTAAAAAATAAGGTCGCTCGTCGAGTCGTCTCCATTGACTTAGGCAGTCGGTGAGCCAGTTTTGGTTGACAATTTTAATGCTGGGGATTTTCGCTGCTTGTTGTACCTTCTTGGTACGAGGGCGTGATGAGGCAACGACAAGATGTGTGACTCGTTTCGATACTGTATCCAGAACCTGAGCACCATAACTTTGAGCCTGCATACCGATCTCCGACTCCTCCACTCTCACGCCCAGAGGAACAAGCCCAGATAGCACAATCACGAGACCGGACAAGACATTGGACTTGAGTTCGTCGAGAATGTCGCCGACATCCGGGACCATAGATAAGTCGACGCCATCATCAACAGATGCCCTTCGCTTTGACTTGCTATGTGCCGGTGGGTGTGTTCCCTCTTTCTCTCTCCTTTCCGCTCGTCGCCGGTCGTATGTCTCGTAAAAGGCTGTGTGTAAGTCTGTAAGGTGGTCTTGGAGAGCGATAAGCTCCTCGTCGTCGTCAACAAGAACATTTCGGTGGTGAATAGGCGGTGATTCGCTATCATTCTCGCCAACATTCGTGTCTTGCTGATCGTCTTCCTTGTCTAGCTCTTCCTGCATATGGAGCAAGGGTCGGTCCTTGATTTGCTTCTCGAGCGTCTTTTCCTGCTCTTCTTCCTGGACCTTGAGACTGGCGGCATCGTCTCCGCCGCTCATTCGAGCGATTTCATCCATTGGTGAGGCTTTTGGTGCTATTTTCACGCCCTTTTCAACCGGCTTCGACTTGAGTATAGGTAGAATATCCGTTCGCTTAGGCAGAAAACTCGAGTTGATGTCGCCAATACCCTTGAAGAAATCGTAGGGTACCACCTTGATAAGGTTCGGTCGGTTCATAGGCCACACGTCGGCTCGATCGTCAATGATAACTACCATGTCTGTACTAACAGGGAACAGACGCTGTAAGCTCTTGGAAGTGATGCTGCCATTCTCATCACGACTGATGACCCGGTTTCCAAAGAGCTTCTGTTCGGGGTCAACGATCTTGGCGATGTTGAGGGCGTAGGCGCGTGTGCCCATGGTGTAAACGTGCAACTCATACATCTTGGAAACCTCATCCAAGAATTCCATCAATCCAGGTCGAAGCTTGATATAGTACGTGCAGCCGCTGGTCAATCCGCGAGGACCGTCATCATTGAGCTGGAAGTCCCTCACGTCCTTCACAGCTTCGTAATTAGGATTCGTCGGATCGTTCTTCCACTCTCCGATCGTGGGTTCTATACAAGCATGGATAATAGTTTGATCAAGATCGACAACGAGACTCAGTTTCCGTTGTCTGAGTAGGCGCTTCTGGTTCTCGTGCTCGGCCTTTGTAGCGACGCTTTCGCTGACTCTCAAGACAGTCTGGTCATGGCTCATGTTGATCATAGCGCGATCTGTGTCGAGGTTATCGCTCGCCCAGTTGATCTCGGTCATGTCAGCGCCGCACAAACTGCAAAGACCCTGCACCTGAACTTCATGACCGCACGCTTCTTCAACCATCAGGCAGGGCGAGTCAGCCGCGATCTCCTGGCCTTCGCGGATGCGCCATTGTTTAAGCTTGCCTTCGGCGGGGCTGTCGAACTCGGTGTATGTGGTTTCATCGTTCCAAGTCTCTTCGTTAACCTTGCGCTTCCAGTGGAACTTGTACTCGAAAATGCTTTCTTGTTTCTTGATCGTATCGCCGGGTTTCTTGAGTAGTTTCGTAACGATGATAGGGTAATGTAGGCGCGAGCCTAGGGGGACGATCTTGTCGTGCATTGTGTGTATCGTTGTAGGTAAAATGTGTGTAAGGGTTCTTGCGATGATATCGGTAGCCTCTGATCGCGACGATTAGCTCGCATTCATCGGAACTTGCCAGATAAAACTTGGTGAAAGGCTGAGTGGATAAAGTCGCTAGTGATTCTTAGTGACAAAGAAACGTACCTAGCGAGCTCCCCTTTCTTTAATCCTTCGCGGCGCAGGCGCACCAGTCAAGCCCATGGCCTCACCAGCAGATCGTCGCGAAAGTGAATCAGCGCGCCGCCGCAGTCGCACGTGCAAATCGCAATCGCAATCGCGTTGGTTCTTCTCAATGGACAATTCTTCGCAGGCTTGAACAGCGTGAATAATGGTACTAGAAGAATTGATTCGTGCTGATAACTTGAATCGCTTTGCTGGGGTCTTTTTTGTCCTTGATGCTACGAAAGAAAGCTCGTACAAGGTGACGCACTAGGTTGGCACAGCTTGTAGCGCGGGCCAGCTGCTTCCTTGTACTGCTTTCAATGAGTGCGATCACGTGGCTGGCTGGGTAGGTTCAGCTTGGCTGGGCGCTGAGAAACCCGGAGGCGCTGGAACGTTATCGCGGCGCCTACCGTAATGTAATGTAAATTGGTGGCGCAGTTGATTCTCCGCGATCGCGATCGTGGGTGGGAGTTGGAGTTGGTCCAAGCTCTGCGGTAACAAGTGCGACGTGACGTTGGACAAGTCAAGACAGCAGAAGCGGTTTTGTTTCACTATCTTTATCTTATCGACAAGAATAAGAAACAGAAACAAAAGCGCAACTCAAGTCTAAGGTCGGAATAGAAATGTGGAGTAACACGAGAGTCGGGGAGCGATAAGATGTCAGAATTGGACGTCAAGGCTGTTGTTGTTGTATAGTGACTGATAAAACTTAGTTATATGTTCACAATATTGATGTCCACCAGCAGGGTCATAGAGAGAGCTTACCACGAATGAACCAATCAGGTTAGGAATAGATCACCAAGTTTCGTCCTATGATGGGCTCGATACAGTACAACTGCCGCTCAGAGAAACAAACCTAGGTGGGAAGACCCGCCCTTTTTGTACCTGGAGCTGGAGTGCTGACCCCCCGTCACATCATTCAATCATCAACGCAGCAAGCTCGAGTTATACTTTACAGCTCGAATCCCAAGGAAAAGCGGTAAAGCACAAAGGACTCAATTAAGCTGCTGCATCCACTATATCCAAAGCAATGACATTATCTCTTTGTCAAGTTCCTCATCCCTTTTGATCCTTTGTTACTTGATCACGGATGCCATGACCGAGGCTATCACTTGGACAGCTTGTGTGGGGCTTGGCCTTAGCTTAGACTAGGTACCTTAGGTTGTCTCGCGACGCAGAAGTGGTCTCAGTTGGTGGCGTGTCAGTGACTACCCTAGATCAATTCGGGATGCGAAAATTCATCACCAGTTGAGCTCAGAATGGAACAATTGAGTCACATGCGCATTTTACACGTATACGAGGCCAACGTTGTCGGAGTATCTGAAGTATTACAAACTACCAGGGATATTGCCTTTGAGCGTTGTCGAGCCTGTGACAAACATCGTGAAACGCAACATGCATCATACAACTCACCCAAAACAGGTACTACTTCAGCTATCAAGACTTCTTTGAACAGACACCAATGCAGTAAAAGTGGAGGCAACACAAACTTCAATACCAAAATTCTTCAATAACACTGGTATCTATCGCGAAAACTCAAACCAACGCATCTCCACCCAACCTGGCCGTCTATATGTTCATCGTTACATTCCATTTCGTATCACTCATAGCATCATTTTAACCAATCCCAAGATGCGACTCCAACACCCTTAAGCAGAGGATTGAATGACTCTGTAGCCTTCAGATACCAGCTTTGTAATCTCTTCATTCTTATGTTGCAAAATGCCCAACGCATATGCAACATCGTTCCATTGTCGCTCTGTCTCACAACGGCTGAGTCGTGCGGCAAGCTTCTCGGCCAGCTGTTTGGCGTGTTTGTCCTGGCCAATGCGTTAGCTATTGCTTGTTCAACCATGAGTGCATCAAATACCTTTTCAACAAAGCCAAGAAGGAACTTGACAATCCTGCGGAAGCTCTCCTCCTCCATATTCCCACCAGCGCTGAGCAGACTGAACATGTCGACAAAGTGGTTGTACACAGCATTGTCCTTGGTGCTGAGCTCGGTGAAGAACATTCTCGCCAAATCAGCGATCCTGCGATCTTCATCCTCCAAACATTTGGCCATCTCGCCGAGCTGACCCTTGACCTTGACCTGTCCAGCGAGGATCAGGAAAGTCAATGTCATGAGACACGTTCGCTTGACGGACGCATCGTCGTCAGCCAGTCTGCGGTAAAGGAAGTCGGTGTTCTCATCAATGAGATGATTGAAGCAGACTGCCATGTCACCCAGCGCGATAACAGCATTGCTTCGGACAGTGGCGTTGGGCGAACGCTCCATGATAGTGATGAGCAGCGGCAAGTTTGCTTCACAGTACTCGGCAGACACACACATGAGCTTAGCGAGACAGAGTGTCGCGGCGGCCTGGAGTCCCTTATCGGCGTATGTTGTGTTGTTGGCGCATATTTCTGATACCAGCGGGCCAAAGACGGCTAGTAGAGAGTTGGGCCCGTATAGAAGCTCTCGCTCACGAATGTGTGCCATGGCTTCTGTAAAGTCATCCTCTGTTGTGCCTCCGATCAGATCAAGCTCATCCGCATCATCTTCCTTGTCCTTGTCGTTTTTAGCGGGCGCTGCCTTCTCCTTCTCCTGCTTTCGGCGCTTGAAGTCGAGTTCACACAGCTCAAGATGAACAATTTGCTTGATGGCAACGTGGCCGACGATGAATAGAAGCTGAGACAGAGCGATGGCATTGTCACGTTTTTTCTTCTCACCCTGGGTCGCAGTCTGGTCAGCTGTTGGCACAACCTTTGTCTCGTCTCGCGATGTAGGGCGCGAGCTGGGCTGCGAGGATGGTGGGGAGCGGGACTGTCCAAACACCTGTCGTGCTTTTCGTCGGATTAGGTCTGAGCAGAGGGTATCGGGATGCTTAGAAATAGCATAAATGGCGTTGATGGCCTGCTCTGCTACTCCATACCACTCCTTGCTGTCCGAAGGTACCTCGGTGATGGCAGCCAATCTGACGGACACAGCGTGGTCGTTTGGCAATCGTGAGAACTTCACAGGAGAGTCCTTAGACTGTCGTCCAGATGGGTTAATACGCCTCAAAGCAATGCATGTAAACTTGGCCAACTGAAGATCATTGTGTCCATGCAGACCAAGACCAGTCCGAAGCATGGTCTCCATCTCACCAACCACAATCTCGGGGTTTGCAGTTGCCAGCATTCCCAAAACAATGATGGCACCTCGGCGCTGAGTGCGGGAGATCTCCCGTTTCTGAACACCATAGACTTGCCAAAGCTTGTTGATAACAACCTCGGGGATCATGCCGCCCTTCATCATTGTCGCCAAGAGCTGCTCAAGCGATGTCAGCTCAGCGGGCGTCGCGCCAAAGGTCAAACTGATCATGTTGCGCGCGATGTAAATCGCCGAATCATTAGGACTGAACGAGTCAGGTGCCTCAAAGAAGAGTCGCCTGTAACATTCGATCAAGTGTGTCTGGACACCCTTTCCTTCATCGCTATTGCCCTTGGTCCAGATGAGTCGAAGCATACGTCGAATACCGACCTTGTTCTGCTCAATGTTGTAGGCGTCACCGACCTCAAAGAAGTCCATGGCCTCAATAACCTCGCTCTTGTTCCTTGACCCGAGGAGCTGGCAGATCGTGGTGGTGGCGTCGTGGATAACATCGATAAACTTGAGAGCCTCGTTGTAGTATCTCCGGGTGAGTGTCAGCTTCTCGATAGCTTCACTTGTAGCAGCTTCCTCCTGTGCCTTCTTGATAGCAGCAGCCTTCTCCTCTTCAGTCATCTGTGTAGGCTTCTGAGGAGAGCCAAGTTGTGTCGCCTCATCAAGAAGCTCATTGTCGACGGTCGTGTTCGCCTGATCGCCTCCAAAGCCAGGGACACCAGGGGGAGGCTTGAGAGCATCTAGCTCCTCCTGCACCATGTCCAAACGAGCCTGCCACTCCTTTCTTGACAGCTGGGCGCCGTGCATGACTGTGAAAGGATGTGTCTTGATGAGTGTGCCTAGAAGCTTAATTGCGTTACGTCGGACATTGCTGCTCTTGTCTTCCAGACTTCTACAGGCGAGTTCTGCAGCCTTTTGTCGTCGCTTGGGGAACTTTTGCGCAAGATCGCAAAGTCGCATGTACACTTGGAGAGTTCTGCACCGGCAGTAGGGGTTGATGTCGAGGAATCGCTCTTCCAGCACATCGAAAAAGGCGTTCAGTTGGGACTTGTGGTTCTCGCTGCGCTCATCTTGCTTGCTGAGGTAGCCAACCATGTTTCCACAGACCTCGATAAGAGCACATCGAAGAGTATATGACTGCTCTGGTTAGCTAACAGCCCACGACATATCCATGAAAACCTACCTCGCTGTCCAATTGCTTCGCAAGCATTGTCATCTGCTTAATCACCAATCGTGGCGCTAACTCAGAAAGCTTGGCAATAAAGGAAGAAACAGACTTAGGTCCTCTAGTATCGTTGGAGTTAAATTCTTTGTTACTGATTTCGCGTAATACCTCGTCAGCGAGCTGAGGATAGTCGTAAGTTTCTGCTAGGATGTGTAGGAATTCGGCCATTGGTTCCGACAAGTGCTCGAAATATGTCAAGTTCTGGATGATGTTGATTTGCGCCGCTTTCAGTTGTCAGCACTTCACTTGATTCGGGCACTTCGAGATGCTCACCATATCCATGTCCATGATGCTTCACTGCAATACAAAGGACCTTGAAGCAGTGCATCCGGATGGTTGTTGTCTTGACCCGTTGCTCACTCTCCAAAACCATATAAACTGGTCGGGTAAGGAGACCAATGAATGTATCTCGTTCGCTTGTTGTGAGAAAGATCTTGGAGAGCTTGAGCTTGAGGACCTTGCACATAACTTCCAGGGCTCCTTGAAGCTGTGTAGCCGAATCCCAAGCTGCATCCTTATCCTTTGCAGCCCCCTTCTTTGCCTTTCCGCGTCCTCTAGCAGCCGGTGCCGCTGACGACTTCTCAGCAGCCTTGGTCTCGACAGCAGCGATCGTCCATTGCAAAAGGAAACCGTATATCTCGAGTAATTTCTTGTGGTGGGGTACCGAGTCTTGCTCGTCGGGGGAGTCGATATCGGAGTGAACAGAGTCGGCCTCTGCACTCAAGCCGCTCATAACAAGGTCGAAGATCTTGCTTAGGGCGTGGGTGGGAAGATGTGCTGTGTATCTGGGATTTTCTAGCTCAGAATGTTGTCCCACAGTCGGAGTATCAGGTGAATGATGGAGGGATATGGGGGCTAACTTGAGGAGGAACTGCAGCGAGTCCATGTGGGAGGCGCGCATGATGGCATCTGGATTATCGGCGACTGCGTCGACGATAGGGTTCAGGACAGAGTTAACAACAGGGAGTGTAAGGGCTTCGGGATCATTTTCGCAATCGAAGAGAGCCCCATCAGCTTCAGGCGTTGAAATGCTGGCTGGGTCCGACATGTAGTGCTTCAAGGCATCGTTGAGGTCAAAGTCAATGGTATCCATGGCGGGCGATTCGACAGTGTCGTCGCAAGCAGCGAGCGACAAGAGGGAAAGAAATGAAGCGGTAAGAACGTTGAGACCTAATGAAAGGGTATCACAAAATGATAAAGGACTAAGAGTGCCTTATGCGCCGAATGTATTGCGACCAGGTAATACCAGACCCGTTGAACCTGACCGTTTGGTGCTTGTTGACAATGCAAGCTTAGTACCGAGTCGGTGGAGGGGATTTAGATTTGGCTGAGGGGACGTGAGCCAACCCCTGGGCAACGATTGTTTTTGTTTTGTTCAACCCGACCACTCAGAACCCTTCCCCTCCATGTCCCGCTAAAAAGACAGCGCGTTGAGCCTATCAGACCCTTGCAACCATTCATCGAGGCTGGCTTTAATCTTCAAGCCCCTCCAACTTCGACTGCATTTGCAACCCGTGGATGCTCTGAAGGGCCAATAACAAAGTCTTGTTCTTTTGCTTAAGTTTGTTTCTACCTGTGAGAGCTCAAGGCGGCTGAAGTAAAGTTAGTTTTTATTGGGTGCATTTTCTGTATTACAAAGCGATCATGAGCGCTGCGGTTCATCAGCATGTCGAAGAGCACTTCGATATCCATGAGGATTTGAGGACGGAGGATACGGAGATGATGGTGGAAGAGGAGCGCACTGAAGAAGCAGCTCCAATAGATGAAGACGAACGCGTTCAGTCATTCCAGCAGGCGCATCAACAGCAGCACATTCAGCAATTGCAACACCAGCAACAACACGCCCATCACCAACCGCAACAACCGCAAGAAGAGCCCCAGGAGGAGGATGAGGAAGAAGAGGAGGAGGAGTCCGAAGAAGAAGCCGTTGACCGAACCGTTCAAGCAGACATGGACAAGTTACAGAATGACTTTCCTGGTTTTCGCAATCGGTATCGGTTGATCAAACGCATCGGTGAAGGTACATTCCCAATTTTCCCATCTGCGTCCCATTGAGTTTAACAAATGTTGCCAGGAACCTTCTCTACCGTCTACAAAGCCGAGGATATTATGTACGACCACTACGACAACAGTTGGGACTATGAAGACGATTCGTCAAAATGGACACCACCGCCCAAAGCAACCGACAGTCCTGTGTCTCACCGTCCCCGTCGCAAGGCACGTTACGTTGCTATCAAGAAGATCTACGTCACCTCAAGTCCCTCGCGAATTCTCAACGAGCTTGAGCTACTCCACGATCTACGTCAATGTCCTTCTGTCTGTCCTCTCATCACCGCATTCCGCGAAACCGACCAGGTGGTGGCTATCCTGCCTTACTTTCGACACGGGGACTTCCGCACGTACTTTCGCGACTTGACTATTGCAGAGATCTCTGTCTACCTTAGAGAACTCTTTACCGCCCTGAAAAGTGTTCATGATCACAAGATTCTCCACCGCGACATCAAGCCTACCAATTTCCTGTACGACCCAGGTACACAGCGCGGTGTCTTAGTCGATTTTGGTCTTGCCGAGAGGGAAGGGTCTGATGCCAAACCTTGTCTTTGTCACGAGTCCCGAGAAGTCCGAAAGCATCGCCAAACAAACTCAGTCTGGGCGCAGAATGCTGCGACTCCTCAAGCCGGATACCCCAAGTCTGACACACGATCATCCCGACGTGCCAATCGCGCTGGAACAAGAGGGTTCCGTGCTCCTGAGGTTCTCTTCAAGTGCACGGAGCAGACTACATCCATCGATATCTGGTCTGCCGGCGTTATCCTACTTACCATTCTATCTAAGCGCTTTCCATTTTTCAATTCGGCTGACGACGTTGAAGCAATGATTGAGATAGCAACTATCTTTGGTACTAAACGCATGAAGGCTGCAGGTTTACTGCATGGATGTGTCTTCGAGACCAGCATTCCCACCGTCGGTCAAGGAGGCTTCTCGATGGAGAAGATCATCATGTGGAGCACATGCAGAGGCGAGGAAAAACCTCTGACAGGAGAGGAAAAGTTGGCTATCAACTTCCTCGAATGGTGTATGGAGCTGGATCCTGACAGGCGAATAACGGCTGCGGAAGCATTGAACCACGATTTTCTTCTCTTGGGCGACATTGAAGCGGAGAGGCAGGAGAACGAGCAAGCAATGGCGGGGCATTAAAACAATTCTGTATCACTAATGTAATCATAGAAGCATGGAAAGGCGTTGGTTTGAGTATGGTATTATGGAAGTGGTTGGCTAGATATCTGGTACATAGCCCAACATGACTGATACCCAGTGTTACAACGTTTCACGGGGAACAGATACAAGGACATCAATGGCACGATCACAGTGTATTAAAAAGTTTTGTCATTCAATCATGGGCGAAAATCGATTTTTATTTCGTTAACTCCTTGCAAGAGTCCCTGATGCAATGCCCGAAGCCGACCGACCTAGGTCCCTGCTCACAGGAGACCTGTCATCCATTGCCCGTTGTTCGCGGGTTGGAGATTCTTTTTTCCTTTTGCGAAAATTCCCATACAAGCCCAACCGACTCCTAAGCAAGCACAACATTTAGAGAACAGTTGCTTGCTTAAGCGACAAGCTCAACGACGCCACCGGCCTGCTTGATCTTCTGCTCAGCAAGGCGGCTGACCCAGCGGGCGCGGACGACGAGAGGGATCTCGGGGAGACGGCCCTTGCCGAGAACCTTGGAGTAGCCGAGGGGGAGGAGGTCGAGGACGGGGACGGTATCCTTCTTCTCGCCGGAGACGTAGGCGTCACGGGTCTCCTGGGGGACGAGAGACCACAGCTTGTCGAGGTTGATGATGGGCTTCCAGAAGTGGTTGGGCTGCTTGTGGAAGTATCGCATACCAACCTTACCGAAGTAACCGGGATGGTACTGTCATGAAGTTAGCCAAAACCTCGTCCAAGTCTTCACTTCAATCGTGCTGTCGAACCTTGTCCATGTTGGTACGGTGGTGGTGCTGACCACCAGCAAGACCACGACCACCGGGGTGCTTGCGGTGCTTTCCGACACGTCCCTTACCGGCGGAAACGTGACCGCGGCTGAATAACAAGTCAGTCCATCTCAAGTTCGGTATAACATCGTTTTTGATCTCGTCGGGTTCGAGAGCAGCCGCCGACAAAGGGCGATTATTGTGAGCTCCAGCGGTCTATCTCTGATTTTCCTGAGGGAAAACAGAAACGGACGCGGTCTCTCTCAACGACCAACCTCGTCGACGGCGAGGGGGATGAGGACATACTGCTTGCGGGTCTTTGAAGTACGGGTAGGCATCGTAACGGCTGTGGTTGTCGACTTGTCCGAATGTTCACAGTCGAAACTTCGAAATGGAGGGTGATATCCTGTAAAGCTAGCAAGAGCCGAAAATCCAGACGAGGGCAGAGTAACCCTAAGAAAATTGCTGTGGGAAAGCGGGGCCGACTGCGGTCTTTCCGGTTTTAGCGGGTCAGGTGATCTCGTGGATTGACCGTGGTGAGTCTCGGTGAGGACCCACCAATGATGGGCTCAAGGGTAACTGATGCCTTTGAGACGCGACTGAAGCGCGGTGACTCTGGTGCTCAATCCATTGAGAACTGATGTTATTTGATCAAGATGGCGCAATCTGAAGTGGACAAAGTCACACAAGATCTTGAAAAACTGAACTTTCATCATCCGTATACGCCTTATGATGTTCAAGAGCAGTTTATGAAGGTTGTTTACGATGTTTTGGAGACTGGTAATGGACAAGTTGGTATTCTAGAGAGCCCAACTGGTACAGTAAGTGTCTGAAAAGGCCAAGACAGATATTTCGACGCTGTATTGATTGGCTTTGAGTCTCCAATACGACAGCCTATTAGAGATGCTAACATCGAACAGGGGAAGTCACTTTCACTGATCTGCGCCTCACTAACATGGCTTCGCAACCACAAATCCAACCAATTCGAAGCATCAATCCAAGAATCAGCGGAAGCTTATAAGGATGAACCATCATGGCTCGTTGAGCAGCTTCTACGGCGCAAGCGCGAAGAGCTCGTCACTCGCTGGGAAGAGCGGGAGAAGCGTCTTGAGACCCTGCGTCTGAAAGAAAAGGCACAAGAAGAACGCGCCCGTAAGCGTCGGCGGGTTGAAGACTTCGTACCCAGTAGATCACGCGTAGAAGATGAAGATGCCGAGTGGTTGCTTGATGATTCTGATGATCGCGATGCTGGACCTCAGGATGCGCTGTCTGGCTTGAGTAAAGAGACACGAGAAGTCCTTGCGAGTATCGGCTTGGGAGGGGCGAAGAAGCCCGAGGAGGAAGATGATCTTTTGGAGGAGGAAATCAAGGTGCGAAGGTCTTCGATGGACCGTAAAGTACGAGTAGTAACGTCTATAGATCTATTACACGTCAAGAACACATTCTCAACTTTCGCAATTCATCACCGAACTTCGTCGCCCCTCGTTTCCACCTTCACTGCCAACGTCGCTCGCGAAGGGCGAAGAGACGAAGACAGAAGCAGTAAAGCTTCTACCATTATCCTCTCGGCAGAGATTATGCATCAATCCCGCTGTCTCACGCCTTGGGTCCGTCCAGGCCATCAACGATCGGTGCTCAGAACTCCAACAGCCAAAGTCAGGACAGAAATGTCCCTTCGTACCCAAAGAAGATCTGCTTTCTCAGACACACCAATTCCGCGACTCAGCTTTAGCCACACTGCCAGATATTGAGGACCTTCATCAACTTGGCAAATCACTTTCTGTCTGTCCATATTACGCATCGCGAACGGCCTTGCCA
Organism: Fusarium chuoi; assembly: GCA_022627125.1. Classification (NCBI taxonomy): domain Eukaryota; kingdom Fungi; phylum Ascomycota; class Sordariomycetes; order Hypocreales; family Nectriaceae; genus Fusarium; species Fusarium chuoi. The sequence continues at coordinate 551,998 of JAJALE010000851.1, forward strand.
GGCGCCGAGATTATCACACTTCCGTATCCTTTATTGTTACAGAAGAGCGCAAGAGATGCGCTTGGCGTCAAGCTGGAGGGCAGTGTTGTTATTATCGATGAGGCGCATAATATCATGGATGCGGTGGCAAATGTGCATGCGGCTGAGATTAAGCTGAGCGATCTGCGAAGAGGACGAGCCATGTTGGGTGTTTACGTGAAGAAGTTTGGCAAGAAGCTCAAGGGCGTCAACCGAGTCAATGTTGGGAGAGTGGGAAGAGTCATTGATGGTCTTAGCGAGTGGATGGACAGCGCACTCAAGTTCAAGGTCAGTCTACGTCCATTACAGGTGAAGTAACAACTAACGCCTTCACAGCAAGAACATGGTATCGTGGATCCCAACGACTTAACCCGGCCAAAAGGCATTGACCAGATCAACATGTTTGAGCTCATTCAGTACATCCAAGAGTCGAAGCTCGCTTTCAAGATCGAAAGTTACATATCCCATGTCGAGAGTGAGGATACAAACTCTAAAACACCAAGACCAAGTTCACCAGTCCTTCATACCCTAGTATCCTTCCTCATCGCCTTCACAAATCTCAGCTCTGAAGGTCGAATATTCTATCAAAAGATCAAGGGGCCAACCCCTGACATACAGCTTTCTTACTTGCTCTTATCGCCAACCTACGCATTCTCATCTATCGCGTCGAGTGCGAGAGCAGTTGTGCTTGCAGGAGGCACAATGTCTCCATTTGATGATTACAAAGATCACCTGTTCCCTTCACTGGAACCAGAAAAAATCACCACTCTTAGCTGTGGACATGTCATTCCGCCCGGGAACCTCTGTGTCTGGACGCTGGCCTCGTCAAGACCTGGGGCACCACCCTTTGAGTTCAGCTTCCAGAAACGAGGCGACACAGAAATGATAACGCAGCTGGGCCTTGCCATTCTGAACCTCTGCTCCTTAGTCCCAGATGGTGTCGTTATATTCTTCCCCAGCTATGGATACCTTGACGAAGTGGCAGCTGTCTGGCAAAAGAGTCAAGGAAACGCACAGCCAATCTGGGATCGATTGGCAGCACGAAAAGCACTCTTCAAAGAGTCAAGAGGCGCGTCAAGCGACGAAGTCCTCCAAGAATATTCCGACGCCATCCTCGGCGAGCAGAGCAACGGAAAAGGTGCTCTTCTTCTCAGCGTCGTAGGAGGTAAAATGTCAGAAGGCATCAACTTCTCTGACCGTCTCGGTCGATGCGTCATAGTAATCGGATTGCCCTATCCCAATATCGCATCGCCAGATTGGAAAGCAAAAATCGAGTACATCGAGACAACAACACAGAACAATCTTACGGCACAGGGCGTAGCGAAAGAAGAGGCTATAAGTAGAGGCAAACAGACAGCGAGAGACTTTTACGAAAACGCCTGTATGCGGGCAGTTAATCAGAGTATCGGCCGTGCAATCCGGCACCGGGGGGATTATGCGGCGATAGTTCTTGTGGATCGACGATATGGCACGGAGCGAATCCGGGGCAAACTACCGGGGTGGATAAGAGGGGGGTTAGTCAAGGACAGTCACGAGAAGGGTCTCGGAGGTCTGATGGGCGCTGTCGGAGGGTTCTTCCGAGGAAAGAAAAGCGAAAGCCTGAATCAGTAAAATCGATAGTGATAGGGCTGGGTCTTGGTTACTTCCAAGTCTGGGCATAACGAAAGATTTCAGATCACGAGACAGATTCGAGCTTGTACAAAGATGGGAGCTTGTTTGTGGGTGGGGGTCGAGACCCTTCTTGGCGTGAGGATGGAGAAGGCGAATGGAGGAGAAGAGGCAGATTAGGCTTTTCCGCCACAGAGACCGTGCCTTTGATGGAAGATCGATAGACGGCGTGTTAGAAGGATGCAGAACATGCGTCGAACATTCGATATCTGGTCGTGACAGGGTTCATATCAAAAACACCCAGACAATACCATAGTAATTGCCTCACCTACAAAGCTACAGCCAAGACACATTAAATACTATCAGAAAACATGTACAGAATAAAGACATTGTCTGTGAAGGGTAGATACGGCAACATCAGGCATTTCCTGTCAAACACGCCTTAACAACACGCCTTTTAACCAAGTCGCCCGCGGTAAAAACTCCATGCGGCGACCTTTATCCCGCAGAATCGCGTTAGCAGTCACACTAACACCGACTGCCATTGGCGAATGAATGAATTCTCGTTGGTTGATAAAAAATACTAGCGACACCTCAGAAAAAAAAAAGGCGGAACCGGGTCCGGGACCGGGGTGACCGATTTATTTGCCCGTTGACTCTTATAAGGCTCATTCTCCTCATTCTATAGTTCTCAAGATATTGTATAACACAGGATTATCCTATTTTCTTGGTTCTTTTGGGAGTCTCGCAATGGCGACAAAAACAGAACAGGCTCCAGAGAGAAGCATGCCTCCCGATGATGATCACAGCGATGTCGAGAGTCTCAAGGCGGCGGCTCTTTTCCACAAAGCTTTGCGCATGGGAAGAGTTGAGGAGAAGGGTATTCAGCCCATTCCCCTTGAAGAGCGCACCGTGACACGCTTCTACAACATTTTCACGGTCTGGGCGTCTATCAACTCTAATATCCTTGGGTAAGTTGTTTTATAAACCTTTTTATGAGCGTATACTAACAAGTGTAGTATCACTTTTGGCATGCTGGGACCACTGGTGTATGGCCTGAGCTTGAGAGATTCTGCGCTTATCATCATCTTCTTCTGCCTCTTCTCAACCGTCGGACCTGCTTATCTTGCTACGTTTGGTCCCAAGACGGGAATGAGACAGATGATTCAGGCGAGATATAGTTTTGGTCGATATCTTGTCTCTATTCCTGTTCTTCTCAACCTCGCCACTCTGACTGGTTTCATGGTCATCATCTTTGTCGTCGGTGGACAGTGTCTCTCCGCTGTATCAAGCGGCCACATGAGCCCTGATGTCGGCATTGTCATCATTGGCATTTTATCGCTGTTTATTTCGTTCTGTGGATTTAAGGTTCTTCATTACTACGAGACTTATGCTTTCATCCCCGCCATCATCGCCATCACCATTGCGACAGGATGTGGTGGCTCTGAGCTTTCCAAGCAGGCCCCTCCTGCAGCACCAGCGACTGCAGCAGCAGTTCTCAGCTTTGGGATGATTGTTGCGAGTTACATGATCCCTTGGGCAGCCATCGCAAGCGATCTGACGACATATTTCGATCCCAAGGTCCCCTCGTGGCGGGTCTTTGCGTACAGTTACCTCGGCCTCGTCACACCCACCATTCTCCTCATGGTTCTCGGAGCTGCCATCGCTGGAGCTCTTCCAAATGTTCCCGAGTGGTCAGAAGCTTATGGTGAAACAGCAGTCGGAGGCGTTCTTGCAGCCATGCTTTCTAGCGCCGGTGGCTTTGGAAAGTTTGTGGTTGTGATTCTCTCGCTCACTCTGTTGGGTAACACTGGCGGTACAATGTACGCCATTACACTCAACTTCCAGACTCTTATTCCTGGCTTGATCAAGATTCCCCGCTACGCCTTCGCCATTGTCGTTACCGTCATCGTCATCCCCACTGCTATACGAGCTCAGCGCGATTTCTTCGTCAACCTTGAGAACTTTGTCGCTCTTATCGGTTACTGGTCTGCATCTTTCATCGGAATTGTTTCAGTTGAGCATCTTGTCTTTCGAAAGGGCCGCTGGGAAGCTTACGACCATGCTATCTGGAACGTTGCGTCTGAACTACCCCTTGGTATTGCGGCCATCGCTGCGGGCACCATTTGCTACGCGCTCGTTGTGCCCTGCATGGCGCAGGCTTGGTGGACTGGTCCAATTGCAAAGACGACTGGTGATATTGGGTTTGAGATTGCGTTTGTCATGAGTTCCTTGTTCTACATACCCTTCCGGTGGTTGGAAAAGCGCATGTCGGGGAGGTAATTATAATGACAAATACGGCCTCAACGCCGGATCGAAGATAATGAGATGGAGGCACAAATAGACGGATTAGAGAAAACATTAGCATAATTAGCATTATCTGATTGAAAAAACTTATATGCTGAAGACTAGAGCCCCCTTCAATAGCCTTACGCCTTTTTCCTAACAGTCATCATCATCCCATCCCTCGGCCTCCCGTCCAATCCAAGCTGCTGAAACGCCATGTCCCCGAACACGAGATCAAAATTGGTGTGCTTCGTCTTGGGCTCTCTGTTGGGCTTCAGTTCCGCACATTCAAACGTATACTTACCCATAGTCATGACCATGATAATCTTGAGTATGCTCATTCCCATACTCTGGCCAGGGCACGTTCTCCCATCCCCGCCAAATACCCTGAAATAATCACTAGGGATAGTCTTGTCTTGATCTAGCCATCGTTCTGGCCGAAAGGATGCAGGCTCTGGATAGACGTGTGCGTCGTAGTGGATGGTGTGTGCGTTGGCTGTCACGATGAGGCCATTGGCAATAGGAAGGCGGCGGCCATCATGTGTGGTGATTGTTGTACCGGGAGGTGCTTGCTTTAGATCGGACCCGAGGGGGTAGAGTCTCAAAGCTTCTTTGACAACCGCTTCTGTGTAAGGGAGTCTTCGAAGCATGTTTGGGTTGGCAAGAAGAGTGACTTGAGGAGAGGTTCCAAGTTGTTCAATGTGTTCTTGGTGCATCTTTTTGACGACATCAGGGGCTTTAGATAGAAGCATAAATAGAAACTAATGCAATATAGTCAGACAAGTATGTTCTCAGAAAAGCAGGACCGACCTACGCAGAGAGTGTTCGTGGATGTGCTGTGCCCTCCCAACAGCATCGTTCTCAGACTATGGTAGACGTTAGCTGGTACCAGCCTATGTTGAGCAGAAAAGCCTACTTGCTAAACAGCATCTCTTCTTCGCAATTAGAAAGCTGTGAGTGACCACGCACACCCAGCTTCCTTTCCTCCAGCACAGCTTCCGCATGTTCACGAACCAAAAGATCCATGATACTTCTCGGGTTCTGTCTTGGTGGAATGACTCCTTCCTGAACAATCCGCTCAATACAGTTATTGACCTTTCCCCTCAGAGAGTTGTGAAGCCTGCTAACGATTCGGTGTCTCCTCCATCGTCGTGGGATCTGTACCATTGGATTATAGGCGATGAGGGGGTCTGTCTCTCCTTGAGCGAGATTCACAAGGTCTCTCAAATCCTTCAAAATTTGACTTTCCACTGTTTGAGAATGCTGAGTCTCTCCAAATGTGGCTGTCGAGACTATGCCGAATACTGGTTTGGCAACGAGCTCCTCCATGGAGAAGACGTCTCCCCCCACAGCTAATTCGTCCAACTTCTCTTGGAAGAGCAAACATTCGTCGATCATGATATTCGTCATCCCTAGTACATGGCTCATCGAGAAAGCCGGACTAACAACTGTGACCATCTTCCTCCATAGCGCGCCGTTGGCTGCTGCCATTGTCCCCTCGCCAAACATCGGTTTCAAGAATACCACAGTAAAAGGATGTGAAGGGAGTGGCTTCAGGAGCGATGAGTTGTCCATGAGCTTGGGATCAATAATCATGACCATGCCAGAGGATATAGGCCAGAGATCGAGATAGAATATTTCCTCGAGGTTGTATAAGCGGGCCAGTTCTGTGTAGAAGAGCTGCGGGTGAGTGTTTGGAGGCATCAATGCTGCGACTTGACCAAAGACTTTGATATGGCCGAACAGCCAGCTATGGGGAGGCCCTGGCTATAGGCGATTAGTTTATTCAAGCGAACTAGTGAATGGCGAGGTGAAGTACCAAATCCCGAAAAAATCGGCGGTGGTCGTAGCCACGGTATAGTATCACGATGAGGAGACAGGCTGCCAACGTGGTACCCAGAAATGGGCCTCGCATTTGCGAAGAAAGCTCGATTATGGTGTTAATTACATCCATTTTGATCAACTTCAGAAGAAGAGAAAAGAAGCCTGCATAAGATAAAGAGCCTCATCTTGAAGGTCGCATTATCAATCACGGATACTTTTATACAGATATCGAAATGGCTTGACCAAGATTGAGTTACACGATCTTGAATAGATTCGGGTTCCGGTGCCCGTCAGCCCTAGAAGCTGAGCGCGATTGATCTACTTGGACATGGCGTTTATAAAAAAGGCACAATGTGCAGTGCAACGGCGGAACTGTTTCATGGTGTTAATCCGTGGTCAAGCCGTAGTGAAGATAATGAATGCATTGTTGGCTGAGACATGACACAAAAATTCCCAATGCACAAAATCTCAGACAAGATTCAGCTATTGGCATGTGTAAGATCGCCAGGTTCAATGACTACGATTAATTAATCCGATGCAGTTTATTCCGATCTTGATATCATATTCATCGGTATACGGAGTAAGGCTCTTGAGATCTAATTGGTGTACCAGCCTTGGTAATACGCACTAATCCCCCCATGACATCGTCTCTCTGCCTCAGATTCCCTGCCAAGACTCTTCACCCTCGCTTCATCAGGACGCCCAAAATGGCTGGAAACCTATGGTCGATCCCTCTCCAAACCACAAACTTCAACATAGTCGTCGCCTTTCTGGGCGGCTTCATATCAGTCTTCGGCCTCGTATCCTACCTCCTCAAGGAAAACTACTATCTCTCCGAAGCCCGTACGTCACCAACAAACACCCTTGCATAAATATCTCTTGGCATTTCTAAAGCGCATTTCCTTTTACAGTTATCTCTCTCTTGGTAGGCGTCGCATTTGGTCCTCATGGAGCAAACTTCATTCGTCCAAAGGACTACGCTGAGTGCGCCGAGTTTCCTGGGTCGTGCGATTTTGACCTCAATGCTATAACGCTCAACTTTAGCCGTCTTGTTCTCGGTGTGCAGCTTGTCCTTGCAGGCGTGCAGTTGCCGAGTAAATATCTCGTGAGAGAATGGAAGTCACTTAGTTTGCTGCTTGGGCCTGGTATGACTTGTATGTGGCTTGCCACGAGTCTGCTTGTATGGGCGCTTGCAGGCCAGCCGCCGTTTTTACATGCCCTTGCTATTGGAGCCTGTGTCACCCCCACAGATCCTGTGCTCAGTGCAGTTATTGTTAAGGGAAAGTTTGCGGATCATAATATTCCGCAGGATCTCCAGTATCTCATCACTGCTGAGTCTGGTGCCAACGATGGACTGGGCTATCCATTTCTCTTCTTGGCGCTCTATCTCATCAAGTTCACAGGTGCTGGCGCCACATCTGGTGGAGCAGCTGATGCTATGGGGCTGTGGTTCGGTATGACCTGGGGTTATACCATCCTCCTCAGTGTATTCTACGGTGCTGTGGTGGGATGGGTTGGCAAAGAGCTGCTTCACTTTGCTGAAAAGCATAACTACGTTGATCGCGAAAGCTTCCTCGTCTTCGCCATCGCCCTAGCACTCTTCGTCCTAGGAACATGCGGTATGGTCGGTACAGACGATGTCCTGGCATGCTTCATCGCCGGTAACACATTCACATGGGACGACTGGTTCCGTCTCGAGACAAAAGACGACTCTCTCCAACCTACAATCGACATGCTCCTCAATGTCACCATATTTCTCTGGTACGGAGCCTACATCCCCTGGAGAGACTTCCACGACAACTCTGTCATTCCTCTGTGGCAGCTTGTCGTTCTGGGGATTTGTGTCCTAGTTCTGAGGCGACTCCCGTGGGTGTTTGGCATGCACAAGTGGATTCATCAGATCGAGGAGGTCAAGCAGGCTATCTTCGTTGGCTTCTTTGCACCTATTGGCGTCTCGGCAGTATTTTATCTCTTCATTAGCCTGGAGTTCATCGAGAAGCATCTTAGTGATGAGGATGGCCGTCCGAGGAGTGATGTTAAGAATCTTGGAGACCAGACGCGGATTATCGTCTGGTTCCTTGCAGTTTGCAGCATTGTAGGTACTCCCTTATTCAGCAACTGGTCTTATGCTGACAGAACATAGATCGTTCATGGCTTGAGTATCCCAGTAGGAAAACTGGGCTTCCATGCACCCAGGACATTGAGCCGTGTGGTCAGCGAAAGTCTGAGCGATGCTCCAGCGGGTGGACGTCGACGAAACATCCCCTTCATCGGGAGGTACTTCTTTGGACCAGATAAGAAAGATGCACGTCCGCCTACTGGTCCAATTGTCATTACTGGTGCTCAAAGAATGCGCTCAGAGCTGCCGGTCCATACTGGGGATGAGACACCTCCAATTAGACGAGAGATACAGTTCGCCGATGAGGTGAGATAAGAGTCGCAAGTGAGTTTTCTTTATCTGGCATATAGATTCACATCGGTAGACGGTGTCATATGATAAATAGCGACATATTTCATTAAGCGTATCTCTCTAAATAAGAAAATATGGCGTATCACATAAAAAGCGACAATCCTCCATCATTTCAGTAGTTCTCTCACAGGGCAATGTCCCGTCATATCTAAGCCAGGAGCATCGCAACGCCAACAACAGCGCCGACGACTCCATAAGGTGCCATGGCAGCAGCAGCGTTGGTCTCATCGGGGTTGGAAGCGTCGTTGGTAGCAGAAGCATCATTGTTGTCGTCATTGCTTCCACTACCTCCATTACCACCGCTGCTACCGGTAGCAGAAGGCTCGTTGGAGTTCTGGGTTCGTGTACCGCCAACAATGGTGGTGGTCAACTGAGAGGCATCTGTAGGCCGAGTCGCATCGACTGAGACGCCAGAGACAGCAGCTGAGGCGGCGGATGCGACATAGGTGGTGGATGAGAAACCACAGGTGTACATGAGATCATCGATTTCTACAGAATTAGCACAGCTCGTATGATTGATTGAGAGAACTTACCCTCGGTGTCATCACGAGTATCATCATCGTCGTCATCGTCATCGCGGTTGTTTTGGGCATTCTGGTGAATGCAACCGGCGCAGAGAGCAGCGACACGACTGACGTTGAAAGAGTCGTTGGTGCAGACACACTGAGCCTCAAGTCGATCTTCTTCACGGTCACGATCACCACGGAGGTCAGTGTCGCATGTCTTGGTGAGCTGAACGATGGGATCACAGATGGTGTCGCATTCTCGTGGGATGTCGTCTCGGTCGAGACTGATGTCTGCACGGGCGAGGTAGAGAAGGGGAGCAATAGCGAGAGCGATGGTTGAAGTGTACATTGTGAGTGATTGTGTGAGAAGAAGCTCTGTTGTTCTTTGTTGTTGGGTTTGAACTGTGAAGCGGTGGTTGAGGTTGTGAATGAAGCTGTTGGTGATGATGAGAGAACGAATTGAAGGACAGACCAGGCATTTATACATTCTCATCAGTCAACTCCAGTTTCACAATACATTCTTTCTTACTTTCTTGGCAACTCTCATTGCATGTCACTTCCCGACGATCCCCTTGACCAGCCGAAAGCCTCACCTTAATGTCGATTGATCCTTGCCTGCTTTCACCCAGCCACGGCAGTCGTAATGCCTGGCCTAGGTGATATGCCAAGCAATTAAATCTGCCCACCAATTGATCGTCTGCACGACTCAGAAGCTTGCTCGTAACTGGCTTCACGATAACTCTCGTCTCCGCTTCTACGGTCTTGGCGGAGCGTCATGGTTAAAGCGTTGGGCTGCCATTCTCCACTGATCAATTTCTTGCTTGACTCCAAGTCTGGGGAACTTGTTCCGCCAATACTCTCGGCGAGCTTGTATTGACCTCGTAGCAGTTGGCAGATAAATTACTCCGTATAGAATATTGGGATCCGTAGTAGAGGCATTCGGACCGATTATGCTTATATTTCTCCGGCGTGCGATATAAGCTTAAAGTTTTGGCCCTGCGTCATAAGTGACATACAACCAGGGTCGGCAGTTAACAAAGAAATTCGAGAAAGCCAAAAGATCAACAGGCGCACGATGATCAGTGGCTGTTCCCCCTAGGCCACGCAATGCCCCCTCCACTACCCCAGCTCCCGCAATTTATGCTTGATTCTACTGTCGCGTGAGGTCTTTCCTCTCTGAGAAGCACATTGATGGTTTGTGATTCGTCTACAAAGATTTACACCCGTGCATTCGCATTGGTTGAAGGTGAACTCAGCTGCCAAGACGATATCACAGCCTCGCTAGCCACGCGTTTACATTCTATCTTTGATACCAGAGTTTGTCTTGGCGATTGATCAGTTTGAGCCCTATTGTGTTTGAGCCTCGCTCAACGTGGTGATCTCGGAGGTTTTTGTTTGGTTATGAGGATACACTGACTGCGTAACTTGGCAACACAGACCTCTTGGCGGCGTTTTTGGGAAGGTCGTCGTGACGTGGCTCAGTACGTTGTGAAGACGACGCAGAGATGTTTGTCACGTTAAATGTTGTATTGCCAAGACTGTTGGTTATCATGGTACATATGGTAGGTAGGCTGAGTACGCTCAGATCACTCAGAGGCGTGGTGATGAGGCGCGAGAGAGACAAGGAAAATGTCGGGATGAAGGAAATCCTCGGGTCCCAGAAAATAGGTCCGGATCGGCTTCTTGTGCTACCTTGATGATTATCAATGGCATGAATCGGAGTGCTGATCCATATCCGTTGAGTCACTATCGTATTGTCGTTAATTCAGCGGGACGATGTTTGTATGGAGACATGAGAAGAAGAATCGGGATGAAACGTTGGGATATCGCACTTCTGTCCGTCCCTCCTCCTCCTCCTCCAAACGACTTGCACTGATGTCCCGTTTCAATGTTGACACGGGTGATCTGCACGGCAATGGATAAAAATGCTCAAACATTCGTATGGCGGCTCACTGTGGATCATGTTAGCTTCTTGATGCCCCAATCTCACAGCAACTCACATTTGTCAATCTCTCGTCCATCAACACTCCCATCCTCCAGCGTGGTCACATAGTATGAGAGCCTCAACTCAAGCAACAGTCTTATCCAACTCGGCCAACACAATAGTCGTGTCCGATTCAAACCTCTCGAGCGGAATCGTGGTCATCTCCCCCGTCCTAACATACCCCAACTTCTCATACCACTTAATGAGGTTCTTTCTCGTATGCAGTGCATTCAACCCAATCTTGCCAACACCAAAATCCTTCGTGAGATACTCTTCTCCATATGCAACAAGCTTTCTTCCCAGACCTCCCCGCTGCAGCGTCGGGTCGACAGCCAACAGACACAAACGACCGTAATCGGGGGCCTTTCTCATAACATTGACGCACCCGATTATAGGGCCGTTGGGGTTGTCGCTGGCGACCAGGAATTTACTATCATTTGAAGTGATCCTGTCAATAATGACGGATATGTCGATACTGAATGTCTCAGCTAATTCGGGAGATCCAACCCAGTCGATGTGAGCGTCTGTGAAGCGGAACGCTGCTTCGATGAGCTCTTGAAGACGAGGGGCATCATCCTCAGTGGCAATGCGAAAGTGTAAGTCAGACATTGTAAGTGATGGTTTCTTGAACAGTACTGAAAGGATAGCGTCAATTTGTTGTAGTTCGTTCAATCGTATACTTGACTCTTTAAATACCTCATATTCATATGTGAATCACCGAGTCTGCAATCTTCAAATAGGAAGGTCTCCTAAGGGCGTCAGATTGACGCGAAGGAAGCGAAAATCATGTCATATTAAATGGTTCTCAGTGCCGTTTAAGCGGTCTGTTGTAACCTAAACTGATCACTGACGGGCAGTAAGGGCGAGCCTTTTAATAGACAGCCCTACAAGTGGAGGGCGCAGGCAGTGTTGAGGTTCGGAGATAGGGCAGCAGACCAATGGGAGAATTTTTATAATTGCCTCAACTGCTATCTTTGCTCCAATCGGTCTTTTGTCTTATTTCCATCTTCGTTTACTAGGTTATTGGCAAGAAATGCTGCACCAGATATCAGATGCTCTTGAACTGACCTCTGGTGAAGCTGCTTACCCGAGACCTGTATCTTTGAGATTGGTGAAAGGCACTTACTCTGCCACAGGAGCTATTTGCTTCCTATCTGTTGTGTTTTCTATGAAAAGCCACTTGCATAAGATCCCTCGTTTCGCGTTACCCAAGGGTATTGTGCATGTATTATCCTTGATCAGCAGAGCGCGGCATGGTTTTCATCTGTTTGTTCAAAGATTCTAAGTCATTTTCTCCCCCGGAACAAGCTTCGCTACCATATGAAAGAACCATCGATGCAATTAACCCGATGATAAGTGAGATCGCCGTTAACTTGTTTGGACGTATCTGCCTTCCCACTCTCTTTGGGGTGTCTTTGTGTCGGGCTTTCGGGCCCATGGGAAATCCCGACAGCTTCACATCCAATGGCTTCAGTGGAAACGAGCTGTAACCAACGTGGAAAACCCTCGCCCGTAGATTCCTACTCCAGCACTGATTAATCCCACCTAGTTGAGACCAATTGGAACTTCTGCTCATACTAAGTTGAACATTTATAAGAAATCGGCTTGTCATTGCGAATAGTTGTCCTCAACTAACAGAGAGCCCTTCTCAATTGCTTACGATCCCCAACTGGAGCCTTGGTCCGCTTCAACTGGACAATTGCAACCAACAAACAACAATGAGTCAGACCCAATTACACAGCCCAAACTTCATGCAATTGAAACTTGATATATCGCAATTGTCCTATCACTGAAGAGCAAAAACGGCGATCCCGATAACCCATCTCACACCGTTTCGGGTCCACGGGCCCATGGCCATAAGCGCCCGCTGCAAGGAATGCTTTAGCGCAAGTGCCCCCAAAAGCCAAGCACAGTGTACGCCCGACCTCGAGCAATATAAAACACCATCCCTCGTCCTCACTCAACCTACTTCTCTTTCTTCATCAACACCAACGGACTCTCCCACCGTCCGCTCTTCCTCTTTCCCTCTTTAGCCTAATCGGCCTCTCTGCACTTACAGGGGAGGCCAAGCCCCCTCTAACTTGAATCAATGGAGGTCGCAGCAGCATCAGGATCAACGTGTGCCCGACAACTCGTCATGTCATGGTAGTCTCATCAGTGCCCCGGCGCCAGATTCTGATTTTGGTCTCTTGTGCGACGTTTCTCCTTTCTTGGATCTTCCCCTTCTCGACTTCGACTTCAGCTCCCAAGGTGTCTACCAGGGAAATGATGCGTTGTGGAATTTTGGTCAGAACATGGGAGAGGGATTGTTTGATCAGATTATGATTCCTGACATGAACGCTCTGGATACGAATACTCAACTCGATGTGGGAGATGGCTTCCTCGCCCAGGAGCAGCCTCTCATCACTGTCAACTCTTCACCACTCGAGCAACCTTCGACATCAAGCACTCCCCACCCTCCCACTACTATTACCACCACTACCACCAACAAATCTCCCTCTTCATCTATCCCAGGAACATCCACCTTCTCCCTCCACCCATCTCCCTCCTCTTCATCAGGCTCCTCCCGGAAGCGTAAATCGTCACCGGAAGACGAAGAGTCAACTGTCACCCTTAAACGCCAACGCAACACCCTCGCAGCTCGCAAGTACCGCCAAAAGCGACTCGATCGCATCTCGGAGCTCGAGGAGGCACTGGCTGCTATGACAAATGAGAGGGATGACATGAGACTTCAACTTGCCAGGAGAGAGGCTGAGGTGGATGCCTTGAGAGAAATGATGGGAAAGAAGTGATGGAAACAATATCGGAAACAGAATGGGATGAGCAGGAAAGGAAACACAACACTAGAGCTCAGCATCATTGTTTGGTTTCGGGGCTTTGGAAAGACTTCTAGATATGTTACTTGTTAGCGAGGCGCATTTCGAATTTTAAATGTTTTTTTTTTGTTCAATCATTGAATCATAATTCCTGTGATGTGGTGCGTGTTATGAGATGATGATGCTCTTTTGGTAGGTGAGATCGCGATTGTTGATGGACTTCACGGGCTCTTGACATAGAGAACTCAGATAATCTTGTGTCAGTTTGCACTCATCTTGATCATTTTGTATCGTCACTTACATCAATTGCTTTCGTTCTGTCAAATCATCTCAGGCAATTTATACATGTTTGTTTGATGCCGCAAACCTCCGTAGCATCCGAATAACCCTGGTGTAGGACTCAAAATCAGTCTATGTACCTATATACAATTCCTATTCCATTATCTTCCTTTCCACGGAATGAGTAACTATGAATCACCGACAAGTTGACAAGTCGCGATAGAAGAACAGTGCATCACGAGTACAAAAGCACTGTAAAGACCCCGGACGGAAGAGCGGGAAGTGGGGTAAATGCGAGGTCCTTTGTACGATAAAGGATGAGCCAGAATGAGTCATTTCGAAGATTTCTCTTTTAGGAAAGAGAAGATTCCTGCGCTCATCTGTTCTGATTGGCTGGGCCTTAGGAAGCATTCTGATATCGAGAGATGCTTGGCTTCGAATCCCAAGATTGTCAATTACATTTTGCTGTCCAGTCTTTTTCCCCCCACGTTGAGACGTGCCAGGCAGGCCTCGCAGTTGGCCCAATTGCTCAATTACTGCCAGTGGTGTTTGTTTATAAGATTGCGTTCACAAGTCATGAGCTACAGTAGCTGGAAGTCTTAAGAGTAACTCCTCTCTGTCCATAGTAGGCCAGTGACTGAACACATTACTCATCACTCCAACTCCACGATCCTCTTCTTTTACCCAAGATTTGTTTTATTGCCTGGGACCTACAATTATGACTTGCTTCTCGCCGATATGACGCCAGCCACCGAATCATGAATCTCAATCTGAGCCGTAACATCACAAGATCCGGTATGGTGTAGTGGCTAACATTTCGCGCTCTCATAACCTGAGAGATCAGTTCCGCGGAGCCCAGGGTTCGATTCCCTGTACCGGAGAACATTTACTCTTTTTTGCTGTTATCTACAATGACTCGGTCAGTGGAACATCATGCGACTGGCAGCATGGCTATGAGGAAGATGAGGTGGGCCGGCCACCCCAAGCTGGCTTGATACGCGGATAATGCGGTAGTGCAGGTTGGCAATTAGGACATTGCACATATAGAGCCCGGGCGGGTCGTGTGAAACAACCTCAGAAAGCAGTTCCATGGATGATCAAGGACAAGGAAATGCTTGCCAGCTTTGCAACTTACGGATCTGCTCACTCATCCGCCTACGCTTTGAGTGTGATGGCGAGATGTCTTCGGTTGTCTCTCTCGACATTAACAGACCAAGTTTGACAAGAGTCTCCAGTAACAGAGTTGACTCTTCTTGCCCGCCTTCTCTCCCTATCCAAATCGCTGGTGGCACTCGTGGATACCCCATTGACATCCGTCTTTTCCGAGCCCAAGACTACAACGATGACATCAACCGAGATCATGTCCTCATATATCTTTCTCCTCGACACCTTCTCGTGATCAGATGTGGGCTCGACCGTATCAAAAGTCCTCCGGATATCTTGGCACAACCTTCAATGCCTGACTCGACAAGAACATTACCCAAGACTCACCTCTTCTAGCCGATTGTTACTCGAGACCTACTCGAGACCTTCCTTCATCGCCTTTTTGCATCTGTTTGTCTCACATTGCCGGAGTAGACAGGTTCACGGACGTGATAGACCAAAAAAGGAGAACAGACCGCCTTCGTTCTTGAACGAATAGGCTAGAATGAAACGCCACAACCTGTCACCTTGCTCACCTCCGTGTTTTGACGGTTCGACAACATCACTGGATGGCAGGTACGCCTACCACCCTTCCCCAAACTGATCAACATCACCAGCCACAAGTTCCCTCACTGCAACACCAGAATTCCCCAACCTTTGCCACAACGTCTCCTCCGCAGTGGAGAGAACACGGCTCGTCACGCGTCCGGCCGGAAGGTCCTTGACCTCACCTCGCCGGCCCGTTCCATTCGTCGGTGCTGATACGAGGTCGGGCTTAAGACATGCGCCAGGCAAGAAGGTCATCCGAAGAGGAGCCAGGCCTGCCATTGGGTTTTGTCATGAGAGTGTCAGCAAACGAGGCTCTGGGCGCTGTGCTAGTCATAGAGCGCATGACTGGTGCTATCGTAGACCTTGGAAGAGCCCGTCAGGCGCTCTAGAATGCCGGAGTTGATGACAGAAGAATGCTTTGTGGTGATTCCATAAGAATGGTGTCATGTCATGCTTCGAAAGCTAACATGGTGTTCACGAGCAACACTAGATGATAGAGTGAAGCATGGTTGTAGCGATCCGGTTCCTTCGGGCCCTACTGTAACCATCAACATGAACAGGAAGTTGTGTTGCAAATGATGGTTTCTTGCAGGAACTAGACGTAGTGGCCGTTGCGATCGTCCTCGGGGTCTCTGCAGCAGGGAATACAGACAGGAGGACCCTTGACGCAGGCGGGGAAATGTCACAACGCCGGAGACTTTTGACCGGACTGTGTACTCCTGTTGCCAAGTACAGCAGGATTCAAAACAATTCAGGCTCGGCGATACAGATGCAACGCGTCCAAGGAGGCGACAAACACCAAAGAGTCGTGATCATGGTGGGGGAGCAAGACTGATGACGCCGCCGGGATTGAGTCGGATGATGTGGGGCAGGGATCATGAGGCTTCTCAAGATGCTAGGTACTATGCTGCCCATGTCAAGGAAGAGTCGATCTCATCGAATCTGAGGGTGTGGTGACCAGGAATCTCCTGGTCTGAGTGGGAGTGGTTGAGTGATGGAGAAAGCGAGTGCACGGGGACGGGGGGTGTATATTGAGTGGGTGTTGTTCTGCTTAGCGCAACACTTGCCGAGCGCTTATTCCGGATCATGAATGAAAGGCTGTGAGAAGTTGACGTCTCGTGGTGTTGGTGTTTGGCGGTGACTCAGGGAGAGACAAAGCCAGACAGTCAAGGTGAACCCAGCGTTGCGGAGAGAGGGGCGGGAACAAGCAGCGTACATTAGAACATTCGACAGGGACGCCACTTATGCGATGTGAAAGGCTGAAGGTGCCAAATCTGGGGACGCCAGCCAAGCCACCAGACAGCCAATATTCTTTCAGATGCAACAGCCAATACGTTTGTCCAAGGCTGTCGTATGTGGTGGACTTGACCAACGATGCAGAGACTGTGAGTCTGAGGATCAAAGAAGAGGCAAATTTCCGTATCATAAGGTAACCCCGGTCTAAAACGTCAGTACTTCTCGGCAGTTGATAACCACGAGAGACAGACATACGGGGTGTTTCGCGAAACCAAAAGCATCGATAGGATAAAAGATGGGTGTAGGGGAAATGTGAGAGGAACGAATCAAGAAAAGGGTTGTGATGGGGATGCTACAGGATGTAAGAAAACTTGAGACCTCGATCATAAGTGACAGAAATACTGTGACAAGTTTCGGATAATGAGGATAAATTTGAATAAATTTGTGACCAGTTATTTCAGCACCCTCATCGAAGGTCTCAAGTATTTGTCCACTCTTTGGGAAGGGTCTTGATTGTGGTGGTGTTGTTGATGATCACCCGCCTGAGACAACCAAATGCTGATCTGATGGCTTAACCAAGGACATCTCGCCCGGCCGTGGCGCAGTAGAAGGTAGTCCCAAAAGTTGGAGAAGGTTGCTCTCCCTTTCTGATCAATAATCGGGTACAGGTTCCTTGATTATAGAGGTCTAGAAACTGATCCCAAGACAGATGAAGCTCAAGCTTACTGGTTGACATCTGCAAGGCCGAAACTCAAAGAATCCAATACAAGGCTGTTCCCATGCACAATCACCTGCGAACGCCTGCAAAACATAAACATACAGAGACGAATCATCTAGATTCAGCACTGTACAATCAGAGCTGAAGGGGCAAGGATGTGTGACGTGATGAGGCAGTCAATTGGTCTAGGTGAATGCGGCTGCCACTGAAGGGTATGTATGTTGGGTAGACATAGCCAGCCATCCTGACCTGCGGAAGCTACCCGTACGATGCATCTGCAGACTAGTGGTAGATACCAAGGCCTACATACAGCAGGGAAGTGCCATAGTTACCGGAGAGGATGCGCGGAGACAGCGGCATCGCGGGATATTTGAACATAGTGGAGATAGACAAGGCTCGGGATGGAACGAAACGAGCCGGAGAATGAGAGGACAGAAAGAAAAAAAGGTGCGGCTGTATCAGGGAGGTGTGGACAGACCGGAGATAGCACACGCGGTGAGTCGGTAATGAGAGGTCATGTGGGAAAAGTGGTGATGATAAACAACGACACTCCAAGCCTCGCTAGATCCGGCTTTGCCCGGGCGATGACGGTAAGTGTATCATTCTTTCAAAATAGCCTGAATGACACTGAGACAAGCATAGAACGGAGCATCTCGGTTATGCGCGTTGTATCGTAAACAACGTCAGGCCTCATCGTGAATGTCTGAGAATTGATATAAATGGAGTTTTGAAGTTGAGGTGCCTACAAGCCAAACTGCACGGCTATTTCTGGATCAGAGACCCACCGACTCGACGCTCGGACCGTCATCTACCCCTCCTTACAAGACATCCGCTGTAAGTGCACTGACCAGGGCGTTTGTCAGGGGGTCAAAGCCGCTGGAAACAGTTGATTGAGTTCCACTAGAACGGCGCCCCCCAAGATCACGTCTTCCCGATATGTCGTGGGCTGGGCTGGGCTGGGCGGGCTGGGCTGGACACTGCAGGAAATACATACATGCAGATGTGATTGTGTAACTCGATAATATCCAACTTGACATCTTGTTGCATTTTGTCCTACCCCAGGGATGAAGTTACAGTATCACATCCCACGCAACAGGGGTTGTGCATGGACAATGTCGTCAATGACTTACAAACAATGCATTGGGGTAGCACCGATAGCCCAGAGGAGAAGGACATGAATGCAATGATTCCACAAATCGAAGGCAGGCGTCTTAACACGGAGATATATAACATGTTCCTGTGATACGCATCTACTGCTGTGCGAGGTCGATGTCACACAACAAGTCATTTCTCCAAATGCATCGTCCAAGATGGGATTCAAGTGCAGGGACAACACGACAGAGTCGGTAGAGTAATATTGTCTCGTAGACGGTAAGCTGCGCAAGCGTAAACGCGTTACATGCAATCCTAATCGAGACCGCCTCGACTTGTTCTGGGCTGAGGCACTGACGCCAAGGGACTGTCGATGGGTAGAGATCCTGGTACGACTCTCTGCGGGTGCATCCTGGCACACATGGACACGAGGGTAGAGGGTCTAGTCGGCCGAGTTGGGGATAGTCTTCGATTGCCTTGATTGTAAAGACGACTATGAACGGTTGGTGGCTTGGGGAAATTGTACGTACTATGTATGTATGTCAGACAGACAGACAGGGGTATCCATTTCTGTACAAACCAGCCAACATCTGTACTGGTCAACTGGACGGGCAGACACCACGGTACTCTAAGTCAACTACATGATGTGAAGACATCAAGCGGACCACGCACAACATTACGAATCAGTTTACAGGGATCTTGTATCGTCATTATCGCGAAATGCTTACCCCCTCTTACCCCTTCTATTCAGAAAGAGGCAATGCAAGATCGTCAGGTGCGGAACCCTGGATATCCGGCTCTTGGAAGTTGTAAGGGTCCTGTCATGGTGGGCAATAAATCGGCGGGTGGCGACCTGTAAATCTTGGAGGACCCTTGACGAGCAAAGAGATACGAGCCCTTCAGTTTTGTCGATATCCCCCCAAAACGGATGGCGTTTTTCTGTCATGTATGTTTATTTGACATTGGGAATCGGCATGTGTTGGAGAGGGTGGTGTTGATTCAAACCTACCGGTGGCGATGGCACTGGCACAGGAATCTAGACATGAAGCTTCAACGTCGACGGACTCGGGCTATGATATCGTGGCTAACATTCCAGATTCACTCGCGGGCTCTCCGTTGTATTCTATTGGAAGCTTGTTTCACTTCATAGTCTTCTGCAGGATATGACTGGATGAGAAGGCTGGGATGTTTCGATAGCTAGCTCCAAGAACGACAAGATCCAGACCGGTGAGATGAGATCTATGATACTAGCATGATGTCTCCTCCGGTCTCAAGTGCAACCCTAAGAAATGCAGATATGCATCAGAACAAGTTATTCAGCACATCCATCTGCCTGTGTGACCCTTTGATGGCCTGATTCCTCCCTTCGCATGTCGTCCAGATGGCCCTTTTGGGAGGGGCATGTAGCAAATGAGAGGCCAAGCCATCAAGGGGGACGTCAAATAACCTAAAAGTCTATTCTTCTAGCTTCGAGCATACGCAGCTCATAAAGATACTTTTTCCCAGGTTCATGGGTTGAGGCTTGAAGAACTGCGCATTGAGGCTAGGCTGACTCCCGGTTCGCAACGTTCCGCGCCATTCCAGTTTACCGGTGAGGATGCTGTGAACTTGAGAAGTGGATGCTGTGATGGGATGTTTCAGATTGTAGAGAGTTGAAGAATTCCACAACCCATTGTTATCCCACCCTCAGCCGTGTCTGCACCCAGAGTAGAGAGGTGTCTAGGTAGGCGGGCGGGTGGGCCAACAGACACACACGATGAAGTTTGTTTCGGGTCCGATACTCAGTCACGTTGGCGGTTTTCGAGTTGAATGTTCTGCCTAAGTCTAGGACCTCAAAGTGTAGGTCTGTAGGATATGGATGGCTGTCTGGTGGTGTAGGCTAGGTATGTAAGCAGAGGAGGCTGGTATATTAAGAGGCAGCCCTTTCCCACCTGAGACGCGTTGTCTGCTGGCTGTATTTTATGATGGCCCTTCCATTTACTTCTCTCCGACTTTTTACATTCTTTGATCCTTCTACGTGAGCGGTCACCTGAGATATCACGACCTCACACGACTCAAGCGACATAGCATACCTGGCAAAGTTATAGGTCTTACTCGTCTTACACCAAAACAAGTATCCCGGGATATCCGCAGTTGGATTACTATCTTCTCATCTAAGCCATCTGGAACATTTCCGGATATAGAACTGCAGAGTGGGAGGTATTTCCTTGGCTGACCCAATAAACAAAAGTGGCCTCATACAAGCGGATCGCTATTCGATGCGAACATCTGCACTGCATTGCCTCCCGAGTACAGTACTCGACTCGAGTGAGTGGTACTACAGAATAGGAAGTACGGGGTAGCATTTCTGGTTTACAGGGCATAACGCATCTAAACCAGGATCAGATCCTCGTTTGTCAGGTGTCTCTCTTTCGCCGCCATTTATTTCTCCTCAGCTCAGAAAGGAAACCTGAACTTGCTCAATTCGTTATCTCAACTCTTTTGTATTATCTTGCGCCACTCTAATTACGACTTACTCGCAATTATCATACCGGTAGTGGAAACATATCCGCCGTCGCTGCCGGTTGCACCATCAGAGTCCGGGCACGGCGACATACCCCGTCCGTGAGGTACAAGCTTAAGCATATCATCACTGCGGCATATCAAAGTCACTTTTGTCTGTTCACCCCTCCATATCCGTCGCTCGTTGCTCGCAGACAGAACAGAAGAGACAGGACAGGACAGGACAGGAACATCATAACGCCCCCACCATTTCCCCATTACTCGCATTGCATCAATCGCGTCAGGTCTTCCAGGTTCTCTTACCCACGAAGTCTTGCTACGCCTAACTTTACACTGCGACGCCTAAAGTAACGCCCACTTCGGCCACTCTCGCCCACTTTCACCCACTACGAGCCATCGGTTACCGCCCGCTCCGCCGCTGGGCTTCACTCAACTCGCTACCATTATAGCACTCTCCTCTTTGACTCCCGGTGTCCAACTCGGATTCTTCTAAACTCCCTCCACTTTCTTTTTGTCCTTCCTCCACCTTCCCTTCTTTCGAACCTTGGACTTCGGCCCGCTCCCCGATTTCGCCCTCCATCGCGAATTGCTTCAACCCATCATCAGCCCTCCAACACGAGAGTATCATGCCCGAATACCGCCACGCCAGAAGCGGTAGCCTCAGCGTTGCCAACGGCGGTTCACACTCTCAGGCGAGCGCTATGGCGAATACTCCCCGCTTCGATGGACCCCGAAGCCCCCCGAGTACGTTATGTCCACCCATTGTTGCTTTGCTTGCTTCGCTGCGTGGTTGTTGCATGTTGCACACGACCCCCGCCAAACCTTGAATACCAAATGTCGTCCCTACTGACACGACTGAATCTTAGATACGTCCCACGTTCCTTGCAAGTTCTTTCGTCAAGGTGCTTGTCAGGCTGGTAATGCCTGTCCTTTCAGTCATGACCTGAGCAACGCGGCTGAGAACGTCTGCAAATACTTTGCAAAGGTGAGTGCGCCATATCATGATCCATCGCCCGCTGCCAGCCGCATCCACCCCTCACCACGTCGCAACGTCTCCAATCCACAGCAGCACTGACAATCGTCTTTCAATTACAGGGAAACTGCAAATTTGGTCCGAAATGCGCAAATATCCATATCCTCCCCGACGGTCGACGCATCAACTACGGAAAGAATGGCGTCACGATAGGCAATACTTCCGCCCTCGCGGGTCGATCCAACCCCACCTCCGCAAGCAACAATCAATCCTCTACCAGTGCCCTTACCACCTCTCTCTACCGTGCTGACGTTCCAGCATACGCTTCGGCATATCCTTACGATGAACAAGATCAACATACTCTCGGTCGACAGCCTAGTCTTGAGAATGGTCTCCCAACCATCGATATGTCCTATACTGGATCCAACTACGGTTCTCCCCGAGACGAAGAGTCCTTGCGCTTTGGCATGGGACTTTCTCCTATCAACAACAAGGGCCTCTCTGTCCTAGACGCTCCTCTCCCCGCATCTTTCGATTCCAATGGCATCTCCAACGCTGCTCGCTTCCCCGCTGGTCCATGGCCATCGTCCGTTCCCAACCAATTTGGCATCGAATCGCCAACTCCTTCGCTCAGCAATGCTAAGGACTCGCGTACGTCGGAGACTCTCAAGCTTTTACACACTTCAGCATTTGGTTCGTCGGAACACCTCTTGGCCCCTCTGGATAGAAGCCCTCCTAACTCTCATCAAGTCAACGGGGAGGAGTATTTTGGTAGGCGAGCTATGCACTCGTCCCGCTTTACCAAGCCCCGGATGCTCAGTTCCAGCATGCCTAAGACGTCTGTTGACCGAGACTGGGAGCCTGGTTTTGCCTTTGGTGACGATGACGACAATCTCCCCGAGAACTATGTACCCGAAAACCTCCAAGACCTCTTGACTCCAGTCGAAAAGGCTCGCCGTGGCTCTATGCGAGCTGACAGCGATGTCGAGGGCCTCAGCAAGTACGGCAGTCCCATCGGAACCAGCCCTAGCCGATGGGGCCCTATGTTCCAGCGACAGAAGGAAGAGGAGGAAACCTCTCGATCTCTCCGAGGTGCCTCTGCTTTTGGTCACGTTGGGAGCCCACTCCGGAACTCTGTTCTTTCACAAGAGATGGGAGGCACAAACGGATTCGTCCGTCCATCTTCTTTGCGATCTGGCAGTGACGGCATGTCCATGCTTTCTCAGCAACTTCAGCGAAGCCGCCTTGACGATACTGCAGGCAATTCTAGCCCTCTTCTCCACCCTGCGGCCGCTCGAGCTGGTGCTACCGCTAGTGCCATTAGCCCCATCAGTCCTATTGGCAAAGAACGTGAACGTGGTGGCATGGAACGTCATGTGTCAAGCGGTAGCATCAGCTCATCTATGAATGGCCGATTCACTACCCCGATCAACGAAGACGACGAAATGTTCCACATGGAGGGCATGGAGGAAGACGGTGAGCCTTCTATCAAGTCACCTAAGAGGCCATCGGCTGGCTTGGCCAATGTCTGGAGCAGCTATGCTGGTGCTGTCGCCGGCAAGCCTTCCACCAATGGAACAAAGGGAGTTCCTGTCAGCGGCCGATAAACAACCAGGCCGAAGGCGGAGGATAGCGTCTTTGAACAACTGGTTTCAGTTTTATCAGCCAAGCGTCGGAGTTGGTAGCTTAGACAAAAAAAGGAGGTGACGAGTTGATGAGCCATGATCTTGAGCGGACAACACCGCAGTCGCTATGACATACTGCATTTCGCCAACAAGCTTTACGCTTGAGTGGAACGGACGAAAGAAAAATATGAGGATGCATGGCAATTTATTATGGCCAAGATCAAAAAGGTTATAGGATACACGGCCAGGAGTTTTGACATTTTCTGTTTTCATATATTGCTTGATAATCGCTATCATATCATGAGCTGCTTTGGAAGGCGGATGGAATCTGATTTCTGCCCACTCAGTTTTTAGGCTTGATGAGGGTAACAAGCAAGGCTGACTTTTATGCTCGATGCACAATTGGGTCTCTCCGCTTGGTATCGTCAACTTGGGCATGGTGTTTTGGGGAGGTTCGGATCTACAAAAACAATCGCAAATGGGGGTCAAGACCTCTTTAGATATATCGAGGCAAATCATGTATGAAAATAGCTGCATGTATGGGAGGATGCATAATGGACATCACGTGTTCACCGGGCCTGTTGGCACTGGATTTACTTCGTACCTAGCCATTTGCGGTGATGTAATGTTGCTTCGCGGCAGATCTTTGGCTCTTTACGTGATAATGAGGCCTGCGTACTAGTCATACTCCCTGGTGGAGATGTGATATCGGGGATAGCGGCTATGTGAGCTCTACTAGGAGCAGTCACAGAACGTAGGTAGAGAAATTGGGTGTTTCTATACACTATACAAAGCCACAGAGTAGAGATTCCACCTTCTACCCTTCATCAACTCAGCGAACTCAATGTATCCCATTCGCCGTATTCACTGCTTTACAGTATGAAAACCAGGGAACAGCCAATCGTAGCATTCCTTCGAGCAGTGAAGGAGGACGTCAAGCATACACTTCAAGCCGGACACTCGTCGCCAATTCTTTCATTCAAACATCTCTTCAGCTCTCCTCCTGTGGCTCCCTCCTCCACGATCGTCTGGAAAACAATGAACCGTCTCATGGTGCGCCGAGATTAAAAAAGAACTTGATGCGTTATATTGCGTTGTTATATCTTTCCTTCCACCACCACCCCCCTCAATATCCCCCGCTGGCTTTTTTTGTCGGCGTCTTTTAAATCCTTGCCGAGGAATAATTTCGGTGGTCATGAGAGTGGTAATTGTACAATGAGGAGGTAAAGAGGGGTGGCGGTTTGGGAGATATACGTTTAGTTGGCGTCGGGCTGGTTCAGGATGTACTCAACAGCCTGTTGGACTGGGTGGTTGTTAGTATGGTGTTCTGGAGCTCAAAAGGGGGAGAGGATAGATATACCGGAGTGGATGGAGTCGGCATCCTTGTCGGGGATCTCAATGCTGAATTCCTCCTCAATGGCCATGACGACCTCAACGGTGTCGAGAGAGTCGAGACCGAGGTCGTTGGCGAAGTGAGCGCTGGCACCGATCTACGAATGGTTAGGTAAATATTCGAATCCGTTGATTATCGAGACGTACGTTGGAGACATCGTTGACCTAAGACTATCGTTAGCTACTGGTTTATCAGATCGGCAATTTGGAGGGGGATTCCCTCGGTGAATCCATTGCCATCTCGGAGATGATTTCTCACCTTGTCGAAGCCCTTCAACAAGCTCATAATTCGGCCCTCGACCTCCTCCTTGTTGAGCGCACCGCCAGCGCTGTAGAACCGCACGGCCTGGAAGCTCTGGATCTTGGGGACAGCAGCGGTAGCGACGCGGGGCGCCACGGCGAATGAGCGCATGGCGGGACGGGCGGCGACGCGGACGGATCGGAGGACTGCTGATCGGAACATTTTGGCTATAGTTTCTCTTTTCCCGGGTGTCGAGGAGGAAAGGGTCAATTGACGTCGGTGGGCGGTGGTGGAGTTTGGATGATGAGGTTGAAGGTGATGATAAATTTCTCGTTGCTTCCCGGGTTGACTGGTCTGTTCCGATGGAGAAAGCTAAGCTAAGCTCGGTTTGGGCGTAGTCACGTGATCAGACCGAGGGAACGCTCCGGTATACGTCAGCGAGGGGGGAGGTGTGATTGGGTGATGAGGCCGAGGGAGAGGAAAGGCATTGAGAACTTGGTTGTAATGAGAATTGATGAGGAAGTGGAATTGAGGTGAAAGTTAATTTGTGAGATGTACTTTGTAAGGCTCATGGCGTTTATTGATTGAAACGCTGGTTGTAGTCTAGTCAGCATAATCGAACTTGTCCCCATTGGTCTCTTTCAATCTGGGGAAGCAATTGACATGAACACTACCAAATGTTAGACAGAAATACATACTCATGAGCTTGCCCAGTCTCATCTGTCAATTGACAAATTAAAATGTTAATTCAATGTTTGATAGATCAAAGATAACCTTTATTTAGTCTTACGAACTTCCCCATGCCCTACAGATAAGCCCATACCGCCAGACCAGCCATCTTACACACCCTACCCTGAACCTCCATCTCTTCATTCCAGGGCCAAGCATCCAATTCCCCCAATAAGCACCAACTACCGACTCAGCATGAATGTCCCTTGTCTATGTTCCCCAGGTCAGATTGCAATCACCAAAAGATCGTCTACAAACGTTCCTTGTACTCATCCAATCATTGCCCCTTGCTGCATGTTATCTATCGCTTCACCTACCACAAACAGTCTGCCCGTGCCCCCAGGGGGGGACTTTGTTTACGGGAAGCTGGCTGAGATAGGAAGGAGAGCCACTGGAATCCAGTTGATTCACAGGGCCAAGAATTCCAACGTCGTGCGGGAGATTCAATGTCTTGTTGATCAATCGTCTTAAGCTTAAGCTTAAATATAACCCTCTTCTCTCCCATTATTGGGACTTCATTCACTCCTCATCCTTCACTGGTAGTCATTTCTTTACAACGGGTTCCAATCATGAAGCTTCAACTTTTAGCCTACGCTCTTTCGGCTTCTGCCTGTCTCATCCCCTCCGACTCAGTCCCCCATTCGGAGCGCGCTGCAGTCCTCGCCGCTAGACAGGCTACCCGCCCGGAACCCGATTTCCCCATTGGAACGGGCGATCGCTTCAAGAAGGGCACTATCGTACCCAAGGGCCTTTCTACTTCAGACCGCAACCTCAAGTCCATCCTCACTCCCGCTGAGGTCTCTTCCGCTCTCGAGGGTCTTGCTAAGAACTTCAAGGAGGTTGAGCTCATTCGGCCTCCCTACAAGACCTACGAGGGTGTAAAGACCCTTGGTGCAAAGATTGGAAAGAACCCCAAGTTCTTCATTATTAGCGGTGCCCATGCGCGTGAGCGTGGTGGTCCCGATCATGTAGTCTACTGGCTGTCTGACCTTCTTCACGCTCGTAAGGCGGGTAAGGGTCTTAAATACGGCAAGACTACTTTCACTGCTGCCCAAGTCCGCAAGGCTGTCGATGGCGGTATTGTCGTCCTTCCCATCATCAATCCCGATGGTGTCAAGCATGATCAATCCACCAACTCATGCTGGCGCAAGAACCGCAACCCCAAGAGCTCAAAGGGCAACCCCGATGCCATTGGTATCGACATCAACCGCAACTACGACTTCTTGTTCAACTACAAGAAGGCGTTCAACTCAGGTATTGATCTGAGCTCCGTTGCCTCTGAGGATCCCACCAGCGAGGTCTTCCACGGTACTGGCCCCGAGTCAGAGCCCGAGACCAAGAACGTCGTCTGGGTCATGGACAAGTACAAGAGCCTGAGCTGGTTCGTCGACCTGCACTCTTTCGGTGGCGATATTCTCTACGCATGGGGTGATGATGATGCGCAGACCAAGGACCCCAAGGAAAGTTTCGCGAACAAGAAGTTTGACGGACGTCGTGGTGTTCTCGGCAACGATGAGACCCCCAAGACTAAGTACAAGGAGTACATTACCTCCAAGGACATCAACGTCCAGAAGAAGGTCGGCAACAGCATGAAGAAGTCCATGGAGAGTGCTGGTACCACCAAGTACGTTGTCCAAGAGGCTGTAGGTCTGTATCCCACTTCCGGAGCCAGCACTGACTACGCCCTTGGCCGATTCTATGGCAAGGCTTGCGGTAAGAGCAAGCTGCAGAGCTACACTATTGAGTTTGGCGAGGAGAGTGGTTCGGCGGCTTGCCCTTTCTATCCCAGTGAGAAGCAGTACCACATGTGGATGAAGCAGGTTGCTTCTGGTTTGACTGAGGTTGCTCTCGCGGCTGCTGAGACCAAGCCTGAGGTTAAGAAGTGCGCATACCCAGCTCCCAAATAAACCTAGCCTGAGCCTTTCGCTGTATATAATTAGTTGAATGAATCATGATTACGATGTTGACGTGCTGAAACTCCCGTTAGTGATCACAACGCCAAACAACTGACCTCGCCACTATGCCCAGATTGTAGACTGCTCCTCTTGGTCATGACTTCTCCCAACTTCAGCTTCGCACAAACCAGCCAATTGAGTGACAAAGGGGCATTTTTGGACATCTAGATTATGTACACCCACCCATCCCTTCCGTCTGAAGCCTCATCGTATCCTATGCCGCCTTTCCACCAAAAAAATGATCCTGTTCCTACAATAGCGACGTTTCAAACGACCCGAGGCAACAAACAAAACAACATAAAAACCATGCTTCCCTCCTCTCCCTTTCCTTTTCGTATCGTTTATCGGTATGGTGAGTCGGCGCGGATAGCAGCTGCAAGCTCAGGCTCCCACTTGTCTCCGTTGGAGAGAAGCTTCTCTGTTGAACTGTTAGTAATGATCTCGGAGGACGACCTTGGCAGATTGTGGAGGTGGTAGGATACGCACCCTTGTTGTACAGAAGCTCTTCTCGGGTCTCGGTGGCGTACTCGGCGTTGGGCGACTCAACGATAGCGTCGACGGGGCAGGACTCCTGGCAGAAACCGCAGTAAATGCACTTGGTCATGTCAATATCGTACTTGGTTGTTCGGCGGGATCCGTCAGCTCGCTCCTCAGCCTCGATGGTAATGGCCTGGGCGGGGCAAATCTGTTGTTTCATGTCAGCAACTTAGCTGCCACTTGAGATAGGTGGTGTCGTACGGCCTCGCAAAGCTTGCAGGCAATGCATCGCTCTTCACCGGAGGGGTACCGTCGAAGGGCATGCTCGCCACGGAATCGAGGAGAAATAGGGCCCTGACTGGGTCAGTTATTTGCGTATGTAGCTTCGTTTGACGTCATATACCTTCTCGAAGGGGTAGTAAATCGTATAACTAATCCCGTGTCAGTCCAATTGCCCTCCCTCAATCAATATCCAGGCTGTTTATACATACGGTGGTCGGAAGAACTGCTCAAGCAGAACATACATTCCCCTCGCCATCTCCGTCATGAGGAAAAACTTTCCCATGCGATCGAGGGTGCTGTCCCTGTCCCAGGTCCACTGCACGGGCTTGCTCGTTCGGAAGTTGGCGGGAGGAGGTCCATGAGGTGTCGCGTAGCTTCGCTGTTGGACCAGGCCGAGGATGCTAGCTCTGCTGGTGGCAGCGGAAGCGAGCTGGCGTCGCGCGATGAGTGCGTGGGCCATTGTGTCGAGGAGGATATTCGAGGAGGAGGGGAGATTCGAAGGAGTGTCAATTGACTTGACGTCCCGGGGTCAATTGAGGCGGACGGGCTGGGCGGGAGGCGAGGATTTGACGTGATGGATGTGTTCGGCTACGAAAGTTGCTCAGCGGGATTACAACTCTAGGCTGTTGATTGGCTGGAATGCCACTCGTGACTTTACACGTGATCAATCTCAACTGAACTTCATCATCACCAAACATCATGAGCCAATGATGATCGCATATTAATAAGGTAAATTAATGTAATTAAATCAGTTCATCTATAAATCATCCAATTGCTATGTTTTGGTATTTTAGCCGTTTCCATATGATCGTTATGTCATCTCAATCCTCGCGGCAACTCCCTCTACGTAAATAGCCAACATACAAACCACGACCTTTACAATAGCGAAAACAAAAACTCCAGAAATCTCGTAGGTATCTCAAAAATTGGTTTAGATGGTTACGAGTTCCCTAAAAACTCTTCTCCCAAGCTTGCCACCAAAGGCCCATGTTTGCAGATACCAGTAGATCGAGCATCTTGAGTCCATCAGGATAGATGATGAGCTTGCCCAGCTTGGCTCTCTTTCCTCGATTGCCACCGCCAGCTTTCTCCTTTCCAAGATTTATGTCGAATGGCGAAACCATGCCGTCGTTGTCGTAACCATCACCTCGTTCGTCGCGGCGGAGTAACTTGTTGAAATGTCCTTGGAGCTGAGTCTTGACTTCCTCACGACCTTCAGCAGACTTGAAGAGTTCTGCTGTAGGAAGGTTGAATCGAAGTTCACTCATCGGCATGCCGCTACCGCCACCTTGGATTTGCCCCTGACTGAACTCAGCCAGAGGATTGCTTGGTCTATCATCATGCAGAATGTGATAGCAGCGCAAGCTTCGACCAGCAGCCCCTGTGCGGAATTCACACCTTCCATTCCAGGGACTGGTAAAGATGTATCCCCGAGGCCTCAGTCCTGGACCGGGATGCATTGAGATCGCAGGTTCAACAGGCGACGAGGCCTCGGTTGATTCGATCGATCCGACACTACCCTGTCGCCCATGCCCCTTTCCAGCGCCGTCTTGCAGTTTCTCTCGCCAATTCGATGCCCAGCTTTTCCCGTAGGCCATTGCAATTTGTCTCTGTAGCACAATACCACCGTCCCGTGGCTGAGTCATATCTGAGCCTGGGCCAGCGTCGAAGCTCCGTCGCGCAGGCATACCGCGGAACTTTCCATAGCCAAGAGTCTCGATCTGAACATTTATGGGTGGGTTCCCGGAAGTTGGCGGTTGCGCAACGGGCGGTACAGAGGCGAACAGCGGGTTTGCGTCGTCCTGATCAGGTGGTGGTGCTTCAGTCTGGAAAGACGAAATATGTCCAACGTTCCACTGATTTCCCGTGCTGGGATCACGACGGATTAGAGCTAATGTAAAAGGCTGCTTTCCTTCATAGCTTTTTCGCGGCGAGGGAGAGCGGTTTTCGGTGTTTCGATTCGGTATGGGAGGGCGACTCGTCGCACGCATTCGATCGAAATCGGGACCTCCCTGGTTGGGAGGTGGAAGGGGCGGGAGAGGATGGTCGCCGAGTGCGGAGGCATTGTTCGATGTCATCCGAGGTCCAAGTGGTTTCCGGGCTACAGAAGGCTCCGGAGTCTGGATTCTGGGGACATTCTTTGGTCGAGGAGGTAGAACTGGGCTTTCTTCCTCTTGTTCATAACCATGCCGTGCTGACGTTTGTCGAGGATCAAAAGTCGAATTGACCGAAAGGCCCCGTCTTCTCGTAGGATCCTGGTTCTCGTTTCCGTAGCCAGGTACAGGAAGATGATCGGTCGGAGGAGGCGTCAATGGTCTTGCGCCACCAGGCAAAGGCTTCCTCTTAATGTTCCGTATTGAAGAGCTCTCATCGCTCGAAGACCGGTGCTCGTCATCTCGTAGTGGACCAGCAGGTTCTAGCGACGGTGCTTCAAAGTGGACGTAGTAAAGAGAGCTGGCGACATCCTCGGCGGTCACGTTTTTTAGTTGTGGTTTGAAAGGTGATAGAATGACATCTGGGTTCAGAGGCGGTGTTAGTGTCAGACCCGGTGGGGGTTGAGAGGGGTGTTTGTTGTCTTACCTCGAGTGCCCGGTACTCTGGAGATATAGAGCGTTAGAGGGTCTTGTTTCTCCTGCGCTGGGTTGATAGGGTATTGAGGCGGATTGCCCGCGAGGTTATTTAGTGCTGTTAGAGAGCGAGCTTCCATTCTTGGATGTTGTATGTTGAAAAAGGTATGATGGACGTGGGGGCGAGAAAGTGAGAAGAAGCCCAA
This sequence comes from Fusarium chuoi, assembly GCA_022627125.1. NCBI lineage: Eukaryota > Fungi > Ascomycota > Sordariomycetes > Hypocreales > Nectriaceae > Fusarium > Fusarium chuoi. Next base: position 583,476 of record JAJALE010000851.1, read on the forward strand.
GAGCGGGAGGTTGGCGAAGCAAGTAAATAATCCACCTCCAACCTCGTTTATTCCGTGACGAAGAAAGTGCCGGCAGAATATTCGCAAAAAAGAAAAGATGAGAATATGAAAGCTGGGGTATCAATTAGGTTCGAGTAAAGTAGAGTTAAGGTATTAAGCGTTACGTTGGGCCGAAGGGGAAGACGGGAGTCTAATAAGTAAAACGGGCAATGTATGGCAACAGTGACAGAGAGTGAGTGATGCGACGTGGCAGAAGAGCGAGTGAAGAGAAGAAACAAGACGCAGACAATCCTTCCATACTTGGGTTAAAAGGATCAGCCTTGCATTTTTACTCCCCTACCCATTTATTAACTGCCTACGATTCATTAACGGGAACCTAAGCTGAGGGCGAAAACCCAACGTCAGCTCAGCATCGGGGGCTGTGCTGCGCCGTGCCTGACAAGTAAATATTAAAAACGGCCGCCTATTTTTTGAGCTGTTGAATTCTTGGCAGGGTCCATATTTGATGTTCTAGATGCTTCATGCGCCGAGACGTTAGTGTGATTGCCTGCTGTTGACCTTTGTTGTTGCTCTTTTTTCCTTTTGGAAGCCTTTGCTTGGTTTGTGATACTGGCACTTTCATGGCGATGGGCGTATTCAATGAATTGGAGTCAGAAAGTCGGAGGCTGTGGAGACGCGTCCGGAGTACGCAACACACTCCGCGGCACTGCCGACGTCACTTTGTGGATCAGGGGTTGCGATGCCGGGCCCGAAAAGGGTTCCGGGAGTTGAAAGACTCGCACTGTGACACCGCAAAACCTATAGATAAATACTGTATCAACTCCCTGGCACACTGTCTGTAGGTCATCATCTCCCGTAATCCAAGCCACCTCCATATTCCTCTTTATTCTATTCTCAGAATAAACCCTTTCGACCCTGATTCTAATCACATGTCCAGCAAGGACCCATCCCCCTCTCTAGAAAATGGTCTTGTGTAATGCTCCGTCACTCAACTTCCGCTTACATGGAACATCCCTCCACAAACTGCCAGCGAATGACACAAAGGCTGAGCTGGATAGTTGCAATGACGTATACTCTCAGCGCATAAAGTGCCAAGGGAGCGAACAGAAGTTTATTTTTCATCTCATTTCTTTAGGGCGCTTGGATCACCAAGACCAACGCTATGATTATTCTGTGGTAGGGACTTTTGATAGTGGACGATAGATACATCATCAATGTGGCTTTGCTAATTGCTGTCACTGCAAGAATTTACACGTCAATGTGAAAATTCGCCGAATTGTTCAGAGTATTGCTAACCCGGCCTCGCCATTTCGAGTCATGTTTGTAATGATATCCCAGCAGAACAGGACTACCATGCCTGGATTCCAGTCTCCCCAACCCATGCAGGCTGCCCAATAACCTTTCCGACATCCTCATCTCTCTTGCCCTCAATAACGTTCTTGATGAGCTCCGCACCAGTTGCTGGATCACCAGCTCCAGCCTTCTTCAGCACTTCGGGCTTTCCTCCAAGGCTCGTTGCCAGAAAGCCAGGACTAATTGACCAGACTCTGACACCATCACCCCTGAGAAGATGATGCCATGAAAGCATCATCATGTTGAGGGCGGTCTTGGATGATCTATAAGCCACAGCTGTACGGATTCCCTCCTTGGGCCAGCCCCGGGGAACGTCGCCCGCGAGCTTGGTCAAGTATGACTTGTGTGCACCTTCGAGGGTCGCAAGGCCGGAGGTCAAGAAGAGGAGGCGCGGGGATTTCGAGGCGATGAGGAGAGGAGCGAAAGCCGAAGTCATGACTTGCGTGCTTGAGACGTTGACATCGTAGGACTTGTTGAAAAGCTCGCGAGCTTTCTTGGGATCGCTGGCATCATTGAACGCATCAAAGTTTGCGCCTGTTAAGATTAGCATAAGTGTCAGATTTAGATGTTGGGCAACTTACCAGCATTGTTAACGAGAATGTCAACTCTTCCAAACTTTTCCTTCACATGTTCGAAGAGCCTCTCGATAGCTTCATCATCAGTGATGTCAATCTGAACAACGTCCAAACTGCTCTTGGAGCGAGGGCATTCGTGCTCTAGTTCGGCGACAGCCTTCTCTCCCTTGGCAGGATCACGGCTTCCAAGTAGAATATGGTAAGGCTTGGGAGAAGCGAAAAGAGCTTTGACAGTCTCAAAGCCGATGCCAGTGTTGGCACCAGTGATGAGAACGATTTCTTTGTTGTCGATCATGTTGATGTTGGTGTTGGAGATGAGTTGAGGTTTGAGTTGGGATAGAATGAAGAGGGGGATTGGCCTTTATATATCACATTGTTTTCTCCGTGCCACTGATTCACAGGTGCAGGTGTGATGTGAGGGAGTTACCCCAGTGCGACAAGACGGTTGCAATGAAGCGAGACTGTAACGAATGGGGTGATGCACGGGGCGGACTTAACAACACTTCCACGCGAGGACTTCCAATAGGGGAGAGGATCAAGATCATTGGCCCCAGGGTGACACATGAAGTGATGTTTAAACGGGATGGCTATGCATGTATCAAGGGTTTGATAAGGCAGTTATGAAGTAATGAAGTAACTTGGCTGATGTATTTTTGTTAACAGAAATGGGTCCGTAGAAAGTGCTGTAATTCTCATTCAATCGACAACAATGGGAAGTGGTATTAGATCGATATTCTTAGGACAAGCAATGCTAAATACGTTTATCACCAATCTCAAATCTGTATAAACTTCCATTTATACTGCTGACACTGATTCCTTCTGCAGCCCATAATCTTATCCGTAAATTATACGAACCCCCCTCCCAATCAGCACATTCAGCCTCAACTCTCACCGTCATAGACACCACTTCCCCTTACACATATCGCCCCCCCGCGTCTTCTCGGACTATTTTGTGGGACCTCGCGGCCGGAGATACGCACGCTAAGACCCGGCGTCGCACTCGGACACGGAGCAACAAAATACGAATATCAACACCGAAGTCCGGCAGATCTCGCTAGTGCATTTACCTAATTGGGAATATTATCACAGGGACATATCATTTGTGTGCTGGTTTGTTTCGCGCTAGTGCGACGACCATGGAAGGCCTCTGCGATGGGAGGGATGCTCTTTCGGGGTGACTTTCCGTATTCTCGCGTCGGAGCGTTATCCCGATGTCCAGGTACCTACTAGCTAGATTGCTTTTTGTTAGTAGAGCTTTGAATCACTGGGATGATCAATTGCGAAATGTACCCCGCATTACATAGCTAAACTACCCCGCGGTGTTGTATCGTATCTTTTGCTTGATCCCAGCATCTTCACCGACCTCCCTCTACATCTGCAGCTTGTCATCGCATCATGTCTATCAACAAAGTCCTTCTCGTCGGCGCAAATGGCAATCTAGGCTCGGTCCTTCTTGAAGGTCTGGTCGCCTCAAACTCCTTCTCCGTTTCCGTCGCCAAGCGCGAATCGTCCAAATCTACCCGTGCGCACGCATCCTCCGTGAATATCGTTACGATACCAGATGACCTTTCCATTGAAGGCTTGATCCCTATCTTGAAAGAGCAAGATGCTGTCATCGCTTCATTTCCCTTGACAGGCGTTGTTGACCAGCATTTACGTCTTGCTGAAGCATCTGCGAAAGCTGGTGTCAAGAGGTTCATTCCAGCTGATTTTGGGAGCTGTGATGCGCAGAGTGAACAGGCGAAGAAGCTTTTGAAGCTATATCGTGACAAGGATACTGTAAGGAGTAAAGCTGTCGAGCTTGCGAAGGAATACCCCGGTTTCTCATGGACATCGCTTGTCTGTGGGCATTTCTTCGATTATGGTATTCTCGATGGTCTGCTACACACCGATCTTGAGACCAACACCGCTGTCATCCTCGACAAGGGCGATGTCCCAGCCTCAGCATCTACACTCCACCGCGTTGCAGAAGCATTAGTCGCCGTTCTCAAGCGCCCCGATACAACGAAGAACCGTCTTCTCTACGTACAAAGTTTCTGCAAGACACAGCTTGAGGTTGTAGCAGCACTGGAGAAAGCTACTGGTGTAGAGTGGAAGAAGGAGTTTGTAGACTCGAAGGCCTTCTTAGAGAGGGAGGTTAATAAGTTGGCGGTGGAGTATAGCCACCATGCGATGGAGGAGATTGTGTTTGTGTTGGGAGCGCTTGATGCCGAGTGGCCGAAGCGGGGAGATGCGTTTGCGATGGAGGAGTTGGGATTGGAGAATGAGGATTTGGATAAGGTTGTCCAGAAGGTTGTGGATGAGTGGAAGAGGGAGAAAGAGGAGAAGAAGTGAGAACGTTAGACGTTGGCATATGCCAAAAGGCTTTAGAAGGTTAGGACTTGCCCCAAGGCTGCTTTCTTTTTCTTGTGAAGGGCCATGATAGACCATGACAATCAGAAGCATTGACTTCGTTGTGTGCAGTATTGGTCTCCTCATTCTACGTGCGAGGCGTACGTTGTGTTACCCTCTGCCACAAAAAGAAGGCCTCATCCAGTCTTACTGCCATCGTATTGACAGACCAACTATGCGGCGGACAACGACACACGTAGAGGACGCAAAGCTTGACATACAGAAGCATCAGAGGGAATACCGAGATACTCGAAAACAGTGATCATCACCGGAACAATCAATCTAAATATAGCTTCGCCCAAACCAAACACTCACGACCCCAATTTGGCAATCCAAACATCATATCGCTCGTATTACTTCCCCTCACATAAATGCCAACGCTCAATGCGTCCACCCAAGAGTGATCTTCAGGGTCCTCCTACGCCATCTTTTCAGCCCCCAAGCCAATCCACGTGCCTCATTTACATCACAGGCTGTCATCCTCATTCCTTCATTTGGAAAGTGGGATTCTGCTTGGACTACAGAGATCGGATCATCGGCAGCGATTGTGATAGGTTTTGTAAAACCTCGTGTTTCGGTCTGGGCTGACGATGTTGGTATTTTGAAGGTGTGAGGGTTAAAGTATAAGAGGCGAGGATGTTGCTGGTGTATTGGAAGAGGTTTGTGATATCGCTGAGTCTTGACACTGCTAGAAACATATTTTATTCTTAACAATTCTTCAAGTAAAACACTATACATAGTCCTGACTACCTACCTTGACAACATGTGGTCACTCTACTTCCTCACAGCCCTTCTCACAATGTAATCCCTCCCTTCCATACCCAAACACACCCAACTAACACACTCAGCTCTCCCGCCATCGCAAAAAAATCCTCCAAGCCCTGTCCAACCGTCACAACCACTGCAACTCTCTGCACAACCTGTGTTGTCCCCGCCTGTCTCACTATCGAAACCATCTCCTCCCAGCGAAACTGCCCCTCCAAGGTCCCAACCTCTGGCACATCATTCCCCTGCTCCAAGTCAAAATGTCCCAGTGGCTGCGCAACTTCTTACACCTACGCTTCAGCCTATGGAACTGTTACTAGGAAACCCAAGTGTCCTACTGTCACTGAAACAGCGACTATTTGTTCTGATTGTATTAGGCCGATGTGTTTGACCTTGGAGACGGTGAGTTCAGTTTGCGGATGCCCCGAGTCGCCTGCCACGGTTACGACCAGCTACCCTTGCGGTGAGGACTGTCCTGTTGGCTGTGGGACAGAGTATGTAACTCCTACTGTCACGCCAAATTGTAAGAAGAACGAGGATTAGAGGATGAGGCTGGTAATGAGCCGCCGTGGTTGGTAAGGTTTAAGGGACGATGGTGTATTCTTGCTAGGGCTAGGAGGAAAATACTTGAGACACGGAAGTATTGTAAGACAGTCGTACGGTGTATCGGGTCTGCCTATGGTATTTGAGAATGTCAACTGAATGGTGCTTGAATGTAAAACCCTTCATTTCATTGTAGCTCATAAGCGTCGAAGGGCTAAATGACAATGAAGAACAATTCACTCTTTTTTCAAGAAAAATCTTCCCTCAACAAGTTTGAGATTGTCAAGGCAAGCTGATCAATCCCAAGTAAGCATTCCTGGCTATGGTGTTGATGTCTGAGACATATCTGCTCCTAAATGCCTGCCACTACGCCAACATTGTCTGCCGCAGATTGGAACGCAAATTGTCAAACCCATATTTTGGTGGTTCTCGATCTGTTATACCCGGGAATAAAGAATGCTATTCATTGAAAGAGCCTTATCATGGAAATGCTGTGAATAGCTGATGGCGAAGAGGCTGGGATGGAACAAGAGTATATAAGACCTGCAGATCGCTTGGCTAAATATCATTATCATACTACTATTTACAACAACTACCACCACAATATTGAAGTCCAGACCACCATTCACACAATTTAACAACGATGACTACAAGGATGCATCTATTAATCCTTCTTCCCATGGTCCTCTTCGCAGTCGCCCTCCCTCAGCCTCCCCCAAAATACATCGGTTGCATCTCCCAAACATCAACCTTCTCAGCAACAACTCTGCCCTCACCTTTCACAACCCATCAATGCCTCCAAGCCTGCGCCGCCAAAGGCAGCCTTGTCGCAATCGGTAGCGGAACATGTTACTGCGATAACGGTAGCGCATCTGCCTCTTTCGATTTAGTCGATGAAACTCGCTGCACAGAGCTCTGTATCGCCGGCGATGAGACCAGCGGCAAGTGTGGAGGACAAGACGTCTTGAGTCTTTACCAGATCGATGGCTGTGATGGCGGTTGTGCGAAGAATGGCACTATCCCACCTGTGGTGCAGACTCCTTGTACGCTTTGTGGACAGGCGACGCTTGTTCCTACTCCTACAGCAGTTCAGAGGAAAGCTGGAAGTCCTTGTCCTTTCGAAGGATGCAAAGCCGCGCCGGCTCCCATCGCCACGCCTGCTGGAAACTCGACTGCCAAGGTTTGCTCGTCTGGGGGATGCAGTTCCAGCGGGCAAGGAGGGCAGAGCGGTAGCGGAGGAGCTGGCAGCCAGGGTGGAACAACAGATACGTCAAATGGATCTTCTGGTGATGGGTCCAAGGCTGCACCGGGGCTTGCGAGCGAGAGTTCAAGATTGTATTCACCAAGTATACTATCAGCTATAGCGGCCGTGATCTTTGGGCTGCGATTCTTATGAGCGAAAGGAAGGGAACGGGAAGTGGCTGGCAAAAAGGAGGAGAATGGGCACATTCGCTTGCATATTTCGGAGTTAACGGCTGGGCATGATTCATGATTTGATGGACGCGGAAACGGGAACGGAAACAAAGGATAGTTTGCTGACTTGTTCTTATTATAAAATACCAACTTCGACAATATGCTGCAATCTCCCACAAATGAGTAATAAGCCAGTATAGGGAGGATGTCATGACATGGTCTCCCTACGCCCTCGGCGCCTCAGTCAACGGCACGTAGCGGACTCCAAACAACTTCTTCTTCGTGATTTCCCCATTTCCATCCTTCTCAATTCTCCAAACGTGCTGATTGTACCCCATCTTGTCATCATCGACAGGAATGAACATACTATAGCTTGTTAGCATACTCACTCGCACAAACACGATCTCACTGACCATCCAGGAGCCTTCAGCTGCTCCAACAACTCGGGGTGAATCTCCACCGCAGAAGCCCCGACATGAATTACATCCCAGCCTGTCCCCTCGTTTTTCTCCCCCTCTCTCAGTTCCTCAACCCATCCTTTTCTCCCGTCGCCAAATCTAAATCTCACCTTTCCACTCTCAAGTAATCGTCTCCCCTCCACACTCTTCGACATATTTGTCTCGCCAAGTTCTTTCAGCTCACGAATATGCTCAAGACCGACTACAAGACCCTTCTCACCAACTAGCTCAGCCATGACATGAGTCAGATATCCAGATCCAGAACCAACATCGAGGACCCGAGGGGCCGGTGATGTTGATGAGGGGAGAAGATAGCTGAGAACATGCTCGATGGCTGAGGCGTGCATGTGGGGTGCAGATATAGTTGCCGAGTACCCGATGGGCTGGGGTGAATCTTCATATGGCATTGCTGGGGCGTAGTGAGCTCGGTCAACCTGGATGATCAGTATGAGTTTAGAGACGGGAACAGGAAGTTTACCTTGAGGAATGCCTCTTTGACTCGAGGGTCGGTAATGAGGCCATTCTTCCACATGTTCTCAATAAGAGCTGAGTTAGTGTCTCCGCTGCATGTCCACGCCATGTTGATACTGAAGAGTCTCTGGTGTGTAAGTCGACAGGTGTTTCTGTAGAGGCTAGAGACAAAAGACGGGAGATGGAGTGATTTCTTGATGAAAGCCACGATGACGGTGCGAATCTTGGTGATGTCAAAAGTGGTTGGAAATATCAAGATGCAAGACTGATGTTGAGTAATGTTTTACTGATTCTGGAGAGGCATGAGTGAGTTGTAATGTTATCATCATATCGTACCTACCTACGTAAGGTAACCCGAGCTGCCGAAGCATGTGCGGGGCCGTTCCGTAATACGGGGATCGGCGACGGGTAACCCCACAGACCAAATCACCACTGACATTCACTAACAGGGGCTTTAATTTACGAGATCGTTCACTACCAGGATTGTAGACTAGGGAGGAGGATGATTCGGGAATAGAGGTTTTGATCCTTCGTATAGGGTTTACGAGTATCTAGCCGAAGAACATAAAGCCAGAACAGGAAGAACGGGGATCCTTCTCTCATTTCTGAAGAGCCCTTTATATCTACAGTTCTCAGGCTGCCAATCATAAACACAACCAAAATCATGTTAAAACACATATATAGAGACGTATGAAACTGCGTGTGTCGCGCCAAACACTAAGCTTGTAGTAGGAACCAAGATATCCTTCCCATCCATCCACCCAAGAAACGCCAAAAGGAAAAGAGTTAACGCCTACGTCTCTCGACTGATGCGCTTCCATGATATGATGGTATTGTTGTACATATTCAAACCCGCTAATTTAGACTACTCGCTCGTTCGACTCTCCCTCAGCGATGATCGGTACACCAAGACCGCGATCAGGACTCTGGAGGACGAGCTGCTCGTGACGTCGTGCTCGTAGAAACTCGGCGACGCTCTTGATAAGAAGGAACCAGCCGACTACCATGAGCACGTATCCTAGCCACTCGCCTCCGCTAATGCTGCCGAGATCATCGTCTGTCACGTCGCCTTGCTTGAAGTTGTGGGAGTTGGGGTCGGGTGGTGCGGCGTAGCCATCGGGGCCGCTCATCGCCGGGGGTTCGTCTTCTGAAACACCCTTCATGTAAAAGCCGTATTGAATGAGTGTTATACCCAGACCAGCGCGAGAACCGTTTTTGGCGGCATGGGTTGAGTGAAGAAGATATGTAAGGAGGAAACCGACGAGCTGGAAGGATGTTGAGATCATGCCGTTCCAGACAAAGGAGAAGAATGAGCCAACTGGCATGCCGTCGATGTAAACCTCGTCAGGTCCTCCCATGCCGGGAGCGAGAATAGTCGTCTCCCAATATGGAGGAGCAGCATCGGCCGCGGCTTGTTCGTAGGACTATTAAAGTTAGTGACACATAGTTAAAGGGTGTTTATTTGGGCAACATACCGGTGGTAACTCGTCTTTCTCAGGATCACTGTTCCCTCTCTCTGGGCGCGCGGACAAATTGGCAAAAACACCATCTGATCCAGAACCACCTCCTACAATTCTCGTTGACCTTGAACCGGACGGCGTTGGTGCCGGAACAGCCGGTTGAGCTGGTGTTGGTATCGTGTTGACATTCTCCATAGATGGCGTCGAGTTCTGTCGCATCAATCGTCTCCGATCATCGACCTCATCGTCGCTATCGTCATCATCGTCAAAGGCATCGGCGAGAGTAGCATCGACCTGGCGCGTTGGTTGAGGAGAAGAAGATCGAGAGTGAAACGAGGGAGGTGGCGAGTGGGGGATCGGATGAGAGAGATTGTTGTTATTGCTGTTGTTTCGGGCGTCAAAGTCCTCCTCGTCTTGACCGTTAATCTGAGACCTTGTCAGCATATTCCAAACACCGCGGTTCATTGCGCGACTCACTCGTTCGTATCGTCCGGACATGATGGCTAATCGTCTGGCGGTGTCGGGCTGCCTCCCGAATCCGCTTACCAAGAGGAAAAGATACGCGATGTCGTAGGAAGAGGAGAAGGTTGAAAGGACTCGGGAACGTAAAGAAAAAGGAGAGAAGGAACCAGTGCGAGGAAAAAAGAAAAGAGGATCTTCAAGGAACGACGGCGAAAGGGTCTAGTTTTGGGTTTGGGTGTGCTTGCGTTGACTTTGAACTTTGACGATTACGAAACAGACAGCGACAGGACGGGAGGAGAAAGCCTGCCTGGGGCGAGCGCTTTAGTCGATATGCGGACGGCGGCTGTATTCGGGTTCGGTATCGGCACAGTGTGAAATACGACAGGGGATGGTCTAGAAGGGTCCTCAGGGGTGATGCGCCGAAGTATCCGCCCACTGAAACGCCGTGGCGCACTGTGATGCTACTTTGGCTTACGATATCTTTTTATTCGCAGCCCCTAATCAAAGTTCAGGGGCAACAACAAAGCCAGATCTAAAGGGTTATTCTCGAGTGCGAGTCTTTAATGGAACATCGTGGAAGAGTGACAAAAGAACTTGATTCATTCTTTGCATGACTCTTGACTTGAACTTGCAAGTGGGCTGTGTCAGGTAATGTTGGATCCACCTCCACATTGAATCAGATCACGGGCTTGTCCTCATCAGGTTGAAGAATGGATGAGGCAATCCATTTCAAGGGTCTCGTGGCAGCCTGAGGCAGATCACGCATGACCCAATCATATGCTTTTTAACTACAGTTTCAAAACAGATCAGCACTGTGACGGGCACACTGTCTCTTGGAATTTCTCGATGGTTGACGTCGAGATATTCTGCTGCAGAGAGGTCTAGTCCCAGCAACGACATCTTCACGATTCACCATGTCGCGATCATTATCTGTTAGTAATTATCTGATATTGAAGTACAAGGAATAAATATTGACCTTTTCTTTGTAGCAAAAAATCTACTCCGACGTCTTTGCGCGCTGGCCAAAACAAGCTCTTCGTCCCGATCACCAACTCCAAGATGTCCTAGGCAAAGCCGTAACCGAGCGATTCCAGAACTATAAGCCCTCAATGGAGGGCGAGGAGCTTCTCAAGGCGCGGGCGCTTCAATTCCTTCTCCAAGACCGATATAACGATCGAGTACGTACTACGACATAACGAACACCATCCGGTGCTAATAATTATACAGTTCAAGCTCAAGGGTAGATTGCTCGAGCCAAAGAGTCAACCGACATACTTTGCGGATCTAGTGAGGGAAATAGACGAAGCGCCGAACAGGTCATGGTTGGAGAGATTGGGCAAGCGATTAACAGGAATGATTCGGTTTCAGTAATTGATGGACGAGCGAGAAAACGACTTAATGCAAGGAAAGGATCCCAAAGAAGGATACTAGCATCTGACGTGTATATGTATTGTACTTGTACATTGTATCAAAAGCGATTCCCCGTATTTGCTCATGTGCCCATATTCAACGCCCTCTGGATCGCTCAGTCCTGTCTAGATGTACTTCTCATCCGGATCTATCTTGTTAAACCACACTTGGATCTGCTCATAGGCAGTAAACACCAATCCTCCAGAAACCACCAACCTCGCCAATCGTGGCAGCGCACCGCTCCAGAACGTCAGAACACCCTCCTGCTTGAAGATGGTCGTCGCGCACTTGAAGCTGTTGCCATATGTCTTCTTCGCCTCGATACTCTGCATGCGTGTCTTAATAGTATCGAGCGGTTGCGTCACATATACAGTGATCAAACCAGCCAAACCACCAATTGCAAAAGTTCCAACGGCACCGAGCTTCTCGCCAGGTGCTGTGTATGACTCGGCCATTTGCTTGAAGAAGTTATAGGCTGTGAAGCGTGTTGCGCTGTTGGCAGCTTGTCGAGCGGTCGTGGGGACGAATCCTTGGAAGAAACCCCGGAGACCACGTTCGCGGGCGATGATGGGGACGGCGTGCAGGAAGCCGCGCATTCGAGGTTTAGCGGACTTGCGGTCGTCGATACTGCGATTGTAAGCTTGGGCCCTGCGGGGGAAGAAGTCAACTTACAGAGTGGTCTTGATACTCTCAGTGGGAGTCACAGCAAGCAATGACTCTGTGACTCCGGCACCGAAACCAGCAAGGACAGTACGAGGCCCAGAAAGGTTGCCATTCTCGTCGACTAGGAGCGCCTTGTACTGATCAAACGCAACGAACCCTGGCCCCTGTTAGTCAATGCGACACACGAAAATTCGGGAAGCAGCTCACGGATTCCAGCCTTGGCTGCGTTGCCAATGATGAGAGTGGTGCACCCAGCATACCACTGCTTGCCGAAAGGCGGCCAAGGGAGCTTCTGTCCTTCAGCTAACCGCCTGTTCAACTGCGACCTTGTCTTTGCAACTACACCAAATCAGTATTGTAGGTCCGCATTGACTCGACGGGTGAGTGAACGTACACTCAGCGGGGTAGGTAATAGCTATATGGCAGCTTGGTTAGCTACATCTTCAGAGTCATGTCGTGTGAGCATACCAATCTCAATGGCGCCGGCAGTCGATCCAGCGATGATGGATCGCAAGGGACTGGGCGGCTTCTTCTTTTCGCCTGTTTGTGTTGTCGACGCCATGATTGCTTTCCTGCCCGGTTATGATCTGCAGGCGTGGATGTTGGTGTTGACGGGAATGGGAACTTTTTTTGGGGGGCGTGGGACGGGATGGATTTCGTCACTTTTGGCACAGATGGGAGCTGTTGTAATTTACACGTGCGCCGATGTCGCTGTAGTGTAAGTGTAACTACAGTGGTTGGCTGCTGTGTGGAGTACTCCGCATATATGCTTGGGCACCAGGAGTAATCCGTTGAAACAGCCACGGATGCCTCCTTATTTTAGTAGCAAATCCAAGAAGGAGTGCTCAGAAAAGAGATAGCTACAGTTCACTTCAGAAATAAACAAAAATCACACCGTTGTTAAGTTCCAGCCCGTCGGGTGTTACTGAGTCGGCATATCACGGCCCAAGTCAACTTCAACCTCGGCGCATGTTACGGATACACGCATTGCTCTAACCACGGCCCAGATCTTGTTTCTTTACGAAGCCGCCATGAATAATTGCGAAAAGACGCTTACGGCTTGCATACGTGCCGCATGTCGCCGTGTCTGTTGTATGAGAAAAAGATAGCTTATTATTGCCCATAGGACATAATCTGTACATCTGTACAATATGGCGTCCGTGTTCACTGCCCTGGATGTGTCTGTCTACTTGATGTTGACTTCTTTCGACAGGCAGACATGCCCGTCATCGCCATAATTCTTACAGGATTTTCCATGAGCGGCTTTATGCATAAGTCATATTTACTCTTGGAGCTGAAACTGGCGAAGCAGATGTGACACTCGGTCAACGGGTAGATGAAGTGATCCTCCCATCTCACTCATGTTGTTTGCCAATAGTCCATCCAACCAGAACCTAGAAAGTCGGTATGAATGAGACCGGTCCTCCACGGCGATATGGTACTGGTTCTATAACTTAGCAATTTAAACTCGAGTACAAATATACCGGTGCCGCACTCTTCAGATTGACTGTTGTAACAACGCACTTCAACTCATATCACACCATCTTCATCATGTCAGAGACTCTGTCCATCAAGATGCTGGATTCTCCCGAGACCGCCCGAGCGGAATTATATGAACGCCAAAGGAATTACTCCCAAGAAGAGATCGATCGCCTTGAAGGTGAGCTCTCGCCACTTTCATGCGCCCAGGTGTCATCATACCCCCGTATCCTCCCGCGTCCCATATCACCAACGGTCGCCATCTTCATGGATGTGATCAGAAGGTTAAGCACATTTCAGACACCGATGAGTTGAAAAGGTTGGAGCTGACTGGGGAGAACACTATTGTCGACCTGGTAAAGACTCCGTTTTCTGATCTCGACAGCCAAATTCGCGTTGTACAAAGCCGCACACTCTTTGAACAAAAGATCGCGAGGGCCATTAGTGAACACAACTTCCAACATGGCTCCAGAGTCAAAGCTCCTACCAACATACAATTCTTTGCCGACTGGAAAAGATTCTGCCGAGATCATCAAGTGCCTCCCTGACCAGGCACAACAGTTGACAAGGTTCATTCGTTGCCTCAGATCGTTCGACGAGCTCTTACAAACCATTTTCACCCAAGGGGCCGCAGGGCCATGGATCTATTTGTTACACAGGAACTTCTTTGCCGTGGAGATAACCTTGAATGCATGCCACCCCTCCATTTATTCGACACTCAGATGTGCACTAAAGAATTTTGGCTAAAAGACATGCGAATCACGCAGGATATGATGTAGGATGCGGGCATCGACGTTAATAAAATAGAAGCGTCAATGGTAGAGATGTTTGCTATCCTTCAGTTCAAATGCGAGGCCTTGTTCTGTGCGTGCATTGTCCTTGGTGCTTCCCCGGCCTGTGAAGCATGGAAATTCGGGCCTCTCGAGATGGCATACACATTCCTTCCTTTCACCAACTTCTAGAAGCAGAAGATATGACCGTGGAGACGATCTCTATGTGCTTAGACGAGCTTATAGGAGTGCTTCTGTCACCGCCGGAATCCTACGACCAATTAGGTGATCCAGTATGGTCCTCCTTCAGGACAGCCTACATCAAGCAAGGCAACGCATGTCGCGCCAAGAATTCCCTACCGACTCCGGAAGCTGTTATAGAGCATCTTGAATCGCAGTATTTGGAAATGGAGGAAGAAAGTGAGACGTCTTGAACCTGATGCAGGCTTCTGAGCATATTCATTGCGAGTAGAAGCTTATGTGTTTTCCTATGATAACTTTGCAATTGCAGTAACATTTCATCTAAATGCTGACCAACTCCACTAATGCTTCATTTCTCATATCCAGGTACTCATGCCCATTCCATCTACTCCTTCCTCCCCCATTTCTGCTCCAACCCAGCCTTCCACTCGTTGAAACTCGCCACCTTGCCATTGACCAACAATATCTCTCCCCTGTGCAAAACTCTTCCCAACGGGGGCACAGTAAACCACTGATGATCGCTCCTACAGATCAAATCATCCCTGTGATCGCTCGTCTTGTTCCCCTCGCCCTTGATAACAGCCATACACTTTGCATCATACGTCTCCATGCAGTACTCGCAGATGTAGTACTCGTCTGAAGGAGGGATTAGATCTAGACATTGGGTGCAGTTTTGACGCATGGTCTGAATCTCGGGAAGTTTGGGCTCAATGCGTGAGAGAATGGGTGAGTCTTCTGGAGTAGAGGTGAAGATCTTGGGATCGACTTTGCGCATGGATTGGCTAAGGGCGAGAGCGTTTTCGATGTCGTCGGCAGCGATAAAGAGGCCAAGGAGGTTATCCAGGGCGTATTCGTCGTTTTGGACATCATCGTCAGAGAGAATGTCAAGACTGTCGTTGATGAGCTGCCGAAGGTCGCGGTCTGTTGAAGAACTTCGACCGAGAAGACGGTTGAAGAGGATCATGTAGATGGCTGCGATGTTGACGTCTGAACCAACCATCTCGATCGGCATGTCCTGGTTCTGATGCCGGCTTTGCTTCTGCTTGATCTTCTCAAGATCTTCAAGCCAAGTGTCTGCTTCGGGCGTCTTGAGTCCGGCATGCAGAATACGCTCTTTGTACAGGGAAGCAAGCTTCTGGAATGCGAGAGCATAAGCCTGTCGTGTAGGAACATTACCACGAGGTCGGTATCCAAGTTGGGTTATACCCTCGAATAAATCCAGCGCAGAATCAATATCGCGACTATACGTGTACGTTGCGCCAAGTGCGAGGCGAAGATATAGCGCCTTGAGGGGATCGCGAGTTGCGGTTGCAACCTCAATCGTGAAGAGCAGAGACTCATAAATGAAGTCTGTTTCACCGACTTTGCTAGCTGCCTTGGGGATCCAATCTATAACGAGAGGCTTGTTATGGAACTCGAGCAAAAAGTCAACGAGTCTTGTACGCTTGTGTTCTGCGTCAGTGACCTCTTCTGAGAGTTGTTTGAGGAACTGAATGACAGCTTCATGGCGGTTCTCAGTGGCCACTAGCTCGAGGTACCCGAGTTCAGGCTCAAAATATTCCTTGCATTCTTTGCGATTCAGACCGACTACTTTCGCGCTCTTCATCGCCTTGAGGAAGTACTCGAGTGCTTGGTCGACTTTGTGGAGTTCTTCGTAGCAAGTGGCTATGAGAATGTGGTCCTTGTATAGACGCCATTTGCAGCTTTTCAAGGCTTGCTCGTCAAGTTTACCACTGGCGATACTCTCTTCTTCAATTGCTTCACACTTGAGAGTTTGTTCTAGAGCCTCTTTGAAGCGACCATCGCGTGAAAGACAGTATGCGATACGACCACGTGTCTCAACACTGTTATTGTCGAGAGCAAGAGCCTTGTCGTAATGTCCCAGTGCCTTGCTGTGCATGTCATTCGTGAGGTATGTGCTTCCGAAGCGACGATGCCAGTGGGCACTCTCTGGGATCTTTGCCCATTCTGCTGCTTTGACGATTCGGTTCTCGACAGGGATCTCGGTCCAGTGGGTGTTGCAGTCAGACCAGGAGTAGCCTTCTTGCATAAATGCGATGGACTGGACAATCTTGAAGCAGAAAAGGGTGGGGACGTATTTCTTGAAGTCTTCTGAGAGCCACGCTCGAGCGTAAAGGTCTCCGATGGGCTTGAAGATACCGGGGGATTCCTTGACGCCTTTGCTGGCCCATTCTCGAGCTTCGGGACTGAGAGAGGATTGGACATCAGGATCGCCCATCCATCGCTTGAGACCCTTCATGTTGGCATCTGTAAGGACGTCAAGACCCTCGTCATTCTTCTCATACATAAGAGTCCAGTCCAGAATGGTGTTCTCATCAGTGAGCATCTTGTGCACATACTCTCCAAGCTCTTTCTTCTCAGGCGCAGGTACTGTTGCCGGATCGAGGACAGCTAAATGCTCCTGCCAGTACCACGCAGCGTACTGCTTCATAGACTCTCGACCACTGGCGCTGAGCCGGTATTTATCGAAGGCGGCCTTGTTGGTGAAGATGGAGAGACACGTTCGCAGGATGTGAATGCGCGAAATCAGAGGATCAAACCCTATGCCTGCACCAAGCTTCGAAGAGTTTTGGGTACCAAAGAACTCCTTGACAGAAGAGTGGAAGAAAGTTATCCACGTGTTCGTCTTGCTTGATCGAAAGTCCATCTCACTCATCGGATCAAAGAGATCAGAATTGGCAGCTGGACTCACGCCGCGGCCGGGACTTACTCGTCCAGGACCCAAAGCCTGAATCGGGCTCGTGCGACGTAAAGGAGATAAGTTTCGACCAAGGTCGGGGCTTCGACCGAAAACTGTTGGGCTCTTGGGACTCCCACTTCGTCCTGATCCTGGACGACTCGCTGAACTTGAACGCCTTCCGGAGCCGAGGTCGCCGTTCTTAATGCGCTGTTGCTTCTCATGCTCTCGAATGAGATCGTCAGTCGTCAACCCGTCTTCGCGCTCGAGTTCGAAGAAACATGCGTATTGGCCGCGTAATGTTTCTTCGAGGTGGAAAGGAGGATCCCCGAAACGCATGATGAGGACTGCTTCCAACTGCTCGAGCGATAGAACTTCTTCCGCGCACGCGACCCACTGGAGCATTTCGTTTAAGTCTCTCGTCTGATCTTCGTATAGTGTCTCCGAAAGGTTCTTGAGTGTTTGTCCAATGATACCGTTGATCTCCTTGGGATATGACTGCAGACTGGTGAGGATGCTCTGAGGATGTCGCTTACGACTAATATCCTCTAGCATGAACTTTGCGAGAATGAAGAGACCGTCGGCTTGCTTGATCATGGCGTCGATGATCTTTTGTCGAAAATCGGGAGGTGTGCGGCTCAGGTTACGAAGGTGCCAAACGCTATTCTCGATGTATAACTTGACATCCTCGGCGTTGCGATCGGGCGTGACGTGGAGGGTTGTGATGACTTGCGTTCCCCTATTTCCTGGATCGAGGGTATACGTAACAGTCTCGGTCATGTACGTCCTTCCAATGAGAGCAACTTGGAGCGTGACATGTTTCGGTCTCTTGTCAGACTCATCATCCGAACCCATTTGCTGGAGTAGTTCCTCGACTTCAGCAGAATCCGCCTCATCGATACCATCGAGGAAGATGTAAATCGCTTTCTGTTGTTCTTCTTGCTGGAACGGTTGGACAAAGAGTTTTCGGTAGGCGCTGGGGATGGTACGGATTTCATCAATGCTGCGAAGATTCTTGAGAAGCTGCTTGGCATAAAAGGGATCGCTTTCGCTTAGTTGGTAGGCGAGATCACGGAGAGCTTGGAGAACTGAACGAGTCTCGGGATTGTTGTCTCTGAAGTAGAAGTACGCAACTCGCGAAATATGCTCTGTTCCCCAAGAAACGAGTCTAGTGGTCAAGTACGATTTGCCGGTTCCTGCGAGAATGTTAGTTGAAGTTCAGAAACTGGGGTCAGCGACACTTACCGGCTGCACCTGTAATCCAGAGGAAGTTGGTCTTCCTGTCAAGCCATGCCTTGAACACGCCATCCGTGAGGATCCAATCTCCGGTCGATTCCGCGCGTGACTTGTTAAACATAGCAAAGAAGTCCTCAGGAAACGGCGAAGGGTCTAGAATCTCCTTGAGTTTATCCTGATGCGCGGCGATAGTACGCTCACGGCCTTCAGACCTCATCTGCATCATTGTCTGGTTCATCTCTTCAAGCTTGCTCTGCATGTTCTCCGTCGTGAGATTGAGCTTGTTGACACCTCCATAAGTATCTGCAAGAACCTGCCTCTCCTCACCAATGTTAAGTGCCTTTAGCTTATCGAGGGCTTCCTGCACGGGCGTCCCTTTGCCGAACACTGTACGGAAGTATGCCTTGAAGCGACCGCGACGAACCTCCTTGGCAGCCAGGACAAACACTTCAAATAGTTGGGCAAGAATCGTGACGACCTTGTTTCGCAGTGCAGTGCCCATTTTATACTGAACATAAACATCTAGTCGTGATGTGAAGTCCTACAATTGTCAGTAAAGCCTCAAGCGGGGTTGATCCAATATCACTCACCTTCAAATGTTCAAATAGCTCAACGATCGTATCATAAGCTGAGGAAACATCTCTCGCTGCTCCAATGAGATACGCAACAGCGCCAAAGATTCCCTCCGCTGGCGCAAATGAGTCTGCCGCAGCACCACTCACGATCTCACCGATGACTTCAACGGGAGTAAGGCAAGCCGCCATAGCGCTAAAGATCGACTGCCGCTTCTCGCGGAATTTAGTAAACTGATCATTCTGCTTGTCGACCTGTTTGATTAGGTCTGTGACGTTGTTTATAGGCGGGTTAAGAAAATCGCCGAGTTTGTCCTTGGAGTCGGAGGAGTACAGCTTGCTAGCATCGTCCAGGATTTGCGCAAACTGCGCTTCCGCGGTGTCTTTGTCTTTAGGGACCGCCATGATGTCTTGACGGTCCTGCAGACGACCTTTGCAACGGGAAAAAAAAGAGTATAATGAAAGAAGTTATGGTGCAAAAGAGAGGTGAATAAAAGGCGGTTGGCGTTTCAGAAATCAGGCTGAGATGGAAGACTTCACGCTATGACTCGTAACCGATGAACTTAGCGGGGGCCAAAACGACTGATCAAAAACTGAGATATCAAAAAAGTCCGAACAAGAATCCCTGTAAGGGTTCGAAAATGAAAGGAGGATCTGGTTGCATTTGCTGCTTACGGTGCATATTATACCATGCCTCTGTTGGTAAGGCTGAGCTGTGTGGTAGGGCGATCTTTAGGCTGTGTTGTAGTAATTCTGGGGCTATTTCTTGGCTATCGACTGAGAGCTCGGAAGACGGCATTTTCGACAGTTGAAATGCCAATTACAAAACATTTCTAGTACATAAAATGATGAGGAACGAACGTCAGCCCTGATGTGTCGTTAAGCGCTCGTCATCAAACGGGAGGCGTTCAGCCTGAGACAGTTGCTTATTGAACGGTTTCATCGTATGTCTTGTAATTCTCCCCACAATCCACTCGCATTGGGGGCTTATTTTGTAACGTGACCATCATTTGTGACTGGTTTGTTGTCTGGGTGAGTAATAGAAATGATTGATCTTTACACTTTCCATTAGGCAGCGATCTGTTATACGTCATTGCTTTAGTTTACGGCGCTCGATCTTCCAGCCTTGCCTTTAAGGTGAGAGAGCGATCGTACCGGCACGACTGATCCCATTTCCAGGACCAGACCACTGCATAAGGCTGTGAAGCCATCCCAAAGTGGACTCAAGATTCCACCGTAACCCCCCTGGCGGCCCGTCCCGCGCCGTATTCCCTCTTCAGTTCAACTTTCTGGCTACAATGACAGAATCCCTTCAGTGATCTTTCTCACACGCCATAAAACTATGTGCCGTCGGTCCCAACATCGAGTGCAAGGAGTTTCGCCGTCCCGAGAACGAAGGCTGCTTACGAATAACCGTCTTTGAACTTGTCCGTCTTTGCATCTGCTCTGTTTAGCACTCAGTGACTACAGAATTCCGAGACAAGATTCTTAATATGTTCAAGTAGCGATCAATAGGCGAGTAGAATAATGAGGGTATTATAAGAGAAATGTTGGCACTGCATGTGGCACGAGATTGACCTTTATATTTTATGAAAAGCTTGAGATTGTGACTTATAACCGCTGGGACGTAGCTCGCCGTTTTACAAGAGTCTACTGTAGCCTAATATAGGAGTGTTAAAATTGAAGAATGTCAAACTGAAATATTCCAGCATGCAACCTAATCTCCTAAGCCCTGGGCGATAAAGTACAGGTTAAGGTCCAGGGTATGCGCTTTCTTAAGCGACATAGCATGAGCCATTCCAGGCAGCAATTACCTTTATTACGCGACCGTGCAATTAAGTTTCTGGCAAGATGTCCTCGATCGAGGCATTCCAGCATCTTTAATTGAGCCGTAAATCATACCTAAAAGTTATAAAGAAAGGTCAAAAAAATGGTTTGCGTTTCTTTGATTACATGTGTCATCCTTAGTGCAGGGGCCATGCTACTATAGAACTGTTAGTGAGTGCTCGAACGCTGGAACTTAGGGGGGAACACACTTACATCTTCTCTGCATTTTTTCAGTTGGACCATATGCCAGCGGTTACCCGCTGGCAAAAGCTTTAGGATGTAGGTAGCTTATATAGCCTTGGAAAATATAATAATTCTATTTAATAGTTTTCTACATATCTTTTCATCCTTTTCTAGTAAGAAACTGGTTACATATACCTGCCTTGCTTAGACATTGCTTGGACATGCAATAGCCTCTGACATGTTGGATTGCAGCTACTGGTCGTACCCGACCCGTCTGTCTTCTCTCAAGCTTGAAACCCCGAATTATTTACTAGTATAGTAGGTACTTTAGGAAGGTGAGTTAAGTGGACGAAGTCTCTTACTGATCTTATAGAGAGTATTTAATTTAGTCGTGATAGGAAGTAGAGCAGCGATCAGATCTTAGTGGAGGATGTTCCGTGCTTCATCGAGCGAATCTGCAATGATTCCAACCAGAAAGAGGCGGGAGCTGCGCAAGATGATGTCCAGGTGGGATATTTTGGTGGTTGTGCCCTAAAACTCCTCTAAAGATATGTGGGGATTTAGGGTGAACAGGTAGGCAGCCAGCTGGGGCGATCTGCTTCCAGAGAGATATTGACAAGTGAACCTAGCGACATAAGGCATTTAATCCAATGTTGAAATTTAATGGTAGGAAATATTCCAGAACATGTAACCATGGATCAAATACTAGCTAGAACAGAGGTGACAACGCTTTCAGGCGTTTCCTGAGTAACCCCAAGCAGCCCAGAATCCGACTCCTCCCATGACGATGCAACAAGACAGCGAGCTTTCCCTCCCTCAGCTACTTCATACAATTGAGCAACGGCCAAGTCAAGAATCCAGCCGCCTTCGCCAGTGTCGCGCTTCTTTTGCGCTCCATCTATGAGCTCACTGGTTGTTCGTCTCTGGACATCCCATTCAATCCCTGTTCCCTTCTGAAATGCTTCCAACAGCTCGTTTTGACATGTTTTGATGGAGAGCACTTTGACATGTTGATTCGCTGTTTCTTCAGGGTGCTGAAGGACTCCAAGTACCGATTGACCTATTCCATCGAGAGTAGTTCCAGTGAAGTACTCTTCGCCTTGGTCGTATATAATTGCCGTGCGATTCTTGACGTCGAATCCCATGGTTGGGAACCGCTTTAGAGCCCAGTCAATTGGATTGCCAGTCGCGATACTGGTCCAGGTGAAGTCTGGGTTCGCAGCGGCATGTTCTTTTGCGCGATCAACACCGACAGCCCTTTGGGCGCGCACTGCTTCGAACTCAGGATAGCTTCTAAACTCTGGGCCCCAGCCATAGCCATCAACGATGAAGCGCTTGACGCCAGCGGCGAGAGCAGCGTCAATCATGGTGGCTTGCAGAGGGATGCCTGCTGGACCAACAACGCATGCAACAGCATCTTGACCATGCAGAGCTTGGGTGAGTGCATCCAGAGTATAGTCTGTTCTGATTACGGGGATACCATCTGGAAATGTGGACTTGGATTCATTTCGGGTTATGATGGTAACTTTGAAGCCAGCTTTGGTGAGAGCGGCAGTGATGGGGGTGCCAAAGTTGCCAGAGGCCTAGCTGTGTTAGTAAATACATTGTTTGCACCATGGATGGATGTCTTACACCAAATATGGCAACGTTGTTAAGTTGGGTGGCGGACATTGTATGGGTTTAGTGAGATTGATGTGTGTAAGTGAATGTTTCTATGGCTGAGATGTCTCGATTTGGTTGACTTTATCCCCATTCTAGCCCCACCAGGCGGAATTCCGCCCAGCACTAACAGTACCAGGCTAAAGCCGACTTGTTCACGGATGTAAGCAATTCTACCCAGCCTAGGGGGCAAGAAAACATTAGGATCTCTATCCTAGAAGATGAAAAGATTTAGGCAAGTTTAGTATATGCTAGTAAATCTTTAGACCATTTTATTCCAATACCCTTATTCAACATCAGTTTTCCTTCCCCCCGAGGGCTCCAGTCTGTTAGTTCTCCTTTAATGGCTTCCTTCCATAGATAGAATAGCTAGTTTCTAGTCAGATATGTCCCCGTGAAGTTTGAAGTCAACTTACAGCGGCCAATACGCATGAGTGTTCCTATCAGCCATCGCCTTCCGTTGATGGACCAGCCAGAGATTTACTTCCTCAGGCGTCCATCCGTGAGCACGAGTCAATGGTGCCATAGTGAAGGCCTCGAGACCATAAGCCATATTGGTATAGCACCAACTTCCAAGCAACTTAGGCTTCTTGTCTCGGGGCCAAGAGTTGATGGGCCACTTGAACTTCTCAACAACAACATCTTCAAAGCCGATGTTTTTCATGATATCCACAAGAGACAGGATATCGAGGTATGGCCGGCCAAACATGACAGACGCTTCATTCAACAGGGCCAGAGACTTGAGCATGATATTATCTGGGCTGAGGCTGCCGTCATCTGACTTGATGTTCACGTCAACTTCTTGGATTTCGAGATAGCCACCGGGGACAAGGTTGCTGCACTTATTAGCGAGAACAAAAGAGCCTTTAACAATACTTACTTGAAACACTTCTTGAGATAATCGCCCCAGTCTGAGATACAAGACGTCATGACGCGACTATGAATATAATCAAATGGCTGACTATAAGTCCACTCATCCTCGATATCATCGATGACGAAGTTGACGTTCGGCGGGACGCTACAATCGTTAGCAAAAGATCATTCGCCCTCAGACTTTGTCATACAAGTCTGGTTGGATTGGGGATAGATCAACCCCAATGACCTAAAGAATCATGTTAACTGAGAAAAGTCGACTTGGAAAGGCATACTTACCTGAGCTTCAGGGTGCTCACCCGCATAATCGATAGCCTATATGCTAGTACCTGTCCCGACATCTAGAACATGCTTGACTTTGGCATCTGGTTTATTTGGTGGTAATAAACCAAGCTTATCGTCAAAGGTGAGCAGAAACAGGTTATGTTGAAGATCTTGGGTGATTAGCATCCATAGTTCCCCTTTGAAGGTGGCTATCATACCAAGTCTCTCATTTTCAGCTTCGTCATTTGGCAAAGCATATTCTCGATTCATGAGTTAGCGTCTAAGCTTCGAGTTTGAGACTGAGAGGTCTTACTTCCATCTTTGTAGGCATGATATGTTCTGCCGTTCTCTCGGCGATAATTCAGGATCGAGCTAGAGACACTTGCAGTAGAAGACTGGGGATCCTACAAATCATCAGTCCACAAGAACTGTAGTTTTTTATCGCCATGAAGATCACAAACCTCTTCAAGGGAAGAGTCAGTATCCCCAGTCTAGCGATAGTCAGATATGCCTCCATATTCAGACCATCTATGCTTACCGCATCGTCC
The DNA here is from genome assembly GCA_022627125.1 of Fusarium chuoi. NCBI lineage: Eukaryota > Fungi > Ascomycota > Sordariomycetes > Hypocreales > Nectriaceae > Fusarium > Fusarium chuoi. The sequence goes on from JAJALE010000851.1 coordinate 607,750, forward strand.
GGAACGATAGCTGCCGGATCGACTTGTTGCGTTTGAGCCATATCGAAGGTAGAAGAGGGGTATTGTTTTGTGGGTTTCGTCGAGTATCATATCAGGATCTTTGACCACTTTATACGTTGGTCGTCCCCTGTCCTCGGCAAACTGCATGTTACTTGACTTCCTAACACGGATTTATCCGCTGTTTCGTCAGCCTATCGGAAAGACATATGATAACTTCCATACCAATTATGGTTCAGAGAACTCTGATAATCCTTTTCAAAGAATATCAATGCTATTAACGTGTCATACTGCGCCGCAGGTTGGTAAATTAGGGTTGAACACATTGCATACATATTGCATACATATTGCAGCACCTTCTGGACATGTACATGTTCTTCTGAGTCACTCAAGCCAAACGACTAATATTCAAAATTCGGTGTAGTGCTGCTTTTGTAGTCATCGTTCCATCTGCATCATCACCGAGGGATGAAGTCTTGTTGACCTGGAGAACAGAGGACAGATAAACGCCTTATTGATTGAACTTATCAGTGATATTTAATCATGGTGCTGCGTATTTTGTATCTCTATATAGACAGAGTACCTGAATACTCTCAATAAATCACAGTGAGAGAAAGGCATGGTTGCATAATTAGTTGCCTAGGAGTTGGTCACCAGCAACATCTTGGTTAAGAATTCCTATCCGGGCTTGTTGGAGTCATGTATATATCCGGCACGAGGGAGTTATTTATTGAAGAGTTCTTTTTCTCTTTATATAAGTTTATTTGAATAGCTTCCTACTTACGTCTCGAATTCCTTCGGGAATCCTAAGTCACTGCTGAAGACACTCAATTCACCATCATGTAGTGAACTCGGAGTTTGACTGCCCATGACACAAGTGATCAGCCCTGTGAGACTTTAGTCTCTGCTGTGTGTTACTGTACGTTGTGTTGTAACTAGCGTAAGATCTGGCCTGACGAATGCCTGTGCTAACAAATACCAATTAGGTGGCATTTTGTGAGTCTTGATTTGGAGAGAAGACGCTTTGCTGCAGAACATGAGCTTCACTCAGTATCCAACAAGATGTTAGGTTGAACAGGAAATATACAATAAAGGATCTTTGAGGCGTGTAAATGAGAAGTCTTGTCGATTTCAAATGCCAGAGTCGACTCCTTAGTAGGTAATAAGCCATAGAAGACAGGCGTTGAATACTACTAACCATGACTTTTAGCCTAAATATGAGCAAGTAAGTTTCATTCTAAACAGTAGTTCTAAGGGTAATATGAACAATGTAAGCCAAAGTAATGGCTTCGTTCAATGATTGGACAAGCAACGAATTTTAGACCTACAAGCGGCATAATTGGGGGTCGAAGAATGACCCCGCAAGATCGAATGTCAAGTTTGGGGGTTGTTTCACAGACGCTGATTCATGGAAAATTACTAGCTTGGTGGACATAACTCGGATCTGCTTAGCATCTCGGTATGGCTTAACCGACTCGAGAGATTTATATAAATACCGTTAACCAACGACCCTACGGTTCTTGATGACGATAGATATCTTTACTTTCTCGTTGTCAAAGGAAGTATAATGACTGAAGAATCAAGTCTGACGTTTAAAAACCCGGTCATTCGGGGCTTCAACCCGGATCCTACCATCTGTGTAGTTCCCGCTACGGACTTGGCCCCAACGACGTTTTTCCTTAGTACTTCGACATTTGAGTTCTTCCCCGGATGCGCCATTTACACGTCAACCAATCTAATTGACTGGAAACTCATCGGTCATGCGCTCAATCGTCGAAGTCAGATTGACATGCGTACCGTTGAGCCTGGAGCGGGTAGTTGGGCCAGTACTTTGAGATATCGACCTGAGGGGAAGAGATGGTATTTGGCAAATGGTGTGTTCCACCGCTACCGACCAACTGTTGATGTAAGCCATTGAGACGAAAAAAGAGAAGAGGGTCAGCCGCTGATAGATATGAACAGGAACGTATCTTCCCCAGAGGATTCTATGTCTGGACCGACAATATCTGGGACGACAATGCATGGTCTGACCCAGTTTACTTTGACAATCCTGGTTTTGACCAAGATGTGAGCAATTTAAAACACTGTTCTCACTGCAATACTGACAGGACTAGCTATTCTGGGACAATGATGGTAAGGTCTATCTCTCAACAACAATGCGCTTCGCCTGGCGAGACCCCAACTCAAAGCAAAAGGACTTTGGAATTCACATCTCCGAGATTGATATATCAACTGGAAGAACCCTCACCGTCCCGAAAGTCATCCGAAAGTCTCCCCATGGAATTGCCGAGGGCTCTCATATCTTCAAGCGCGGAGACTGGTATTATCTCTTGACAGCTGAAGGAGGTACAGAGGCCGGTCATCAAGAGTGGGTGTTTCGTAGCAAACATGGCCCGTTAGGTCTGTGGGAGAGTCAGGGAAAGGCTCTTTGGTACAATGGACCTGATGAAGAAGTCCAGAGAACGGGACACGTTGATGTCTTTGAGGACGGGAACGGAGACTGGTGGTCTGTCTTGCTGGGTGTTAGACCAGTACAACACCAGGGGACCTTTTTGGAACCGCAACTAGGTATTAATTTACCATATCTTTGGGAACGGAATGAACTAACCTTTATAGGGCGAGAGACCTTTCTCGTCAAGGTTGAGTGGAAGGACGACTGGCCAATCTTCAACGATGGTCAGAACATCACACTGAAGACTGTAGGTCGAGATCTCATCAAGTCAGCTTCAAAGCCAAGCCTGCAAACATGGAATGCCGATCTTTCAAAAGATGAACTGGAATTGGGATGGTACCAAAAGAGTAAGTTCGCTCTCCAAACAAATGAGAGTTAATCTAACATATCCAAGACACCCCCATCAAGCAAAGTTATACTCTTACAGAAAAGCCGGGTGTGCTAAGACTCTACGGTAACTGCTACGACTTAACATCCCCTGAGGCTCCGGCGTTGCTTCTTAGGAAACAGACTTCGTATAACCAGGCATTCAAAGCAAAGATGGAGTTCAAACCTACAGTTCGAGGCTACGAAGCTGGTATTGTGTTGTGGTGGAGCCAGCACTCTTATGCTTCCTTAGGGATTGTCGCTTCAGAAAAGGACGATGGAAAAGTCGAGACCAGGATCATTTATAAGGGAGCTGCTGGAAATGCCAGCGAGTTCAAAGTAAGTCAAGAGCCATGCTGGTGAGCAGAAGCTGATACTGTTGCTAGACTTCAGAGACAGATCTTGGAGGTAACCTCGAAAACGTTGAGTTGGCTATCCGTGCATATCCGACCAAGTACGAGCTTTCTCTCAAGGCTGGAGGGAAAGAGTCTGAGGTTTTCACTGTCGATGCTAGTGCTTTAACAGTAATGCCGCCCCACGGAGGATGTTTTGCTGGTACTATGTTTGGAATCTATTCCTATGGTAAGAACCAGCCCGTGTTGGACCCAGTAGACTTTTCGGAGATCAGCACGGAGGAGCTTGAGTAGCAACTATAGATAAAACTAAACTTACATCACCACCGCAACCCCCGTTGAAGCATCCCGAAGAGAGGCAAAGGGACAAAGCTCAAGAAGCATGAACTGCAAAAAAAATGAATCGCATATTTAGAACATGTGGCGGATCTCTCCCGCCGGGAATTGAACCCGGGTCTCAAGCGTGACAAGCTTGCATACTGACCACTATACTACGGAAGAAGAGCCGGCTTTAGCCAGTTGTAGTGAGGAACCGTGCTTGCAATGCTGCAATCAAAGTATATGTACTCCAGGGTTTCCAAAGCGCCAAATCACGGTTTGGTTTCCTTCGTAATCCGGGGTTTTCTACGTAATTTTTAATTTGTGACGCGCTGAGACTGTTATAAGAATCCATGACTTTCTGTCTTCTTGCTATTTATTTGCCTGTATATATAATGCTTAAGCCTCGCCCCAGATCTCGTCGGCGATCTCTCTAACTAATGCAAGCTTCTTCTTCTCCTCCTCGAGATTGAGGGGATATCCGCTCTCATGGGTGCTGAATCCACACTGAGGACTGACGGCAATCCTCTGCAGAGCCTCCTTCTGGGTCTCACCAGTTCCCTTAGCCACCCAATCCGCGGCGCTCAAAACACGGTTCTTCATCTCCTCCTTGTCCTCCAACTGAGGCAACTTGGTGCTGATAACACCAACAACGACATTTTTGTCCTTGGGCAGGAACTGAAGAGGCTCAAAGCCACCGGCGCGCTCAGTATCGTACTCGAGGTAGAATGTGTTGACATTGAGGTTGCGGAAGAGTTTCTCGGCAATGATGTCGTATTTGCCTTCGGCAAAGTGACGGCCGCCGATGAAGTTGCCACGGCAGAGATGAATACCTGTGTGCATGTCTGAGGGGATCTTGGAAAGGCTGTCGTTGTAGAGATTGATGTAAGCATCAAGGAGATCATCGACGGTGCCAATGTTATCAGAGTCAGCAGCCCAGCCATCACGGAACTTCTGGCTGCAGAAGTCTACACGGTGTCAGTTTTTGTCATCGAAATCCAAGGAAGCCAACTCACAAGCCATTCCAGGGTCGTCAAATTGCACATTTCGCAGACCAGCCTTGTAAAGCTGATCAAGCTCGTCCTGGTAGACCTTGGCCACATCCTTGAAATACTCCTCATCGTTCTTGTACGCCTCGGGAGTATACGCCTTGCCTTGCTTATAACGCATATGGAACCAGGCAGGAGTAATCATAGTAAGCTTGATGGAGCCCCAATCCTCCTTTGGCACAAACTTCTGAACGAGCTTCAGCTCATGGAGGTTCGAAACAGACTTCTCAGGGCTGTGGGAGAGCTTTCCGCCCGCAATGACAGACTCTCCAGGCATGACCTGGCGATCAGTCTCGATCAAGCTGACCACGTCAGGGTGGTAAAGACGGAACATGGAAGCATCGGCGTCAGAAAGCTGGGTCGTTCCCTCGAACTCATCCCACATAAGACCCCAGAAGCGAGTACGGGTGAACTCGCCGCTGGTCACGGCCTTGAAGCCTAGATCTTGCTGCATCTTGACAACATCCTTAAGAGCGTCGTTCTCCACCGTCTCAAGGCCGGCATTCTTGGGGCTAAGACCCTTTTCACGGATCTGCTCTCTAACGTCAAGAAGAGCTTGAGGCCGGAGCAAAGAGCCCATATGCTCAGCGCGGAAAGGTTTAAGAGTGGGCGCCATATTGCCAAATATTACGTATAAAGTTCAAACAAGCTTGCAGGAGCGAATTGGTCTTCAGCAACGCTTCTTAAATGATCTCAAATAGAGTAATCTTATGGGGAGGGGCGTTGCGGGGCTTTCCATCGTGGGGCGGGGAACCGTTCTAATAAGAAAAGGGCTGAATGGCCGCGATCTAAAGTCATTCTTGTCCGTTTTGATCTGCCGTTTTCCGTAAATCCGGTTTATGGTGCTTGGTGGTGGGATTTGGAGAGGGGTAATGACCGGATGGGATAATGCCCGAAGTGAAAGAGGAGATGCACTGTGTTGCATTGAGAGCTGGTAGGTTGATCGTGTCTCGGCGGTGAATTTGGTGGTGGTGAGTGAGAGGAGAAGACGCTAAAGATCTTCAACGGAGTGAGGGGGCTGTGATGGTATTTATATCCTATATCCGAGAACCTTGAGGTCCTGAATCTAACTACATAACTCGTAATACGTATTCAGATGTCAACTAACGTTTGATTGACGCATATTTTCTTTCCTATTCAATACTTGAGTAAGTACTTGTCCAGATGCTACCCCGGGCTTCACTCGGAGAATGTTCAAGGTTAATCAAGTGATTGCAGGCCATCAACATGCAGAATCCGCTCAGTGAAACACGTCCATGCATAGAAATCCGGGGAAGCCCAGGAATGGACCACTGAATGGAGAATTTTGGGCTGGAAGAAACAATCGCCTATGCAGGAAACCCTGCGCGTCAATTAAAATAGCAGACCTGCCACTTTGGGAATCGCGACATTTCCGGAGCTATCATCAACAATTTCCAGATTGATATTCCAGATTGATATGTGATATATACTAGGTACGAGCGTCCCCTGCTAACTGCACTATTGCAGAAATGAAGGCAAAACGATTAAACGGAGGTTGCGAAGGCGAGATAGGCAAGTATCTGACAATGCCTCATGAGGCGTGCACCAAGGCACATCAGCTCAATTGGTGGCTTGCAGCTGCATAATTCCACAGCCTGGTTTGCTATCTCCTGATTCTGACTGTTCCCCGCTCCCATAATTGCTCTCTGTTCCCGATCATGATTCTCCCAAGCTCGAACCAAAACGTCAAAACTGCCACAACTTTTTAGCTTGGCCTTCCTGGCGCCCAAACTGTCATGGACGGCCTCTCAGTAGCCGCATCCTGCACCGCTGTGATCCAAGCTGCGGATCAGACCTACAAGATCATATCGCAGTTTGTAAGAGATTGCAAAGATGCGAAAAAATGACTTGGCCGCCGTCAGCCAAGAGCTGTCCATGTTGACAAGAACTCTCACACAGCTGAAGGATCTGGTGCCTGATGGTTGTAACTTTGCGGATAGTGATTTGACAAATAACACTAAGAGAGACATCCGCGAGATTGTCTCAAGCTGCTTGGCAGTGGCTAGCAACATTGATGATGTTCTCTCAGGCCACGAGGGAAAGCTGGCGGCACTGAGTTGGGCCACTAGAGGCAAGCGAAAAGTCGCGAGGTCCAAAGTACTTCTGGAAACAAGTCGTCGGGCACTCAGTCTGGCTTTCGATACCATCACGCTGTCAGTAACTATTGTTATCTATCCCATGTTGAAGACTAACTCCTCGCAGAGCTACCGCACAGGATATAAAGCAGTATACAGCCAATATTCTCGATGACACAACGCATATGAGAGGTGATATCCATGACTTGGTGGCCAGGATCAAGAACCTCGAAGCGATGGTAGCAGACAAAAGTCCAGACGACTCGCGTAAATATGTAATGATGCGCTATCTCAACGATTTATCCTCCGTTGCTGGGTCTGTATGTGACATGTCATCAAGGCCTGCGACACCTGAGTCGAACCCCAGCGAGTAAGTCTTCCGGGAGCTCTAGTGAAGTGTGAAAGCTGACAACAATATGAAAATTGGCTGAGGACATAAATTGTCGTAATCCATCAGAAAATACATCTCTTGGTGCGAAAGAAACGAATTACATAGTACAATCGAACACAGCCCCTATCCTCCATCCCCCTCATACCAGACAGAATTTCAGGAGCCCAACTCGTTATATAATCCATCAATGCTTTGACCCCTGTTTCTCAATTGTCGAGAGCCTGAAATAACGCCATCAATTGCAAGACGTTAAAAGGAAGGAGTATATGTTCTTTTGATCTCATGATGTCACCTAGATATACTAAATCACTCTCAACAGGAGTTGCAATGCTTGACCTTCACTTTGACACAGTGAGTGATAAGAGTATATTTCTATATCAGTCGTGCTTCAACATTTATTGCATAGTCAAAATGGCCGACGAGGGTATAAGCTTGTGCGATAACTCAGGCTCAGAGTGTAATCATCAATGTAATAACAATCGCTTTCTCTGGCACCTATTGGTTGTCTTCTCCGAGAAGCTGCAGGCCATCCTTGGAGAGGTTCTCCAGGCGCAGCTGCTGACAAATGATGGGGAGGTCCTCGGACGATATTGACTCGTTTTGCTGAGCGGGGAGGATGTGCTGATACGTGGGGGTCATCGGAGCTCATCCGGGCGATCAATCTAGCATGGGTACGTCGAAGCTCAATCGCGGTTCAACGGCTATGGAAAAGATATAAAAGAGAAGTCCGTTAATAAAATGAGATTAGCTCAAACAAAAAACTCAAAGATCCTCATCCTAGTGTATACCCTCTGACTACCTAAACCCGGTTACGTTCTCGTGTCCCCATCACCGTCACCAACCCCACGCCCAGTGGTCATGCTGAACAGAAAAATTGACCGGGATGTGCGGCGGCTGAAAAGCTGGGGTTACGCCAATATCAAGGCGAACCTATCATAGCAGACCCAATGTGATATGTTTCTGAAATCTTGTAATCTGTAGGTATTTCCTCGTGTGGAAGGTCATCTCGATAAACCTGTATACTTTCAGTGGCTTTAACGGGTCGGGGAGTCCGGCCTTGAAAGGCAGTGTTTGGTGTGACGGCGGGGATCAACCGATCTGCACTGGAAGATCAACACAACCACGAATCTCGGGATCCGGGGAATTATGGAGGTAGTAAATGCTCCCTGACTTTTGCTTTGAAATATTTATATAGTCCTTCTTGACCATTCCATCGCTTCAAGATCAGAACGAGATCATACAATGCTTACTCACATCAAATCGATGACTCCCACAAGTGACGCCATAAAATAAGCACCATCACGACAACCCCTGTCGCAAGAGCCGTAGATCACCGAAGGTGGCACGCGAGCCCCCCGCGCACCCACCGAGACAAGAGTGGATTAGCACCCAAATTGCACCATCAAACCCCGCGACTTCGCAACCCCGGGGAGTTCTTTTGTCCTGTTTTTATTCCTTCTCAATATCAAGCCACTGACGATCACCTAACCCTTTCGTATAATATAACATAACGATGCCGCCAGCTGAAAATTCAGAGGCTGGTCGTCTCTTGAAATCTCAAACCCGCGATTCTGCCTCTTACACCATGGCTGATAAGGAAGAAGAGCGCAAAGCCTACGGGGCGATTAATAACGATGGGAGGAGGAATAGCCTTGTCGACGCTGCTGATGACGAAGCAATTATTCCCAAGGGGGCTTTGGATCCTGTTTATGAGGCGAAAGCTCGTATCTTGAACCGTGCTGTAAGTTTTGTTTTGTTTTCTTTACTCATGTTATTGATCGGGTGGGCGTTAACGTTGTCATGTCAGATTCAAGATCTCGGCATGGGGCGGTATCAGTGGGAGCTTTTCGTCGTCATAGGCTTTGGATGGGCTAGCGATAATCTCTGGCCAATCGTCACGTCGCTAATTCTTACACCTGTCGCCAATGAGTTCAGCGTAAACAATCCGCCATATCTCACTCTGGCGCAGAACATTGGTCTTCTTGGAGGTGCAATTTTTTGGGGATTCGGGTGTGATATTTGTAAGTCGTCCCTCCCGCCAGTTCCCTTATTAGACTGATCGTTAATTTTGCCAGTTGGGCGAAAATGGGCATTCAACATCACTCTCGGTCTCACGGCAATTTGGGGCCTCATTTCAGCCAGCGCTCCCAATTTCGCAGCCATTGGCATTTTCGACGCATTGTGGTCTTTTGGGGTTGGCGGAAATTTACCAGTTGACTCGGCCATTTTTCTCGAATTTCTACCGGCATCTCATCAATACCTCCTCACAATTCTCTCCATTGACTGGGCCATTGCACAAGTCATCGGCACACTCATCGCATGGCCACTTTTGGGTAACTATACATGCGAACAAGATACAGTCTGTCGACGAAAGGATAACATGGGATGGCGATACTTTACCATCACTGTTGGTGGACTAACACTTCTCATGTTCCTTGCGCGCTTTGTTCTGTTCAAGATCTACGAGTCACCCAAGTATCTCATGAGCAAGGGTCGCGATGAAGAGGCTGTTAGGGTTGTGCACACCGTGGCCAAGAAGAATGGAAAGACGTCAACGCTCAGTCTCGAGGATCTGAAGGCTTGTGAACCCGAAGGTTACGTTGCCCAGACAGATACCAGTGCCGTGTTGAAGCGATATCTGGAGAAGGTCGACCTGTCGCATGTCAAGGCGCTCTTCGTCACGAGAAAGCTCGGCCTCAGTACAGGATTGATCATGTCAGTTTGGGCACTCATCGGTCTTGGATACCCACTCTATAACGCTTTCATTCCGTATATCCAGGCGACTAAAGGTGCCGACTTTGGCGATGGAAGCACATACCTCACATACCGAAACAGTCTCATCATTGCTGTTCTTGGTGTACCAGGTGCACTTCTGGGAGGATGGCTCGTTGAGTTACCACGGCTGGGACGAAAGGGCACGCTGTCACTCAGTACCATACTCACCGGCGTGTTTCTCTACTGCTCCACGACTGCTACGACAAGCGATGCTTTACTTGGATGGCAATGCGCTTTCAACTTCTTCAGCAACATCATGTACGCGGTTTTGTACTCATTCACGCCAGAGTTGTTCCCCACGCCTCACCGCGGAACAGGCAATGCGCTGTGTGCTTCTTGTAACAGAATATTTGGCATCATGGCAGTAAGTTCGCCCTCGAATCCTGTTACAGCCCAATACTGACTTCCGCAGCCTATCATTGCCATTTTTGCCAATTTGAAAACTTCTGCCCCTGTATATACCAGTGGCGCATTATTCATAGCAGCTGGACTCTTGGTATTGATGATGCCTTTTGAGTCTAGAGGCAAAGCTGCATTATGAGCAGTAAGGTGATGCTGAATAGATAATGATGGTATGAATAGCAAAATACGAAGCGAAGTACTCTTCCAGGGTTATTGGGATAGCAATTTCGTGCACCAGTTGCACAGATTAATGATAACAGACTGATGTCAGTCATATTTCACTCTTTACTTCTTCTCGTCTCGTTCCTTTACTAGATCCGTCTCAAAGGATAATCCAGCCTCCCTTCTAAGTATTCCATACATGGAAGAAGAATCAAGGGGCCTTCCCTCAGCTTCAGAGAACTGTTTTGCATCCTTCAGATGTTTGATGGCAACTTCAGCGACCTCCAATCTCGCTCCAGACTGTTCCGCAAGGGAGATACCGTGGCCAACATCCTTAATTGCTAAATTCAAGTCCGACCAAGGCCGGTCGCCTGTCGCTGGCATGTAAGCACCGGTAGTAAGTCGTTGAGACATGGAAAGTGCCAGAGGTCCGTATTGTTGCTCCACCAGGGCTTCGAGATTCTTGCTTCCGAGACCAGACCTTTCTGCTAGGACATGTGCCTCCGCTACGACTTCCATCATACCAGCAGTAATGAAATTTCTGTCTTGTCATCAGCAATGCTTAGATATCGGATGAGAGCCCCTACCCTGCTGTTTTCATCTTACTCGACAGTCTCACATCTTCTCCAACTCGAATCACACCTCTTCCCATGACTCCCTCCAAGTATGGATTAATCTTTTCCACGGCATCGTCAGGTCCAGCAACTATCCATAGAAGCTTTCCCTGCGCCGCAACAGGGCTTGCACCAAAGACGGGTGAGGCGATGAATTTGGCGCCCTTCTCATTCAAACGGGCTTGAGCTTTGGCCGAAGAGTCCGGATGAACTGTTGACGTATCCACGATCACTTTTCCAGCGAGCTGTTCGGGGCCCTCGGGGTCAATAATTGAATCAAGGGTTGACTCAAGAGCTGAATCGTCGCTGAGAGATAGGAAGATGATATCGCAACTTGTCACGAGGTCTTTGGCTGAAGGAGCAGGTTGAGCGGCAAGGCTCTTGAGAGAATCGCCGCGAGAGATAGTTCGGTTATAGTAAAGAAGATTGGGGGCGCCTGTTGAGTTTAAGTGTTTCTGGAGGTTTGTTGCCATGGCGAGTCCCATTGACCCCAGGCCTGTCTGATAGTCAGTTTTCTGTTGGGGCTGGTGAGTGATAAATGTAGCTACCGATCCAGCCGATCCGTGGAGCTGTCATATCGTATTTGAATCAGATTTCAGATGCAGATATATACCGAAGATCTGTTGAAGGGGTGACATTCACCTATCGATTCTTGTATCTATAAGTAAGCACTTAGATTCGTGATGACTCAACCTCGAGTTTCGGGTCCAGAACCCCGCAGCTTCGGACCTCGTCCCGAATCCCTTCAACCGTTCTCTATCGCGGTAAGGTTCCTCTCTATAATTTCATAGATTCCTTTTATAATAGTAGTTTCCCAGTCTACTTTAAAGAGCATTTTCTGTTCTTGTGGTTTTAGTGTTGAAGTAACATTCTGACTCAGTCAGTCTACCCTATTGCAGATGAGTTGAAAGTGGTAATAAACTAACAAACACTAAAGAATGAGTTCCATAGAATATGTACTCTATTCTGTATACCGACATTCAACCAATCACAAAGCAATTCAGGGCGAATGGTTTAGTGGTATAATACTCCCTTAGCATGTTCTCCCCTCTGGGAGAGACACCTCTGGGAGTGGTCCAGGGTTCGATTCCCTGTTCGTCCAACGTCGGTGGTTAGACTCCGCCATTACCACACTTTTTGCATCTTTTAAGAACTTTCCTTTTGAAGAGCGAGGTTATACGATCTTAAGCTATATCATTAGGACGAGAATAGTGTTGGCTATACAGCAAAATAATGTTTTCTAAACCATCTTCCTGCGCTCTATTAATCCTATTTAACTGTCGGCTTCAACTGTTCATTACTGCTTTGTGAGCACGACTTACTTCAGCCTAATTCTCTTCCACATCTTTCCATGATAGCTATTGCCCTTTTCAATAATATAAAGTAGATACCAAGTAGCAAGCATGTGTTTAAGAAGCCTGATGTATTAGCAGGACATGTCAGTAATTGTTATTAAGACCCTCTGGTGATATATAAACCCCTCAATGGAGACATGTCTTTATCGAGGCTATGTCCGTGTTAAAACTAAAGTGAATTGGGACTTTTTAGTGTGTTGAGTAGATATCTCGAACTTCATGAGCTTTGACCATCAATCAACGGTGGTTGGGGAAGCAAGTACATGACTTGCTAGTAACTTGGCCCCCTAATCTTGAAACCTAAAATCTGACATAAGCTCACAGAATCCTTCGATTATAAGTCCTACTATCAACTGAACTTTTTCTTTACCCCTCATAGACTTGGTTGAGACCTCATTACGGCCATCTGAACGTTGTTAAACTTCCTGTCGCCTCGAATCATAATTCGAATATGACCGCGGTTGTTGCAGCCGCAAGACCTGCCCTGGTAATTATACCTGGCAACTTCAGCTTGCCTCGCTTCTGGAGCGCCATCAAGCGGTCGGTTGAAGACAAGGGCTATCCCGTCGAAGTTGTTCCTCTCCAGTCTTCTCGTGAAGAAAAGATTAATCCCGCGCCAGGTTTGGCCGATGATGTAAAAGAGACACAGTCAGTTCTGAAAAAGCACATTGATCAAGGAAAAGATGTTGTCATACTTATGCATTCATATGGCGGGATGGTCGGAACTGAAGCAACTCGCGGGCTGAGTCGCAAAGAGCGAGAAAAGACGGGCCTCAGAGGTGGGATAACTCGCATGGTCTTCCTGGCAGCGATCTTTGCACCTCCTGGCAAAAGTACTCGGGGGTTATACGAAGCCAACCCAGGGCGTTATCCCCGCCGCGAGGTGCGTGAGACTTTGATATGTGATTCTACCTGAACTAATTGTAACTGCGAAGCGCGACTACCTTGTTTGTGATGAAGAAACAGCCATGTGCTTCTATAGCGATCTCACAAAGGAGGAAGGCTTGCCACTAGCTCAGGACGCTTCCAAGATTTATCAGGCAGTTAGGGTCTTCGGCGATGAGCAGACATACGATGGCTTCCACGAATTTATTCCATCCAGCTATATAGTTACTAAGAAGGATGTGCTCGTTCCCGAACCAGCTCAGAGGCAGTTCATCTCACGACTGGAAGAGAACGGAGGCCGAAATGTCCCTGTTTTCGAGCTTGATACGGCTCACTCACCTCATCAAACGGATCCCCAGCTACTGATGAGGACCTTGGGTAAGATATTAGAGAAGGAGCATGGGACAGAGTGAAGAGTGAAGACTGGGGAGGATTAGCTTCGTCTGATAGCTGATCTCTTTGTCACACAACAGATGTTAGTCAGGGGCCTGGTTTTAGAAAGTCTTCAGCCTGGCCGTAGTAGATTGAGACAAATGACAAACCATGGCAAGCTGACAGCATTTTAAGAGTTGGCAGAAAGCTCAGCTGCATATCGAAGCCGTCTCCAGTTCGTGTGACGGATGAACTAACGGTATAGCCGCAGATAGTCCAGAATCTTCAGCTTTCCGATTTTCCCGATCAGTTCAAGTATTCTAATTTATTGCCAGCCACATTTCTCAAGCAGCTTATAAGACGATTGGGAGCCGTGTTGGCCCCTGGCGCAAGGGTCGATCATGTCTCAGCGCCACTCCCTTGCGTCTCTCCTGTAGATCGAGAATCATCACGCTATTCAATTCGGAAGACGCCAGTCAGGAGGCCTAGATCACAAGAGAAACTGACAGTATGCAGAAGAAAGCTCAGGAATAAGCTTGAACATCAATTGTGTACTTGTATCGTAATTCATTACTGGTGTAAGACTCAACAAGATGGTGAAGAGGCAGGCTGTTGGTAATCTAGCAAGGAAGGGCGCCAGAGCATCGAGAACAAGGTTATTATAGCAATTCAATTAATCACATAACAAGATTCACCATAGAATATTGAACTATGAGTCCCCTTATGGCACTGCAGGGCTCAATCGATTCGATCCCTGGACCCATCTCAAAGTGAGACATTGAGCTCGTCTAGTCCCTCATCCATTCCTACCAACCCATCTCGCCTCCCTCAAACACGCTGTCATTCAAATCGATACACCAAAATTCCAGCGCGTAAAGTTTTCTCTTTATTTTAGCGCGTTTCAATACTTTACTCAGCGCCCTGCCAACCACGCTCGTGAACGAGACCCTGACGATGCGACTCCCTGCTTTGCTAGTGCTTTTCCGCCACAGCAAAGCGCTGAAAAGCTGAACAACTGGTATGTATGACTGCCGACAAAGCGTTTTAATGGGTATAGCATTATTGAATACCGTAATTCTGGACTTCCCAGCCACACGGGTTGACGTGTGAATAATGCAGTATCGATACGAAGATGCGCAACCTCTTTGTTATAGCGTTCCAGGCAGAATGGGTGGAGTACAGCGCCATGTATATCAAGCAGGCTGCTTCTCTCGATTGAAGACTCATCATCACTACCAACTACACAGAAACGAAGACATCTTTCGTCTATCTCGGCAACAAAAGTCTTCTGTACTTCTTTATCACATAACTCGACTCCAAGATCAAGATGAGAACATCACTGGCTCTTTTGGCTCTGGCAGCCACAGCCTTTGCCATTCCCCAAGCAGTCACAGAAGACATTGCCCCCAAGGGTAAAGCCCCCAAGGGTTGCACTACCTCATATGATGGCCAATTCGAAGTCACAATCTTCAAGCCTGGAAATGAGAAGCGCGATGTCACCGAGGTAAGCAAGATCATACTCTCAAGCATGACCCTTGACTAACAAACAACAGCGATCCTGCAATGGTGAAGGCGTTCTAGTCTTGAACCTCAAAGATGGTGTCCTTAAGGACGCTCAAGGGCGAACTGGTTACATCTCCGAAAGCTACCAATTCCAATTCGATAAGCCCGTTCAAGCTGGCGCAATCTACACATCCGGTTTCTCAGTCTGCTCTAACGGTACCCTCGCCTTCGGGTCCTCCGCAATCTTCTGGCAATGCCAGTCTGGTGATTTCTACAACCTCTACGACCGCAATTGGGCTGAGCAGTGTGAGCCTGTTGAGTTCGGCGTCATGCCCTGTGGCAAGAGTAAGAATGCCAAGTCCGCCCCCAAGAAGAGAATCGTGGGAAGCAGTGTTGTCGCTACCACTGTTGTAACTGTCGTTTCCGATGGCACAACAAGGGAGGTTCCTACCACTATTGCTGTTCCTATGTGCCAGATCGGCGATGGACAGGTTCAGGTTCGCACGACGCCTTGTGATGACATGGATATCCCTATCATTACTGCTCCTCCTGTCAGCCAAGTCTCAGATGGCAAGCTTCAGGTTCCCACCACGGCCCCTCCCGCACCGCCCGCCGTTCAGAAGCCTGCTAAGCCTGCCGATGACACGCCTGCCGAGGGTACTGGCGGCGATGCTGGAGATGAGCCCAAGCCTGCTGACGAGTCGAAGCCCGGTGCTTCTCCTGCTGGGAACGCCGCGCCTGACAACACAGGTGCGGCTCAGGCTGATAAGCCCGCTGGAGATGAGCCTTCTGCAACAGGTGCTGGACGCAAGTCGAAGGCTACCAAGACCGACGATGAAGTGCTGGTCACTGACTCTGGCGTCCCCTCCGACACTGAGACTGAGGAGGCTGGTTCCTCTCGAAGCACACGCGCCGTCAAGCCTTTCAAGCCCCAGACGACCGAGAGTGATGACTCTGAGGAGACTGGAAGCAGCTCCAGTACCGGCTCAGACGACGCTGCGTCCACCGGCGCTGCTCAGTCTGATGCCTTCAAGATTGCCGCAAGCTTGGGCATGGTGCTTGTATCGGGACTGCTTGGATCTCTGTTGATTCTGTAAATGATGATGGGACTGGGATGATTGATTGAGGTTATGATTGTATGTGTTTTCTCGCATAAATGTGGTGTTCTGGGTTTCTCATGTCGGAGGGATTGGGTTTGTGGATTTAGGTATTTCCTTACAAGTAGTCAATGATAGAATAGACATGGAATCATAAAACTGAAGGTCTTCAAAATGTCGATGTTCAATTGCCTCTAGTTGCTGCAAGCCAAGATCAGTGAAGATGATTCCTCATCATTACCCCGCTGTAAAGGATGTGGGTGGACCTGTTTTAGCACCACCATTAGTGTCAGTCATCGGTATTCACAGCGCTCTCAAGCTTTGTGAGGGGTCTTTCAAACTTCTTTGATACACAATCCTTTGTAATTCACAAAATTTACACAAAGGTTTGTGTACGTGAAACAATGGACGACTCATTCATAGGTAATCTCAAAGAGAGTGTCAATCAACTGACGCCGACATCGATCGCCATATCAGTAGCGGCCTTGGTGTGCAGTCTCATCACAATCTGGCTTCAAAATGACTCTTCAACACCAAAAGAGCTTCGCAATCTTCGACGAGAAGGCGTGCCGTCAAGCAACATGAACGACCAAAATGATACCAAATATGACCTTCCCGAGAACAGCGAAAACAGTGGCCCAATACGTGTCAAAGCAATCTTTGTGCATCCCATCAAATCATGCTCGCCAGTCGAATTGCACCGAGCGCAGCTCATCAAAAGTGGCTTTGTCTGGGACCGATGCTTTGCTCTGGCGACAGAAGTCAATCGGGCAGAATCAGAAGGAGGTCCAATATGGCGATTTATCAGCCAGCGGACCAAACCGCTTATGTCGCAGATAAAGACCGAATTATGGCTGAGACCTGAAGGCCACGATGCGAGATCTTCATTCGATTCGGTGGGATGTCTCGTCTTCAACTTCCCAGACCCAGATCCTTTGAGCTTGCTTGACCAGCTTAAAGCGCTGCTTTTTTCTCAACAAAAGGAAATATCTGCTTTTGTACCACTGTCTCCGGATGAAAATTATCTCAAGAATCATGGAATCACCATGAAAAAATTTGCGATTCATTCACGAGAAGCAGAAGGCTTGGATCTGGGAAATGCACCATCAATTGCATCTGCACTTCCCAAACTCAAGCGCTTCCTCAACATCCCCGACCATCAAAATCTCACGCTTCTACACTGTACACCAAACACTCTCGTGCCAACAGAGAAAAACCTCGCACCATTGGAACACATCGGCAAACCGGCTGTTCACGGTTACACAGACCAGCAACCCGTCAATGTGAACAGTCTCGCCTCCGTCCACGCCGTTTCAGCCCTTCTCCCCAAAGAAAACCAGCCTCTCAATGCGCTCCGCTTCCGCGCCAACATTTGGATCACGGGCGCTCCAGCGTTTGACGAAGAAACATGGAAACGATATCGCATTGTGCCAAAACAACAAGATGCAGCCTCCCCTTCACTCTCTGTCGTTTGTCGGACATCGCGCTGCACGTTGCCGAACGTGAATCCTCTCACTGGTAAATTCGACACCGACAATCCGCATGGTGACAGAACGAGAGGGAATGCGCAGCCCAGCTCGACGCTTGTCAAGCATCGAACGGTTGAGGATGGAAACCCAAGGGCTCTTGGGTACCTTGGCATGCACTGTGTGCTGGAGAATGCAGGCTTGCAGCAGGCCACGGATAGTGTTAAAAGCTTGTATGTTCAAGTCGGTGACGAGATTGAGGTTCTTGAGCGCGGAGTTCATTTGTACGGATCGACTGCGAATGACTACTAGCACCAAGTCTCACCATTTGCAATTACCACGAGCCGGCTAGAGGAGGAAAGAAAACTCAGGACCTTGATCCTTAGTGACAAAAAGGCTTAGGTAATTTTACATAAATTTAGCCTAAGTTTAGGATACCTTTTGCTAAGTTTATTTTAACGCCATATATCAAGGTCTGATGTTTTCTTGCTCCCTGAGGCCCGGAAATCTCAAGACAAGAAACTCCCCTACACAAAAACTCTCCGTTGCAAGGTCAGCATCTCTCCTATCGGCATCCTTGTCTAGCGCAGACGATCAATCTTACAAAAAGCCACACTCGATGCCAAGCCAACGCCTGTGTTACCATGTAAGCGGTAAAGATGTGTTGATAGGCTATCTCACTCTTGGTGATTGGATAACGGGTGCCGTGCGGGGATGTATGGCGTTTTGTTTGAGTCTGGTTGTTGAGTGATGGCCGAATTCGCACGCTATGGATCTTTATAATTAAACGCCTGAAGAGAGTTGATCCTGGAATTGCCGAAGTCGTAACTAAAGAATTGAGTGTAGAGAAAGAATTGTAGGAAATTACGAGTGCTCCAACTTCATACAGGTTCCTACTGAGACCTGCAGGACAGCTCCTCAGATATATTACCACAGTGTGCAGATCCCCTTGCAACATACCTGTCTTGCCTGTGGCTTGCTAGTCTCCTCACATTTATTTTCTTTGTTTGCCCTCCTGCATTTCTCTCCTCTTCTTTCTCTCTTGTTTCCCAATCCTTTGTCTCTTTCATCCCAAGCCCTGGACCGTCCTAACCATGACTGAGCTGGAGCCAACAGCGTTATGGCTTCCAGACGAGATCCTCTTCAATATCTTGTCCATGCTGCAGGATAGTGACAATATTGATGCAATCTCTACCAAAGAAGCAAACATAACCCTCTTCAACGCGTGCTTGGCATCAAGGCGACTCGAAAGCCTTGCTCAGAGAGTCCTGTATCGCCGCATAGATGCACGCTCATCAAAGTGTCTTCTAACGTTAGGCCAAAATCCTCATCTGTGTCGTCTGGTTCGAGAGCTATATTGCCCTTATGATACGGAAGTGGTCAATGCCTTGCTACACCCACACTTTCGAAACTATATATGGCTCCCACCTTCATGGACTATCCGTTTTCCGGGTTGGCTCGAAAGCGAACGTGGCCGACAGGAATACTACGACCAGGCAACAACCTTCTGGATGCAGAGACTACCAAACCTCAATAGACTCACTATCAGTCTGAACTATGGCATGAAAACCTTGGCGGCAATGGTCCATAAGAGTTTGAACGGGCAGCCAAGGCGATTCCCACGGTTGACGAGAATCGACTTCAAGCTTAGTCCAAGTGGTCTACCAACATGCATCCAGCCGAGTTTGATTCTATTCCAGCTGCCGTTTCTAAAAACAGTGACCATCGATGACATGCAATTCATTGCTAGAACCGATAGCGGGGACTTGGAAATGCCAAAGAATGCCTGCAAGCGGCTTGAAAGGCTTGACGCCGACTTTTCATGGATCACGCCAGGCAGCTTGCGAAATCTGCTGTCAGTCTGCGAGAGTCTTCGCTTCCTGGATATCAAGGTCGTAACAATGTTATCAACAACGTGTGACCCCTTCAAATACCTCTTTGGCGACTGGATTCAGCACTGCCATGCCTTGGAGAGTCTTGACATTCAAATCAAGGCATCTAGGCGGTGGACAGACGGGTTGACTGGTGGGAGAGAGGTCCAGGAGCACACGTGGGCTGCAAACAATATCGGATCACTCCAGAACTTGACCCATCTCAAGAGATTCTCCTTGAGTGTGGAGCTTTGTCATTTGACGATGCCATCCGGACCCTCCGTTCCTACTCCCAGTCCGGCAAAGCTTGACTTTGAGCATATGCTTCCGACCTCAATTGAGCAGTTTGAGATCACGAAGATCGACATTCCAAACTACAAGGATTTTGTCAGGAACATACGTGAACTGCTCCAGTCAAAGCGGCTGAAGAATTTGTATCATGTATCCATGGCAGCTAACTTGAAACCACATCATCTCGCACAATCGGGTTGGGAGGTACAATTGCGCGGGTCCGGCCATTCTAACAAAGTCATTCATTTGTTGAACAAAGGCCGTAAGAAGAGAGTCCGATCATCACATCATGAGTAGGGGCTCCGAGTCTTGGTAGGAGTAGCTTTCGGGCTTGTCTCCCATTGTCGTCGCGATAGAGTTTTAAGAGTGGTTGATGATGGGTGCATGTCATTCGATTGGAACCTTTTCCCTTCCTATTTGTGCCTAGATAATGGCTAGTCTTGTGGCCGAGGAGCGGTGGAAACTTTTGATATGGGCATGTAAAAGTTTCTTGGACGGACGATCCTCGTTAGTGTCCTGACAGGCAAAGCGCCCGATTCCCATTGAGATATTAGAATGATGAATAAATGAGCCATGTTGATGATGTGTAAGTAATTAGCCTGTCTTATCTTGGTTAAGTTAGCCCAAAAGCATTTCCAAACTCATGTATCTCTCGAGATTTCAGTAAAAGCAAGGCCAAAGCTTCCCTGATACCCAAAGTCTTCAGTCAGAGTCATGTCCATGTTCGTCAGCCCACCTCGCCTGGCTTTGAATCCACTGCATAGCCTTATCACTTGCATTCATCGAAAGCAATTCTGGATTACCTGTCGCGCCAACTAACGCAGTGAACAGGATGCATGCCCACTGAATGTCTATAACCTCTCTGAAGCGTTTCGTGTCATTTGCTGGCATCCTAATATGAATGAGGTGTCCCGAAAGCAAAGGATTCCCAGACTCGGTGAGATGTCGAAGTGCTTCTTGACAGGGAGGAGGGGGTGGACTACCTCGACTGTGAAACACATTGAGCTCTTCGATCCACTGCTGCCAGTCACTTCCTGGGCCGGTGCCATGGATGTCTATCTCTTGACCAAGACGCTTCTTGATTTGCGGCATCCATCGGAACTGCAATGTGACCTTTGATTCGTTCTCAGCAGAGTTCTCGGTGCAGATGTACTTGAATGCGCAGTAGCCCTTAGCCCACAGCTTGTGCAGCTCGGGATGTAGGCACATCATGTTCCATACTTTATCAGTAACCCCCAGCTCGTGCGGATTGCAAACGTAACGAGCCGCACCGGAGAGATTGGCTCTAAATAAGCCACGAGCACGAACCTTGATGTCTCCAGTCGTGTTGTTATGCTCCTTGGTGTCGTTCCAGGTATATGGAATGATGTGGCTGACCATTGGATTTGCCGTGCCAAGCACAACACAGACTTTGCCGTCGCGATCCAGGCACTTAGCTTCTTCTTCTCTGTCGCGGACATGATCATCGAGTTTGAGATTAGTCCCGAAAACGGGCGTATCCCAGGAAAAGCTCATATCAGGACCCGAATCGCTATCAGATCCTGGAGTCCCAGACCTCGCTGGAACGTGGTCTTGGAGCTCCGGTGATGATCTTGATATCTGGGTTACCCACTGTCCATCTTGGCTTTTTTCTTTCCCCTGATGGACTAGGTCTAAAACATGCATGTTAGTTCATTGTCCCAATCGCGAAAATCTTGGTGGTTTCCTTACAGTGCTTGCACAGTGGTGCAATCCCATCGAGAACTCGCTTCATATAATATGCCGAGGTGGGATAGTAGGTAACGCCGTTGTGTTCGAAGCGGTGCCCTGAGAACACCTGGCCAGACTCAAAATGCTCGATAGGTGTCATCAAAATAGTTGAAACATCTTCTGCGTGAAGACGAAATCCGAACACTTCTCGCTTGATATAGCTCTCGAGCTGGATTGCTATTTCCTGACGTTTTTCCAGTTCATCTATGCACAGAAGATGATTTGGTGCTATAAAAGCGCCATGAGGTGATAGCTCCATGGTCGGATTAGCAAAACTTGCTGGAACACGTTGGGGAACAAGAAATCGTGGAGCCGTGAAGAAATTAGAACGTAACAACGAACGAAGTGGACGATGGAAGAGGTAATAAATAGTGGGGCGCTAATGTGATTGAATGGATTTGCATTTGTGTGACTGGGCTGTAACTCAAACCTTCATCAGACAGTGAATTTCGACAATACATAAAAAGTAAGACCTTATTTCATATCACCGTTGATGCTGCCTAAGCATTCTTGTCCGTATATGATTAGTACTTTAACTAATTACCTATGCTAATGTATTAGTATCTTTTTTTTAACTTCATAGGTTATCCTCAAAAAGTACATCCAAGCATCAACAAAGTCTTCTGTAATTTAAACATTCATTTGTCCCTCATCAGGCAAAGCTTTGTTGATATGCCCCAATAGATAATAATGAGTGAGTCATAAGTACAACTTCGGATCTTGGTCCAGAATAAATTCTGAACAGACATCAGGATGGCTCTCCTGCACTATCCTCACCCTCTCAAACTAGAATTTTGCTTTGGCACTGAGGCTGAAAATGAATTGCTTTTAGATTGTATGTGCAAGCAATGCCGCTACGGGAAGCAATGAAGACAGCAATGAACGACTGAGATTGTGGATGGCCCTGCAGAATTCTGTGACCAATCATTAGTCAGCTTGCCTGAGGGTATCCAACACTCAAACGCGGGGAAGTATGCGCCCACAGACTCTTCTGAGCCAACAGAACACTGCACTCATAACGTACTGAGCCAGCACAAAAGAGTCAACGCAAAAGCAAATAGTTTCCCGTCAAACCTAAAGATGGAACGGCACGCTAAAGTTTTAATGGCTCCACGCAAGCCTGATCTGGGCGACAAAGGCGTTTCCATCTTCCTCGCGGGATTAACAACGAGAACCGACGAGACTGACTGGCGAGAAACTCTGACAAACAACTTAATTCACCATCGAGTGACAATTCTCAACCCAAACAGACCAGATTGGGATAGTACATGGAAGGAGGATTTCTCAGACAAACGGTGGGAGGAGCAGATTTGGTGGGAGCTTGATATGCAAGAGGCTGCAGACATCATTGTTTTCATGTTTCATCCTCTGACAGATGCCCCGATCAGTCTCATGGAGCTTGGTTTGGCCGTCAAGTCAAAGTCAAAAAGGATCATCGTTTGTGCTCAGGATGGCTACAGAAAGAAGGGGAATGTTGAAGCGGTTTGCAAAAGATATGGGGTAACATTAGTGAGCACAGTAAACGAACTTCGAGATACTATCATTTTGACGCTAGAAGATGGTCAAGAATGATTGCTCTTTGATTTTTAGATTCTTTTGGAGCTTGCCGGATTATATCCACTTTTTTATGTCTTGTAGGATGACTCTGCCTGATTTGCAAGGACAAGCAGCTTTATGTGACTTCATTTTTGGTACCCAAACGCATCCTTCATGAGTATTTTACTTGGAATGAAGCCCAGTATTTGCTTATATTTACTAGATTTGATTAATATCTGTGGTATAGTTACCTACATGGAATCTGAATCTTGTTTGTATTTGGCAGAAATATCTAATAAATAAGTCAGAGTAGCCTACAGAGCTTTGCAATCTAAAGAGGACATTCACATCAAGAGTACGTACATCTTGGGTATATAAGAGGCCAGTGATTCTCTACCTGCAACATTGGGAGGAACACAAAGATCAGTCTTGTTTCGTTGAGCCGCGATAACCTGATCAACTTTACGTACGCCTGTGAGCCAGCTGGCGGGCACCTGGCAACCAAACTCTTGGTCAACTGCCAACCCATCTCGCAATCCTAATCTCTCTTTCCATCTCTTCACCCCGACCGTTCTCGGATGATTATGAGGGCGTACATTACCTCCAGGGAGCAATCACACATAAGACCTTGATATTGGGCCTCAAAATAAACTTAGCAAAAGGTATTATAAACTTATCCCAGGTTACCTAAGTCTTATACTAAATTACCTCAGTCTTTTTGTCTTTAGCATCGAGATCGCCCTCTATCAGAGAACCCACCATGGCAGAATCCAAGAGTGATCGAGTGAAAAGATCACTGACCGATCTCGTCGATCTCAACGAACGTGCAGCAAGCCACTTCGACAATGTTGTACGGCATTTCAACCAGCACCCATGGCAGCATCCAGACTCGGTGCTTTCAGATGCAGAGACGCGGCGACAGTACGCTGTTAAGATTCGTAACAAAATCAGGATTGAACTCGATAACAACTACAAAATGACGCTGGCTCATCTGGCCGTTATCATGGTAGTCCCCTTGGTAGTACTTCAGCCTGGGGGTGAGTTATCGTCCGAGCTTATGGATAGCCCCCTACCGAATCGTTCTGAACAAAATGACGCCGTTAATTTACTCAACACGCTGAATAACACCTGGCACTTTGCTCACAGGTTTCTGCAGGAGGACCAAAAAAAGGTCTTCAAAGAGGCTGTCGACAGCTCTCGGGCCAGTAGCAGCCGTGCTCACACCGATGGAAGTGCTCGGAAAAGAAAGAAACCGATGAAGAGGACTAACAACGAGAGAGATGAATGTTTCCATCGGGATGGTCAGGCATGTATCGTTATGCGAACATCTGACCCCGACGTATATCATATTTTGCCATATGCATTCAATAGCTCTGAAGATAACGCCAGAGAAACAGACACCATGTTTCGTGCAACCAAAGCCCTCATGTCTCCCGAATTCTTCGAAAGATACCGCGATGTTATAGCCAATCCAGGCCGAGTTCGGGGGTCTGATAAGTCCTGGAATCTGGTTAATTTGAACATGCAACTCCACAGATGGTGGGGAATGGCATTCTGGGGTTTCAAGCCCATCGATGCGAGTGCTAAAGATCCAGCCCATCAAGTCGTCCTCCGTTGGCACTGGATGCCAAGAGTTACCGATAGACTCGGGCCAGGTGGTCGTGACGAGAACAAAAGGTACCCTCGGGAAGATGTGCAGCTCGAGGGTGATGACAACCACGTCTCCAAGCTGGTCGAAGATATTGAGGCATTCGATGCAGCCGGGCAACCATCACCTCTAAGCGATGGGACAGGCAGTGTTCAAGCGTTTCTTCCGTCTGGAGAATTGGTCCAGAGTGGGCACCTCTTCCGAGTGACACTTCCATCAGAGGAATACGCTCAAATGTTTCGTGAGATGATGGACCTGCAATGGGCTTGTATCACCCTCTTCAGACTCAAGGGTGGATCTGGTCCTGAAGACCTTCCAACAATTGATGATGACAGCGACGACGACGGTTGGAAGTTGCCCATCAAGAAGTGGCTCAGAAACATCGATCTGCCAGAGTATCAGGATTTGCTTAAGCAAAAGCCCCCACACGGACATGACAAACCGTTTCCTCAGACCATGCCCACTACAAAAGCTGGGTCCAAGCAGCCATCGCCAGATGTAAAGCGTACGCCCTACAGTATGGCCCCTCAACCTCCCGGAGTGAAGCCCCCGGCAGTGGCTGAGCCTCTCAACGTACCCTCGAGCTCACGAGAGCTTCCCATTCGTCCTGTTGCAAGGCAGCCAGCTAGTCGAGGAGGCTTCCTATCTCGGCAACGAGGCTCACCCGGGTCTTCTCAGGCCCTACAACCGCGGCCTCCCCAACAGCGCCAAATTCAACCCCAGCAGAGACAGCCAAGTCTCCACGAATTAGCTCAACGACGAATTCGGGCCCGCGCGGAGGCTGAGGCGGCGGCGGCGGCGGAGACGGAGACACGAAGGTCGCCGGAGAAAAGCACCAAGGAGAAGGGAGAGGATGATTCGTCACAGCTCGATGCTGGCGGATTGAAGAAAGAGAACGTAAATCCTTTCAAGTAGGTCCAGCCTATGTTTCACCATGGTCACTCTGCCAAACACGAGGCTTTGAAAACAGTGCCTGTTGGAAGGCCTGATTGTAATAGGCAAGGCGTTTAGGTAGCTATAGATCCAGTAATGCAATATTACTCATTTCATAGGTTTGCTAAAACTCTAGCTAAGTTCATAATCTTTATATGACCTTACCTGAGTTCACAAACTTGCCCATATTTAGACGTCTAGGTTACAGTGAAGAGTCACATTACAGTACACCCATCCTTATATTCAACTTTTCCTACCCCAGCAAAGATACATATATTCCTTTGTTGTTCCTGTGTTTGATGTCTTCACACGGTGTCCGAGGACTCCAAGCGTCACACATGTATGAACGGTATCGAATCGCCTAATACGTGTATAACACCTGTCTCGGAAAGAAAGCGTGGTATCTATCTTAGATTCTGATGCTCTCAGTTCTTTGATGTTTCTTCTCTTTGTTTCCATAGTATTCAATGGAGGCGTATGTTCTTTGTGTTCGTAATGAGCTAACTGCAACTTGAACCTGTCTGTTCAGGTGCATGTTCAGTCTACCAATAACAGGGCATCAACGATACGAGTATCACAACTTGTTCTCTTGTGTGAACAAGAGAACATAAATGCTACTAAGTTGCGCATTTAACTTCAAAATGGCCCTATGTTTCCTCGAGGCATTCCACCTCCACGATTCTCTCATTCTCTCTATCGCTTACCAAACTAACATAGCTACGCCTGTAAGTCTTAGCATGCCTGAGAACAGCAAAAGTGCTTCTGTCCAGCTTTGGCCTTGGCAGAAACGAGCTCTCGAGATTGGACGTATGCCGCTACCCGAAAGTCCAGGAGAAAGACCCTGGCTAAACCTTTCACAAGATACCGAGATATCTGCCACTCCTTTATCGGCTTTAACAAATGTAAGTACCCCTCAAAGGCGAAACTGTCACCAGACTGTGGCGAGCATCACCAAATCCTTGTCAAAACTCAACATCAGCTAACATCGTTGACAGGTTGCTACACCGAACCAGCGCTGGTGGACAGAAAGTGAAATGAGACGGCTAATTCAGCTGAGAAACAACGGGGAGTCCTGGGCCACTATCACTGTAAGTATTTAACTTAAATTATCTAGAACGTAACTAACCTCATTTCTAGGCACAATTCCCCGGACGGACTCTTCAAGGAGTTAAGCAGACGTACCGCAAGCGTCGATTTGCTACTGAGCAACAAATGGAGAAAGAGGCATTGGCAGCGACTTCTGCTAACCCTTCTCTTACTGGAGATGATGCTAAGAAGATTAATCAGTGATTTACAGATTAAATTCCAGGGGTAACAGAGCTGGCCCTCGCCATGGCCCTCATATCCCCTTTTACACTTACTATGTCTTACCTAAATACTACAAAGTCCTGGGGCGTCTCTTTTATCTGTACTACGCTGCCACATCCGTTGTCATTTTTTTATTGAATCTTCCTAGCTGCAAATTCTTATATAAACACATCGCTAAGCGTTCTTGTTAATTTCCCTCCAGGCTCCGAATCCTTAATGTTGGGCTCTGGGATAACCATGGCCAACACGGCTGTACTAAAAAATCAGGCTCCGAGAGCTCACAGCTTTAGAATATGAAACTCTCACAGGTATTGGGGACTTTTCTATTCATTCACTAGAAAGGTTTCAAATTTCTGTTTCGCAACACTAACGCCAACTTCAAAACTCACTATTCAGCTTCATGCTCAACATGACTATAAGCAAAACAATATGGCCGGATGAATATATAATCGATATATTGTATTGCCTTGTTGGCAATCAGAAGGTTAATTATATTATCATTGCTTTCGACGGGAAATGTATTGGCACTGCGGAACAATGCCATCAGCTGCACGGTTGCTGCCACTGGCAACTTCATCGCTTTAGTCATGTTTCCCCTACCTCTACCTGTTGCTCGGATTGTACCCTATATTTCCCTTCATCTACATCCGTCAGACAGTCAGAGCCTTGGAAAACAGAAAGACTATGAGATGAAGCCCTGGCACGAAAAGGCCCTCAAGCGTGGGTGGTCGCCTTTACCTGAAGGCCCAGGCCAAAGACCATGGCTCCCCTTGGAAACACCTGAACGGCTTTCTCTAACCCGTGAGGTGTCGGGCGCTCCCAAGACCCGAATCAAGCCGAAGATGCTGTACCGACCCCAGTTCCAGACGAGGCCAACGTAAGTCCCGGTACCCTACGAGCCATATTCAAGTTACTAAACCAAGTATCAGGAGAGTAGAAACTTGTCATACCGTTTCTGGGAGGAGTCTGAAGTGCGTCGGTTGATAGGAATGAGATCTGGCGGGGCTAAATGGAGCGCCATTGCGGTCAGTTCTATTTCTAATCTCCCATAGATGATTCATTCCCAAGTACTAACAACTCTGTAGCAAGCCTTTCCTAACCGCACCCTTGAGGCACTGAAACAGACCTACCACAAGCGAAGACACACAGTGGAACAAAAGACCGGGGAGGATAAATCCAGCGGAAAAGCGGAAAAGAATGATTAGATCAAGCCTGCAGTTCAGTACAAACAGAATTATAGCTGCCACAACGAGAGCAACAACATAACCAAACCTCTCATCGAAGCCGTTTTGGCATCAGTCGCAACACTATATCAATTGGGCCGATACTACTACTTCTTTCTAGCTACATATAAATATTGTCCTGGTCTAACAATGCCGTTTCGCACACTCGGAAGGCACCCAGATTGCCCACCAGGATATCGCAGTTCCTCATGACCAGATTCGATACCTCGAGCTCACGATAAAACACGGATTCGTCTATGATGATTCCTTCATGCCATAATCTCTCACATGAACCAACCTCGCGAAACTTTCCAGGCGTCAGGTATAGGTAATTGTGATACTCCATCAAGTGCTGTACAATTTGTCAGAACCATATTTGCTCGAGCTTACACTCTTTGCCTGAACTATAAACAGAGAACATTAGTTCTTATGGTTTTAATCATTTTGTTGCCATTTATGTCTCGCCAGAATAGCATACGGCTTATCAGAAATGACAAGCTTGACTCGCTCAGCAAATCAACAAGAGGCGAAAGTCACAGTTCCATGACCAAACACACGGTCAGCGAGCAAGTATTATCACACCTCGAGGCAAGAAAAAGAGTTTCGTGTCAAGATGGCAAAGAAGAGTTAAAACTTTGCCTCAAGTTACAGTCAGAATCTGATCTCAAGTAGTTTGCGAGGTAGCTTGGCGAGATCCAAAACTTTCGCCGTAACAAAAGACTTTCTATACTTTTCCACGCCAAACCTAGTCGCTTACTCCGGCTCAAAACTTTCTGAGAATAAGTAAAAATAACAGCACTCCTCATAAAATTCATTCACTTTTAAATCACATCAAGTCTCGCAATGTCTGACCGTATCAAACCATGGCACCGAAAGGCCCTTGAACGGGGCCGAGCTCCCCTTCCCGACGCACCGGGCCATTGCCCATGGCTGAGGAACGATATTGATCTTGACACATCATGGCCTGATGAGTCTAACGGGGGTCCAGCAGTGGGTCTCGAATGGGATCATGAGCTCCGAGGCGTAGGTCGGTGGTTCCCTCAAATTCTCTTATCAAAAGCTCATCTAACAATAACAAAGGGATCCCCAGCAACACCCTTAGCCACCCAGACAGTTTCGATATAGGCAGTAGCGATGATTTCAGTTCTCGCTTCAAAGATTCGATTGAAGACAGTGTTGTTTGAAATAGGGAACAATATTCAATTCTGACGCAATAGGCTGCATTTCATCACAATGCCCTGCCTTACATAACCATTTATTCACTTTTCTTTGAACCAGTTATTTTCCCTTCGAAAATTTGTGGACAGATGCGGCTGCCTTGGCAGATGGTCATCCTGACAGTGACTGGTAGCTGGCCTTCAATAGAACAATAAAGATGCTCCATTCACTGTCCTTTGTCAGTGCCCACGGCATTCACTTGCGAATTCGCCAAGATTATCCAGTATATATAATCATTTCATCTCTAGTATATTAGCTTCTTCAAATACCAGAACTCAGCATTGCTTTCTACAAGAACACCAACATCACTGTCCTGATCATTTCATTACACAAATCATGTCTGGGATCAACAACGAAACGCCTCATAATGCTCTCAAGCCCTGGCAAGTACGAGCCTTGGCAAAAGGCAGAACACCCTTACCAGAAAGCCCTGGTTGTAGACCATGGCTGGAAACCAGCTCTACACAATACATGTCTGGATCTGGACAGCAAGCTCTAGTGACTACAGGATCAACCTCTGCTTCACTTCCCTCAACTCCCGGGGCAGCCCTCTCCGTGTCGGATGCTGAGACGGTAAGTGCCCAGTCGCTTATGCCCACACATCCATCTCTGACATAGTCGCTACATGCAGAACAGTAACCCGGGCTACAAGTTCTGGAATCAAGACGAAATGAAGCGGCTCATCGAGCTGAAGAGAGAGGGGAAGTCATGGAGAGATATCAGCGTAAGTTATCGTTCCGATTCACTCACCCTTCCCATAAACATCCTGACATGCTATTTCTCAGGACCACTTTCCCGGGCGATCTATTGAAGCGCTCAAGCAGACATATCACAAGCGAAGAGCAACTGCTGAAGAACAAATGCACCCAGTCACCAAAGAAAAGGAAGATCAGGCGATGGCATAAAAAGGTTATTTTTTTGAGACAGTTAAAAAAACATAGAACCGTTCTCGTAACCAGTGTCTTGTTTGCTCTTTGACAGTGGTCTATCTTTCTATACCGCTCCGCTGGTTTTTTAGTCTCCAATAACCCATGCTTTGTTTTTTGTCCACCAAGGATTCAGAAAGCAAGCGTTCCTACTATGCCAGCTATTCAATGATAAAATATCTGCAGATATTGCGCTACTCTTTCCGTCTTTCACATTACCAACCTTTCATCCCATTTTCCGATCACATTAATAGTAACCCACTAACAGAAGATGATGCTTCATGACCAGCAACCCACCTACCCTATCCCGATATGCTGGCGAGATAAGATTCAAAATTGCCACCAATAGATGTAACATTCGTCCTATTGTTGGCATCTAGAGATTCAAACTATAAAGGTGGTCATGGGCTCAATAAACTTTGTAATAACCTTAAGTTAAAGCAAGTCATCTGTGGTTCAAACTTAGAACACCAAAGCCGGAGCGCTCCAACAATTAACCGCGTGTGTCTTCCGCCGGCTCCACTTATCACCCGCCGAACCTCCCCCACATCCATTGCACATCAATGACCCTCTGGGTTCCGCGGGGTTACGCTGTTGCGCGAACTTCATCCCTCCTAAACTTTACAGATCTCCCTTTACCTTTTTCTTGGACAACTGTGCGGCTTATATTATACGTTTTCAATTGCATTATTTTGAATATCATTTTTTGTCTTGTTCCAACTTCTCTACAAGCCGCCGCTACTGCCCGCCATGGATGACCAATTTGGAGGTCGTACCGACGATGATCTCTTCTACGACGACTTCGAACCTGTCGAGAGCGAGACCGTCGTCACTACTGAAAACGTACCGGAACCCCAGCCTGCGCCTGTAGCAACGGTCCAGGAACCACTCGCTCCTCAAGAGAAGCCAGCGCCAGCGCCAGCTCCCGCACCCTCGGCCCCCGCCTCAAAACCTGCTGGCCTCTCTTCCTCACGATACGCCGATAAGCCAGCTCCCCCCAAACCCGCAAAGCAAGCTCCCCAACCAACATCCAATGCGCCTCCCAACGCTCCAACAGCTCCTCGCGAGAAGAACAACCATGGTTCGCAAAACACCGCCGCCAATTCTGCAGCTCGTCTGCAATCTGGCGCAAACCCGCGACAGAAGCTCACCGACGAAGAACTCGCTGCCAAGATGGAGAAGATGAAGCTCCTCAACGCAGAGAAGGCGCGCAAGTTTGAAAAGGCCGAAAAGGATGAGAAGGATCACGCTGCTGCGTATGCTCGCGGCATGGAGGAGGCTAAGAAGCGCCGCGCCGAGGAAGCTGAGCGACGCAAACGTGGCGAAGAGGATAAGCGCAGGCTTGATGACGAACGTGCTAAGAACAGAGAGCGGAAGCTTAAGGCTATGGGTATGAAGGAGGGTGGATGGGATGAAGGTAAGGATGCTCTTGACGAGGAGGAAAATAGACGTTTCCGTGGCGCAAATGGTGGTATCCGAGGATCGAGAAGCTCCGGTCTTGGTGGAAGTCGGTACGCTTCAAAGGATAATGAGGAACATGACGTGGATCGCTTCTTGGACGAGCGACATCGTGGTGGAAGGGGTAGGGGTCGTGGCCGTGGAGGACGAGGAGGCCGAGGTGGACGCGGTGGCCATGAAGGTGTACCACCAGCGCCAGTCAAACAAGCCATTCCCGCAGCTGAAGACTTCCCTGCTTTGCCCGGCGAGGTCAAGAAGAGCGCACCCGCACCAACGAGCGATAAGCCGGCTTTTGCGGCCGCGGCAGCTGGACCTCCACCACCACTGCCACCACCCACTGGTGGAAAGTGGGATGAAGAGATGGATGAGTACGATGAGCTGAACAAGAAGTCATGAACAAACTAAAAGAGATGGGACACTGGGTATAGCTTGGGGGTTGCAAAAATACCCTAGGTAGCATTATTGGAAAAGAAAGTCGAAGCGAGATTGAAAGAATTCTCCTCATTTCTACTTGCCTTTTGGCGCTGAGCTGCTTTTCTAGAAAGGGTATTATCCTGCTCTCCGCCAACTATTTCATTCTTGCTTCCGTCCATTTTATACACAGCGCCAAACGCCTGAACATCCCGGCAAATAATTACACATTGATTACCATCCTCCACGGTATCCCCTTCCACCGCGGCCACTCCTGTATCCCGAACCTCGAGGTCCTCTGGGCCCACCAGGTCCATCGTCATCCATAGGCGCCCTTGATCGACCCTTCATCTCCTTAGGGAAAGCATCGTAGGTCTTCCTCATCTGCGCATATCCCAAGTGCATCTTTCCATAGAAGTGATCGGCGAGACGTCTGTCGTTGTCGAGTCGACTAAGGTAGGCACCGCAAACATCGCAAACTTGCAGCTTCTGGTGGCCTGAGGGGCCAGATGTGTCGGATAGAGCTTTGAGCTCCTTTTCTCGGTCGGATTTGGATTGTGAGGCTTGACGGACGCGGAAGAGCTCATCTTGGGCGCGAGAGACCTCGCCCATGGAGCCTAGGATTTCGACCTCGAGGAGGCCGTTATTGATGGAAGCTGAAAGATCAGAAATAGATTTGAGCTACGTAAGTCAGTATCTCGCACCGCAAAATAAGGGATAGGGACGTACCAAAACATTGGTCTGGCGAATCTCATCAGGTGTCTTCTCTAATCTTCTCTGCGCAGCATCAATTCGGCGATTGCAATCATCGATGTACTTTTGTAGATCGCGCATATAATCGTACTCGAATCCATATTTCTGCTTCTCCCGATCTGATAGGCCATCATACTCCGCTTTCAACCCTTCATTATGCACCTTCGGACACGGTCCAATGTCCTGCTTTGTGTTTGTGAAGAGATCGTGTGGACAGGTGCCTGCGAGATATGATCGGCACACTTTGGGGTCGGTGAGTGATAGTTGAGCGGCTCGTGACGTCGAGGATGCTCCCATAAGCTGCTCGAGCAGCTTTCTCTGTTCAGCGGCCATTGTGAATACGTCGTTGGCAGATGTTGAAAGTCGGCGGGGCCTCAAGATTCAAGATGCGACGGCATGTGGAGGAACGCGCCGGGAAGCCAACTTTCTGCCAGTATCCACCGCTTACCCAATCGAATCCTCCACGTCGCAATAGCTGTCCAAGCTACGACACCAAATCGATCTCCCAAGGGCAAAGGTGCCATGTGAAGTCTTGATCGACTTCCACACTCCTTCACCCTTATCCTTCAATATGCGCCACTTTCTGTCCTATCTGTTACTGGCCATAACAAATGGCTTTGCACTCACTTCTGCAGCCGCATCCGGTTATCACGAGCAATTGACGCTTCGACCTTTACCCCTGTCCCAGCTTCTAGCGAGCTTCAACTTCCGAGCCAATACATCGATTGCCGATTTTGAAGCGCATAACTTTCGACTGTTTCCTCGATCATTGGCGCAGATACTTCAGTATGCTGGAACACGAGAGCTACATTTACGATTTACGCTAGGACGATGGGACGCTCAGTCGTGGGGTGCTAGACCGTGGGATGGAACACGCGAGGGAGGCACTGGCGTTGAACTTTGGGCGTGGTTAGACGCTGAGACTGATGAAGAAGCTGACGAAAAGTGGTTAACGCTCACAAACGCTTTGTCGGGATTGTTCTGCGCCAGTTTGAACTTTATCGATGAGACGAGGACGATTCGACCTGTTATGTCTTTCCAGCCCGACGGTGACCACTCGAACTCGTCGCTTGCGAACATGAGACTTCTTCATGGTGTTTTACCGCATGAAGTTGTCTGTACCGAGAATCTGACACCTTTCTTGAAGTTGTTGCCGTGCAAGGGCAAGGCTGGTATTGCTACACTTCTGGATGGTCACAAACTATTCGATGCCTCTTATCAGAGCATGGCAATTGATGTTCGACCCAAGTGCAATGCGGATGGAGAGTGCTTCTTGGAGATGGAGGAGACTGTTGATATGGTTCTTGATGTCAATCGATCCAAGAGGCCTCAAAGTATGTACCTTAATGCTATTAGATGACCCCCCTAACAGTTTTAGACAACCCGATTCCTCGACCCCCTCCTGCTCACGAGCTGCTCTGCGATACCTCCAAATCCTACCACTCTGACCACGCATGCTACCCCGCCGACAGTCTCGACGGTCAAGATTGGACTTTATCTCAAGTCTTCGGTCGCCCCATGAAGGGTACATGCCCTCTCACCGACCCCGATGTTCCTCCAGTCTGTGTTCAGATCCCCCAGTCCCGCGACATCTACACCACCGAAGGCGCCCGCGAGATCCGATCCCAAAGCTCTCGCTGCTATAGTCTTGATACAAACGCCGAACTCACCCTCATGCTCGTCAAGCCCGAGTCACAAGACGAGGACAAGATCCTTAATAAGCCCGAGACGCCTCTTCTCTACGCTGATCGCAGCTTCAACGGCCACGGCCAGGAACACGGTGGTGTACAAGCCATCTTGAGCAACCCCAGTGACACCGACGTTGAGTTCGTCTATATGGAGTCGCTCCCATGGTTCATGCGTATCTACCTTCACACCCTCTCGGCCCGTATTGCCGATTCACCCTCGTCAAACTCGAGCGATCTGATCAAGGAGATCTACTACCGTCCCGCACTCGACCGCGCAAGGGGTACACAGCTTGAACTCCTCATGCGCATTCCGCCACACTGCACCGTTTTCCTGACATACGATTTCGAAAAGTCCATTTTGCGATACACCGAGTATCCTCCTGACGCTAACAGAGGTTTCGACGTCGCCGCCGCTGTCATCACGACATTAGAGCCCAAGATTCTCAACATCCGTACTACGACACTGCTGCTATATCTACCCACACCTGATTTCAGTATGCCATACAATGTTATTATCTTCACATCAACGGCGATCGCACTAGCATTTGGAGGATTGTACAATATTTTAGTCAGGAGGTTTGTGGGTGCCGATGAGGCGCAGAGCACAGGTTTGAAGGCGAAGCTGTTGGGCTTTGTTAATAGAATAAAGGGTAAGGCTGGGAAGCAATAGATATGATGTATGAGCTATTTTCTTGGTTACAATGCAAGATGTTACTGTTACCTACTGTGGCCATCGTCAGCTGGCATGGTCCTGCGATCCGAGTACATGGCCTTGGGGGAGTGATCACGAATGATGGTCAACGCTATCAAGTGTGTTCTCGGTCTTACCGTCTTGCCACTCCGGCCCTGCATTGTCCTTATTGAAGCATCATCGGGCCGCGTCATTAGATCTGGGGAACGTGGACACGAACTTATCGCATCTCTGTTGAGGTTCCAGATGACGAGTTGAAGTGTACATGTGTTCAGGGTCCTGGGGTTAGGCTGGGGGGAGTCTGGGGGGTTGTCCACGGTGTTAACGTCCCTTGGGAGGATGTAGGTAGTCAAGGCCGCCACGACTTTGATATGAAGAATGGCTCAGGTCTGCACGTGGAGTGGAAGACAAAGAGTGGAACCTCGTTTGACAATAGGACAAAACTTTAGAGGTTTACAATCGTCAAGATAAAAAGAGATAAGAACTACCTAATTTACCTATGGCATATTCTAATCATATCTTCTTCGAGGCATCTCCGCGAGACGTAACCGAGATAAGAAGGCATCAAGTAGAAAAGGTTCGGGCCTTCCTCCCTTTCTCAATTACCTATATCTCGTCCAATCCATCCGCGTTTGCCAAGATCTTCCATGCCCAACATCGTCATATTATAGCGACCCGGCTGCTGGCTTCTCGTATTCCATGTCAACACATAAATGCGCCTCGCGCAATTAGCAACTATGAGACTCTTCCATTTACTCCTCTTGGCCATCGTTGCCGTGAATGCCTACTACACACTCTCTGTCTACGCACCTTCGCTTCCCCAGATTCACGCGCGCATCATCAATGCAAGGAATAAAGCCTTCATCATCGGCGCCACGAAACCCAGCACGTTCTGCGGTCTTGACAATGCTACCGAATGCCCCGATGGCACTTCCACACAAGTCGATGGAAACATGACTGGTCTCGCAGTAAGTCACATCGTCACTCTCCAAGCCCATGCTTACGACAAAAGGCCGCAGTTCCAGGCGGTCAATTCATCTTCGTCGCCCCCGACGGAATCATATCCTACCCACCCGCACACTCCGCCCTTCGACCCCCAGGCTCACAAATGGGTGGCTTCCAGCGCGCACATGTCATCTCGGAGTGCAAGATGCCTGTCACGATACTCATGTGGTCCCCGGAGAACGCAAGTCCGGGACTTTGGGCTTGCCCAACGGCGAGGAATGTCCCAGTCACGCAAGAGGCGGTTCTCAAGGCGACGACAAGCACTTTTACG
Source organism: Fusarium chuoi (assembly GCA_022627125.1). Classification (NCBI taxonomy): domain Eukaryota; kingdom Fungi; phylum Ascomycota; class Sordariomycetes; order Hypocreales; family Nectriaceae; genus Fusarium; species Fusarium chuoi. The sequence goes on from JAJALE010000851.1 coordinate 644,383, forward strand.
GGAAGTGGCTGTTTGACTGTTGAGGGGATTGAGATCCAGACTGCAGGGGATAAGTTCGCTGCTTGGGCTTACACGTAGGGGGAGTTTGGAGGATGCGACAGGTGATTAGTAGGATGATGTGGATGACAGTCAATAGAGAATATTATATCCCTGTTTTCTGCTTTGTAACATTTTCGTAAATTTAAATCTCAAGTCCGCCATTGTCCTTCGTCATCTGAAGTGTCCCTCTTCTTAACATCAGTAATAAGTTATCCTCATTGTAGGGCATCCGAGCCGCCCCAACTACCTACCTACCATGAGCAGTTGCTTCTTTCGGCACACTCGGTCAATATTACCCTTCCTTCCACTTTAAAGATAGAACTCCCGTGAAACTGTCCAATCTTGCCCTTGTTTGATGGAGTTCATGATGGCATACCTCCACTAGCCCTGCACCCCGCAACTCTGTGGCTGCATATTGTGTCCAGCTGCCCTGATAGCATGTCTAACTGGGTAGTGTCTCGCCGGAATCTTACTGTTTTCGGCAAGAAGCTAAGGTCTGTTGTCGGAGACATTTTCCATGTGTGTAAGTGGCTGCCAATCATGAAGCTGTGTCCTCCTCGTGTAAGTGATAAAATGACGACCTCCCACGAATCTCAGATCACTTCACGTCAATTCAAGCTGCCCGACTTATTTCCTGCACTATGGCCCAGACTGTGACACAAACTGCTCAGGATGCTTTCAGAGAAGGCCATCTCGTCAATGATGGACTTCTTGAGTCTAGCATGATTCGGAAGCTCAAACAGTCCTACCCATCTGAGCCGATCGAAGACCTGAGAGCCCGCTATGAGAAGGATGGCTATCTCTTCATGAAAGGTCTCCTCCCCCGCCCTGACGTTCTTAATTGCCGGAAAGCGTACTTCCGTTTTCTCATCCCAAGTGGTGTTCTGCAACCAAATTCAGCACCCGTTGATGGTATCTTCGATCCTGATAATAAGGGTGTCAACTATCCCAGTATTGGCGCTGGCCCTTTTAGTAAAGAGCAGATCAATCCAGGTTCATTCGCGAGCCTTGCGGAGAAAGCCCATACAGAGAACTTTTACCTCGAGTTTTCGAGACATCCAGCCTTGAGAGATTTCGTTTCCAGACTGAAAGGCTGGGGCGATAATACCAAACTACTCCCAAGATCATTGTTGAGGAACAATACGCCCCATAACAATGCCATTGGAGTGCACTATGATCAGTCATTCTTGCGATACGGAGAACCTACTTCAGTGACAGCTTGGGTACCCATTGGGGATATCAGTCTTCAAGGCGGCGGATTGATATACCTTGAAGGCAGTGAGTCTTCCTCCAAAGCATGAAGATCCCTAAGCTGACCGCTAAAGGCGACACTCTAGGTCGAACATTAGAAGATGCCTTCAACAAAAAGTCAAGGGAAGGCGGTATGAGTGAAGAGGACCGCATCAACGCATTCAACAAGAACATGATGTCCAATGGTTTCTTGGAACTCGGCCCCATCAAGTTTCTACAAGACAACGGAGGTGGAAGATGGCTTTTGACAGAGTATGAAGCCGGCGATGTTGTTTTTCACAAACCACATATGGTGTGTATCTGGGGTACTCAGGTGAAGCTCTGCTGATTTTGTACAGATTCACGCTTCAACTATCAATAAGGATCCTGAGAATCGAATTCGACTTGGGACGGATTTGAGGTTTGTCGATTCTTCAAGACCTCACGATACGGTACGTGATTCTTATCCATGAAAGTTCGGACTAATCGTGAGGCAGAGATGGTCTGCACTTTTTCGGCTTGACGATGGGCTGTGAAATGGTGAGTCGAGGCTGTGCTTTCAGCTTTTGACGTCATATCAAGACTTTCGTGAGAAAGGGTCAATCAAGTCGGTTACATCAACAATCACATGTATGTATCAATGGCAAAAACATAACAATCGTTCTCCGTTTTCGTTTTTGGATATCTAAATCGCTACTAAAGTCAAAGACATAACCATTGTCGATTGATACAACTAAAATACAAACATGCTGTTGCGCTCGATGCTCGTTAAACCTAGGACTTTGTCAACCACATTCATAATTCGCCAAGGCTACAAGTCAAGACGTACCTCCTGCACCGGCTTCACAGTGACGACCTTTGTCTTGGCCATCTTTCCTCCTCTGTAGCTGTACTGGAAATTCCACCCACTGCACGCAGCACCGTGGTTTCCGTACCGGTCTACAACGACGATGCCGCTCTTGAGATCGCCGTACTTGCGAACCATGCGGAGAACAGCATCCTCGGCTGCTTCTTTGGGCGAGAGGCCGTTGCGCATGCCTTCGATGGCTTGATAGCATGGGAGGAAGCGAAGCATGATGTCGCCGTCACCTGTAGCTCCGCAGCCGCCAATATCGCTGTCGACGTAGGAGCCGCTGCCAACGATGGGGCCGTCGCCAACGCGTCCGGGGATCTTGTGGGAGGCGCCGTTTGTTGTTGTTCCTGCGGCCATGGAGCCGTCTTTGTGGATTGTGATGAGAGAGAGAGTGTCGTGACCGGTTTGTTTGTTGGTTCTCATGGTGCTTGTTGTGAGGGTGGCGAGAGGCTTGTAGGGACCGCATGTTGATGCTGGGTTTGGGCTGACGTTGATGCGATAGTTGGGCTGGCACTTCTTGGCCTTCCAGTCCTTGCACAGCTTATCCGAGTTCTTGGTGGACAGGCTTGTGGTCTTGAAGCCGTTTTGGATAGCAAACTCTGTAGCTTGGTCTCCGACGATGAGAGAATGGGTAGTATGATCGAGAACATGTCGAGCAACAGAGATCGCACTCTTAACGCGACGCAAAGCAGCAACAGCTCCAGAATTCATGCTTCCACCATCCATGATCATCGCATCAAGTGTAGTTTCACAGTTCTCATCGGGACTTCCTCCAAAGCCTACGCTCCCATCGCACTGCTTGTTCTCGCACGTCGTACCTCCAATTTCAACCGCGTCAAGTGCAGAAGCCTTCTTCCCCAGCGCGGTGAAGGCCGCATCCGTGGCGGCGGTGAAATCGCCGCCCCATGTATTAATAACAAGAGGAAGACCAGGTGTATTACCCGCCGCGAGTGTAAGCGTTGACAGGGAGAGAACTCCCACGAAGATAGAAAGAGAAGACATTTTGCTGGTGCTGTTCGATGACGATGGTGAAAATTGGCAGGGAGAGTGGCGTTTCTTATACGACGTTTCGAAACAGACGCTTTTGATAAGCGTGGTACGGGCTGTGAACCTTGTAGGACGCTATAACCAATTGTTTCACAGACCGGCACTCGATAGCTAATTCAGCCTGTTTCAATGCAATGTGATAGTAGAGGAGCTGCAGGGATGATTGCTGACGCGTGACCAACATGAGACCGTATTTAAACCCCTCATTCCAATCTCACATTCCATTCCAACCTCTCTCTTTGTTTTTAAACTTCAATCTTTGTGAAATTCACATGCCAAGAGGACAAGATTAACAGGACTTTTGCATAATAGTTTAATAAATTAAATCCGCTAGCTGCACCATTACAAGCTTATAAAATGGCTGCACGCGCTAACGTTGACACTGTATCTGAATTCCTCGCTAGGGCTGTTGGTGTGTGCCATGCTGTGCGAGGGATACACAGTCTGGGATATACAGATCGCTGTGATACCGACTTTGCTCGCTTGCTCGAGGGGTTGACGCATTCGGTGAAGCGTGTTCATGTTGAGGGTGAAGAGGGAGAATACGAGAAAAGTCTGATCAGGTTTGCCTGTGTTCAGATTGGTAATGACCTCGTCGTCCACGTCAACCGTGTCTTGAACTCGTTCAGTGATTCAATTGATGTCGCTGGCTTCTGCAAGCTTTGGCCCCTGGACGATGTCACGGCGCTGAATGCACGGCTCCGTCAAGTGTTGCATCAATGCCAAGACACCTCTCCGTCGTCACAGTGAGTTTAGTTGACTTTACTGGTTGCTCTCCAGGAGCTAACGGTGCGCTAACGTGTCGTTGCTAGTGAACTTTGTCTACCCTTGCTCGCTGATTTACAGCTCACAAGCCGTGACCTTGAGTCTGAAGAGACTGAGACGGAGAGTTCAATTGAGCACACGGAAACAACTGCTCAGGATGATGCTGGCAAGTCTCCCGGGCAGATCCCGGTTATCTCGAGACCCCCGAGGCTAGCTCCCGTCGGCCTTATCAACGACTTCATTCTCGAGAGTCTGTCATACAAGAGTATGCATGATCGCGAGAGTCAGGTCACTGAAGCTCACGCCAAGACTCTTGATTGGATCTTTGACAATTCGCCCATCAACCAATCTCTGCGTCAGAACTTCAGAGACAGCTTCGTCTCATGGCTCAGCACCACGGAGCTGGGTCCTATCTACTGGATCACTGGAAAACCCGGGTCTGGTAAATCCACGCTCGTGAGATACCTCTCCCAGCATCCAGTTGCGCTCTATCACCTTCGTAGATGGGGCGGGAAGAAGAAGGTCAACACAGCGGGCTTCTTCTTCTGGACCAGTGGATCTCAGCAGCAGAGGTCTCAAACTGGCCTGCTGCGATATCTCCTCCATCAGCTGCTGTCCTCTGATCCAGAGCTCATTGAAAAGGCATTTCCTGATCTCTGGAGTCGCTTGCGACAGATGACGACCAAGGAACGAGTCAAACTTGCTCTGGAATGGACCGTTCAAGATTTACAGGCTGCCTTCCACTCACTTCTCGACGCGGCTTTACCTAGCGTGAACGTCTGTCTCTTCATCGACGGTCTTGATGAGTTTGATGGCGATCATGTCCAAATAATCAACTTCTTCAAGGACTTAACATCCAGATATGATGGAAAGTCACTCAAACTCTGTCTCTCATCTCGGCCATGGGATGTCTTTGAAAAGGCATTCGAAACGTCTGTTCCAAATACCAAGCTTCAGGATCTGAGTTACGACGATATGTACCGCTATGCAGCAGATACACTGAAAACGAATGACCATATTCGAAGAATGATGAAGCAGAATCCGGATTCGACTCATCTATTAATCACTACAGTGGTTGAACAGGCCAACGGAGTTTTCTTATGGGTTAGACTCGCAGTTGAGCGTATGCTCGTAACATTTCAGAAGAACTGCGAATTCGAAGTCTTGGAAACAACTCTGAAAGAACTCCCAACAGAGCTTGATGATCTCTTCGAAAAGCTTCTGTTCAAGGATCAGACATCCTCGGAGATCATGCAGACTGCCACTCTGTTCCAGCTCATGCGGGCCAGAGAAATCGTCGCGGACTTTATCAAGGATGAGTCCTCCAACTCACTGACAGTCTGGGAACTCGCCTTTGCACTTTTTAAAGAGGATGATGTTGTGGCTCTCGATCGCGAAGTGGTGGAAGCGACAGATGAAGAAATTCAAAGACGCTGCGGAACGGCAGTACAGTATATTCAAGCTCGCTTCGCAAGGCTTTTGAACGTACACGTTGCCAAGCCGATGGGCAATATGCGTGTACCAAAGTTCCAGGACAAGAACGCCAATCTTGCAAGTCTCATCACGACGAGCAAGGTCATCTACATACACCGTACAGTTCGAGACTGGCTCATGGACGGCGGTGCAGGAAAACGTCTCGAAGCACTCCAGTCTACAGATTTTGACCCTCATCTTCGACATCTGAGATCATATGTCCTTCGCCTGAAGCATCCTCTCGAAGAAATTGAGCATCATCGGCGTTTAGATGAGTGGTATCCTGATATTGCACTCGCCATGACACATGCTCGATATATCATCAGAGATCCCCAAGGCCTTCAGCGGAAGTTCCTGAATGAGATGGATAAAACCCTTTCTTGGCTCTGGCTTGAGAAACCGTCTGATCCATATGATCATTGGGCAAAGAGTACGTTCGGGGCTTATGAGATCAGGATGAAAGCGCCTCCTATTCATCGGCCGTTTCTATGTCTTGCCACCAAGTTCAGTCTAACAGATTATGTCTGTCAGGAAGTCGAGGACCTGAGTCGTGAAGAACTGGCAGTGGAAGAAGAGGAAGAGGATGGGTCTACACCTTTGCTTTCGTACGCGACAGAATTTCTCTGCTCTCGTAACAAGACCATCTTCCCCATGTCATCATCGCAGCTCGTCCATTGGCTTCTCAACAACCCATCACGCATCAACCCAGGTCCCAATCATGAATACAAACACTTCATCACACATCAGTCAATTACTCCATGGCTATCTATTCTTCGTCATCTTCGTGATGCAAAGCGGAGGGGATGGATTGAATACTACGATATCAACCCTGAAGGAACCGCACGCTGGGCTGAGATTGTAAGGGAGTTCGTGGAGTTTTCAGATGTCAGAGCTGTGGTTTTGAAGGATATTTGGGATCCAGAGATCACTGCGTTGGGAGTCATGGAGATGCTGGAGGAAACGTACGGTTCTGCTGACGTGCAGAGGATCAGGGTATTGATGGAAAGGAAAATGGTTCAGTAAACGTGTTGCTCAACATACTTCTACTTTCTCTGGACCATACGTGTCTATATTTCCTATGTCCATTTATATCCGGTATAGGAGACAAGAAACCGAAACATATTCAATGGTCTTTCATATCTCTGTGAAGAAACTTCTAGTAACCTTCCTTCCGGTTGACTTTGTTGATGAAATCGTTTCGTCCCTGACTCAACCTCTCAAGGTTCAATCTAAAAATATCCAACAGCCTCGTATAGTAAAATGAGGAAGCAGCACTGATATGTGGCGTGATAGTCACATTCTTTGCACTCCACAGTGGATGCTGATCCGGCAAAGGCTCAGGATCAGTGACATCAAGCGCCGCACCCTTGATAGTCTCCGAATTAAGCGCCTCGATGAGATCATCGGTATTGACGATAGGCCCTCTCGCAATGTTAATCAAGAAAGTCCCCTTCTTACCGAGAATTTCAAACTCAGGCTTTGAGATCAATCCTTTGGTCTTGTCCGTCAATGGCACTGAGATGACGAGGATGTCCAGTCCTGAATCAAGAAATTCGTGGATCTCTTCTTTGGATCCTCCAGAGAACCATTTGCTAGGGAATTCACCCTCTGGATCACCGAGGCCAGGAGGCGTGTAGGAGTCATCGCGGCGGGACTCCGGGGTGTTGCGAGGGTGAAGGGTGTAAGCGTGAACGTCTAGGCCCAAAGCTTTTGAGAGACGGGCTGTTTGACGGCCGATACTGCCGTAACCTAAGATGCCACTGTAGACTGTTAGTCGAAATCCTTTATGTGCGATAGTATGGGTTCTGACATTCGCTTGCCGGCTGTGTCTTCAGTATCTTCAGCACCCTGATGAAGACGCTTCCATTTTCCTTCACCTTGAAGCTTCGAGTACTCCTTTACTATTAAACTGTGAGCCAGAGTTTCCAAAAAGAGCAATCGAACGCCTTACAGTGAAGTCGATGAGACAGATAAGTAGTTATAATCCACTCGGCAATTTGAGGTCTATTAATTAGCCATGGTCTGACATCTTCCAAGGCCGTCTTACCCATGAACCCCATTAGCGGTCGAGAATGGAACCTTTGTATCCGTAAAGAGGGGATCCTTGATGAGATGGTTGGCACCAGCACTCGTGAGCTGAACGTATTGCAAATGCGTCGCCTGCTCAGGCTTTGGCAATAAGGTAGCGGTCAGTAAGACAGTAGTATCTTGCCACTCTTCTTCTTTGAAACTTGGATCGAGAGGTGCGCCCCATGGTTGAATAAAAATCTTGATGGTCAAATCAGGGAACTGTTTCTGAATAGCGTCGATCTGAGCCTCGGGTAGCTCAACGGTTGAAAAGATTATGGCCTTGTGGCCCTTGAGAGTTTTGTTGTTGCTAATCCTGACGAGCGTCATAATGAATCTTTTGACAGTAAAAATATCAACGAGAAAGAAAGTTGAGTTGGAGGATTGAGCAATGATCATGAGTGAATATCGAGTCTAGAGGATGACAAATAGACATCCATGGTGTTGTTGTCGTCAAGGTGGGGCTGATTGACGCCTTGAGATAAGGATGGATCTGAGTGGATTGATATGGCGATAGAGAGGTTGCATAGTGCCGATGTTGTCATTATAGTCTCGGAAACGAATTGCAGCTCGACTGTATATGGACTTTGAACATATAGGTTTTGGGTTTCACAACGTTGACTGATTGAGTTTATGAGGCTGACTTGTCTTGAAATGGACTACCCTATACTGCCTCGGAAACAATGCCGAACTTGCGCTCCACAGTCTGTGGTTATGCTACATAGTAGAATATCGTTGCGATCATGTATGAGATCTCAATGTTTCCAACATTTTGTAGGAAATTTGAAGAAAATCTATAATTTCATGCTATACTGACTTTTCACACTTCAGTTCTTTATCTACTATCCGGTTATTCACCATGAGCCACGCAATTGCTCTGTAACTAAATAACCCTTCCAGATTTACAGCCATCCCACCATGCTGGGATTCTCTAAAGCATTGGCTGAGCCATAGTTAGTCAGTATTTTTGCCATCAAGTTGAAAAAGTGGAACAAGCTAAACAATAGGCATAATTTACTACGTTCAATAAATGAAAATATTTGACAGTTTCCATTCTTTCAGCTCAGCCAAACTCCGTGGCTGTGCCCACTAAACATCTCAGCCCTACAGGCAGCCTACGCTAATACCATCCACTAACACTGCAGGACCGTTGGCGGTGGCAGAGACCAGCAGCTGAAAACGCCCCCAATTTCCAGAACCTCGGAACGGCTTCATACAAAGAAGGCCAACGAAGAGCAGCTGATTCCGCCTTGACGGTAGCCCAGACGCTTGAGATGACTTCAAATACTTACCCCTCCCCCTACCTGAGGTCGAGGCGATCACCACCCGACATTTTACGAAATGCCTCACGCTGTGCTACCAAATCTTGCTGCATTTAATGAAAGTCTTCTCAATCCTCTTCCGGCATACTCAGCCATCGACAATGACGACCTTCTAAACCGAATCGAAGCCACTGAAAACGTCGAACTCCCTATCCTCCGCTCTCCCGCCAGTCGCGCGCCGAACTTCCAGCACCTTGCCTCCAGTGCAGAGAGGGAACCGTACCTTGAAGCACACCGACTCGAATGCGACATCGTCAAGGCCTTCTTCTCAGCTATCGAGAACGGCCACGATGAGATTGTCGCCGACTTTATAGCTCGTGGCTGGGTGTCCCCTGATACTGCAAGTCGATGCGGCGAGACACCATCAAATGCTGCTGTGCGCGCGGGCAAGGTTCCCATGGTGAGCCGCCTCGTTGCTCTTGGCGCAAGCGTCAATGGGTTCGGTCGCGCATGGGATGGGAATACTACCGTCAACGCTGCAGACTTGCCTGAGCGTACGCCGCTGATGGTCGCTGCTGAGCGCGGCCACCTGGCGTTAGTCAAAGTCTTGATTGAAGACTACGGCGCGAAACACGACATTATTGCGCCCGATGGAGCGATCGCTCTTCGTCTAGCCGCCTCGAACCGTCACCGCGAAATCGTACATTATCTCCCCACTATTTGGGGCGGCGCGTGGAAGCGATGGGCGACTGTACATAAAAAGCAAATGGACCGAGCGCGACGAGCTGTCAATAGAATCGTCAAATTCGTCAGAATCCTTATCTGGGACCTCCCCAAGCTTTTAGTCTGGGATGCGCCGAAAGAGATATGCCGTGCTGCTTGGAGGCGTCGCCATCGGGTGAAGACCTTTTTTAAGGAGTTACCGGGCAAGGTCAAGGACGCGGTACTCGGGATACATAGCACCCTCAAACGCGCTGCAACGGAGGTTTGGAAGGGCATTAAGGAGCTTCCATCGCTTTTAAAGAACTTGGTCAAGGCCATCTTCAAAGTATTTTGGAAGGTCCTGACAGGCATACCTGGCGCGGTGATGTTTGTTCTCAAATGGATCGGGAACGGATTAAAGGGCATCGGCGAAGCCATTCTCAACATTTTCGTTAAGCTGTTCTCGCTCCTACACACAGCGACCATGGCAGTCGTGACTTTCCTGCGTGGGATCACTCTTGGGGATGTATGGAATGGCTTCTGCCATCTCGTACGCGCCATCTTCGTAGACGCGCCCAAAGCAATCGGCGCATTCCTCGTGGCCTTTGGAAAGACCAGTTACGATGTGCTCAAGACAGTATTTGGCACCTTGGGTGAATGTATCTGGTGGCTATGTGCGGGTGTTTACTGGTTGATTCGGTATATTCCACGTCGGTTATGGACCATGATTGAGGCGATGGGGACGTCTTTGGTGAAGGCTTGGGAGGAGATCATGGTGTTTCTCAATCCTAAGCGAATGTGATCAGTTTCTTAAAACTCTAGATTGTAATTAAGGATATTCACCAACGAGTTAATTGAGCGACATCAACAACCAACACTGACTAGAAGATCGATAAGCCGCTTTCACACCATAATAAGAATGATTCCCGATCTGAAGACTGGCAGTGGAGCCCTGGATTTTAGGGGACAGCACCAGGTTCTTCAGGCTCGGGGCGGCAAGAAAACACAAGGCCTTGACCCTAAGCAATAAGATATTTAGGTAATTTATTAGTCTAAGTTTAGGGTACTTTTTACTCAGTTTATTCGCTATGTTCTTTTCTTGCTCGCCTAGGTCAGCAGGACACATCAACAGTCGCGCGATGCATCCACCTTCAACGTTCGCGCCACTATTAGGAACACGCTGAACAAAAAGGATCAACCATTCATTGTCGACGTTGTCGAGACACTAAACCTATGATTAACAAGTTTACCCGATTCAACTGGTGCTATGATAATAAGGCCTTCTTAAGAAGCGGTATGTGAACTCATATCGTTTTACGTATCTATGGCTACATGGTATAATTCATCGAAGCCACCCTAGACTTCTAGAACACCGCAATTAAGCAATGCGCTGGGGTACCATCCATCCCGACTTATGCGATATTATACTTTTATTGGTCTACCTATATGTGGTCTTTGCTATCATTCTTTCGTAAAAGTTCGGCATTTCCTTTCCAGCGTTCCATGCCCATATTTCTAACCTGACCCTGCTCCGGCATAATTAGTGGTGTATTATAATTCCGTGTCATTAATCCATCAAGCAATCGACGCCACGTTTATCGCGAATGCATGTCTATACTTCCGCCATATATCGGCTTTGCCTCGAACTTCTTGCGTTCATCCTCTCAGCCTCAGCGTATTGGCTCCGTCTTGAGTCTCTCGCCTCAGCTCTCTCATCATTACCCTCCCAGCCCGCCTTGATCAGCCAGAACGAAGCCATCAAAGGCGTCGTAAGCAAACCTAGAACGCCGCCAAGAATCGCCTTGAAAGCCTGTGGTGTCCAGCGGTCTTTGTATCTCCAGTCCCCACCATCGCGTTCTCCAACTGTCGTTAGAACCCCCACGCTCAGTGGCCAGAGGATAAAGAAGCCCACGACAGCGAGGATAAAGCCTCTTAGTGCCCCTTGTACGATTGTTGTCAGTACAGGAGGAACTGTGGGTTTTCTCTGAAGCACTTTCTCTTCAACTTCGGAGTCGCTTGGATCAGATGCTGGTGGGAGGAAGAACAGCCATCGAAGCCACTGATGCGAGGGCTCAGGAACAAAGCCAATTGGCTGAACAGAGCGTTTTGAAAGGTCGTAACTGACGAGGCCCATCTCAACGAACCACGTGAGAATGCATTGGACGATAATAGTTACGGCTGCATCGCCCGATAGTGTGTTTGGCAGTTGAAACAATCGAATTGGGTTCTTGATGGTGTCTTGTGTGGTGTACATGACTACGCATTCCCATTAGCTTTTCATCTTAGACTTCAGCTGTGAACTCACCATAAGCCAAAGCAAAATTCACACCCCCGGATAAAGCCATGGCGCCTATTCCATCAAGCCCAAAGACATAGAAGAGCTGATGCCCCGTAAACTGCAGACTCGGCTTCAGGCGCCCCTCAATGTCACTGTCATCTCCTCTCTGTTCTCGTTCCTCCTCGCCAAGGTTGTCAGGTTTCAGAATCCCGCCGGACCCCTGCACACTCGGCTCCTGTGTCTCAAGTTGCGCCGACGTAAGCATATCTTTTCCCTTATCAGAGACGAACTCGTGGAAACTTGTTTGGTTTTGTTCCTATTTTTCCTGTCTTTGGTGGTCTTTGATGCATGGGAGTGGGAAATTTTAATTAAACGTCGCCAAGCTGTTGAAAGGGGGTTTAGGGAGATTATAGGCGGGAAAAATGGGAAAGCTTGGACTTTTAGGTGGGCGATAGCGAGGGAAAAAAAAGTCAATTAGCGAAAAAGAGTGAATGCGAATACTAATCCGAGATACTACACTAATTAACTACGACTTTGTTGAGAGACTGGCTCACATGGTACCATTTTACACCGCTATCTGACGGGAGTCACGCGATTCTCTGGCACTTGTTGAGAGACGGTAGTTGAAGATTATGTGATGCAGGAAAAGCATAAAACTATACTGTTTCCCTAAAAGTTTATCACTGTAGAGTGGACCGACTGTTTGGTGTTTTGAAGGGTTATCGTGAAGCTCTTACGGTTTCACCACCGAATACCACCACGATCGGTTCAGTCGGCCCAAGAAGACGGCTTACAACGCACAAGCCGACCTGTCAAGACCGTATTGATTGATGCCACCTGAGAATCTGGGCCCTCTCGTCTCCTTCGGTTAATTCATCCGTTGATTTAATCTATTCAGCGGTTAATAGATCCATCTTCATTCGTCTGGACTTGTATTGAGGGGGACATGTTGGAAGCGACGTCAGGAGAAGGGCAGAAGCAACTCCATCGTCTCAGGATGACTGACCCAAAGCTTGGGCCTGCAAGGGTCTAGAGATGGGGACTTGCGGAAAAATAAACACCGTTGGCGTGACCCCTGCAGCGCTAAAGCAGGAACAAAAGAACGCTTGTGTTTTTCCATCTTGTCTTCTGCCCCAGTTTCAGGTACAGCGGTTCTTCGGCCGAGATGGACTGCTCGCTTGCAAGACGGGCTTGTCACTTCGCTTGAGACGGTGTTGGCAGTATTCAACTGAATGACCGTTCTGCCATTTCTTGGCAACAATCAATCTTACTTTGGCCATCTACAGACTATCGTGAAGATCCAGATGCTAGCCTCGACTTATACCGTCGGTAAAATGCGACTCTAAACTTTAATATACTATGAAAATCACTGTAATACTAGCATGATCTGCTTATATCTCGATGAATCATATCCACAAAGCCACAGGGGCTGAAACCGCATTGGCCAACACCATGCAGCCCTTGACCACCCTCATCCCTGATGGCATCTCGACCCGAGCATGACATCCCTGCCTCAATCTATCCAAGGCGGGAAACTGATCCGTTTAACCATGAGGCTCTTTACCCGTCAGCTCAAGTCTCCAAACATTCATATAAACCGCCCTCTTCCTCTCCCCAAAATACTCTCTTTCTTCACTCAGGCTCATTCAGCAGTTCATTCCATTCACTTTTTGCTCCTTGCACATTCTTTCACGCTTCTTTGACAGAAGTCGTTTCATTCATTCATTCACTTCAACCGCCAGTCGGATATTACCACTCTTTACAAACCACAAGACCAACTTTTCTTACACAACTACCTTTTTCAAGATGCCTTCATTCACCTCCAAGACTCTTCTCGCCGCCGTTGCCGGTGCCATGGGCGTTGCTGCCCACGGTCACGTTTCCTCCATCAACGTTGCTGGCGCCGTCTACGACGGTTTCGATGCTAGCTCTGCTCCTTACGACCAGAACCCCAAGACCCTTATCGCTTGGTCCACCACCGCTTCCGACAACGGTTTCGTCGCCCCTGATGCCTTCGGCACCGGCGATATCATCTGCCACCGCGATGCTAAGAACGCCAAGGGTCACGCCAAGGTCAAGGCTGGTGATCAGGTCTATATCAAGTGGGATACCTGGCCAGAGAGCCACAGGGGCCCCGTCATTGACATGTTGGCCTCTTGCGGTTCTGCCGGTTGTGAGTCCGTCGACAAGGAGACCCTCAAGTTCTTCAAGATCGACGAGGCTGGTCTTATCAAGTCCGGTAACCCCGGTACCTATGCCTCCGACGAGCTGATTGCCAACGACAACGGCTGGCTCATTGAGATCCCCGAGAACATCAAGCCCGGTTCTTACGTTCTCCGTCACGAGATCATTGCTCTCCACGCCGCTGGCCAGGAGAACGGTGCTCAGAACTACCCTCAGTGCTTCAACCTCGAGATCTCTGGCTCCGGCTCTGAGCTCCCTGAGGGTACCCTCGGAACTGAGCTGTACAAGTCCACCGAGAAGGGCATCGTCTTCGATCTCTACAACAGCCCTACAAGCTACCCCATCCCTGGCCCTGCCATGACCATCAAGTCCCCCAAGGTTACCCAGGGCAAGCTCGCTGAGAAATCCAAGGGTACCCCCACCACCGGCTCTGGCTCTGGTTCCGACTCTGGCTCTGCCGCCCCCGAGACTCCCGCTCAGACTGAGGCTCCCGCCGCTGGTACCTCCGCTGCCGCCCCTGTTGCTACTTCTGCTGCCGCTGAGGAGCCCTCTGCCCCCGTTGAGACCTCCCCTGCTGCCCAGGAGCCTGCCACTCCTGTCCAGACTGAGGCTCCTGCCGCTACCAAGCCCGCCAAGACTGGCTGCAAGGCCAAGCGTGGCATGAAGGCCCGCCGTCACGCTCGTGACCTCATGAACTAAGCAAACCACTAAGCATGGTTGTTTATGAAAGGTTTTTACAAGGACAAAAGCCTGACCATCCTGAATGGGATGAATCTTTGAGTATTCTGCTGTATATATGTGACCTCGAGTCCAAGATATAATTCAATTACATTGATTATCATTTGATCTTACCCAATGCCTCCGTGATATGTCTTTATATAATTCTCTGGTTTATTGTATTGCTGCTGCCTCTGAACTCAGACACAAGATACTCTGTCTTGTGACGTTGCCTTGGCTCTACGTCAACAGCCATAGAAATGACCAACGCTACTCTCTGAATTCAAGGTGTCTCGTAATGACACTCGCCCTGGAGTGTCTTTGTTTTAAATGAAACAGGATAGACGAAAACCCTAGAGCTAGTCGAAATCCCTAGTCAAGTCTGTTCTCGCCTGTCTAAGACTCTTGCAGTTGAGACTTGTGGCTGAGAGCTTAAATCAGCGGAGAGAACTTAACTTAGCTGAGCAACATGCCGTAACAAGAATTTTAGATATATTAAAAACTCTGTAAAGTCCTTAAGCATTATGTTATGTCGCGGAAGATGCTCATAGAGAGTATTAACAGGACGAGGCTAGAACTAGAGGAGTGCAACATCAGAGAATTGTATTGCTAGGACTGAGGTCAAAGTCATAATCGTAAGCATGATTTTAACTATGTACAGAGAATATTAAGGTATCGCAGCCTAAAGGTCATTCGCACGCTTCCCCTTCTCCTTGTTGTACTCCTCCAACCAGGCCTTGGTGAAATCAACAATATCCTGCTGAGCTTTGGCAACAGCGGGAGGAGGGAGTCCGATCTCAGTGGCGTTAGGGTCCAGACCGTTTTCATCCCAATGGTGAACACCGTAGGGGATAAGGATGAATGGCTCGCTGGCAGTTGACTTTCTGGGAGCAAGACCGATCGCGTGAGGTGTAGCGGCTCTCCAAGGATCGTATTCACCGTCGATGAACGCCACGCGTGGGTAGCTAAAGTTCCAGCCACCAAGCTTGTTGATAGACTCGACATCAGGTTCGGCAGTGATGTTGAATTGCTTGCGGCAGGGAATGGTGCTATACTCAACGTCGATGAGGCGAGAGACCAGCGGAAGCTGGTTCTTAGGCACACCGGAGCCAGTTTGCCAGTATCCCCATTGTGTGCATGTCTGATAGGTCCACTGACGTCCACTGGATGATGGGTTGAGACTAGTGCTGCCATACATTTCGCGAATAGAGTAGCATTCATCCACAGTCTGGCCTTGGCAGCCTCCCTGCTTATCAGACTCAACGTTTGACCTCATGTAACCGATATAATTGAGGAAACGGTTCGTCAAGTACTTGACGTCGTTTTTATTGGCATGAGCTGAGAGCCACTTCTTAACATATGGTGCAAGAGACCTGGTGCTTGCATAGAGAATTGCATCAGAAGAAACACTGCCGCAGTAGATGCCGAAGTCAGATGAGTCTTGTGCAGGGTCCCAGTTATTGCCTTGCAGGCCTCCAATGCCGCGAGAAATGGCGTTTGCGAAGTCATCGTCGCGTAGACCGAGGAAACCGAACGCAATCTTGAGTTGTTTCTTCTCCTCCTTGTCGCTTCCAGTGAGGATCTTGTCAACAACCTGAGTGAGCTTTTGTGTGACCTTGGCGCAGTCACCGGGTGCGAAAAGTCGCGCAGCCTCGAAGTACTCCCAGTAGTCGATGATAGCCTGAGTGACACCAGAAGAGGAGATACCACCCCAAAAGACGTCGGGGTAAATCTTTCTGGCGAAAGCAGCAAACGCACCGGCGTAAGATCCACCGTAGATAATGTAAGGCGTGTTGGAAGCAGTTAAATTGTGCTTCTCCAGACCCGGAAATTTGACATTCTCGGCAAAGTACGCCGTGTCAGCGAGAGCCTGCTCAGTGGACAAGAAACGCAGGTTCTTTGTCTTTAGATCTGGAACAGGGAAACTGGTGCCATAATAACGATGCTCGAGGATGACTCCAACACCACCAGTCGCATTGGCTAGCATCTTCAGGATGCCATGTTCAAGGAACGGAATTCTGTCCTCGCCTGAAGTCTCACCAGAGGCGAGAATAATGACGGGTCCGCCCGCGCGATAATGCTGCGCATCAAACCAATATCTCAAAGGAAACTTCTTATCCGAGTGAGGTTCATACTTGGTCTCATTGTGGAAATGATCGACGGGAACCGAGATGTTGTGAACTTTTATGGATCCAGAGTCCGAGTCGGCTCGAGCGGACAGGGACAGGGCGGCGGGGATACTGTACGCGCTTCCTTTAGCGGTGAGCGCCAAGAGGGCAGCGGAAGCGCAGCCAGCAAACCACATACTTTCTGGTGATGGCGGTATATGTTGTTGTTTTGGTCAAGATATAAATCGCGGAGGGAGGCTTTAAGCTTCTCATATAGTTTTGCGATACGGCCAGCCACCTTCCTGTTTCAGATTAATAAGAGCATCATGGTCACACTGGAAAACATAAGTTCCGTTGCATTTGGAGCAAGGATCTCCATTTACATCCATAGGAAGGGACCTTTGTAGATTGATGAATCACGGCATTTTCGAGCCGATTGTTACGCTTATCTGCTGCTGCTGCTGCCTGTTAATTGATAGAGCGGCATAAACCCCCGCCTTGTCACTGTGGTGATGTGGATAAACTCTCGCGTGATTCACGTAAAGTTTATCGGCATCAACGGATAGATACACGCACGCTACATGAAGCCAATTGCCACCGAATTTAGTGACATATATAATATAATGAATGAATAATGTTAAAGCCATCTACAATAGATGGACCTGAATGTCATCAGACGATTGAGCCATTACTCAGTCCTCGCAGCACATAGTCAGGCTGTTCCGCCTATTCAGAGTTTATTGACTGGCATGATGTTGAAACTTTCTGAAATTAAATGCAACGATTAAATGGCGTGGCTTGATATGTATCGTCTTACATAAATTGATGGATTGTGCAGGAAAGCAGGATGAAAAACTTTCACGAACCCCTATAAGAATGATCCGCGTCGAACAGGTGACGCAGGCAAGAATACATCTCCTCTTAACCGAAATTGATTGAAACGAGAGTCATTGGGACTGTCAATGTTCAAGCTATATATGCCTTATTTGGAACAGCCATAATTCTCACCTAGTTCACGGAAAACCTCCAACATTTCAACCTTTCCAGTCACGGTATTCTCACCAGCCTCATACTCCTTGGCGATCAATCCACCAGGCAGTGACGACTCTATCATTTCCATAAAGTCTGCAATGCAATGCTCAGGAAGAATCTGTCTGAAGAAAGTCTTCAAATCCTCACCTTGCGCAAGTCCGAGCTCAACCTTGTTGGCAGTGATTTCCTCAAACATGTCTCTCAGGTCGACTGAACTGTAGGCACGAGGACCAAAGATCTTGAGGATTTGAGAACTGGGGCTCTCGAGCTTGCTGAGCAAGCTATTCGCACAGACCTCGCCAACGTCTCTGAGACTGACAATCGGGATCTTGAAATCTCTTGGTGCGATCCATGATGAGATTGTTGGTGGGTCTCCCAAAGGCATTTGAAACATGTACTCAAACTCTTCCTGGAAATGAGTTGACTGTAGGATAGTCACTTCAGGCACAGAGCCTTTGAGAATCCTGTCGGTGTGATGATTCAAGCGGACAAAGCCCTACGTCGTCAGCATCGACGCAGTTGGCGACTTGGTTACTATTACTGACAATACCATGGTCATTATGAGACCCCAGACCAGACAGAACAACTAGTCTCTTGACGCCCGATTTCTTCAAGGCACCTTTGACATTGTTTGCCGTTTGCTTGGCCCATTCGCTCTGGTCGATGTTCTCATAAGTTGGCGGCGGGACATAGAGAACGGCATCAGAATTTCTGAAATCGAGACTTTCCACAGACGCAACATCACCCTTGACTGAGCCGAAGTTTGGGTGACTTGTGTATTCATCTGGAGCCTTGGAGGTATCACGATAGATGCCACGGATAGTAGGACTGGCTGGAGAGGCCAAGAGTAAGCGGATGGTTTCTTTTCCAATCTTTGTTGAGGCAGGAAGAACCGTTATGTGAGTGGACATCTTGGAGACCGGGTCGAATGTTGTAGCTGCTGTTTCCCATTCCTACGGACATCGAACTGACTCACGTATATTTATATGGCTTGAGGCCCGTATCAATACGGAATGCCGAGACCGTGAAAGAAGAGAATACCAAGACATTTGCTAAATTTATTTATTCAGCTGAAAACTGTGACACCTCAAGAAGCTTGGCACTATTGGGATTGGGCAAACGCACTTATTGAATTCATGCGCTCCGTCAGTTTACGGAGGTCACAAAGAGGATGACCACACTGACAATGTTTGCTCAATATCGTTCTCAATTCTTTCTAACACGGACCTCGCATAACGGGTGCAGCGTGATACTACCTGAACTCTCATATGGAGCTAGTAAGAGCAACTTGATGTATCTAATTGGCCAAAGTCACGAATGCAAGAATCGATGCATGCTGAGGTCAGCCGCCAGATTTGAGGCTTGTCACCCCTCCTCATCGACATGGCCATATCATCAGAATGCGACATTTCAGGTTGCTCATATTCATCAAAGTGATCGGAAAGACTCGTTCATATAAGAGGGCCACTCTGAATTTCTGTTTGGACTTGGCTGGCCACAGGCCCTCTACCTCGCCGCTGCCGTAATTAGTTCTTTGAGAGAGCATCAAGATCTACATAATCTGCAAAATGTTACAAAAAGTCTTGCCACCTACCGGAGGAGCTGGTGATGTGGTGTAGTGAAATTCTCAGCCTTCAACATACCTTTGTCAGATTTCATGGCACGCCTATTCTGAGATCGGAAGCTTGACATTTATTACAGCGCAATGCATTCCTGTGAGCCATTTGCCTTTTGGAGGCCATGTAGGAAAGAAGAACAGCAAAGAGGTGCTGATTTAGGCTGCCAATGCCTTGCTATAAGAAACAATATCATTCAATAACAGAAGAAACTAGACTAAGCTCGAGTCGAGCAGAGGCTTTCCAGAACGTGACAAGAATTTGAGTGTCATGTATGCTTGTCACCCCTCGCCTTACTGAGCGGCAGGCATCAACCGCTGATAGATCATCGTAGCCTTGCCACTCAAAAGCCTCTCACAATAGGCTTCCGGGGTGGTCACTTTCATGTCGGGATAGAGCTCCGTCGCATCTACATAGCCCAAATAACGCGCGTATTCTGTGGTATTATACCCAAAAATTCCGAGTGCGATAAAACACTGGTACTTCACTACGTCGAAGTAGTTGAACGAGTTTGGAGACGCGCAATCAGCCTCTGCTCTAGCCACTCCCTCCATGACCGCGGGTTCTGAGATCTACAAGCCCAAATCGGATCAGTACAGCACATCTTTGTGGCTCCTCGATTGAGATCAGATAAGGAACTTCCGTAGTTGCAGTAAGTCTTTTCGCCACTGGCCTCTTCCAGTAGATCGTACGGCCAGAGGGCACGCGAGGTAGCTAATAAGACTCCATTCACACCGACGGACTAGAGCAGTAATCTCCTAAGTATCGGGAAATTTAATAAAATTCTTACGCCAAGAATGAAACCTGACGTACGTATTGCCTCTCCGTTGAGTCGAGGAGGCATTCAAGATTGAAGTACCCGTCTCACCAGTGGCACCGAGGATCGCGACTTTCATCTTGCTGCTAGACTCAGAGCTTTACAAAGAGAATTTTGCCTGGTATGAGAGAAAGAATGTGCCAATTTTGTCACAGTTGAAAGATATGCCGTTGCTTTGGAAATTGAGCACCTCGAAGCAAGCGAGATCAGCTTAAATACCCGAACACAAGGTCAAGTGCTCGTAAATGCGGACTGCGGAGTGCAGACTATTGAGAGTGTAAAAGTATGTATTATCAACTTAGCAACCGAAAGTTTATTACATGGTCAGCAAGTAGCGTGAGTATAGATAGATTATTAGTATCTAGATGGTGGACTGTGCGGCAGAGAGGATTGCGGACTTCAGAGTACGGGGTGGAGTTTGGATGCTACCAAAGTCCACCGTGGAAGAGTCAAGCATCAAATGAGAAAACATTGAACTATGATACTAGATGCTAGATCATATGGAGAAGGACAATCAAAATATCGGCAGCAAAACTTGTGATGGACTCGCCAAGTTCTAAGCTCTCAGCTACGGATCTCGACTGGAAACAACACAACACATCTGGCTTACAACTTGAACAATAACATTACAAGCAGCTTGAAAATTTCCACTTTGAGATTGTCTCATTCAAGCCTGCCATACATGCTTTACCAGCAGGAGCAGATTCGCCTGAAAGGGTAAGTTGCTAAGTGAAGCCTGTGGCTTGGATATGAACACGGCTGACAACCTCGGCAACATCATCCTCCACGATCAAAACTACGAGTTGATTACAGATCTGAGATAAATATGAATTTATGGCCTCAAAGTGAACTGCAATAACAGGAACCGTCCAGGCCAAGGCGTCCCAACACTGTAACTTGCATGGGCTGTCGGATCCGTCCCCCTTTGTTCAGCGTTCAGAATCAGGTATTGATACCTGCGAGTTTAATGGTCTCTTATCGATAAATGTATAATCTATTGCATAGATTGGTCTTGTTATCTTTGAGAAACGAGGGTCAGTCGATGTGCGAACGCCTCCAGATCTTGTGGTCGATTTCTACTTGGTGGAGGAAGAGGGAAGGACAGCGCTTTGAGTTGCGGCGAGTCATTTTAAGTCGATTCGTGAAAAATAGACTGATACCGAGTCTTTTATCTATATTGAGGATTTAATTGAACTAACGACGAAATGTGTATGCCTGGTGGTCGATGTTTGTCAAGTTGACCTAGGGCTTAGGAGCAATGTCGGTAGCAAGGTAGAGTTACAACGTATTGCAGGCTTCTGGGAACAAGACAGGGAAGAGAAAATGATATCATTGCACAAAGTCAATTGAAATGAAATTTCCTTGAATATTCGTCTCCATCTCAGTTGAAATGCTCTGACGTGCAATTGCAATGCAACCTTCCAAGACCATTGAATCTCTTTATCAAGATATCGCAAGCCGATTGAACCGAGGTCTTGGCGGGCCGACAGATCAGGGACTAATAATTGAGTAGAGGGAAGTGGTGCTATTGGCATTGGATGGATGGTAAGAGATGACGACGCCGCCGAGACCCCATTTTCTTGGGTCTGACGAGCATCGGGCTTGGCAGAACAAGGTTTGCATCTAACGGAGAAGCCACAACTCTATACTACGTAGTATCCAATGGCCCCAGTGAGTCTAGCAGTAGGCTTAGGCCTAAGTTACCTAAGGCCAAGCCATGACATCTGCCAACGCTCTGCGCCTTTCGGGTCACGGCCTGGAGCTGAAGTGGCGTCATACGGAAACTATCGATGCATCCAAGTTTATTCCCTCTCAACAGAATGCCGAGATGGAGATGTCATACATGGCATTGAAGACTATATATACTGCCTCTGGTTCCCTTCATCGCAATTTATTATCATCATCATCATCAATAAGAAGCCACTAAATACTACAACTCAAATCCTTCAGATAACCCCCTACCAGATACCTTATCAACAAACTTTAAACACATCCAAACTCGACAGAACCTACAACAAGTTATCCCCACTGCAAACCAGCAACAAACTCAATCAACACAAAACCTACAACTCAAACCACATCAAACATACAACTACAATCACAATGTGTCTCCCTTTCGGAAGAAGCCAAACCCGCTATAGCTCTGGTGGCGGTGGAATGATGGGTGCTCGCCCAGTCAAGGAAGTTCACCACCATCACCACGGTGGAGGTCGCATGGGTGGAGGCATGGGAGGCGGCCGCATGGGAGGTGGCGGTATGATGGGAGGAATGGGAGGCGGACGACGCATGGGCGGAGGTATGGGAGGCATGATGGGTGGCGGTAGAAGAATGGGGGGACGACGATGCTAGAAGCAGAAACGCCAGGGGAGACGGGCTGGGTGCCGAGGCCAGGCACAGCAACAACGATGGAGGGAACGAATGGGTTGGACCTCCACGTCCATGCCTGTCACAAAGACAACGATTGAGACCCCCCCTGTCTGTTGATTCCAGGTGCAGCAACAACAATTGCGATGCCCTGCACATCGTGGACAGGTACAGCAACGAATATTGAGAATATGACACAGCCTGGACGTATTTGTTAGATAATGAATTCCTGTATGATTAGAGCGACGGTATGAGCAAACGATTAAGAGAAACCTTTCATGCGAAAGAGATATATCCCTTCAAGTCTACTGTTACGAAATCCTTTATCAGCCCTGCCCCTACCTCCCTTGCAACGGGTTGAGTGATGAGATTGAGTGGGGTGTTAAGTCAAGAAAAGTCAGTAATATTCGACACTGGCCTGGGATTTCCGTTTTCATATTACAGATATCTCTTCAAGTGCATAAGTCGCGACATCAGAACTTCAGTTCCCCCATTCGTATTGCTTTCTGCATCCAATCCTCCGCCGGCACTTGCTGAGTAGCACAATGAATTCCTCCACCGAGCTTAGGAAGGATGTTCAGATCAACCTGAACAATATCTCGATCTGGGAAGTGCTGGCGAAACAAGGCGTAGGCATCATTATCAAGCTTTCCAATTCCAAAGCGAGGCATGATCAGGCCTCCGTTGGGAAGGTAGTAGTTGACGTATGAAGCAACTGTGACATCGAAATGATCCCAATTCTGGCCGGAGAGGTCACTGGGATGAGGCTCTTCAACTTCAAAGACTTCCAACGGTCTTCCTTGATGATCTGCTGCATTCCCCAGAGTTTGCTTGGCTTCTTTGTAGGCTTGGATCACCCGCGGATCAGCACGTTCAGAAGGTCTGCTCAACAGAACCTGGCCCGGTTTGATGAATCTTGCAAAGGCATCGATATGAAAGTCAGTGATATCATAGTCTTTGACGCCAGTAAGCCAGATCACTTTGTGGATTCCGAAGTATTTCTCAAATCCTTCTTCCAGGTCTTCTTTCGATTTCCCGGGATTCCGGTTCTCATTGATGATGGAGCTCTCAGTCACCAGAAGAGTTCCATCTCCATCGACCTCAATCGCGCCTCCTTCACTAGTGAAGCCGGCGTCAATTATAGGTACAACATTTCCCTTGGGCGCACTTCCGTCTTTTTCATCCTTATGGTCTATGACTGAAGCTTTTGGAATCTGGATATTCGCAGCAACCGCTTCATCACCAGTGGATGGTATCTTGGCTCCCCAGTAGTTGAAATTAAGTTTGAGCCCAGTAGAGCAGCCATTTTGCGTTCCATGAACAAAGACCGGACCTGTATCGCGGATCCAAAGCTCGCTCACGGCCAGTGGTTGCACAGTGACGTTATCAGACACCGTTTCAGATGCTTCATGAACGTCTTCCGGGCGGGCAAACATTGTGACTGGCTCGAAGCGGGAGATGGCGTTGGAAAGAGCCGAGACTTCCGCGCGCGCCTGTCGAAGGATACTCTCCTCTACAATAGAGACGGGTGACGACCATGCAGTCAGCGTTTGCGAGTGCTTCTGCCATTCCGGCGGCATGCGGTACCTCCCAGAAATTCTCTGCATCTGGCCTGGATCCATGAAACTCTTGATTGGAGACTTGATGGATCTTCGAACGGTCGTAAACATGAATGTCGAGCGTTCTTGTGTCTTCGTTTGTGTGTTGAGGGGTTGAATTGGGGGAGGAGTTAGACTCCTATTTATGTATTTTTTGGGCTGGCAGATGGGGCCGGGAGCTCCGCCAAATGGTATTGAAATAGTAACAATGTCGCAGAACTTTTGTTGTGATACGGTCACATCATGAAGGTTGTACTCCTGGAGGACTTTAGGACTTCTGTACAGAGTACACTTTCAACACTGTCACGTGATATCGCTCAAGGTCCGGTAACACGTCGCGTAACCTTAGCTTCGGCTTATACTCCTTTCATCTCCTTCACAACCTGCGAGGCTCCCGCCATTGCACCCAAATATCTTCTTACCGTGATTTGATCATGTCCAGTCGAAGGAGCGCCAGGCTCCACGCTCTGCAGGACCGGGCGCCAGCGAGTGCCCAAGATGACTCCGGCCCTGATATGTCTAGCACAACAGGCAAGCGAAAAGGAACAGTGAGCGAATTGCATAAAAAGCCCCTCGTCATCGGTAATGCGAAAAGACAAGCGTCCAACAATGACGGAAGGCCAGCTACAAAGAAAGCGAGGGCAGAAACTCGTCGTAAGAAGGCTGAAGAATTGTCCGCGAAATCACCAACGAGTACAACAACCGACCTTCTTTGGTCCTGTCCACGAGAGATTCTGAACTTGATTTTGGACCATGTGAGATGAGCACCATCCACTAGTCAACTAGATAAGTGCTGAACGCAATCAGATCGAGGATGCTAAATCGCTCGGAAGACTGGGCTGCACCAGCAAGAGTTACTTTGCCATAGTTGCACCTCGACTCTACGAACGCATTGATGTCTCTGTAGCTTATCATGCTCATATTCCCAAGTTAATCCGAACTCTTGAGCCTTTTCTGTCTATTAATCAAAGGAAACAACTAAGGAAGGAGGGCCAGTATCGAGGCCAGCAAGAAAGCTTTCCAAACGCTGTTGATCCCCAAAAGAAGCCTCGGTTTGGGGAGTACGCCCGTCAAGCCAGTCTATTTATCGGCGACCCAGGGAAGAACCATAAGTTCATTGTGAATCGATATGTTGAGGAAGCTCTAAAGAATATGTCCAATCTTGAGGTCGTCGAAACCTCCAGTATCACAGAGTATGCAAAATCTCTTCTGCTGCAAACTTTCAGGCTAACATGCTTCAGATCTATTTCCAAGAGTCTAGCAAGCCAAAAGAATCTCAGAGCCTTGAGTGTTTCTGCCGGTAACCTGGGAGAAAGCGAAGCAAAAGCGCTAGCCAAAATCAAAGATCTCAAACACTTGGCCATACATCTGCTCGGGTTTGCTAGCCCCAATTTCCGAAAAGATAACACTCCATTATCCTTGATTCTAAATTCTCGGACGACCCTTCGGAGTCTGAACATAGAGACTGGTTCATTTAGCTCTGTGTTCTTGGATGACTGGCCGAAAGGCAAGAGCCTTTCCTCACTCAAATCATTGTCTCTTACTGGAGCCACTATTGATGAAGACTTTCTGAGCGCTCTGGCAGATGCTGTCAACTTTGTTGCGCTAGAAGAATTGAAGTTTGGCTATCTTTCACATGATCTCAAGATATTGTTTGAGTATCTCAGCGATGTCTTCTCAAAGGCTCGAGATGATCAAACGGCCAAAATTAAACTGCGCAATTTGGAC
Organism: Fusarium chuoi; assembly: GCA_022627125.1. Classification (NCBI taxonomy): domain Eukaryota; kingdom Fungi; phylum Ascomycota; class Sordariomycetes; order Hypocreales; family Nectriaceae; genus Fusarium; species Fusarium chuoi. Next base: position 670,263 of record JAJALE010000851.1, read on the forward strand.
ATTGAGATGGGAAAGGAAACTTCTTTCACGGTACCCGAGGAGCAAGAAGCACACGTTGACGCCAGAATCGACTTTATATCGTCTTTCGACACTTTGACTTGCCTGGAGCTGCATGACTACGGCCAATACCGTCAAGAGATCACGGTCAACCCTGGTCTGAAGAGCTCACTCGTCAGAGCTATTCTCAAACATGAGAAACTGACCAAGCTGAAGATATCCTACAGGGGCGTGACGAGTGGCTACAAAATAACGTGCTTGGAGCCTGACACAGTCTCGACTCTGGTTGATAATCTTCCAGAGTTGAAGGTATTTGAGTTTATTCCAGAGCCGACCAAACTTGTAAGTACCGAAACCTATGAGCGAGGAAACGTTGCTAAACCAGAGACAGGCAGACATTGCTCGGATACTATGCCGTGGCCGCAACTTGGCCACCGTCACTCTTATTACGGGCGGCTCATGGTCCAGCCTTGCTGAAAATCAGGAGAAGGGCTTGGAGTTCCTGCACGCAATATTTGAGCAAATTCTGAACGGCGGTGTGAACAGCGCTGCTGGAGTCTTTAAATGGGAAGACTATAGCAAGATCACACACGTGGCCGTGGATTGGATGATATGGGAAGTTGGATCGAAACTCGGCAAAGCCAAAAAAGGAATGAAAAAGGCAAAGAAGATGAGCGTTTCAGTTGGAAAGCAGAAGCGAGAGGTTTTGTATCGTGATATCGCGGATTTCATTCGCGTTCCTCTTCTCAATAGGCTTGGGAGCAAATGGGTAGACAAGGTTAAGAACGATATCAAGTAATTTGGATAGCATAGCAGAATATCAGGTATCAATAGATCAGAAGCGCTTTGTGTATTGGATTTGTCAACAGTCTAATGCTTCGGTAGTCCGAGGTTCATCAGTCAGCCACCGTCGGTGTTGATTTGAAGACGCGAAGCGCCATGTTGATGCAGCGATATTTATAAGCAGTCTAGCAGATGACGTAACGAGGCAGAGTGATTATGCCACTTTGAACATTCATCTTTCTATTAATTCCCACGATCCTTTCACAATCAAATATCCCTTCTATCTAACAGTTCATCCATCAAATACACAACCACCCAATTATCGCAATGTCATCCAAGTCCTTCTACGCTCTCATCGCTGGCGTTGGCCCTGGCACTGGTAAGCTTACCCCTCCTTTCAACTTCCCCTGCTTACTGATCTTCAAACAGGTCGTTCGGTCGCTCTGCGATTCGCTGAGAAATACCCAGTAGTATTACTTGCTCGTCGGCCTGAGAGTTACGAGAGTACTCTTGCAGATGTTCAAAAGGCGGGTGGTAAGGCGATCGGTGTCTCAGCCGACGTTGGAGACGCTGCATCTTTGAAGAAGGCTTTCGAGACTATCAACAAGGAATTGCCAGACAGTCAACTCGCGGCCGCTGTTTACAACGTGGGAAGCGGTGGATTTGCTAAGAAACCTTTCTTGGAGCTCACAGAGAATGATCTCAATGCCAGCATTGATGGATCTATGTATGTCGTCCCGTCCAACTGAAGATGCTGTCAACTAACAACACAAGCCGAGCATTCTTCAACTTTGCGCAAGCTACTATCCCTCACCTTCTTGAAGCAGTACCAAACTCTCACTACCCTCCAACCCTAATCCTCACTGGCGCCACAGCTTCCATTAAGGGTTCCGCGCAGTTCAGCACCTTTGCAGCTGGAAAATGGGGCCAACGCGCGATGCATCAATCTCTTGCTCGTGAATTCGGTCCAAAGGGTGTCCATATAGCTCATGCTGTTATTGACGGAGTCATAGATATCCCACGTACGAAGCAATGGGCTGCTAATGACGGTGTCGAGGATGGAAAGATTAGTCCTGATGCGGTAAGCTGATCAACACAATTGGCTTGAAAGTTACTAATGCAATTTGTAGATTGCTGAGGCTTATTGGAATCTTCATACCCAACATCGCTCTGCATTTACCCAGGAGATCGATATCCGGCCATACGTTGAGAAGTGGTAGAAATTACGTCGACAACTCCATTTGGAATCGTTGTCAATATTGGACAAGCAAAACGTGCATACGATCGAAGAGCGTGCCTCTTAATGGTCCATAGCATAGCTTTATCAGTGCTGATGTAATTGAATTGAATGGCAACTTGGAATTACCTCTGTGATGTTATTCACGGCAATGTCTTGCAATTTGGCCGTCATCCATGGATCAATAAGCCGACCCCGCATTTGTGGCCAGTATAAGTTGGTATCACCCTCTATTTAACTGCTTCCACGTACATAAAAACTTGTCCTCCATTTTTTGCTGTAACAAAACCATCAACGGATTCATCATGCCTTTCTACGAAGTCCACCACTCTTGTCCTCTCACACAGGACCAACGTCAAAACCTAGCAACTGCAATTACGAGGCTTCACTGCGAAGCCTTCAAGACACCAGCATTCCTGGTCCACGTACGCTTTTTTACAGAAGATAACACCGACAACACTTACTTCGTCGCTGGAAAACCTAATCATCTTACATCAAATCGCATTTCTGGAAACGTTCGCACATCTGCAGCCCGATCGAAAGCAGATTTCGATGAGCTCGGTGCTAAGATAGAAGCAGCTTGGTACGAAACGCTTCAAGTCACATCGCCGCCCGAGAAGTCAGCATGGACCGACGAGGATGAGAAGACAAGGCTGATTATGGTGAAATTCGTACCGCTGGTCACGATTCGTGAGGGAGGAATGGCTGCGCCTCAGGCTGGCGAGGAAGAAGCTTGGCTTAGAGAGCAGATGCCCCATATCGAAAACATGGCTAATAAAGGCGTCGAGGACTTTATTGACTTCTGGAATGAAATCAAGGGGAACAAGTGTTATGATGAGTGATATTTGGTAAGGACAAGAAGGTGACTGAAGAGCCGGACCTGATGGAATTTGTGGTGAATAAATGCGATTCAGAGATCAGCATGTCAATGGTGCACTGGGCAAAACAAGAACTGTTATTGTATTGATAGATATATATACGGAATATTCCACTAAGAGCCCCTTATATATATTTAGTTTCCTCGGAAATGTTTTCGATAAATTGCCTCGAGCGAGTAGTTGTTGGCTATGTCAGGGAGGCTGTCCCCAGGGAGCAGGAAAGCATGAGACTTGAAAGAAGGTGCTAAAATAAACTTAAGAAAGAGTCTTCTAAGTTTAGGCTAGATTTCCCCAAATAATCTTATCACTTAGGGTCAAGATCCTGGTTTTCTTTCCTCCCCTAGGCTGCAGGAAAAGGCTAAGCACTATAAGTCTATAACTGATAGTAACCTATTATATTAAACCTAAAGTGTATTTTCTAACCTTATAACTAATTTACAAACTTAATACTACTATAACCTTTTAATTTCTTTAAACCTTTATTTAATTTAACTTTATTTCTAGTAATATTAATATATATATTATTATAAAACTTTTTATTAAGCTTTTTTTATATATTAATATTTCTTAATAAATTTAATAGCTATATATTATACCTAAAAGTCTCTTTTAATTAATTACTATTTATATATTAAATATAAATATAATTTAAGCCTATTTATATTAAATTGACTATATAGTTATTTTTTAAATTTTCTTTTTTAATTTTAATAATTCTTTTAAGGCCTTTTTCTTTTATTAAATAGTTAAAATAATCCCTTTAAGAAATTTACTAAAAGCTATTATAAAAATAATAGTTTTATAATTAAAAAGAGCTAATTAAATAAAGAATTTACTATTAAACTTATAGAAATTTTATATATAGATTAACTATATAGTAGCCTTAAAGTCCCTTTCAAAGAGACTATAAATATAATTACCTTATAGAATCTTTTTATATATTAATATAACTTAAAGTATAATTACAATTCTATTAATATAATTATTTATATTTACTATTTAATAAGGTTTATATTAATAAAAGATTAATTTTATTAATATAAAAGCTATTATTTTAAAGATTAAAAAGAAATATTTATAATATTAAGTTAACCTTTTTTAATTAAAGAATTAAAGCTTTTTATATACCTTTAAGGCTAATTAAAAAGTTATTATTTATATTTTCCTTTTATTAGCCTTATATTATAGTAATTAATTAAATATCTTAATATAATATTTAAGTTATAGGCTTAAAGTGTTATTTACCGCTAAGACCTATAGCTAAGAGCTTAATCTAGCCAAGAGAACCTAGACTGATGGCGACAGCTACTGTTCAGGAGATAGAATGTTTGAGCTGGAAACTATCGCAAAGCATAGCGGAGAAGTTACAACACGAGATCTCCACGCCATCAGGCTTGAATGCTGAAGCTAATACGAGATGGTGGCTGTGTGACTAAAGCCTTTTGCGTGAGCTCAGCGAACAATATTGCATATCATATGCGGTTTCATTGCTGCCTTCCCAGCTCCGAATCCATTGTTAGTAGAATATGTTCGTTTGCAAGCGGATAGACCCGCAATGGGATAATCGACTTGGGTCTAGTGCAGTTGACTCTAGTGTTGAATATAAGAAGCGTCGGGTTTCCAGCTTTTGTCAATCAGACCTCATACGATAACTACTACTTTCCGAATCTTAGCGAACTATTTTATAGATCATATCTCGCCTTGGATTACGCTGGGGGGGGGGGGG